>OZ024731.1:51084322-52284322 GCA_964016875.1 Fallopia convolvulus | reverse complement strand
CTTGAACTTCCTTCACTTCTCTTCACTTCACGCCTTGCTATGGTTTCCTGGATCTGACATAATTCGCGAGGGGCGATAGAATGCCAGGCAAACATGCGGAAAGAAGAATTAGTCTAGGAGCTAAGAAAGCGGGAATAGAACTTTCCGAGGGTAATTCGGTAATTTCAACTTATTGGCGAAAGAGAGAAGCGGGTTGTGTTTACGATGAGCTTGTTTATGAGGGGCTAAAGGTACGAAAGAGAGCGATAGCATATCCAAAAGGGATAGCTTGATGAGCAAGAGAAGTACTACTAGATTGTAGTCTTCTTTAGAATTGAAAATATGTTGGGAACGTTAATTTATTCAAGCAAGTCAAAAACCTCTCGCGCCCTAAGTGGACCGAGAGCCGGATCGATCATTTGAGACCGGACCGGTTTTGGTATCTTAATTGTGCCTTGGGACTTATCTTATTTAGCGACAAAAAACGTTCGATTTCATTTATGATTTAAAAGAGAGTGTGGTGGGACACGGATAATCCGAGCCACCCGAGGGAAAACTCCTTTTCCCGGCACTTAGCTAGAGTGCGCTCATCCCTCCTTGCAATCGGAGCGGATGGGATCATGATCCCGAAAGTCGTACTTCAAACGCGTTGGCACTTACGACTTAGTGGGGTTATGTAGAGGCGTTGGCTACTCCACGCCCCTCACTAGTTCGACGTTGATCTCGAAGCGAGATCGTAACAATCAAGATAATAACCACACTAGCATAAATAATCCTAACAAGGAATATATAAAGCAATCTATGCTAACAATAGTCGTTATTTCTAGCAATCGATATTTCCTAGGTTCATTTTTATTTAAGCATACAAGTCATTCCCAACATCGAGAAATGTCATATAGACGGATATAAAAGGGCACAAGGGGAAATTCCACTTGCCTTAGCGTAACGAGTTCTAGCAACGAGCTTTGACGAAATTTAGGCGATTCCCTACTACGAGTGAGGATTCAGACCTATTGATATGGAATTTACGAAAAGGCTCAAAAACACGATTTTCTTTCTAGAGTTCAGATTACCTCTTATAATATTTTTATAAGAGGGTTTGGGTTTCTAAATTATTATAATAATAATTTAGAAAGTTATTTTCCTTTAAAATAATAATATTCCTTTATTATTATTTTAGTTTCGTAATATCCTTATTATTCCGAAAAAAAACTTTTATTAAAATAATTATTAAAATAATCCTTTTTACTTATTTATGTTAGTTAAATTATTACTTTTAAATTTCCGATTATTCTTGGTGAACCTTAGAATATTGTCTCCCTTATCTAGCATACTTTATTACTAATATCATCTTAATAGAATTGTATTTACTTACATAATTCTCATTAAATAAAGTTGTCATGCTTATAGTTCCTCTACATGGAAGTTTCCAAAACTAGAAATTTCTATTTTCTTTATAAAGTAACTTACTACTATTACTATATATCCCATTATCTTTATTTATTTTATTCCTATAATCCTTTTATATTATAATGCTTATAAAATATCTTTGATCATAGACTTTAATATCCCCATGTATTATAAAAATATAATCATGACTTATAGATATCCCACTTCATAATTATAATCTATTATTATAATATTTTAGTTTATAAAAATAATATCTTCGGTATATCTAAAAGATTTCTTTCCATACAAGTCATTCTATGCTATATAATATCCTAAATTTAATATAATATCATACTTAATATATTTAATCTTGAACTTAGGTCTTTTAATAATTCTCTACACTAGAAGCTTATTAAATTAACTTTTCCTCATGTGATGACCTTAGTATTATAACTACTATTGACTTATCCTTTTTGTATAATCCATTTTAAACTATAGTCCATGCCTACACTTATGTACCAATATTCTTATAAGGATTCTCTTTAATTTATTTAGAATAATTATTATACTATGTCCATAAGTATTTTATCACTACTACTATATTTTATAAAACTATATCCGTTGAAATTCTCTACTCTTGCATAGGCATGATAACTTAGAGAAAGACTTATCATTATAGTATTGAATTTCATGAATCTATTTATTATAATCACTTTATAAATATTATATATTCTATAGATTTGGGCATGCAATAACTTTTATCTACTAGAAACCTTGTTAAATATTTTTGTATAAAATTGCTAATAGTAATTTACAACCTTATATGTCCCATTTATTTTATAAAGGTCTACTTATATTATTAAAAAGCATGCTACCAATAAATTAATTCAATTTATCTATTTGTTCTATTTAGCTTAAGTTACCATGGTAACTCTAGATTGTTTCTATCCTACAACTAACAAGATTTCCCACTCAATATTTTTATTCCAATTATTTCTTATTTACTTTCCATTAATTCATAAAAGGCTCTAATAAATTATAAATACATAATTTAAATAAATAAGAAATTGGGATTTAGATTTATACTTTCAAGTTCTGTGTTTACAGAACACTGGAGAGGGGAGCAGGGGAGGCCGGCGGCTCACGTTGGCGCGGGACAGGGACGGCGGCGGCGGCACTGGCGGAACTCGGCGGGGCAGGGTGGTCCGACGGTGGTCCGGCTAGGGCAGGGAGGCGGTCCGGCGGCTCCAAGGGGAAGAAAAGGAGGTGTTTGGTGGTGTTTTAATGGAGAAATAGAGTTTGGAATGGGGCTGATTTTTGAAGATTAAGAGAGGAATTGAACTAGAAAGAAAGGATGAATGAATTTGTGAGTGAAAAGGATGAATAGGAGCCCTTTTATAGACAAATTGGGAGAGGCTTCAATCCATGTCCAATGGAGTAGACCAATGGAGGAGGAGGAAGAGCTTCACCATTGGTCAAAGGTGTGCTTATTTGGTGATGATGGAAGAGTGATGCACTTAAGGTGTCTTGCAAGGCAATGGAGGTGGGAAGGGCATACAATGGAGGCAAATCACATCAACGTTCATTCAATCAGACAAAAGTCTGATGTTCAGTTCTGAAGAAGAAGGCTATTTGATATAAGATAAAATGGTTGGGTTGAATGAGTAAGAAAATTCACTTGGTCTAGCGGATGAGAGTGTGGGGCGTGTAGGTAGAGTGGCAAGAGGTCTCGAGTTCAAGTCCCGGCTCTTGCACTCTTTTTACCAAGCTTGTAATTAGATTTTTAGGCTTTTATGTAATTTACTTTATAGAATAAAATTAATCTCTAAAAGACATTATTTTTAATTAATGCTCTTTCTATTAATTTCCTCACTTTATTAAACTATGCCCCTCAAGTTATTTTATTAAATTTTTATCTATTTCAACTTTCTTGCTAATCTCTTTTAAAAGAGAATAATAGAAGTTAATTGATATTAAAAATCCTCCTTTTTAATTAGAGAAAATAATTGATAATAAATATTATATTATAAAAAAAACTTGGAATATCGCGGATATTACAATCAGTGCTTCAGAATTTACGTGGAAATGACCCAGAGAATGAAGATATCTTATGGAAGAAAATATGGAAGCTTGAAGTTGTTGAGAGGATTAGGAACTTTGTTTGGCTTGTGGCACACGATGCAATTATGAGTAATGTCAATCGAGTGCGCCGACACATCAGTAAATAATGCTAGATGTGGGGTATGCAATGCTGATGAATCACCTTGCATATTTTACGTGACTGTATCTGCGCAAGGGAGGTGTGGCACGAGTTCCTTATTGATGCAAGAATGCAGGGTTTTCAGAACAATGGGCTGAAGGATTGGCTTAGGACGAATTTGTCTAGGGAAGGTTCCTGGCCGTCGACATTCGCCTACACAATTTGGTGGCTTTGGCGTTGGAGAAACGAGAGATGTTTCGGTGGCACTGCCGAGCTGCACGGATCAAGAGCCCAGTTTATTCTAGACAGAGCTCGGGATTACCGCGCTTCTCTGGTGGAGAAGTCTATAAACTCGAAGAGGGCGATGGATTACTGGAAGAGTTCGGCTGAAGGATGGGTCAAGATCAATTCCGATAGATCATACAAGGCGGGTGAAGGCTGGATCGGGGCTGGAGGAATCATCAGGAACAACAGAGGGGAGTTTGTGAGGGCTTATGTGGTTAAATCTGGAGGTAATTCAGCCCTCAAGGCAGAGCTGATGGCCATGCTGCAGGGAATTACAATTGCTAAACAAATGCACTTCACTTACGTTGAGCTTGAAGTGGATGCGCTGGAAGCGGTCAAAATGGTAATGGAGGAGGAACAAGTGCCTGCAAATGTAAGTCCTTTGGTTTACGAAGATCAAAGATTTGGCTAACAACCAGGATTGGAATTTGAAGATCAGGTTTATCCATAGACAAGGGAATCAAGCTGCGGATTGGCTTTCAAGATTTAGCATTTCTTGTATGGGTACTTTTATTTTATTTGAGGAACCCCCGGAAGGGCTTAAGGATATTTTAGAGAAGGAGAAGACTATGAACGATTCTATGTAATCCATTATGCTATAAATAAAACGGGTTATAATCCCCCCTTTATTATCAAAAAAATCTTGTATTTTGGTTTTGACAAACTTCGATTTATGTTGGTCATATGTAGGTTTCATTTTCGTACTTTAACTCCAAGGTATGTGAAACGTTTAATATCATCTTCTCACTTGAACTTAAATATATATATATATATATATGTATGTATGTATTAGTATGCTATGATTTTATTATGCATTATGTAATAACTATTGCATCTATTATAATAAAAAAAATTATTTATGAAAAGATACCGAAGAATCGTTTACAAGTCGGAGTTATTCTTCTAAGACTAATATACCAATCATTGTTTTTTGGTCATTGCCACCCCAGTTCAGCGGAGATCTTTGCTCCATCAAACGCCTACGTCTGGAGTTCGAGTCTCGCGAAGGCCCCTTTATTTTGGGTGGGATCTGCTCTCCCAACAAGTTTATTTTTCCTCCACTGAGAATCGAACACTCGACCTCAACGAAGGAAAGCGTAGTCCTTCCCACTAAACTACATGCTTGTTGGTTAATATACCAATCATTGTTTATTCTACCTTTGGGGGGTCATATTTTTTGTGTCTTTTTGTAATTGAGGTACTGCGTATTTTAAAATTTGGGTTTTTTTGTTCTTATTTTTTTGTATTTTTTTTGTTTTACACTCTCATTTTTTGGGGTTTTGGCTTCTTCTTTTCTTAAAATTTGGGTTCTTCCTATATACTTTGTGATAATTGCACTTTCATGATATTAGATCCATTATTATTAATCTATGAAATAATAAATGTAACAGCTTATTAAAATGTGAATAACAAGGGCTATTTTTTTTTTGATCCAATAACAAGGGCTATTTAAAAACAATTGAGCAATAATTGCTCTATATGAATGCAGTAGTCCAAAATTGATCGAGCAATAATAGCTCTATATGAATGCCGTAGTCCAAAAAAAGAAAAAAAGAAAAAGGCAACATACATGAACTTAAGAAAAGACGATCATAAGTTTGAAGGCAAAAGTTTTTTGGTCATATACAAGTTTTTGTCATCATATATCTATTATTGTTGGGCTCGTTAAGCATACTATTTAAGAAAACTAAAATCCTATTTGAAAATTAATAAATTTTTTTAAAAATCTAATTAATTTTAAATAAATATAAATATTATTATTTTAAGGAGTCTTTTGAATAAAAATAAATATGTACAAAGTACGAGTAGTTTAACTACTCTAGTTTAATTTTATAAACAAAAAACTAATTGCGGAATCATCTACAACATTTACGTTCCCCGCGTGGAACCCGCAAATACCTAGTGTAAGATAAAAGGATATAAACCATAACCGTATATTGCCTCTGGTCAACAAAATGTTAATGCTGATAAATTGTACCGGCTGCAACACGCCGTTGCAGCTGCCGCCGGGAGCGACCTCGATCCGCTGTGCCCTCTGCTCCATTGTCACCCTCATCGCCGATCCCCGCTCCGATCCGTACGGACACGCTCCCCCTGCCGCGCAAGATCCCTCCTCCTCCTACAACCCCACGCCGTCCCGCCCGCCGCCGGCTCCACAGGGCCGGAAGAAGGCGCTGATCTGCGGGATTTCGTATCGCTTTACTCGGCAAGAGCTTAAGGGATGCCTAAATGACGCCAAGTGTATGCGTTACTTGTTGATCAACAAGTTTAATTTCCCCCCAGAGAATATTCTCATGCTCAATGGTTTGTTCTTAATTCGAATCCCTTTTTCCGTGAATCTTTAGGGTTGTCTTTTCGTGTTGGCGAACAATGGTTGACTTTCAAAAAGAAATTTGCTGGAGTCGGATTAACGTGATTTGTTTGAATTTATAGATTATTGAGCAATTACTTCTTGTCATCCCTAATATTAATTTAAGATGAATAAATTATCTTTCAGGCGAAGATAATCTTCCTCTGCAAATTTACTTATTATGATGAAGATGATGATAGCTTTCTTAATTACTCCTTGTAGATTTTCATGTTGACATCGATCTGTCTGTTTATTCGTTTGAAATTTAAGCAAAGGTTTCGATCTGTGTTTTCATAAAGGATGTTTTTGTTTGTAATAAAATGATGGATGCAGAAGAAGAAACGGATCACTACAGGATTCCAACAATACAAAACATGAGAATGGCAATTCAGTGGCTTGTAGTTGGCTGTCTTCCTGGAGACTCCTTAGTGTTTCACTACTCTGGCCATGGTTCACAGCAGAGGAGTTACAACAACGATGAAGCCGATGGTTACGACGAAACCTTGTGTCCTTTAGACTTTGAGACACAAGGGATGATTGTTGATGATGAAATAAATGCAACTTTGGTGAGGCCAATTCCTGCTGGGGTTAAGCTTCATGCAATTATAGACGCATGTCACAGTGGAACTGCTCTAGAT
Source organism: Fallopia convolvulus (assembly GCA_964016875.1). Taxonomy (NCBI): domain Eukaryota; kingdom Viridiplantae; phylum Streptophyta; class Magnoliopsida; order Caryophyllales; family Polygonaceae; genus Fallopia; species Fallopia convolvulus. Next base: position 52,277,481 of record OZ024731.1, on the reverse strand, counting down.
TTGCCCTTTTTATGCAGGATGAACAGGTTCAAATTTCAAAACAAAAATCTAGGCAAAGACTATGCATTCATCTGAACTATTATAAACTGTAATTTTCCTCTTAATTAAAACAGGAGTGGACAGTATGCTTGGGAGGATCATCGCCCCCGATCAGGAGTATGGAAGGGATCTAATGGCGGAGAAGTTATTTCCTTCAGCGGTTGTGATGATAACCAAACCTCTGCTGATACCTCTGTAAGTTTGATTTTTTTTTACAAGGAATCTACTCTCCATTAAACAACAATGTAGCTCTCCTTGATTATAACGAATTCGTGAAAACAGGCTCTATCGAAGGTTACTTCAACAGGTGCCATGACATACTCCTTCATCCAAGCAATTGAGCATGGACAGTCGGCTACTTACGGAAGCATGCTTAATTCAATGCGTGCTGCTATTCGCAATGTTGGACATTCCGGTGGTGCTGTTGGAAACTCCGGTGGTGCCGTCACATCTCTCCTTACCATGCTTGTCACTGGAGGCAGTCTAAGTGGTGGTGGACTGAGACAGGTATCTTGTTTACTTGGATTTATTTACATACTGAATATGCAACTTAAAACCATGAATATAGTTGTACAAAATCGTGTATATATAACTCAAAATCATGAATACAAACTGTGTACACGTGCACACTCTAAGAATTCTTCTTACTTGAACTTAAATCTATATGTTTTAACAGGAGCCCCAATTAACAGCATGCCAGCCATTTGACGTGTATACAAAGCCCTTCTCGTTGTGAGATCCTTATTTATAAACAAGTGTAGAATCAAGTTGTTCTTTGTTGTGTGTTCGTTGTTGTACATACGGTAATATTGAGCCCTACTTCAAACGAGGTTTGTTTGTTTGTGTTTGCACAAGGTTTGAATCTCTTTATGTGCATGACTCGTGACTTTTGATGCTCACTATATATATTGTTTTCATTTGCATAAACACCTGAGTTTGTCTCACGTACTACTGCACTAGATAACGTACTGAGCATTAATCTAGAGTTTAATTAATTTGCTATCATCGATGTATGAAATTAATCTCGAGTTTATTTCTGGTGGTTGATTGGCTGGAAATTAGAATAATGCCTCTGAAATTTATTTATTTTGTAAAGGAAGACCAATTTGCATTCTATAACATATCAACGATACTAAAGCAACTAATATAATTTGGCTTGATCAAAAACAAGTTAGAAATCATAGATCGATCATTGTAAATCAGACTTGTTCTAGAATGAATCTCCTGTAATAGCTGGTGAGGCCCAAAAAACTACGAAGTTGTTTTTGTGTTTTGGGCAAGACCGCTCAGTAATGTCTTGTATTTTGCTTGGATCAGTGCTGACTCCAGCAGAGGAGATAAAATGACCGAGGTACTCTATCATGGTAGCCCCAAAGGTGTATTTAGATTGCTTTAAGTAGAGCAAGTCATGTCTAAGGATGCAGAAAACTGATTTTAGATGATGCAAGTGTTTTTCCCAAGTTGTGCTATACACCAAGATGTCGTCGAAGAAAATCAAGACAAATTTTCTTGCTACCTCTCTAAAAATGTGATTCATGAAGCTTTGAAAGGTACAAGGGGCATTGGTCAAGCCAAAAGGCATGACCAAGTATTCATAATGCATGGAATGAGTTTTAAAAGCAGTTTTGAAGGCATCACTAGGTTCCATTCGAAGTTGGTGGATGCCCGAACCACCTTTTTTACTAGAACAACTGGTGAAGCATATGGATTGTTACTGTCTTGTATGATGCCTTGATCGAGCATCTCTTGAACCAGCCTCTCTATGACATCTTTCTATAAGATTGAGTATCTGTATGGCCTCTAGTTGATGGGATTGGAACCGGATTGAACATGGATTTGATGATTAAATCCTGTTCTAAATAGAGGTAAGGTTTTGGGTTCAACAATAAGTCTTGAAACTTGAGTAGAGCTTCGAGTTTCAGATATGTGTCCTAGATCACCCCTTTAGCTTCAATGTGACAGAATTGAGCATGCTCCGGGGCATCTCCTGAGTTACAAGCTTGGACCAAGGCAACTTTTGAGTTGGCTTTTAGGATTTTATTGAGGCTGCTTCCTTTCACTAGGTTGCATTTGGAATTGGAACATCAGATTTCCACCTTCCACACTCCCATCCAAAGCACACCATACGAAATTGTGTATGGTCAACCACCCCATGTCCACTTACCTTATCTTCCGGGTGAGAGCAAGTCATTTACTGTTGACAGAAGCCTCCATAAGTGTGAAGAAGTCATTAACATGCTTAAGCTTCACATCATGCGAGCTCAAAAAAGGATGAAGCAACAAGCTGATTCACATCGCTCTGATAGGGGGTTTAACATTGGTGATTATGTGTATATGAAATTACAACTGTACATGCAACAATCCATGAAAAAGTGCCTTCATCACAAGTTATCTCCGAGGTATTATGGTCCTTTCTTGGTCCTCGACAAGATTGGCGCAGTGGCTTACAAACTCTAATTACCAGCATCTGCAACCATCCATGACGTATTCCATGTCAGTCAGCTCAAAATATGTCCTAACCCCACCTCAGTTACTACCCAATTGCCACAGTACTTATAAGATCTCGGACAAACAAGGGAGCCTGAAGCCATCCTTGACAGGAAGATGGTCAAACGAGCCAATAGAGCTGCTACAAAAGTGCTTGTCTAGTGGAAAGGTGCTAGTGCTGATCAAGCCACATGGGAGTTTTATAGCGAATTCATCAAGAAATTTTCGAAAATGTATCCTTGAGGACAAGGATTTAGTTGAAGGGGGTATTGCTATAGGAAGACTCGAAAGATCCGATTTTGTAGCCGGTTATGCTTAATAAATGTAATTTACCGGTTCAGCTTTATGCCGGTTCAACTTTATGTTGTTTTAAATTTCGGCTTGTACTTCCTGAATCGTTTACCCCTTCCCCAATCTTCTAGCTGGTATATTTAATCTGAGCACGCCTAGCTCATGATCTATCCAATATAGAAATTTCGTTCCAAAATCTTTCAAATCCTCATCTATCTCAAGTCATCAGGTTTCTTCGAGTTGATCCTTCCACTCTTGTGGTCAATTCCTGGAGTTAGGACACCTCTCTTCGAGCCTTCATAAGCTCTTGGAGTGGATTTACATTTTCGATTGGTGATTTCCATCACAAACTTATAGTTCAGATATTCCACGCTCGTCAAGAGCTATAGTAAACAATTTATGCTGCTAAATGCTCCGGGGACTTTGATTTGATCATGTTTCTAGGATTGTGCTTCAGAAACTGCAACTAAAATATGATTCTTCTCTTCTTGTTTTTTGAAAAAAATGCCAACATGCATTTGAGATTTTCAATCAACTCATTTTGAGCAGCTTTGTACACAACAACCGGGAGATAACTATCCCAAATCTTAAGACCAAAACTAGATGGCTCTAAACAAGCCAGCTCATGGGCCACTACATTAGCTTTCCTACTCACGAAATTGAATTTGACCTGATCAATACTTAGAGCCACATTTTTAATGACTTGTACAATTAAAGTAATATCTATGGGACACCTAGCTTTTCCTTGAATTGCCAAAATTAGCTCTTGGTAATCACTTTCAACCTCCAAAAATTTTGTATTATGTGCAACTACCATCTACAAACCTCTCAGTACATCTAGAGCTTCTGCTATAAGTGGAAAGAGTTCATCTTGGGCCTAGAAAGTTAGCCCTCACACCTAACTTCCTTTATGATCTCTATGCACTACTCCTAGTCCAATACCTTGATCTGTTCTCCTTGGCTGAAGCATCGGTATTTAATAACCTCTTCCATGTTTTGACTCTACCATTATCTTCTCTTTTCATAGGGAGATTAGATGTCTTAGTCTTTCTTTTCTCATCTTTCTTCACATTCGTGACAATCGCCAACTCTTTGCCTTGTTTTCAATCATTAGCTCTTTACTTCTAAGGCTATTTCCTAATACAGATGCTTCCTTTGCTGTTGCAATGGCCAACTATTTATTTCCATCATTCTTCTCCAACCCACCTATTGGGTCCTTTGTAGCCTTACATAGAAATTATTTCCCTTTGTTACTTCCTCCCGAGACATTTTCAATTTGTTTCCCCTTCCTCTATGTTGGTGATTTGTGAAAAGTCATCAATCCCATTGTAAGCATGTTGAGGTAAAGAAGTCACAAGGAAATTTCGATTTAGAAAATTGACAAATGTGACTTGCCATGATATGATAAAGAGAAGTAGTCATGTATAGAAAAGATCCAAGAGACGCACCATAACACCGAGGCATGAAACCTCGTGTGCGACGGCACTAGACGAGGGCGCACCTAGGACACATGAATCACTAGGCGTGGGCACTCGGTGGAGATGCGCCGACGCATGGAGTGCGCACTTGTACAACTATGGCTTGGTGCAAGGGAAAGGCACGATGATGTGTGCTTATGAGGTGCGTGTGTGGCTAGTTGAGGCACGCCTATGACGTTGCTATGGCATGTCTATGGTTGCGTGGTACTAGCGGCGCACCAAGGGAGTGTGCATAGAGCTTGCAGCGGACCTATGGCTTAGGCACAAGGCGCCGAGTCCAAGCGATTGAGAAAAGGTATGGTTTTGAGCTTATTATATAAGTCTTATATCTTTGTGCAAGTTTATATGAATGTTTGGAAGCTTGTCTAAGCTTGATGAATGCATTATGCAAGGATCAAATCTTGAGATTAGCTTGACACATAGCTAAGTATACTAGAAAAGAGTATTGAAGCTTCAAACTAGTATAGAGTTTGCTTTAGAAGCTTGAATAAGCTCTTGACTCAATGTACAAGCTTGGTAAGAAGCTCATGTAGTTAGGGTTTAGCTCATGGAAGCTCAAACTAGCTCAAGTAGCTTGGAAGTCAGCTCAACGAGCTAAAACGCAGCTCAAGCCAGCTCAACTTGCTGGATGCTAGCTCAACTAGTTGAGGGCCAACTACACTAGGTAATGACCTAGTTAGGTACCTAGCTATGCTAGCTAGCTATGGGCCATGGTGGGCCGGCCCATGGGGCGTGCGTGTGGGCTGGATTGGCCTCAAACATGGACTTGAGAATGGGCCATATGCTTTGCCATTTTGGGCCTTTCTCTTGGGCTTTTTGGATTGGATTTCTTGAGGGAGTTTTGGACCATTTAATTGGGCCTTTATGGGCTGGATTTGGACGACAATTTGGACTCCATTTAGACTGATGTTGGACGCCGATGATGACTAGGAAAGAGGAGATTGTAGGGAAAGTGGTTACAACTTCTCCTAAAATTCCTCTCGGCCTCTCTTCTCTCCAACCGACTTTGTAACTTCTCTTTGGGCAGTTAATGGACAGCCCATGGACGCTTATAAATAGGGTGTTGGTTGTCTTTTGATGATATGAGAAGACACACAAAGTGAGACACAAGAAGACACAAATATTGTAGTCAATTCACACAAGTAGTCGACTTACACTTGTGTGTGTGTGTGTGTGTGTGTTATCAATAGAAATCAAACACAAGTGTGTGATATCATGGATTGGTCTTCAGGAGTTCAAGTGAAGAAGGAACCTCAAGTGGCATGGCATGACGAGTTCGTCCAAGTAAAGGAAGAACCACAAACGTTATGGGAAGACGACTTCGTTCAAGTCAAGAATGAAGAGGAATCATTCCACCAAAAAAAATGAATACGAATCATGGGACTCGAATAAGGTACGTTTAATCTTGATAGATATGTCTTGCCAACATGTCTATTGTTCGTATGGTACGTTTTATCCCACAACAATATTGTGGTATCCCTTGGCATGGAATAGGGGCATTATTCGTTGAAGGAAAGCTTGATCTCATCGAGTGACTTTACGTAGCCTTTATCCAAGACAACTTATAAAATGTTTTAAGTGGGTCGATGGTGATTACCTTTACGGTCTACACCCAACGAGACTACCCTTCGGGGTCTATTCACAAGGTTACCTTTCGAGGTCTACTCAAACCGCCTTGTTGTACAAGGATCGACTTTCAATTCAACTTGTTTATGCAAATATCTATTCCGTTTTATATATCATAAAAATCAACACTCTATATTTTATTCTTTTTATGCTTTTGCTCCATCCTTCTAGTGTCCCGATCTAACTTGTCGATTTTTTATTTTACATTCTCCTCTTCCCTATTTTCTCATTGAAACTCCCTATTATGTTTTGCTCTCAACAAAGGGCCATATTGGAAGCCCTTTTCCTCTTCATCCTCCACATTTGTTTTTTCACAATTCTTAATAAGCGTGAACAACAACATAAAGGAAAATGAATTAGCTTATTTTTTAAAATCTTTACATATATTTTTAAATTAAAAATAAATACATATATGCTAAAAAAAGTATAATTATAGCTTACTTAAATTTTTTTGTCATGATAATATGGATTTGATACATATATGATAATAAAGGAAATGAATTAGGTTATAATTTTTTTTTAAATGAAGGGTCCCGCTTCAAACCTTATACGAGTTGATGTTGATACTGATGCTGATTTAATGGTTGATGCTGATTTTACAAGTTAATTTTAGGAGTTGAAATTATTAGCTTATTTTTGTGAAAATTTATATAGGTGTTCGGTAGACTAAATTGATCGAAACTGATTTTATAAAAGATGGATGCAAAATTACCAAAAAGAATATATTTATAAATTTATAAAGAGAAGATTAATTTTTAAATTTTCTAAAATTAAATTAGTGAAGGGCAATCGAAGGAAATAAATTCCGTAAGACTGGATAAAGCTAGGAGGGGTAGATTAAATTTTGGGTGAAATATAAACTACCATCCACCCCCAGAAGTTACAATAATCATCATCAACTCCCACTACCAGATAATAACGACTTTAATTTTTTACCATAAGCTTGAATAAAGCTGTATAAGGTCAAAATAAGGCCCGTCGAACGGACCCGAAGGCTTTCATAAAAAATCTGGACTTGATTACCAGGAGACTTTCAGTCTTCTCAAGCCCGTGACTATTAGAGTTGAGCTCATTCTTGCATTCTCCAAACGTTGGAAACTTTGACAACTAGACTTTCATAAGGCCTTTCCCCAAGGCACATTATATGAAAATATCTATACATGCAACAACCCCCGAGATTTGTCAGTAAGGAACAACTTGATCATATCTTATTTACTTAATTTCATGTTAAAAAATTCGGTAGTCGATGCTTCGATATTTTTAGTTCAAAGTGTCTATCATTTGATCTATCTTCTAGTATATGTAGATGACATCATTGTCATCGGTGTTCCTCCAACACAATGGTTGCTCAACTAAAACGCGAAATGGCCACAAAATTTCCTTAAAAGTGTAATATCCCTTCTATATTATCAGACAACCGAAACTTACACTTGTTCACTCTTAGGATATAAAATATAACATATCTTTGTAATATCTTTTATATATCTTCTTGTTATCTTATTTTGAAGCCCTAGAAAGATAAGATCACTAGGGTTACAAGTTCCATTATATAAATACTGTTTTGATAATCCAATGAAAGGCAAGAGCTGTTTATACAATTATATGGTACTAGTTATACCCGTCGTGCCATACACGACTATATCAATTTAATACTTAATTTATTTAACGAATATGATTTAATTTAATATAAAAGTATTTATTAGAAAAAAATTATATAAAATTTTACAATTGGTGTCATATGAAATGGGGCCAAAATTATTAAGGTGATCACACTATAATTTTAATGGCTTAATGATGATTTATTTATACAAAAATATAAATAAAAGTTATTTGAATTAGAATCATTTAATTTTGAAAATATTTTACAAACAATATGGAAAGGTAAAAAATAATCTAAATTCTAGTAATTTGTTTTATCAAATTCAATTATTAAAAAAATGAATTAAAATTAAAAATATACTTAATAAGAAACAATGGAAAATATAAATAATGAATGAATTTTTTAATTATAATAAAATAATTTATATTTACATAAATAATTCAAAAAGAAAATTAAGGAGAAAATAATGTAATTTTTTTTATTATCAAAATTAAATTTAGGCTAGTAATTATCTTTTTAGATTGAAAGTTCTATTTTTTTATCAAAATTTTATTTAAGACAAATCTTTTACATAAATAGATAAAAGATAAAGATAAAATAATTTTATTTAATTTTAAATAAAATTCGAATTTAATTTTTTTCCATATAAATAGATAGAAATTCAATTAGAAAAAGTAAATTAATATATCTATCTCAATATATAATATCTAATGTTCTATAATTTATTTTAATGTTTAATAAAATCTTTTAGATCTATCCTAATTCCTAATATATAATAGATAACATTTTTATTTCAGATAGAATCTTTCCTAAAATAATTTATCTTAAATTCCCAAAATAAAAAATCCTTTGTGGCGAAATCCTAGGTGGCTTAACGTGGGAGCGACACGTAGGAAAAATCCTAGGTGGCGCAACGTGGTGGCCTTATTCCTTGTGTCTTTTATATATATACATAGATTAGGATATAAAATATAACATATCTTTGTAATATCTTTTATATATCTTCTTGTTATCCTTTTCTTCGTCCTTACACATCCAACAAACTTGAGTTCCGATCTTTTCCTTGTGTTTTCATTGGGTATAGTTCCAAACACAAAGATTATCTTTGTCTTAATGTCCCTACCAATCAGGTTTACATTGCGTGCCATGTCATTTTTTATGTGACTTCTTTTCCATATACACTTCATGCTCAAAATCCCGACAAATTGCCTAAAATTCTTACTGAACCACCACACTCATTACTTCAATTAGCCGCTTCTCCCTCACTTTAACCGCCACCTCTGGCGTCCCCGCAACCCTCACTTCCAGCGTCACCTCCGCCATGCCTCACACACACCGTCCCTAATGACTCACCACCTACGACTCCAACGTCGCCAATCTCGTCCATGCAGCCACTTGACTCACCACCAGATCCTCAAACACACGACCATAATCAAGTTGATCGTTCTTCTTCTCGGCCTTTGGATGGTGTCTCTGCCTCGGCTCCCTCTACTGACACATGTATGTCCTCTCCTCTTCCGTCTTCTTCTATTCCATCTTATTTTCGTCCAGCTGAAAACACAACTCATCAAGTGGTTACTCGCTCCAAAACAAACAATCTCAAGCCTAAAATCTTTTCCACCACAAAACACCCCTTACCTCTTTCCACTGATTCATATATTGAACCCAAAACCTTTAGCCACGCATCAAAATTTCCTGAGTAGCAGAATGCTATGCAAAATGAATATGATGCCCTTTTACGTAATGGGACTTGGACAATTGTCCCTCGCCCTTGTAATTCTAACATTGTTGGCGGTAAGTGGGTGTACAGGATTAAATGAAAAGTTGATGGCTCTGTTGAACTTAACAAAGCGAGATTGGTTGCCAAAGGTTATAACCAGGAAGAGGGTATCGATTACTTTAACACCTTTAGTCCGATTATTAAACCTACTACTATTCAGATTGTTTTTATTGCTCTCCAACATTCTTGGCCAATCCGGCAAGTTGATATTAATAATGCGTTTCTCAATGGAGATCTTTCTAAGCAGGTTTATATGGCTCAGCCTCCGGGCTTTGTTGATGCAACTCGCCCTAATCATGTCTGTTTGCTCCGGAAAGCTCTGTATGGCCTTAAGCAAGCTCCCCGGGCTTGGTTCACTAAATTACGCCAGTTCTTGTTGCTTCATGGATTTCGTGCCTGTCGCTCAGATACCTCCTTTTTGTTTGGCTTCAGGGACACTCGGTTATTTACATTCTCATTTATGTGGATGATCTCTTGATCACTGGCTCTGTTATGACAGAAATTGATCAGTTTATTCATATGCTGAATCGCACCTTCTCATTACGTGATCTCGGCGAATTACATTACTTTCTTGGGCTTGAAGTGACTCGCGGACGTGATTATTTTGTTCTATCTCAGCAGAAATACATCCGAGATCTCCTTGAATGAAGCAAAATGTGTGATGCAAAACCGATTTCTTCTCTTGTTGAGTCAGCATCTCGTTTACAACGATCAAGTGATCCTTTAGCTGACCCTTCTCTCTATCGTAGCATTGTTGGTGCCCTACAGTATGCTACAATTACTCGCCCTGAAATTTCTTATGCGGTCAATCAAGTATGTCAGCATATGCATGAGCCCACTAAGTCTCATTGGTCTGCTGTTAAGCGCATTTTACGCTATATGAAAGGGTCCCTTACACACGGCTTGTTCATTCACCCGCCTACTGAGATCGTTTGGTTGCTTATTGTGATGCTGGTTGGGCTTCTGATGGAGATGATTGTCGCTCTCAACATGGTTTTGCCATTTACTATGGTGGTAATCTTATTAGCTGGTTCTCCAAAAAGCAGCATGTTGTGGCCAAGTCTAGCACTGAGGCTGAATATATAGCTATTACCTTTACTCCTACGGAGTTAATTTGGATTCAGCAGCTTCTGTATGAATTACAGGCTCCTTTGCATCGTCCACCTATCATTCTGTGTGATAATTTGAGTGTCACTTATATGTCTTCTAATCCAGTTTTTCATCAGTGCTCTAAGCATATTAAGATTGATTACTATTTTGTTCGGGAGCAAGTTGAAGATGGCTCTCTTATTGTTCGTCATGTTCGAGCTCATGATCAGACTGCATATATCTTCACCAAAGCCATTGGTACGACTCGCTTTCTACAATTGAGATCCAAGCTTCATGTTTATAACTCTCCATGAACTTGTGGGAGTATTAGGATATAAAATATAACATATCTTTGTAATATCTTTTATATATCTTTTTGTTATCTTATCTTGAAGCCCTAGAAAGATAAAATCACTAGAGTTACACGTTCCATTGTATAAATACTGTTTTAATAATTCAATGAAAGGCAAGAGCCGTTTATACAATTATATTCACTAATTATAACGGTTCACCAGGACCTCTTTCCTCATATAAAATTCACAGAAAACAAGTAGTATAATTTTAGTGCACTGTGAAAAAATCATTATACTCCCTCCATTTTAAAATAATTGTCATTCTAAACTCGTTTTTTTTGTTTCAAAAGTATAATCATTTTAGATTTTTTGTCACATATTTTATATTTATACTCTTGTATTTATTGTTATTTTTTAATAAATGAAGGAAGAATTGCTCGTAGTGGTCTTAAAAATAAAACAAATTAGGTGGTGGAAATAATGATATTAATTAATTACGTTAGAAGATAATAAAACTTTGTTGCCTGATATGATTTCACTCTCTTTTATTTTCCTAGATTAGTTGCATGATATCTTCTATAATTGATATGGTCGTTAGGCTCTAATATCAAAGAAGCAATGAAATAAACTTAGTACATTATAAAGCAGAATCCAAGTTTGTTGTAAAATTTGCGTCACGTGGTATTTTTGAATAAATTAATGTGAAATTATATTTTAATAAATTTTATAACAACTTAAAATATTCTTGCTATATATACTAAATAGATAACATGTTTATATAATTTTTTATGTATATAATTTTCTATCTATGGATTATGTATTAGTTTACTACAATAGATAACATATTTTTATAATTTTTATATACATAAATTCCTATGAGATGATATTTTCCATATTAATGTAATATTTTTATCTCTTAACAAGATTTAGGGTCTTAATATATATTTTTTATCTTTTAACAAGGATTGAGATCCAAGTATAAAATTTATATCTATATAATGATATAATTTTAAATAATAAATTTTGTTATGTTGATATACTTTTATTTTGAGAAAAAGATATAATATTATGTTGATGACTAAGATTATATCTAAATGTAAAAAAAAATTCGAATTTCAATTTTAATTAATAAAATTAGCTTTATTTATCTTTTTTATTCATTTATATTAAAGATTTTTTCTTAAATCAAAGTTTGATATAAGAAAATAGAAAAATTTACAAATCTTGATGAATACTTTCTTAAATGAATTTTGATAAAAATTTCATTACATTTTTTTAAAATTTATTTTTATTTTATTTATGTAAATATATAATTTTTTTATCTAGACCCACCTTACATTTAATTTTTTTTATCTCTATGTTTTTTTTGTAATTTAATATGGATGATACGTTGATTAATACAATGAATTTTGTAAATTTTCATATACATTAATTTCCTTTATATTTTATTTCTTCGTTATGTAAATTTACTATGGAACAACTTTATAGATGAATTGAATTTTGCAAAATAATACATAGATAATTTTCTCTATATTTTATCTCTTAAATCAATGACAATGTTCTCTTCTATACTAATCTTTATATTGTATTTTTCATATTTACAAACATTCTTATTATTATAGAGTAAAAGATAAGAACCCTAATATATGATTTTAATAAATTAACTTTAAAAAATATTTAAAAAAATTATATTATTCTTTGTAGATAACCTTCCTAATTATTGTTATCTTTATAAAAAAAACCAAGTATTTTATACATATTAGTGTCTAAAAAATAAGAAAATATTATTTAAAAATATTCACTAAAAAGTAAAATCAATATTTTAATAATTTCAATTTAAATTTGGACAAGATCTCCACAATTAATCCCAAAATATTTAAAAATATATTCAATTAAAATATGAAGTACAATTTAAAAAAAATAATTTGTCTATTGCATAATTTATTATGATATTATATAAATATATTTAGTATTTTAAATTAACATCATAGAATTATATAGTTTTTTAGTAAAATTATCCCGTGAATATCAGAAGACTTCATCTAGTTATTAATGATCGTAGAAATTACATATATAATAAATTCCAATTAAAATACACCATATCAATTATGTAAGATCTATGAAAATAATAGATAATGAAATTATATCATATCTTTCCTAAGGACTAGGTAAAACTAATCTAACTTTATTATTATCATTATTATTATTTTTTTTTTGATAAAATGAGCTAAACGCTCATTACAAGGCCAACACTAGATTACCTGTTACAAACAAGGCTAACCTAAATCATCACGGCGGATGATCTTTAGAAAATCAAATAATAGAGGATGAACACTGAACCAAGATTTACAAAAAGAAAAATCAACTGGATCTAACAACGATCCAGGGAAGAAATTAGAAATAGCAAAACTAAGATGAGGTGAACTAAAAACCCTCCTGGCAAGAAAATCTGCCGCTGAATTGCACTCCCTGAAACAATGATAAAACACCACACAAGGAACCAATGCAACAAAGTGACGGATATCATTGACTATTGTCTGAATTTCCCAAGGAACTTTCCAAGTTCTTTTTAAAGAATTAATAAGAATTAAATTATCTCCTTCAATAATAAGACGCTGAATTTGTAACGAAACCGCACTTCTAACACCTTCTAGTAAGGCAAGTGCTTCCGCTTGAAGGACCGAACAGGGAAGTTGTTCCTTACGATCAAAACTAAGAATCTTACTTTGATGGTCTCGAATTAAAAAACTCGAAAAAGTGGCAGAGTTATTTCGTTTAGAAGCATCAAAATTAAGTTTCGACCATTGCGGAGGTGGCCTAATCCAAGAGCAATTATTTTTCCTTTTAGGACGAGTGACATGTTTAGGAACTAACGACGGACGAGCCAAAACCCACTGTAAATGTTGAGAGAAGGCTAAATCACTAGGAAGCAACGAAGAAATAACCCTAGAAGGATTGAAAATTTTAGCATTTCTGTGTCCCCAAATAAACCACCAAAGAAAACAAAGAACATTACTATTTTTATTCGAATTTATAGTAGAAATAAGATTATCTATAAAAGTACCTGAAGAAATGATTTGAAAATTGACATTCAACTTAGACTCAAGTTTAGAAATCATATTTTGTGAAAAAGGACAGTTAAAGAACAAATGATTCAAATTTTCTTCCTCACTTAAGCATAAGGAGCAGGTACTATAAACACAATTATAGAACCGATTTAATCTATCTGTAGTAGGAAGACAATCTGCACAGGCTTTCCACAAAAAAATTTTTATTTTTGGAGGAAGAGACGTCTTCCAAATCCAAGCAAATTCATACTGACGATCAGGCCTGGCTAAAGAAATCACGCAGGAAGCAGATGAGACTGAAAAAGCCCCATCCGAAGAGGGAAGCCAGATCAAACGATCCTCAGATTCAGACACAGGGATTCTAATAGAAGCAATTAAATTCACAATTGAATCAGGAAGAAGCAAGCTCAAATATGCCACATTCCAAGAACAATCAGGACTTATAAAAGCCGAAACTTTTAAATTAATATTATTATTATCAAAAAAAGAGAGCAAATCAGTATTTTTCACCCAAGGGTCTTTCCAAAAGTTGATAGAGTGTCCATTTCCAATAGTCCAAAATAAACCCTTAGCAAAACTTTCTCTAAGATTTAACAATCTACCAAATTGCCAAGAACAATTTTTTTTCTTTAGTTCAAAAATCGAAGAGGAACCCAAATATTTTTCAGTAATAATACGCACCCAATAATTATTCGGATTAGTATAAATTTTCCACAAAAGCTTCAGTTGTAGGGAAATATTAATAGTTTCAGCAGAGCGAAGACCCATTCCCCCAGACTCTTTAGGAGAGCAAACTTTATCCCAACTTATAAGAGGGTGATGATTAGGAGTAAACTTGTTCCAGAAAAAAGATTTATTAACTTTATCAATTTCACAAAGAATACCTTTTGGAAGCAAAAAGCTTTGCATTAGATAATTAACCTGTCCTATCAAGTTAGATTGAATTAACACAGCTCTACCTGCCTGGGAAATAGAGTTGGCTTTCCACTGAGAAAGTTGTTTTTTCAATTTGGTAATAGATTCTATGAACACAGAATTTTGAACCCTTCCCTTGAGAATAGGAATACCTAGATATTTTTCCATTGAAGTGGTAATTTGAATATTAAGAACACTGGCAAGCGACACTGTCGCCTGACGGGAAATATTTTCCGAGACCTGAAAACTACTTTTATGGTAATTAATCGAAAGACCAGAAATCCTTGAGAAGTTATCTAAGAAGCTTTTAATATAATTGATATTAGAATGAGATGCATTAGCAAAAATAATAGTGTCATTTGCAAAACTAAGAAACGGCAAACATATTCCATTTTTAACTAACTATATTCCAACAAATTTGGAATCCAGAGTCGATTGTAATTGAAGGGTTCTAGCTAGATATTCCATAGATATGATAAAGATAAAAGGAGCCATCGGATCACCCTGACGAATGCCACATTGTGGTGAAAACTCAGTCCCAGGCTCATTATTAACCAGGACAGAAGAAGAAGAAGTTGTAATACATGCCATAACTAGATCAACCCACTTGACATGAAAACCAAATTTAAGAAGAATTAGCTTAATAAACTTCCAATCAAGCTTATCATAGGCCTTTTCCATGTCAATTTTCAAAGCCATCCAGCCTTTTTTCCCCTTTTTCTTTTTATGAAAAGAATGAAAAATTTCATGAGCAATTAGTATATTATCTTGAATAAGTCTACCTTGAACAAAAGCACCTTGAAGAGGATGAATTAAATTTGGCAAGATAGAGGCAATACGATTAGCTAGAATTTTCGTAATTACTTTATAAATAGTATTACAAAGACTAATTGGTCTAAAGTGATTAATATTTAAAGGAGAATCAATTTTAGGAATTACTGCTATAAACGATTTGTTAATAGAACGCAACATATGACCCGAATGAAAAAAGGCTTGAACTGCCAAAACAACTGAGTTTCCAACAATATGCCAGTAATGTTGGAAAAAATCTGCCGGAAAACCATCCGGCCCAGGAGATTTATTAGGAGCAAGATCGAAAACAGCAATTTTAATTTCAGCTATTAAAGGCGTTTTGCACAACATCAAATTATCAGAATCTGAAACCAAGTTAGGAATAATATCTAAATCAGAATTACTAACAGAACAAGAAGGATTAAGGGTAAACCGGTGAGCAAGCTCAGAAGTAATTTTTGCAGAAATTAATTCATGATCAAACAGAACAACCCCTTCATTAGTCTGAAAGGAAAGGATTCTTTGTTTATAAGACCGAATTTTAGAGACAGATTGAAAATATTTTGTATTTCTATCCACATTTTGCAAGTGAGTAATTTTTGCTCTTTGTTTCCAAAAATTGTGCTGAAAATCTAAAAGGGCATTATATTTATTTAAATGAGCTTGTAGTTTATTAATAGTGTTAGTATTATAAGGATCAACTAATAAATCTGATTGAAGCGAAATTAGCTGATTTTCTGAAATTTTGAGTTGTTCATAATTATTATTAATATGATGTTTTGCCCACACTTTTGAGTAAGTTTTCAAAAGATGTAATTTCATCGAAATACGAAACATAAAAGATCCCGACATGTGATAGCTCCAAACTTTTGAAACCAAGGGATGAAAGGACGAGATAGACATCCAAGCATTTTCAAAACGAAAAGGAATTTTTCGAAAACTTTTATTTTTTCCCAGCGAAAAAGTTATTAGACAATGATCCGAGGTGGTAAAAGGATGATGTTGGACTACAAGCGACGGAAAAAGTTGAGTTAAAGATTGTTGACTAAGTACTCAATCCAATTTTTCGAAGACATTATTCTGAGCCACCGAACTTTTACGCCAAGTAAAAGGAAAGCCCGAAGTTTTAGATTCTACTAAACCAAACTGATTAGAAAAATTAAAGATTCGATTAAATCTACTAGGTAAAGGAGGAACACCTCCTAACTTGTCACTACATGATGAAATTTCATTTAGGTCTCCTATTAACAGGAAAGGTAACTGATTTTGAGAAATTAAAAGAGCAAGAGACAGCCAAAACGGAGTTTTAAGAGCCTCTCTAGACGGAGCATAAACAAAAATTAAAAGAATAGTATGATTAAGGTATGAATATCGCATAATAATTAAATTAGAGGATTGATGATGAAGAACACATTTACGAGTTTCAGAATTGCCACAAATTAGGAGCCAAAGACCCCCCTTAGAACCTATAGAGGGACAAGAAATAACATTTTGGAACCCAGATTTTCGAATTATAGCTAGGTTAGGATCATTTTCATTTTTAGTTTCCGCCAAACATAAAAAGTTAAGTTTATTTAATTTTCTAATAAACCCAACTTCTTCCCAGAAGTTTGGCCTACGAATTCCTTTGATATTCCAATATCCTATATTCATAAAAAACCTTGTTGATAATAAAAGAAAAAGATTGAATGATCTAAGAATTTGAGCAAATAAAAAGAAAGTACGAGAAGAAATTTAAACAAAGTTAAGTAGGCGAAGCAAAGTACATTCAAATAATAGGCATGTGAGACCATGTAAAAGAAAGGAGAAAGTAAAAGAAACAAACGAATAAAAAGCTTGTTTTGAACTTTGAAATTTCTGAGGATTATATCAAACAAACTTGTTCTAACAAGGCAACCAAAGGTACAAATCATCAATCCAAAAAAGAGCATCTTAGAATTATACATAAGCATAGAAATAAAGAGGCAAACCAATACTTGCATTATAAGAATAAAACAAGGCTGAAGGAGAAAAACCCTTTTAAAGAATCAACAAATAGGTAACAATAGAAATTAAAATACAACAGTTTTGATACATAAGTTTAGCACAAAAAGCTACAAAAGAAGAATAGGAAGTGATGTCTTGATGTTTGAATCTGAAACTGACCAGCAACATTCCCAAACAAACAAAGAGCTTGCAAACAAACCTGCTAAACAGAACAAAAAATACTGGATAAAAGCATATGCAAAGGCAAAATTTTAAACAAGGAAAGTTATAGAGACAACACATGAATACCATAATATAACAAGTCAAGTACAATAAACCATAATATAATATTTCACAACCAATCCAGGAGAAACTGGATAGTACATCAGACTTACACAAGAGGGCATAACATATTTCAAAAGTAGGCATACCAAGGATGCCAAGGCCCAAGCACACAACAGCAAGCATCTTAAGTGACAAGGGAAACTGAAAATAAGCAACATAAGGGAAACACACTAAGTAAACTTGAAGCATTAGGTTATTTAAACAAAAAACACCACATTTTAAGAGGGCACTAATCATTAAACAACTGCTTTTTTGCCACGGGTCTTCTTAGGTTTCTTGGTGGCAGAAGTTGCATCAACTAGATCCTTTAGAAGATCAGAATCTTTGCGCTTAGAGGAGTCAGAAGTACTCTCCCCGGCACAAGCAATGTCCACTGCATTCATTTGGTTCCTTAGTAAAGTGTTTGAGGACTCAGTCCCAATGTCCATACCAATCGACCCCAAATACGGCAGCTGAGGAATAGAGCTAGAAGCACAAGGCAACCCTAAACCCACAGGCACCAAGGGGGAGGCACAGAGGAAGGGTGGCATCATCATTGTCTCAGGGATAGGGGCATTTAAGTTGGCAATAGCATAGGCAACTTGCTCACGAGCTTGCAACAGAACAACAGGATCAGTAAATAGCACAGGATCCATAGTTGAGATCATTTCAAGAGTGACCAGAGGATTGTAAGGAGGAATAGCAGTGAGAGGGTTGAAATCTGAAATTCCCACCCCAGCAGAGGGAAGAACCACAGAGGGACCAACATTAGAATCAACCTGGTTTGGTGAGAACATAGGAGAAATTACATTGGATCTTACAAAAGTAGGACCATTAACAGTCCTAGCAACAACAGGTCTAGATGCCATGTTTCCATGCAAGCTTATATTTGTTTGTTGAATAAGTTCTGCCTCAGCTGAATCCTCCATCACACTTAGTTTAAAGCTCCTTGGCTGAATGTTGTTGAGAGGACACTCATCAAAGGCATGAGAGGCCTCCCCACAACATCCACAACCCTTGGAAACAGTCTCATACCAAACTTTTAGAGTCAATACTGAACTAGAGTGATTTTTGATTTTAACACTACCCTTGAGAGGACAAGTGATGTCCACATTCACAAGCACTCTACATAATTTCATTTTGTTCTTTGTGTTTGACACCTCATCAACCCTTATAAGATGACCAACAAGATTATCCCTCAAGATAAGATCCAAGGCTGAGGAGTTATAGAGGTAATAAGGGAGAGAAGGAATCCTAACCCAGATATCAGCTCTAAGGATTTCATCAGAAGTTGGGTTAAACTCAGGGTAAAAAGGGATAACAGCCACCAATTTACCCTGAACAAGATAGGGTCTTTTGTTCCAAACTAAATCTCTAGCTTCTCTATTAGAGAACTTGAACAGAATCCAAAAGTTAGCAAACTCTTGAAACTGCACTTCTCCCTTAACAGATTCTTTCCAGACTTCCTTCATTTTGCCATTGATAAGATTAGTAGATATAGGTTCCTCCACCATCTTGAGTAAAAGAGAGAAATTCATTAGTTCATGAAGGTATTTTTTGACAGATGGAATGGCAGTTGGGTTTGGAAGAGGAATCTGGGCATTGAAACCATTAGGATTCAGAATATCAGAACTCGTGACAAAATTCACTTCAGGAATTGCCTCAGGAGAGCCATCAGAAAAGTGTGAAAGGGCTTCATGACAGGAAAGTGGTCCAGTAGGACTTAACAGATTGGGGAGAGGGAGTACAGCAAGCTGAGCTTGTTCAGAGGATGAAGGAGGAAGAACCCCTTCAACCTCCATAGAGATAGGCATAGAATTAAGGATAGGAAAGTTAACCAAAGCATCCTCATAAGAACTATTTTGTGTCATTTTTTGATTATTGAGAGAGAATGTATGAGCTTGAGTACATAAACTGGTAGGAAGATATAAGTCCTTATATAGAGGGAGAACCAAAGCAGAAGAGAAGTACAGAAGAATAGTAGTCTTACTATCATAAATTGCATGCAAAAGAGAGAGTAATAATAGTTGTGATTGGTCTAAGAAGAGGTCAACAGTAAACATGCAGAGAGAATATTTGCTTAAAGTGTCAAACCAATGTGAACACCATTTAATGAAACAGGAAGTAAATTTCGAATATTAAATTTGCAGAGAAACTGCCTCTGCAACATTTAATATTTGGGAGGCTAGAGAAATGATTATGAAGGAGAGAATCTTAGTCACAATAAATGCAAAGATTA
Organism: Fallopia convolvulus; assembly: GCA_964016875.1. Classification (NCBI taxonomy): domain Eukaryota; kingdom Viridiplantae; phylum Streptophyta; class Magnoliopsida; order Caryophyllales; family Polygonaceae; genus Fallopia; species Fallopia convolvulus. Next base: position 52,257,495 of record OZ024731.1, on the reverse strand, counting down.
GATCACAAAAAACTGAGCTATGACACCTCATAGATGTTGCATGCAAAGTCTTATAACAAATGTAGGTGTGTAAACACAAAAGCCAGATGAAAGAAGTCATTAACTGTAATTGCAGCAGAGCAAAAAAAGAGCTATATACATAATCAGATGTAAGAGACGACCATGAAGGGAAGATTTTAAACATATACTTCATAATTTGAGTATTCATTATACAAAAGCAACTACTAAGAGAATATATTAGAAAATTAAAAGGGTAACATGGCCATCTAAAAAAATTTAAGATATTAATCTGCCAAGGCAAAGGAGAAGGCCAAAACACATCAACAAACATAAGGATAAGCCAATTAAGTAAGAAGATATCATAACAAAGATAGAGATAAGTACAGTTGGAAAAATATAAAGGCATAAAGAGTGGTTTTATATGAAAAAGGAGCATGAACAGTAAATTGCAAATTTGGGCATCATATTGATTCAGCTTAGGCTTATGTGATAGCAATACAATTCTCAGAAGATGTTCATCAAAGCAATGAAGCATCCAAATTTCTTCATAGAAAGTAGAAATTCCCCAACCAAGAAGAAGAGACCCAACTACAAATGTATCAAAATGATACATGAGCCAAGTACAACAACCAACTAGTTGGGGACTGAGCATGCTACTAGAAATATTCAAATAAATCTTATGCAGAGAAGGCAACAACTCCTCAACCATTTCACAATCTAAAACAAGATTTAAAGATAGGAGCACTTGCTGCCAATTCACTACACAGAATGAACCAGTAGCAAGCTCAGAAGCTATCACAGGAAGGGTAAAGAGTCTAAGGTAATTACATTTGATCCTGTAAGATAAAGAGAATAATGAGAACCTAGAATGAATGAAAGATCTCACCCAGAAAGTTACACAGATTTTCAAGACAGGAACACAAGAGGATATCTGAAATAAAACTTCCACCCAATATTTCACATCACAGTACAAATATAACATTTCAGTAATCCAAACTAGGAGAAAGAGTCTTGGAAGGAATTCACCTGACAACATCAATCCAAACTTCAACAGCTCGAGCATCCCAACGCTTATAGAGCAGTTTAGCCATAGTACAATTTCACATATGGAGATGAGGCAGGATGACAGCTCAAGCTGCAACCAACTCACACAGGGAAGATAAATAAGCAAAGAAGAGCCAACTAATCTTTTAGTTTGTACAAAAATTAGGAAGTAGCCATGCCGCATCTTAAAGATAAGAATAGGGTTCATATAATTTGGAAGATAAATGTTCAATAAGGTTTCAACATAACAATGTTCATTCTCAAAGCACAATGAATCAGACAGGTTCTCAATCTTGACAGGCAATAACACATACAAGAGAGAAGAGGTCCAATCCACAGCAAGTTGAGAAAAGTTTCAGACAACATAACCAACAGCAAAATAAGAAAAGCAAGAGAATAGGAAGAAACATTCACATAACCTGTAAAAGCGAGCATCCATAACCAGGACGAAGGGAGAGCTAAACTCAATCCCAACAACAGAAGCCAAAGAGCCTCGCACTGCAATCCCACGAATCCCTCAAATAAAGAGAGATCCATCGCAAAGAGAGCCAAATTCCAACACCCAGAAGCATACATGACAAGAATCGAGACCAGCAAAGGAGCTTTTGCACAAGAATCACTCCAAGATAACAAACTAAACTTTGAAATCGGAGAGCGCATCAGCCAAACCGAAGCACACATCAAGCAAGTTTCGAAAAGGGAAGGGATCTTGAGGTAAGGGTCATATCGGCTTTGAAACCGACAAAGGGTAAAGGGAATCAAAAACCATTGAGATCCCAAAAAGGGATTCAAAGGATCACAAAACCCTAATATCTCAGAACATAGGGAATGAGCAAACCAACATCTCAATCCAAGCTGGGGTAATAACGCCAGAATCAAAGCACGAATTAGAAAGAGGAAGACGAAATTACACAAGAGGAAGGCTGAGAGGAAGCAAAGAATCGAACAAGCAAGGAGCAAGAACACCCCAAAAAGGGGCATTAGGGCCGGTACAAGCAAAAAGGAGAAGGGAAAGGAGAGAGAGCGTGACAGCGCGTTCTTGTAGGTTGGTGAGTAATGTATTTAATATCATTATTGGGCGGGGACAAAGGCATTGCGACTTGTGAATCGATTAATAAATGATAATGTCTCTCTATGACATGACCAGTGGCGTAGTCTGAAATGTTGGTCACTGGGGGCTAAATTTTTTTGAGTAATTTTTTTTGCTATAGAAAAACTCCTGGCAAAGCTAGGATTTTTTTTTAAATATAGAAAAAAAATTGTGTTTTTCTATATATAAAAAATTATATAGAAAATTTTGTATTTTTTCCTAAAATTTAGTAATTTTCGGTATAAAAAACCAGTTTAATTTATTTTATATATATGAAAAAATAATCTTCTTTTTTTGACAAAATAAACTAGTTTTTACTCCCTCCGTTTAGTTCTATTTGTCCTTATAGTATAATGCACATATGTCATATTCTTACTAAATTGATTTTTATTTAATTTATATTAATAAAAGGTGAATGGTGGATACATTTAATGTGTCTTACTTTTGATTGGATAAATACAAAGGGTAATATTGGAAAATTTTGGACAAAATACGTAGAAGGACAAATAAAACTAAACAAAAAATTAAGTCTAGATGGACAAAAGATCGAACTAAACGGAGGGAGTATGAAATAACCTACTACCAATTTTTTACTATATTTAAAAAATTACTTTTTTTTGAAAATCCCAGTGGAGCCTACAGCCCCCACTGGGCATGGGGTAGCTCCGCCCCTGGACATGACCTCGACACTTGAGGTTCATGCCAGACTTGTCGCGCCGGCATGCCAACGTCGTGCCAGCGTGCCTTGGAAAGCCTTCTCTACGCGCGCCTATGTCGAGGCCTTGTCTTGGCATGTCAAGACATGGCTTTTGTCCTATCTTTATATTATTAGTGTTTCTTGCAATTCCAAACATTTCTACTTTAAATTATGTTATTTTAAGAAACCCTATTATGGGCCTTTAAGAACGTTGGACTTCGTTGCATCCTAGCCCTAGTCCGACGTTTATCTAGTTGCTTACGGCCGCTTCTATATAAGGGGAGCTCGACCTCTATAGCTAGGTTACGCATATTATAGATTCATATTTCAAGTAGAGTATTGCTCCTTAATTTGGATCTCTTACATCACCATTGTTACTCAAATCAATTAGCTATTAAAAAACTCGTTGTTCATCACGTTAAACGACACAAACCCTAGATTCAAGATGTTGAGTCTCGTCTTGGTCCATACCTTGGATCAAGCTTGTATTCGAGTTCCATAACGTTGCATCTCGTCAAATTCAAGTCTTCCGCTTTGCTTGTGAGACCTACTACGCGGTCCAACATAAAGATATGGACGTCGTTAAGTCTTGACGGATCTAAGGTCGCATCAACTGGTATCAGAGCAAGGATCGTGTAAGTATCGCTTCACCCTTTTCTGTTCAATTCACATGACTTTTCTCTCATTATTTGTAACCCTAGAATCTCCCATCTTCATCATCTCGTCATCTAGGTCGCATCTTATCATCTAGGGTCCAAAATTTTTTCTCTTGCTCGTTTCATTACAAAAAAAACAACAACAAAAACCTGACACCTTATTCCAATTTTTGCTTGTATTTGGTGATAATTTTGCATCATTGTCAATGATCTTGCATGATTTGTTCACCTTGTTCTTGGCCGAAATCATAACCATATTTTCTTCGTTAACTTGTCCTTCTTGATAAGAATAGACAATAAAATTGATATCCTTTTTTAGTTGTAAAAAAAGATATTGTGTGGAGGATAAAATCCATACACAATTGGCCGATATCCTTTTTTGCCTTGTTGGTTATATAGTTAAGATTTGGTAGAGGAAAAAATCCATACAATATCTTTTGTTTGTATATTAAAAAATATTAACTAAATCAGATCACAAGGCAAAATAAGGCAAGATCCAGATTTGTTTCCTTCTTCTTATTCTCTATATTATGTACCACCACCTCACCTAATTAATGAATTATATGCATATTAATCCACATCATATATAATAAAGTCACCTTAAAACTAAATCAAAAATCACAAATTACAAATCACAAATCACAACTCAAAAGCTCATGTCTACCTAATGGGAATTGTTCTTGTTATTGTTATAGGGTTGGTGCAAGAGCAAGTAGTTGGATCGACCGTGAATTTGAGCATCCTCAACGGTCTGGAATCTCGGGAGGTTCTACAAGTACACTGCAAGGACAAGCACCACGATTACGGGGTCCATCAAGTCCAACCCAACTTAGCGTATGAGTTCGACATCAACCCAGGCTTCAACTCCGACTACTTTTGCGGGTTCGTCTTTGAAGGTGCACTCCATTGGTTCGACATTTACATTGGCAGTAGAGATTGGAATAGTTGTGGCAAATCTGGCCTTTGCAATTGGCATGTAAAGGAGGGCGGCCCATGTGGTGGTGTTTCTAATCTTAATCCTGGTCCATGCTATCCTTGGAATAAGGATTAATTCATTTGTCCGATCATAACTTTATCATTTGATAATAAGACTACATGACTGAATTCATTTGTTGATTGATCGCTTAATTTGTTCAGATCTTACTTTTTTTTGTCTTTTCTTCAAATCCCATTCACTTAAACCAATGGTGTTAATTTCTTGAAGTATATGTACAATAACTTCTTTTTTTGGGTGAGGAGTATATGTACAATAACTAAGTCTAGGGGTCTAGATTTACCCGACTGATGGGTCTTAGTCTCAATAGGCCCATTATATAATTCTGGAGAAATAATTTTATTTTCTCGGATTGTTATAATTGATCATAAAGTAAATTGACTAATTATAACTTTTAAAAACTAGATAAAGAGAAAATAGATTAATTATAATTTTTTAAATAAAATTTTAGAATTTAACAATTATTTTTCAAGTATTATAAGCTATTGCATCTATTTTTTTTATAACTGTAAAATAAAATCTTAAATTAAAAGATATTATATTTATTTTTATTATAATCCATACTTACATGGGGTCTAGCACTAGTTCGAATAGCAATTGGTGATCACCTTGTTTTCACTTTTATATCTCCTGATCGATTCATGTACTTAGATACTTTCCTCACATCGAGTCAAGGTAAGGGTGCGTAAATCTTGACCCCCCCAGATCCCGTCCTTATCAGATTTCACCTGAATAGATGTTGAATAAAATAATAAAATGACAAATCTAATAGTTATAAATGGTGGAATATGTAAGGCAGCATAGACCAAACAATTTGAATTCAGTCAATAGGCTACATAGTACATTTATTTTGAAATTGTAACAAACACACATTGATTGCAAGTATGTTGCATTAATACACGTCGGCTTATCTTGATGTACGAATAATTAGAGAGTTAACCCATAGGCTCCAAGCTTTTCAATTGTAATTTGATCAATCTTGTTTGCCATTTCCTCCGATAAATAGTTTTTCCAGTCTCCAACTTTGGCTTTCCGGAAAAATGCGTCATTAGTAATGGAAATATTGGAACCTTTTAGTTGATACTCGCCACCCTTGTTCACCGACAAGTTGCTTAAGCTTTGAAAGCTACACATTTCAACAATCCTTGTTGTTACGCCTTCATTCTCTTCTTCAATGGAGAATGGGTACCCCATAAACTCCGCCAATCTTTTCATGTGCTCCTCTATAGCACCGTTCATCATCATATCATCGTACTTTAAGAACAAAATCTTGTCAGGGCGATCCAAAAATGCTTTCCAATACCCTAGCACATGGTCCCAGTAAGGCCCGAAAGTGGAAGCCCCACGACAAAAGAGGTCAAAGGCCTCCTCTAGAGGTATCGGGTCAGTGACATTGAGACACATTTTATGAGCAAATTGCCAAAGGGAGACGAAAGCATCCTTAGGATCCCTGCATATGTACACCATCTTACACTCTAAATCCAGGATCGAACTGGGTAAGTTTGTGTAAGGAAGGTGGGTAGAAACGAGAGGAAGTTTGGGCTCTAGGGTTTTAAGGTTGCTTGAAGCAGGAGCCTCTAGAAAATGGACCAAGTCATGGGGGTTTGTGAATCGGAGCGGGTTTTCATCTCGAGTGAAACGGGTTCGGGTTATGATGGCGAAGGACAAGGCCTTGAGCCAGGTGGTTCCACACTTGGGGTTACAAGCAAGGATGATGTCCGTCGCTTGGGCTGGAAGCGATTGGGCTTGGGCTTTTATAGCTCCTCGTAGCCAATAATCATGGTACCAGAAACCTTGGTAGTAGTAGAGAGGGTAGTTATCGTTAGATAGCCAACCATTCTCTGTAGGAAGTGTGGAGATTATATCATCCGTTTTGTGTGGATCCATGAATTGGAATTGGTGCATGAGAGAAGTGACTAATATGTTTTTGGATCTAGGGGTATTTATTAGCACCCGGATGATATTGCTAACTCTAGTTGTTGGATAGCCGTGATTAGCTAGATCTAGATTGATTAGAAGATACTAGTTGTCCCCGTCGTGTGTTGCACGACTATGAATCAATATTTTTTTAGATATACTATAAAAAAGATAAATAAATAATAATATACTATAAATAATAATTGTGAATTGGTGATTTATATAAATTGTAAAAAAAAAGCATGATTCTAAATTAAAGATTTTGATAACAAAAATGAAAATAATGGGACATTTAATATGGATTGGCAAATAAAATTGACTTGACATATTATAGGATAAGATCTCGGTATATATTATATGATAAGATCTCTCTACATATTTATATTATAGGATAAGATCTCAGTATATATTTATATGAGTTTTTTTGGTAGATTATATTGGAGAGTTATTAGGATCATAAATATATGGTAAAAAATATTTTAATATGTAAATAAATTTCCAAAAAAAACATTGTAATCCAATATAAAAAAATTAAGAAATTGATTGATATGTATAGATTATGTGGCAATATGATGTGTACATAATATATAAGTGATATGGAAAAAAATTTACATGTGGACTATGACATGGAATATTTATAAAAACGTCTAAATTATAAGAAAATGACACGTGTAAAAATATGAGGTGGCTTAATATAGGATCGACATGTGGCGAAATCCTAGGTGGCGTAATGAGAAGGCTCCAAACCTTATTGCTTTTATATATATAGTAGATTATACATTATTTAATTAAGGTTTTAATAATGTGATTTACAGTATTTCAATGTGTTTGTGACGTGGTGGTTAGGTTTGGCCTATGAAAGCTTTGTTTATTTTAACTTTTATTTATTACAAGACATTTAGGCTATTATAACAAGAAGGGGATTCGAACACACGGTTTAGTGGTCACGAGTGTTATCATCTACTTGTCGGATTAGTGAGGCTCGACAAAATATGCTTTATTTTTTCACTTGGATTTTGATCAACTTTATATGTTTTTTCGAGTATTTAAGGCAATTAGTTAAGAGTGAGTTGTGAGAATTGTTGTATAAACTTTTTTTATCGACCAATTTTTTTTTTCATTTATTAGTTCAAAGGGATGAAGGATAATATTAAAATTTTGAGTTTAATTATTTTTCTAAATTTGTGTCAAAAGTTAAAATGATAGTTATTAACATCTAATTAAATAATCTACCTAACACATTATAAAGGAGAACCATATATGTTAAAAGAATTGCGCCAGATGACATAATTTTAATAAATTAATTAAAAAATTATATTATATTTTCTTGATATCCTACCCTAATTGTTTTTAATTTATATTCCGTAGTATTATATTGTGTTTTTTCTCTATGTTATCTTTTAAATTTTAACCCAATCTTTATATTAATATTTTTTTCATATTTATAAATGTTATCCTATTCATTACGAAGTAAAAGATAAATACTAATACATAATTTTAATACATTAACTCCAAAAATTATATTAATAAATATTTCAATAAATTTTATTATGCTTTCCATAAACCCCCTCTAATTATTATCTTTATAAAAATCGATAGTTCTATACATATCAGTATCTCAATTAAAAAATAAACGATATTTAAAAACATTTCATTCAAGTGAAATCAATATTTTAATAATTTCAATTTAAATTTGGGCCAAGATCTCAATAGATAATGAAAAACTGTTTAAATTTATTCAATTGAAATATGGGACACAATCTAGATAAATAATTTTTCTTAAAATTACATAATTTTAAGAGAGAGTCATGTGCGCCCAAGCGAGAAATAACAATAAATCTCGCTCGTTCTTTCCAAAAAATCAACGTTCCTAATTAGACATTCATTAAAAATGATAAAATACGGCACATGCGAATTTTTCCCGTACTATTCGCGTATTTTTCAATGAAATACACAATGGACGAATTTTTCCCATATTATTCATGTATTTTTCCAAAATTACGTTTTTATGAGACGTGCACAGTTTTTTCATCAAAACTAGCGATTTTGAAGAGCAAAATCACAATGTTGATGAACAATCTGGGTGAGCGTCCTATTTTTGTTTTTTTTAAAATACGCGAATAATTCGCCAAAAATTCGTCCATGCCGTTTTCCCCTTTTAAGTGAAATGATCAGCGTCTTTGATTTTTCTCCATCCAACGGATCTTGTTCTTTCTTATATCGCACCTATGCGCCCATTCTCACTTGTATCGGACCCTAATTTTAATTACGATGTTATGCATATTTATTTTATATTAATATCATAATATTGTATAATTTTTAGTAAAATCATCTTGTGAATATTAGGTGATCATATTTATTTGAAATTGGGAATCGAGAGATGCGACCACTAAGACAAAAATTGTCTTTTTTTATTTTTCGATTAAGAGTTATTTGAGCCATTATAATGGGATTGGTGATTTGAATTTGTGGATAGAGATTGATTCAAATGAAAATAACTCTTATCATGAAATTAGAAATGAATCTAGGCCGTCTGATTAAATCACTAGAAATGAATCTAGCCATTAGATTAAAAAAATAAAATAAAATTAAAAAAAAAAATTATTATTATTATTTAATTTTTTTACTTTATTTTTTAAGTCTTTTTACGTACGTAGAATGATATAAATTGAGTATGAACATATGACCAAAAAACGTGAGCATGCAATACTAATATGTGAATGTACTTATATTACATGTGAATGTATACTAAATTTTCTGAAGTTAAAAGGTCGTTATATGTGATTCTTGTGAACAACCCTTGTAATGATGTGAGCATGTATATAAAATATATGAACAAAATGTAAAATATCAAGTGTCGTATTTTTGACAAAAATAAGTGAAAACATAAAAAAATATTTTTATTTTTTTTTCAATTTTTAAAGCCTTTTAACGCCTATATGATGATATAATCGAACATGAACATATGACCATACAACATGAACAAGCAATACTAATATATGAACACACTTGTAATATATATGAACGTATTATAAAATATGTGAACTCTTAAGGTGATAATATATGAACACGTCTTATAATAGTGTGAACATATTCATAAAATATGTGAACGTAATTTAAAAAGTCAAATTTCATGATTTTGGCCAAAAAAAGCGAAAATAAAAAAATATTTTTACTTTTTTTTGTCAAAATTACAATTTTGTCTTTATCTCTTTTAATCTTAGTGATCCATTTCTCAAATCCAAGGATTCTTATTTGTTTCTAGTTTTCATCACAAGTCTCATTTCCATGTGAATCAACCTCGAATACAATTTATTCGAAGTATTTTTTAAAAATAATTTATTAAAATTGTCACGTGACGTAATTTTTCAATAGAGATGATTTCTGCTTTATAAAATATTGGGATAGATATATCCAATTATATAATAGACATACATTGATTTATAACGGGTTGATGGTTAATGGTTAATGGTTATGCAATTGGCAAATTAGGTGGTGGATAATAATGATACTCCCTCCGTTAAGCTAAACTTGTCATTTTAGTCTGATTTACTTGTTCAATAAAAGTTGTCATTTGACTTTTTTAAACCATTTTTTCCAATAATATCCCTATTAATTAAAGATATTTACATTAATCTACAAATTAAAGTAAAAGATCTTAACAAGATTGAGAGTATTTGAGTAAAATCAAATTATTTTCTTAATTTTTAAGAGAAACTCTAAAACGACAAGTTTACCTTAACGGAAGGAGCATTAATTACGTTAGAAGAAGATAATTAAACTTTGTTTACCTGGATATGATTTCACTATTTTTTATTTTCCTAGATTAGATGCAAGATATCTTCTATAATTGATATGGTCTACTTTATTAATTATAGAAGATATCTAGGAAAATAAAAATAGTGATATCATATCATATCTTTTCTAAAGACTAGGTAACCAAACTAATCTAACTTAATTAATATCATTATTGGGTGGGGGTAGACATGTCAATTGGGTCGGGTTAGACGGGTTTGGGTTCGATCATTTCGAGTTCGGTTTAAATCGGGTTCGTTTTTATTACGAGTCATAGGTCAATTAGGTCGGGTTGTTGCGAATTTTCGGTCGGGACGGGTTGACCAGCATGTCTAAAATATCATTTTTTATGCTTACTAAAATTAATTTTTAATTAAATAATCAATTTTAATTATAATATATTATTTTTATGTATTTTAATGATAAAATATATTATATGTTTTAAAATAAATTTGATAAATATACTAAATCGGTCAACCCAATGAGTTTCGGGTTCTATCGGGTCCGATTTATTTCGGATTTCAGGTTATTATCGAGCAGTTTTGGTCGGGTTTTTTCAAAAAAAAAACAAGTTCTATTTTTTCCTTCCTCTTTGATCAGTTCGATAGGGACCACCGTGGACCACTTGCGACATTCGTGCAACTCCATCAAGCCGTAATTGCAAGGAAGTCGTAGCAATTGTTCTAAAAAAATGCTAGGCGGGAGCTTGGTAGTGGGATGGGGCCTAGCACCTAGACGGCTAGGCGGAGTCTAGGTAAATTAGGCAGATTAGTATAATTTTTATTTTATAAGGTTATTATTTGTAATTGGTGAGAATATATCAATAAAGAACAATTTTAGAGCATTGATCGCAGTCACGCTGTCGCCATCGACCTCCTTACTCTTTCACAGTTGTTGCACGAGCTTCCATAGAAGGAAGAAGAAGGAGCTAATGCTCCTTGTTTAATTTGGGCATGTTTGGAGAAAAAAGAAAAGAAAAAGGACCCATTTGTATTTTAACTAGACTTGTCAATTGGATTGCTCATGTGGGGTTCAGGTTGAGTCGGGTTCGGGTCATAACCGATCATGAGTCAAATTAGGTCGGATTGTTGTGGGTTTTCGAGCGGGTCGGGTCGATCCAACATGTCAAGAAAATCAATTTTTTTTACAATTATTAAAATATTATTTTAATTAAATAATAATATTTAATAATAATCTATTATTTTTATATTTTTAATAAAAAATATATTATAATCTTATATATTCTGAAAATACACCAAATCGGGTCAACCCGACCGATTTTCCGGTTTTAACCCAATGGGTTTCGGTTCTATCGGGTTCGGTTTATTTCGAGTTTCTGGTTCAATTTTTCGGTTCTTGACCATTTTCGGTAGGTCAAGTAGTGGGGTCAGCTTTTAACAACTCTAATTTCAACCCATCAACTTTTTTTGAAAGGGAGAAGATTGAGCCCAATTTTTGACCAAGCCTATTTCTAGCCTCGTTCTCATGCCGATTTCTACTCTCGCCGCGCGTTGGTATAAAATTTGAGCCCACACCGTGTTTCGTATTTTAAATTAATTTATAGATATGTATAACGATAAATTTTCATAAAATATTACCCAAAACGTGTATAAGGAATATACAAGCAGGACATTATCATGCACATTAGTAAATTTATAATTGTTATAAATTTACAATTCATTTTTATACAAGATAATGAAAATGATGATTTTAGTCATGAGCTTTTGATTTATAAATTATTAATGGAATAATAATATATATTAAACCCTTAAATAAACTATTATAAGGAGGTAATAAGTTTGGAAAACAAATCTTGGAATAAGAAATAAATTTATTATTAATTTATTTCATCTTTTTTATGTGAAAACCCGAACTCGGGTTAGGTCAAGTATGTGGGTCGCTTTCCGCTCGTGAATCGGAGAATCCACTTCCGTAAGGATTCATCTTGAAACCAAGGCAAGTGGATAGATTCTCTAGCCCTTTTATTAAATGTGGATTCATACTCCGTTTAATGTTCATACTTGCTTGAGAACGACTTGTTTAGAGATAACGACTTCATTAGTCCTATTACTATTTCGTACTACGCTAGCACTAGATTTTAGGACCGATGTTTGCGACCTTGTTTGTTTAAGGTGTCTCGTTTAGAGAAGTTGCTTGGAATAGTATAGAATATGGGTGTTGGACATAATTCTTGAATCACCTCTTGATAACTTTATATGTAGGTCATGACTTTACTCTTACCCCCATTGACTAAAGTCTTAAGCAATGTCGGAATAGGAAGGTTTGTCTAAAGTCTTAAGAAATGCCACATGGAAGAGTTGGATAAAGTCTTAGGAAATGTCGAAATAGGAAGTTCATCTAATGTCTTAAGCAATACCACATGGAAAAGAAAATTCAACTAAAGTCTTTTGTTATGCCGCATTTCAAATTCACGAATTAGGCTAAAGTTTGTTGCTATGCCGACATTCAAAATTTCTAATAAGGCTAAAGGTTCTTCCTTATTCAATTCACTAGTTAAAGTATACCGTGTAGAACATTTGAAATAATAAAGTTATCATCCTACTGTGCGATTGAACACCAAATTTCTATGGTGTTCTACCTCTAAAGAAATCTCGTATTTCTTTTCTACTCGGCGATGGTACCAACCTATGTCTTGATAGAACACCATCCTTATGGTGTCCAATCTCTAAAAGAAATTTCATAATTCTTCTCTTATGGGCAAGAGTGTTAATTTGTTTATAGTAAACCCACATTCTTATATCATCATACCTATCTTGAATTTTTTTTTATCCTTCTCTCTATCTATAGAAGTACAAACTGTTGAATTATCGACCAATCACTATCATTTAGACATCGATGCCAACATGTTTAGTTAGTAACTTAGTTGTCATTCACTTGATAATCTTTCATTAGACCAACCCGTCCATCTTCTTTTCTTTTTCCCTTGAATGTTCAGACACCAGGAAGCATAGGCGTGTTTCTCAAGGATCAAGGATTCGAAGGTAGACATAGTAAAGGACATATCGAGGAAGAATTCAACCTCTAAGTGAAGTATGTGAGAGATCGTGCGCGACTGAAGGTTTAGTTATCAAGATTTGAAGATCAAGGCAAGACAAAGTTGAAGGAAGAAAGAAATTTTCCCAAAAGCAAAGCATCCGAAAAGTGGTGTACTAGCTCTTCCATTTTAAACGAAGGAACTCATCAACATATGAGATATCCTTGAAGTACTCCATGATCGGTAGGATTTTCGTGGCCCAAGCACTTACTTTTTGGGGTGCAACTAATCCAATTCGGAGTTGTTGATGTTTATACTGATCTATCATAGAACTAAGAAAATTTCGAATTCATTCCGATAAAGCTGCCACCCTATTAATCTGCAAATTCCTCTTAGATACAAGGAAATGATCCAGTTCTAGAGCCAAAGATCGTAGTTCTCGAACGAGCAATCGAAAAGATTATAGAGCATCCTCGGGGTTAGGTATTGTTCCTCCAACGATCGTAGTACCAAGTACTTCCTAGCGGGATCTAATATGATTAGATTTATAAGTAAGCATCTCTTATAAAATATGAGCAAACCCAAATATGAGTTTTACTTTCCACCGCTACATCTTATGTAAATGAAATACTATTGTAATGACCTATAGTTCCTTTTAATGAATAAAGCTTTCATTTTAAATTCATTTTTCTTTAAGTAATGTATTATAGGGCCTTGGTTGGTTCTGGGAGGGTTAAACTGGGATCACTAACGGCTAACGCTAATATCCCTTAGGATAAAAATAGAGGTGTTACAATTATGGTATCAGAGCCAAGGTTTTTTTTTTTCAATCGAGTCTTTAACGGTTTTCCTAAAAGGGATAGACCTTGTTCCATTCTATCTCCAAAAGAAATTTTCAATTCTAAAATTTGTTCTAACAAAAATTCGAAACCCAAGTAACGATTATTCTTACAGAAATTTCTAAGTTAGCTATTTTCGCTAAGAGTTTCAGAACCTTATCCATTAGGAATTCCAAGATGATATTTTCTTAAAGCCAAAAGTTTTAAACTGATCCTCTTCAAGCTTCTTTACAATGATAATGTTCAAATTTATATATTGAAAAAAAATGAGGATTAGAAGAGAATAATCAATTTCGACAAAGTTCCTTCTTAAAAAAATGCACTATAAGCACATCTTCAATGATGAATTTTAGATTAAATTACTTATTTTGCCTTTTCAATGTTCTTTTTCTTCCATATTAACATAAAATTTCTTATCCCACATCCCTGATATTTATAGAAATATCTTATCTATGTTTTAATTTATTTTCAAATAAGATTTTAATTTTTACGTGAAATCATAAAAAATTTGTGGAAAAAAGGTCCAATATAATATTTTTTATTGCAAAGAAAGGAAAAGTTGTCAATGATATTGTGTCACACACAATCTAATATATATATAAAAGCAATAAGGATTGGAGCCACCACATTGTGCCACCTCAGCTTTTGACACATGACATCATATTATTAATCCACATAGGATTTTGCCACATGCCATTTAATCTACTATATATATAAAAACAATAAGGGTTGGAGCCACCACATTGCGCCACCCCAGCTTTTGACACATGACATCCTAGATTGGGGATCAAATGAGAACAATTCTTATCCTAAGAAATGAGAACAACTCTCATCCGTTAATTTTGTGAGATTAAGGGTTCAGATGGGCTGCTCTCAACACTCACACTCCTTTATTTTTTAAAGATGGAAGGGTATTTTTGTCATTTTACTGTGTTTTATTTTAATTTCAATCTTCAACTCCCTCATTTGTATCAAGCGACCAGAACACAACGCTCTCCTACGTGATTTCGCCGACGACCAATATGTACACTATTACTCTAGATCGAGCTTGTGATCTCGATCTCCCTTTCGACAGTATTTGTGAACCAACTGAAAAAATGGTATTTTGCACATTTTTACTAGATCTCTTCTTTTCCCCCTTTTTATTGTAGGTTGTTCAAAAAGCTCTGGTCATCCTAATTTGTTTCATTTGGATAATGGTGCTAGTATTGATGGGGTTCAATTGAAGGGTCTTGATAACGATTTTAGTGTTGATGGGGTTCCATTGCATGATCTTGATGAAGCTAGTGATGCCTACATTCTTCATTATCACAAGATTGTTTTTATTTCATTCCCAATTGTCCAAACGAGTAAAATTGAACGGGATATTGTCATATTTTTTATTGATACATTTACATTAACTGCATTGTTATTTTCACCGAACCTTCTTGTTTAATATTATGAACCACAACGACAATATTTGTGAACAAAAAAAACGGTATTTTGCACATTTTTATTGCTCATTATGTGTTCCATGTTTCTTGTAAATTAGCTTATTTTATTGTAGGGTTGTTCATCAAGCTCCGGTCATCCTAACTTGTCTCATTCGGATAATGATGCTAGTATTAATGGAGTTTCATTGGATGATCCTAAAGAAGCTAGTGGTGCCTACATTCTTCACTTATCACAAAATTGTTCCTTATTAGGTGGTACGGAGAGTGCAATATCATCAAGTACAATGGAGAAAAGGCATTGTGGAAAATGAGGAAAAACGGATGATCATAATATCCGTACTTGTGTTGGGAAGTGAATTGTTTTCTGTGGTCCAAGATTAAACATTGAAGTTTCAGTTCTCTATTTTTCTTTTTAGTAGTTGTTATGTGTCTTTTGGATTAAGTTGTCTGTTTTTTTATGTGACTTTGTGTTTGAGAAATCGCTTTGCTAAATTGTAATTGGTTTTAAGGTTGTTTTAGACTTCATGTCGAACCCAATGAGCTGAATGCCTAAATTCTTCACTTATCATAAGATTGTTCTTATTTCATTCTCAAGATTAAATATTGAAGTTCCAATTCTCTATTTGTGTTTTTTAGTAATTGTTATGTGTTTTGGGGATTAAGTTGTCTGTTTTTTATGTTACTTTGTGTTTGACAAAACACTTTGCTACATTGTAATTGCTTTTAAGGTTGTTTTAGACTTCACGTCAAACCCAATGAGTTAAATGCCTTCTTTATAAATTTTATGCATTTTCTGTAAAATGAACTGATTATTTAAAATTCATGCACCTTCATGTTGAAAACTATGAACCTTCATGTTGAACACTATGAACCTTCATATTGAATACTATGAACCGTGTAATTAATACTCGTAAAACAGATTTCAAAGTCTAAAATGTTTTTACCAATTTGTGTAAAATACACAATTTAACATGACAAATTATGTCATTTATATACCTAAAGATCAACATCGAGCAAAAACCATTAGATACTCATTTTATTATTTGTCAGTGAGATAAGATAATAAAACGCTGGCACATGTAATGTCATTGACAAAACGTTTAATCCATTGAGCAAAATGAGCCTATGCATTCAACAAAATGCACCATATGCAACAAGCAATCAAGGATCAATCTTTTACATTTTTTTCTCAAAATGGATCATTTCCATTGCGTAGCACCTGTAGTAATTTTCACTGCTCCCAGTTAACTATTGTAATAACAATATAATTTAAAATCATAGTTAGTATAATCAACCTACAAGTACAAAATCAAATAACAAGTACACTTAAAAATGCATGAACCAAACTTTAATGTACTATGAACAAAAAGAACAAATTACAACTAGTATGTATAACTTAAAAGACATGAACTGTAAGATGAACTATTATGAACCAAACTTTAATGTACTATGAACCAAAAGAACAAATGTCATGAACCAAAATTACAACTAGTATGACTTAAAAGACATGAACTGTAAGATGAACTATTATGAACCGGAGCTTACAAAATCATGAACAGAAAGAAGAGTTATAATGAACCAAAAAATATAAACCATATATAGAATTAGCCTATGTGGGATTTGAACCCACATCTATGTGCACATGCAAATTGCTCTACCATTTAAGCTAATAGGCTACACCATTACAAATTAGTAGTTCCAAAATACCATTTTTTATTACAAATTTTGGCTGTCAAAACAAGACAAAGTCTCAGCAAGTTCTTCATATCATAGACATCAAATTCAGACATGACAACTATACACTCTAATATCAACAACACACTTTAAACTGGTTTCTTTGATTTCTAAATCTCATGGTCAATCGTAAACGGTTCTTGAAAGACCTTTAGTGATAGCTAACTAGAGTAGGAGTTTCCTTCAATTCCTTGCCTTGATAGTGGATATCCTGCATTTCACCATTCACCATAACAATATGCTCAAGCAATAATTAAGCTCCAAGAGAAACATTTTATTAACCAAAATGTATACTTACGAGATAGCTTATATATATATATATTGTATTCTTTCATGCAAATTTAATAGACGCATCATTAGGAAGCGTTAAATTCAAATTCTTCTATCAAATATAATGATCGTTATTGGGATTAAAATGGTTGAGCAGACCAAATAAGTTGTTATTGGAGATCAACATCACAAATACACTCGTGGTTTGAACTATTTCAAATATATCATCCCATTCCGACCATATAATAGTACCTCCTCTGATAATTGTTCATCAGATGTCCCATTTTAAATTTTAATTAATATAGAGAAGGCGGATCAATGATCTTGTTATCTTAAAATGAAGACGATATCAAAGTACGATATAAATAGGAGCCATAAAACAGAGATAAATCCGAAGTAGGGATGAAGAAATCAAATCGAACAATTGAACCCCTAATAATCAACAATCTTAATCAAAAACTTCTAATAAGAACCCTAAAAATGACAACAACAAAGTTACCTTCTCACGCGACGGCGTCTACCGAGCTCGATCGTGTCTTTCTGTTCAATGTAGCGGGAGGCATCATCGGAGACTTCGAAACGCTAATTGGAAGAGGAATCTCCAGTCGAAATCTGGAGAGAAGCTCATCGGTCGAAATCTGAAGATCGAGATCTACTGAACAACCACGAGAGGGAGAAAGAAAGAAGGTGCAAATTAGATCTTTTAGGTTTGGGGGCAATTTCGTCTTCTTACATTAAAATTAGAATATTTACTCAATTTGCCATTCATTAATCCGCCCCTTATATTTCTCTCTTTTAATCTCCACCCTTGATTTATAGAATCCAATGGCTATTCTTTATTCTCATTTCTCACTACAAGCATTATTATCACTAGAACTCCCCTCTCACATCCTATTATTAATCCACATAGGATTTTGCCACATGTCATTTAATCCTTGCTCCAAAAAAATTATATATTAAATATTCTTTCCACTTTATATTCCACATGACAAAAAAATTTTCACTTAATTAAAATTTATTTATTTCCCAAATTTAGACAATATCTTAATTTTTGGTAAGAGATAATATCTTAACTTTCTTTATAAGCCAATAAAATATATATGCTCAATATTTTTAACATTTTAGTTGTTTCTTTCTCTCTCTTATATTAAAAGATAAATATACTCAATTATATATATTATTATTAAATTAATTATTATTTTTCAAAATCTCATCTCTTCCATATTCTCAAAATATATCTTTTTTGCTTTATTTTCTTCATATTTTATCTCCTTTTTCTAAACCAATGTAGATTATTTTATCTTAATAATCTATGTTTATTCTCAATTTTAAACTTAACAATCTAAATTTTTTTTTATTTGATTTTAGAAAACAAAATATGTTTTATACATATTACGAATAACAAATTACTTACATTAAATTATGTATTATATTTTTATTTACTAATATCTTTTTTATAGTATATCTAAAAAATATCGAGTTATAGTCGTGCATGGCACGACGGGAACAACTAGTATCAACCGCAAGAAATTGTTCCCAACACAATTTCTTCTTTATTCTGATTTTACTAACATTTATTTTTTTCTTTTAAAATTTAAAAAAAAAAATCTCAATCTCACCATTATAGATCGATGCTCTAATACATAATGACAACTAAAAGGATCCTTATATTATATATTGTTTTGACAATATCACTAATTTGTATTTATAATAAAAATGTGAATTCTAGGCCAATTCGAATAGCAATTGGCGGTTGCCTTGTTTTCATTTTTATATCCCTTGACCGATTTATATCCAAAAACTGGAAAACAATTTTATTCATCAATAAAATGACAAAATGACAAATCTAACATATATAAATGGTCAAATATGTAATGAAATGCATCATATCATCAAGAGACCAAACAATTTGAGCTCAGTTGATAGGAGTACATACGTACACTTATTTCGAAATTTTAACAAACACACACTGATCACACGTAAAATTAATTAGAGAGTTAATCCATAAGGTCCAAGCTTATCAATCGTGATTTGATCAATCTTGTTTGCCATTTCCATCGTTAAATAGTTTTTCCAGTCTCCAACTTTGGCTTTCCGAAAAAAGGAGTCTTTAGTAACACAAACGGACCCATTTGAGCGATACTCGCAATTCTTGTTCACCGACAAGTTGCTCAAGCTTTGAAAGCTACACATTTCAACAATCCTTTTTACCATGCCTTCCTTCTCCTCTTCAATGGAGAACGGGTAGCCCATAAATTCCGCCAACCTTTTCATGTGCTCCTCTTCGCCACCCATCATATCCTCGTACTTTAAGAACAAAATCTTGTTAGGCCGATCCAAAAACGCTTTCCAATACCCTAGAACATGGTCCCAGTAGGGCCCGAAATGAGAAACCCCGCTACAGAAGAGGTCAAACGCCTCCTCCAAAGGTATCGGCTCGGTGACATCCTTATTGGGACGCACTTTATGAGCGAAGTGCCAATGGGAGACAAAAGCGTCCTTAGGATCCCTATATATGTACACCATCTTACACTCTAAATCGAGGATCGAACCAGGTAGGTTTGTGTAAGGAAGGTGGGTAGAAACAACAGGAAGATTGGATTCTAGGGTCTTAAGGTTGCTTGAAGTTGCAGGAGCCTCTAAAAAACGGATCAAGTCATGGGGGTTTGTGAATCGGAGCGGGTTTTCGTCCCAAGTGAAATGGGTTCGGGTTATGATGGCAAAGGACAAGGCCTTGAGCCAGGTGGTTCCACACTTGGGGTTACAAGCGAGGATGATGTCTGCCCCTTGGGCTGATTGTGATTGGGCATGGGCTTCTATAGCTCCTCGTAGCCAAACTCTAGAGTACCAAAAACCTTGGTAGTAATAGAGAGAGTAGTTATCATCGGATAGCCATCCCTTCTTTGTAGGAAGTGTGGAGATTATATCATCCATTGTTTTTGGATCCATGAATTGGAATGGGTGAGAAGTGACTAATATGTGTTTGGAGCTAGCTAGGGATATTAATTAGCACCCGAATGATATTGCTAACTTTGGCTGTTGGCCATGCTTTATAGTCGTGATTATTAGCTAGATCTAGATTGATTAGAAGATATTGCTAACTCTAGCTTTTTGTTTTTGATTCAATAGAGGGCTAGGCCTTTTATTAGCTTTTAATAGCCAAAGTCAAAACTTGTATGTATTATTAATGAACATAGAAATTACTAATTAATTGAAGAGATTTCAAAATAGACCATATCAGTAATAATAGATATACAGCTAGGAAAATAAAAAAATAGTGAAATCATATCATATCTTTCTTAAAGACTAGGTAAACAAACCGAGGGCATGTTTAGATCGCACTTTATAACGAAGACTTTTAAATTATAATGTGCGATCTAAACAAGCCTTAATCTAACTTAATTAATATCATTATCGGGTGGAGGACACATGCATTGTGACTTATGAATCGATTAATAATTAAATGATAACGTTTCTCTACAGAAAGTTACCAATTCCTAATTGGGCCCAATTTAAAAGGAAATTTTTTAGTGTGCCTCATTTCATATAGATTAACAGATTTGCAACCGTACTTAGGCATCGTTTACGAGTAAGTATTGTTTTGGTCAAATTTCGATCAGCGGATGCTTGATAGAGGGTGTAAGGGGTTAGATAGCCAAAGATGTATGATCGTCGCCGTTCGTGAGATAAATGAATGTAAATAAGAACGAAAGTAATGAATATATAAATCAAACTAGATGTAAACACAATGCAAATAAAGAAGAATTGCTTATCTCCTTTAATTAATGGTAAACTTGAGATTACAATCTGGCCGACGTCTGGCGTCCAGGATCCAGGATCCCGCAGAAAGCCGTTCGAATGCAAAGAGACTTTAGAGTAATGTCACTTACGAGGGCTGTTAGCCTGTTACACATGAGAATAAGAGAGGATTACAATGTGTGAATGAGAATGAGTCGTGGTCCTCTTACATGGCTGAAATAACCCTTTTATATAATTAAAGTAAGTGGAAGATAATGGGTAACTTTCCCCTAAAAATAGGCTTTGAATGAGTCTTCCACGTTGGGAGGTTGATGAGTAACAACCCCTGGAAAATAGGCCTTTGAAATGCTAACACGATCTGGTCAAAGAGGTTACAAGAAATCCGGAAAATCAAGGGATCTCGTTTGTGCTGCGGGGCATCCGGTGAGCAGTCAGAATCCGGTAGACGGTGACCATCCGGTGTAACCTAGATGAAAGTTTTGGGCTCAACAATACCCCAAATTCATCTTGGACATTGATGTGAGGAGATGGACGAGATGAATTTCACCACGTGCATAAGAGCTTTCGTCAGCGGTAGTCGTCACATGTCTTGTCGTGAAGCATGACGTGGAGAACATGGTGCCTCATAAGATGAGGGCTCATACCCCAGAAGCTGGGGGTTTGTGCTCTAGAAGCCGGAGGATTATGCCTCGAGAGTCGAGGGCTTGTGCTCCAGAAGCTGGAGGCTTGAATGAGCAAGAAACCCCTGCAGAAGGCTTTTCGCTAGTCGGTAGATGTGCATAGCTATGGCTTAGAAAGTAGGAAAGTTCAAGCTAACGTACGGGTGACTCAAGGGATACCCCGAGCCCTTGCCCGCTCGAGCTTTACCTATCTTGAAGGCGCGCATCTGAGGAATTTTGTCCGGATGTCTGTAGTGCCCTGACGATGGTTGTCGACTATCTGGCGTCTTCCTGTTGAGCGGATGTCTGGCGTTTGGGAGATAAGTTCCCTGCCTTGATTATTCTGGCGAAAGATGCCCGTTGGCTGGCATTCTCTGGCAGGAGATGCCCATTTGCTGGTGTCTCTCTGGCGAAAGATGCCCGCTGGCTAGCGTCAGGAATCAAGACTAATCTGTTTGTACATTAGATTTTGGCGAGTGGCGCCTGGACGCTTATCTTGAATTTTCGCAGGTGGATATTGCTTTTTTCCCTTGGATTTTCTGCAGGGTAAAAATCGAATATCTAGGAGAGATGGTCGTGGGTTTCCCCAACGACCCTCCGACGCTCAAGTTAGTAATTGTATTCATGAGGAATTTATAAAACGAAAATTATAATAGCAAAAGAGTTGTAATATCTTTAGAAATGATACGGATGAAACATGTGTTTCCCTCGATTAAGAGTCATTGCCTTGTTGCAAACCTCGTTGTTGTCATCCGAGGTCTCCTGATCAGATTCTTTACCGTATGGGATCCGGAGGACAGGTTCAGGAATCTGACAGTCACGGTCTTGGATCTTGAAGTCATCTACCTTGTCTTCTTCAAGGCGTATGTGGGCCATTGTCTTAATTTTGACCTCTTCAAAGTTTGTTACATGGGTACTTTGTCAACTCTTTGTATTGTTCATTGCTCCTTTGAAGACCTTCACGGAATGGTTCAATGGAAGTTGAGACATCGCAATTGGGGATTTTGACTTTCTCTTGAACGAATCGGTTCATGTAATCTCGGAGAGTTTCATCATACCCCTGCACAATTTTATATAAATCATTAGAATACTTTTCAGGACATTGACTACTTATAAATTGAGCCTTAAAGAGATCTATGAGATCTGCAAATGATTCCACGGATCCTTGCGGCAAATTGATGAACCATCTTAGCGCTGGTCCATCAAGAGTTGCCCCAAAGTTTTGGCACATGATGGCTTCACGGTCCTTTCTAGGGATGGATGTCATCCACATCTTTTGCTTGAAGATCGAGACATGATCGTTAGGATCGTCGGTACCATCGTAGCTTGACATGTTTGGGATGACGAACCTCTTTGGGAACTCGACAACGGAAATGGCTTCCACAAAGGGAGAAGCTTCGTAGCCATCTTCGAGTTCCTTCTCTATAGGACGCGGGATCCCAAGGATCCTTACAATCATCTCATCGAGAGCCTTCAGTTCCTCTTGGATCTTTTGCTCAAAAATATCCTTTAGTCGCTCTTGGATAGTGGTTGTCGCCTCAGAAGGAGTTGTTGCAGGAGCGCGGATATCGGATACTAGATCCTGGATGGTAATCGTCTCTTCGAGAGGAGTAATCGCAGGAGCTAGGATCCTTTCCGTATGTATCTGCGATCTCAAAAACTCATTTTTACTTGTTAGTTGCGCCACTAGGGCGTTTGATTTGGCTGTTTGGGCTTTGATTTCATCTAGGTCTTTTTTGAGGGCATCGAGTTGTGCAAAGAGATTCTCCATGGTGAAAGGTCGGTTTTTTAGAAGGTAGACCGGTTTTCTTCGGCTACCGGCCCCACGGTGGGCGCCAAATTTTGTTGGTCAAATTTCGACCAGCAATGAGCACGGATGCTTTATAGAGGGTGTGAGGGGATAGATAGCCAAAGATGTATGATCGTCGCCGGTCGTGAGATAAATGAATGTAAATAAGAACGAAAGTAATGAATATATAAATCAAACTAGATGTAAACACAATGCAAATAAAGAAGAATTGCTTATCTCCTTTAATTAATGGTAAACTTGAGATTACAATCTGTAATACCCGAGTCTCGAATAGTCCAAGGCTAGTTCTATTATGCGCCTTCCTCTCCCTATCAGGTTTCTCCCTAATTAATTGGACCTAGAGACCCAATTTCCTTTGGTTCTTCCTTTGTTGACGTTGGGCTCAGATGTTTGGTTGAGCAGGCCCAGTTGAAAGGCCCAAGCCTTTCCTTTCCCTTTTTCCCCGTCTCTTTTTGTCTGCCTCCTGGAGGAACCCTAACAATCACTTACACCGCCTCCTTCCTTTGTTATTTAGAGAGAGCAAGAGGGAGAGCTCGGGATCGGCCGCTGCACATTCCATCGCCTGGAAGGTGAGCCTCGCCACGCTCACTCGACCCTCTGCCTTCGCCCCTCGTCGCCATCAAGATCGTGATGGGCGTCTCGGTTGTCCTCCGTCTCTGGTCAAGATTCGTTGCTTAAGGTCGTCACCGGAAACTACCAGGAGAACCGGCCGCCTAGCTTGTCGCTGCAATCTCACGGTGTCGCCCTCATCCACCGGCGTCGTGGCTTTTGCAGGTAAGCCTCGTCGACTATTTTCTGCTCGCCTTCCTTGTTTTTCTGCTCGCCTGACCTCCTTGGAAGTCCTCGGGTTGGCATGGGATAGCGCTTCTAAAGGCTCGGCTTTACAATTGGTATCAGAGCCAGGTTGGCAACAAGGGAACATAGAATCGAACAACAAAAATTGGCCAGTGTTTTCTAAAAGTTTTAAATGGGTAGTCATAATGCATATAGGGATAAAGGGCACGATACGACTCCGTTCCCATCCGCCGAAGGACCTCTCGCAGTTTAATAGTTAGAACCCTAGTTTCAGTTGTAAGACATTAGAATATTTACTTGCATACTTGTTTGTTTGTTTGTTAGATTGACTAAACTGAGATTGTTTGCTTGCAATATTATGTTGATTGAATATTTTCTATAGATATGAGTTTAGTTATGTTTATTGGATTATTAGGTTTTATGAGCTTGTTTTCGGTTATGGATGATTTATTGTGTTTTTGTTGGTTTCAAGTTGTTGGTTTTGCTTTGGATTCGTAGCTATCTAGAAATTACGATTCGGGGACGAATCGTTTTCTTAGGGGGAGGTATTTGTAGAGCCCTGGGATAACAAAACACACACGTATCTACGTGTTTAACGGTTAGTCATTTGGTTGTTTCACTTGTTTGCTGTGTTAACTGAACCGAGATTCTTTAATTGCCTGGTTGCTCTGTTCAATATTCATTTGAGACAGTTGTGTTTGTTGGATTGAATAGCCTTATTTTGTTGATTTGGAGTCGGTTCTGTTCGTTGCTTTTGTGTAATCATGTTTGGAGTTCAAAGTTGAAAAACAACAGTTCATGGGCGAATCGACTCTTCAGGGGGGGGGGGGAGAATCTGTAGAACCGCAAACTAGATTTAACATTCCTCTATCGCTCTGTCTTTTCTAATCTGTCTATCCTAAGTTTCGGGACGAAACTAATATCTGTAAAACCTCAAACTAGATGTAGTATTCCTTTATCGTTCTGTCTTTCCTAAAGTTTCGGGACGAAACTTTCTTCAAGGTGGGGTATATGTAATACCCAAGTCTCGAATAGTCCAAGTCTAGTTCTATTATGCGCCTTCCTCTCCCTATCAGGTTATTTCTCCCTAATTAATTGGACCTAGAGACCCAATTTCCTTTGGTTCTTCCTTTGTTGACGTTGGGCTCAGAAGTTTGGTTGAGCAGGCCCAGTTGAAAGGCCCAAGCCTTTCCTTTCCCTTTTTCCCCGTCTCTTTTTGTCTGCCTCCTGGAGGAACCCTAACAATCACTTACACCGCCTCCTTCCTTTGTTACTTAGAGAGAGCGAGAGGGAGAGCTCGGGATCGGCCGCTGCACATTCCATCGCCTGGAAGGTGAGCCTCGCCACGCTCACTCGACCCTCTGCCTTCGCCCCTCGTCGCCATCAAGATCGTGATGGGCGTCTCGGTTGTCCTCCGTCGCTGGTCAAGATTCGTTGCTTAAGGTCGTCACCGGAAACAACCAGGAGAACCGCCCGCCTAGCTTGTCGCTGCAATCTCACGGTGTCGCCCTCATCCACCGGCGTCGTGGCTTTTGCAGGTAAGCCTCGT
This sequence comes from Fallopia convolvulus, assembly GCA_964016875.1. Taxonomy (NCBI): domain Eukaryota; kingdom Viridiplantae; phylum Streptophyta; class Magnoliopsida; order Caryophyllales; family Polygonaceae; genus Fallopia; species Fallopia convolvulus. Next base: position 52,231,459 of record OZ024731.1, on the reverse strand, counting down.
CGACTATTTTCTGCTCGCCTTCCTCGGCAGCAGGAGTCGATGGAAGCTCGCCCCAAGGGTCGCCGTTCTGATTTGGTCGAAGATCCAAGCCAACCAGATCCTCCTTCGTCCGCCGTTGAGGGGGCGCTTGACACCGGATCTCGTCTCGCCGGTTCGTTCGCCTAGCCGCTTGCAAGTCCGCCGTTCCGTTCATGTCACCGAGACCGGATCACTCCGAGAAGGATCCATCTCCGACAGTACCATTAGTCTCCAATAATAAGTATTAAGAGGACGTATTCCCGGGTAGCTCCGATCTAAGGCTGCCTCGGTATCTTCATATTTAGCCAACGCTGAGTGAACTCAAATCCGACTAGAAGCGCCGACTCATGTCCTTCGTGTAGAAGGTTCGTTTGAACCCTTTTTTTTATGAGTTTGTCCGATGTTAGGAGTTAATTCTGTTGGGAGCTAGTTGCTTTGAAATCGTGAATTCGATACGTGCTTATCCTGCAATCTAAATTGGAAATGATGAATGGTCCTTTAGGAAATTTTAGAATTCCATATGAGAATCTATTATGTGTGTATTCGGCCCTTGGCGTTATTTCGGTTTGCCATTTGAATTCTATATGCAATTAGTTAGGTTCATGATTTGGAGTGTGATTGGAATTTCTAGGTACGTATTTTTAACTCATAAAGGAAATGGAAAGAGTTAATGGTCTTAATTGTTTATGATAAGAGTTTGGATAGTGGGTTAATTAATTTGCAAGTATTATGTTTTTGTCGTGTATGTTGTGAAATTTGATTAAAGTAGGCTACATTTTTGGGTCATGTGACCTAATGGTGGTTTATATCGGTTCTAGGGTTTTAAAAATGGTAATCATAAGTTTAGCATGGTTCGAGTTACCTCAGTTGAGAAATCTGTCTTAGTTAAGTCATGTTCTATTGAATTGTATTTTGAATATCATTCCTTGCCTTTATTAGGGCTTCACGTTGCTCGTTAGTTAATGGTTTCAATGCTTCGGGAATTCTTCGATGAGGTAAGTCGTTCTACGACTTGCTTGGCTTAATTCAATTCTTGTTAGATTGAGTGCCATGTATGTGGAATTGGTTTTTGGGAACTAGTCCCTCTGCATATTAATTCCTTTAAAGCAAAATTTTCTCTCTATGCTTGTGAAGGTTGTAATTATATTTGAAAATTGTGTTGTACTCATATTTGTAAATTGTGTTTGTAACTGTATTGTAATTGCGATTGCGATTGTGCGTTTGAAACTTGTAATTGTAATTGTCTTTGTAAATGTAAATGTGTTTGTGTTTGTGCTTGTACTGGTGTTGAAGTTGTAATTATATTTGTAATTTTTGGTGTAGCTATAACTGTGATTGAGATTCGGTTTGTGGTTTTAAGTTTGATTGTGATTGTAATTCTGACTGTAACTATGAGTGTGGTCGCAATTGTAATTGAGAATGTGAAAGCAATTGTGTTTGAATTTGTGATTACGTTCGAATTGTGGTTGCGTTCGAATTGTGATTGTGGTTGTGCTTGTTATTGTGATTGCGACTTGTTCGAGTCTATCTCTCTTTCGCTGCGTGTTTGTTTCTGTTGTTCGAGGATTAATCGTTTGTCGACTTGCTTTGCTTTCGACCATTATGTGTTAAATGATTGAACTGAATGTGCAAACCTTATTTTGGAATGAATTCATATTACGTGCTTGTATATATTTTGGGGAATTATGAAAAATTATTTTTAAACATTTTTCGATATGTGTGCATTGGGTTCCACCGGTATGGCCATGGAGCACGGGATAAGCTGAAGAAGGAGTGGCCCCCGAGCATGGTCATGCGGCTGGAAGGGACCCCCTTCTAAAAATAAAATAAAATGTTTTGGCGGATGCTCTAGTAGAGGTTTAGCCGGGGAAAGAAGGGTGAATAAAGGAAATGTACACGTGTATATGGTGCGCCCTGACCGTGCACCATAGATGAAAGGCCGGAGGGTGCCATTTGGATTTGAGGAGGATTGTTTTGATTGCTATATTATTTGATGGATTTCGTTGAATGGTCTTGTGTTAATGGGTTTTGTTTAACGTAATATATTTTGTGGTTATATATGTTGGGAAGACTTATTGTTATCCTTGTTACTATTATTGATGCTATCTGTATTTAATTTTACTATTGCAGTATTGTTGTATTTTAATGTGATGTGGTTTGTATGTGTGGATGTGTGTATGTGTGTGTGTATTCGTGTCCGTCTGATTGTGTGTCTGTGTGTATGGATGTCTATGTGAATATTTAACGTTAAGTGTTGAATTGATATGAATTGATAATTATTGATTTCTGTGTGAAAATTTATTGCTAGGGTTCTGTGTGGTTTTTCAAACGTTCTATTTGCATCTCACACTCTCTAGCTTGAATTAGAATTGTAGCTGACCCTTCGGGGAATATTTTCATAGTTTCAGGTACTTTTCAAGAATCGTGATGAATTCTCTACAAAGTGGTGAAGCGAATTTTGGCGACGTGTCATTAGGTCGGGCTGTTGGGATCTAGTTATTGATGTACTAAAAGTTGTCTGTGAATTATTTTGTTACTAGTTGGATAGAACTGATTTAGGATAGTTTGAGATTACAGAATAGTCTGATTGATATCTTTTGTTATTATGTCGATAATGCTATCATGTTTTATACATTCAGTTTAAAATAAAGGTCGAAAGTTTTATTTGTTCTCGCCGTGCCCGAGTTGCAAGATCCTAGCGAACTTGTTGTGAAACCAACCTGAGTAGTCCCAGACAGGGTCTACCACCGAGTGGCGCTCCGGCGAAAGTCGGGGATTTACAAAATGGTATCAGAGCCGAGGACAAAGAACTCAGAAGTTAAGCGTGCAGGGGCGAGAGTAGTACCAGGATGGGTGACCTCCTGGGAAGTCCTCGGGTTGGCATGGGATAGCGCTTCTAAAGCCTCGACTTTACACAATCTGGCCGGCGTCTAGCGTCCAGGATCCGGGATCCCGCAGAAAATCGTTCGAATGCAAAGAGACTTTAGAGTAATGTCAGTTACGAGGGCTGTTACACATGAGAATGAGAGAGGATTACAATGTGTGAATGAGAATGAGCCGTGGTTCTCTTACATGGCTGAAATAACCCTTTTATATAGTTAAAGTAAGTGGAAGATAATGGGTAACTTCCCCGTAAAAAATAGGCTTTGAATGAGTCTTCCACGTTGGGAGGTTGATGAGTAACAACCCCTGGAAAATAGGCCTTTGAAATGCTAACACGATCTGGTCAAAGAGGTTACAAGAAATCCCAAAAATCAAGGGATCTCGTTGGTGCTGCAGGGCATCCGGTGAGCAGTCAGAATCCGGTAGACGGTGACCATTCGGTGTAACCTAACTGAAAGTTTTGGGCACAACAAGTACATATAAGTTAACATAGGTGAGTTCAGGTAAAACCATTCTTAAAGTGAGACGGTGCGCCTAATTTATATTCATGATTTTGAGTTGCATATTCATTGTACTATATGATTGTATTTATATTACTGAGTGACATATTCATTCTTTCTCTATTAAACTGTATTCATATTTTTAAGTCGCTTATTCATATTTTTATATTATTGTATTTTTGAAGTTTTCTTAATATTTCATCACTTTATCATGCTTATAGAGTTACATAATCATGTTTTTAAGTTGTATATTCAAAAAGTTGAGTAACTCAACAAAATGAATATGCACCTCAAAAATATGAATACAGTCATACAGACACTACACCATTTTGAAGATTTAGCGACCATGATTTCGTGACCATGAAATATGGTCGCACTTGGTCGCTAATGTGGATGTCAAAACCGGGGAAAAAAATAAAAAACAATAGCGAACATATGGTCGCTATTGTTGGCGACCATGTGGTCGCCAACGCAATTTGGTTGCAATATATTACGCGGGAAATTTTCCGCTACATGTAGCGTCCATCCGACCGCTTGCTATAGTGACCATATGGTCGCAAGCTACAAACATATCTCAGCGACCATATTGTCGCTATAATTAGTGACCAGATGGTCGTTGGTGCTTCTGCGACCATATGGTCGCCAAATATAGAGACCATATGGTCGCTGATATGGATCATATGTTTTGACGGGCAACATCAATTTTTGCGGGCGAAATCCCGCTTTTTTTGCGACCACATGATCGCTAAAAAAAGTATTTGGTAAAATTCGCGCTAATTCAGCATATATACCTAGATGTGTAAAAACATCATTCTCATTCCGCCACCTTCATACAACCTCATACATATATAGCTCTTTCCAAAAAAAATCAGAGAAGAAAGAAACAATCATTCACAAAACTAATTTGGTCATAGGAAGAAATTACGTCAATTTTTCCGACAATTTCATCAAAGGTATGTTATTATAACTTTTTTGCCACATTTAATTCCGTCATGCTATCGGTTTTTACACAAATATTGTTTATAAAAAGTATTCGTTTATCTAATTATAAGAGATTGTGTTAACTAATTGTTAAATTCATATAGCATAGCAATCGGTTGGAGAAAGTTTTTGTTTACATATACTATATATAGCGACCAAATGGACGCTAATCAACGACCAACTAGACGCAAAATAGTGACCAAATGGTCGCGAAGTCCAATTAGCGTCCAAATGGTTGCTATGTTGTGTCCATGTGGTCGCCACATCCAGGATTATATGAACCCGAATTAAATTAATTATAGTGTTATATTGAACTACAGGAAGGAAAAATGCGTGAATGGATATATGTGCGTAATATAGACGGTTTTTTGAACAACGAGTTTTTAGTTGGCGTTGAACAATTTATTGACTTCTGCAAAGCTATGCTGACATATGATCCATCCGAATTAAGGTGTCCGTGTCGGAGGTGCAAGAATAGGAAATTGATTCATGTAGATGATGTGCATTATCACATTGTTAAGGATGGGTTTGTTTCGAACTATTACCATTAGGTTTCACACGGAGAGACTGATGAAACGTTCGCTGCTTTGTTGGCAGAGTCTAGACAATATGAAGGTTGTAGCAATACTGATCCAACACTACCAGTATCTGGGAATGACAATCGAATGGAGCAGATCGTCTATGATGGTTTTAATGCCCGAAGTCATTACACTATTGATGATCCCGTGCAGAATGAGGGTATAAGGCATGAACAAGGGGAACAATATTATCATGAAGCACCCAATCTCGATGCACAGCGTATGTACGACATGTTGTCGGCCGCAAATAGGCTGTTGTGGCCTAGATGTGATATGACCCAGTTGGGGGCGGCGACTGAACTACTTAGCATAAAGGCAAAGCTAAGGATGACAGAGCACGCATACCCTTGAGTTATGGTAAGCATTAGCAACTTGATTATAGCTTTCAAAGTATTCACCAAGTAATTTGATTAAATTAGACATTTTTTAGAGTAGCCTACTTTTTGAGTGATATTATTTTACGCTTTATGGACTTAGTTTCTTAATTAATTAGGTTTTTTTAGTGGATAACCATGTGCAATTCTATCTTATCAAATTGAAGATTGTTGGGTATGCAATCTAAGTTCCACATGAAAAAAATAAGGAAGTGAAGACCTCCTTATAAAGGGAAAGCACACTCCATTAGTATGAGGCCTTTTGGAAAGGAGCCTAAAAACAAATCCGTGCGGGCTAGGCCCAAAGCAGACAATATCTATGTGTGTGTGTGGTCCAACAAGGTGGGTGACCGGGCCCAACAAAGATAACCCTAGGTGATCTTCTAGTGCTATGCACTAGTTTTTAAACACCGTCATTCTTTTTGTTCTGATCACCTCTTCTCAAAAACTCCATACTCTCATCCTTTCCCTACCTCTCTTTTCTACCTATCAATCTACACCTTGGAAGTAGTCTAAGTCTGCATAAATGATGCGTCCCTCATATGAGATGCTACGGATCGACGTGATGTTTGAGTAGTGGGTCTCAAAGAGTGCGGCGGAAGACTTGATTGATTCGAACTTTGGCACGAACAATTGCAAAACAACGAGAAAACGAGAGCTTTGTATGATAGATCAATGGCGGCGCAATGGCACTAGGGAAAAACTAGGAGAAAACCTCGACTATATTAATCCCAAAAGTGTGTGTTGCTGAAAATAATAGCCTAATCCCCCTTATATAGAGAGGCGGCAAAAGAACAAGCTAATAAAACCCTAAATGATGCGGCGCGCCTAGGGCTAGCACGCAGGCTAAGGCCCATCGGCGCGGGTCCATAAATCCTCGGCGCAAGGCCCATAAAATACTTCATAAAACTATAAAACTACTAATGGCAATGTTCTATAATGGAAATAGTGCAAAAAACTACTAAAAATGGATAGGTCGTCCGTGACCGTGCTCGAAGTGTCGCGACAAGCTTAGCGCGGCGCTGGCGAGACTCGGACACGGCGCTGGCGAGGTCACGACGCGGTCCGGGGCGCTGGCGCGGGTGCTGGCGAGGACGCTGGCGAGGGCGCTGGCGCGAGGGTCGCGAGAACCTCAAGATGCGATCCATGGCACGGTGCAAGGCTCGGGTCTGATGGTGGCAAGGGGTTGGAGGTTGTCACTGTCGGTCCGAGTTGAGGTTCCTCGACGCTGAGGACGCACAAGGCAGTGTGCGTCGGCGCGGCAAGGGGCGCGCCGTGGCGTGCAGAGAGGCGCGCCACAAGTGATTGTGTCGCGGAGAATGAAGGCGTCTTCCTCCTGGCTAGCATCCATGGCGGGGATCGCATCACCCTTCCCCACTTGGTTGGGAAACGTCCCCGTTTCCTCATAAGCAGGCTCAACATAGGGGGAGAGTTCGACAACATTAAAAGTGGAATGCATCGAATACTTGCCTGGGAGGTCGATCTTGTAGGCGTTGTCCCCGATTCGCTCCAAGACTTTGAAAGGGCCGTCTCCTCGTTGGTGAAGCTTTGTCTTCCTCGAGTCCGGAAAACGGTCCTTTCAAAGATGTAGCCAAACGAGATCTCCGGGGTTGAAAACCATGCGCTTCTGACCCTTGTTGTGCTGCGCCTCGTACTGAGTGGCCCGACGCTCCAATTGAGTCCGTGTCCGCTCGTGCAACTTGCGGATAGCGTCGACGTGGTTGGACGCGTCGATGTGCTCACCGTTCTTCAAGGGGCGAGGGACAAGATCCATCAAAGATTGGGGGTTGAGGCCGTAGACGATCTCGAACGGCGTCATCTTTGTAGCCGAGTGTTTGGACTTGTTGTAAGCAAACTCAACAAAAGGAATTAGATCCTCCCACCGGTGTGGGTTATGTTTGAGCACCGTCCGAAGAAGGGTGCCCAGGGTCCGATTGGTCACCTCAGTTTGACCATCGGTTTGGGGATGATAAGAAGTTGAAAAGAGCAAGTGTGTACCTAGCTTTCCCCAAAGCGTTCTCCAGAAATGGCTACAAAATTTCGTGTCTCGATCACTAACAATAGTGCGAGGCACGCCATGTAACTTCACGACATGCTCAAAAAACAAATTTAAGATTTCGGTCGCATTGTTGTTTCCTTTGCATGGGACGAAGTGAGCCATTTTGGAGAAACGGTCCACAATTACGAAAATCGAATCTTTTCCGCGCCTTGTCATTGGAAGGCCCGTGTGATGTCTCTTTATTTGGTGGTGTTTTCATATGTGATTTCCTTTGTAAATATGTTTCTTTTTCCCCTTTTCTTGCGTGTTTTGTTCCTTTTTAGCTTAGTTCCCGTATTTCTATGAGATTCGGAGACTACGCGCATTTTATGTGTTTTGTAGGTAATTTGGCGTGAATCGAGGATCTATTTGAAGGAGGATCGAGACATGGAGCAAAGGCCGAGCTAAAGCGGGAAAGAGAGGAGCAAGCCATGGAGAAGAACAAGAGGAAAGCCAACAAGAAGAAGGTGGAACGAGGTCCGGACCGAGTTGCAACAACGCCGGGCCCGACTTGGGAGATTTCAACCTCGGACTGAGATGCACAGTACCTCGGGCCCGATGTCCTCCGTGTCGGTCCGAGTCGGTCACCGGACTACTTGGGCTCCAAGGCACGAATTTGTGGACTTCCACTTTTGCCCCTCATCTAATCTATAAAAGGCCCTCTTGTCTTCTAATTTGGGGTTCCCTCTCACACACACAAAAGGGTTCCACACACTTGAGAAGGAACCAAGAGGATACTTGGAGAGCAAGGAGAAAGGAGAGGAGGAGGAAGAGAGAGAGAATCGGCCAAGAGAGAGGAAGGCTTGATAGGTTTTGTTGATTGTTTAGCTTTGCTTTGTTTTGATCTTGTGGATTTGAAAACCCTTGATTGGAATTTGTGGATTGCTTTGGATTTGAATGAAACTTTGCTTTGTTTTGAGATTGATGATGTTGATTGCTTTCCCTTTTGATTTGTTTGCTTTCTTTGCTTGCCACATGGAGTAGATCTCCTTGATCTTGGGTTATGGGGGAAAACCCTAGCTAGGTTTGGGCTAGAAACCCCAATTCCATAGCCTTGAGTGTTTGATCTAAGGAAACCACTCTACATAGAGCTACAATTCCTTGCGAAAGTTGGGAATCAAGGCTTGAGATTGGCAAAGTAGCGAAAGTGAACATGTGTCAATCTCAAGGCCTTGCTTCGAAGGGGATTTCCCCATGGATCGAGGTGTAGATGTGGTTGGAACGGGGGCAAAAGCACTCGATCCTAGTCCGATCATCACTCATTGCTTGAATTGGGGTGGAAAAGCCTTAATCTACTAGGGAAGGAACACAAAAGCCCAAGATCTACTTTAAATCTTTGAAGTTCGACAAACCCAGCTACCTCGGGCCCGACTTACCTAGTGTCGGTCCCAACTTCCTCTTGTCGCCAACATCGGGCCCGACGTGACCTCAGTGTCGGTCCCGACTGTTTTCTTTGTTTTCCTTTGTTTTACGCTCTCCTTTCTTGCTTTCTAGTATCTAGGCACATCGATCGAGTAGACTTCCCGAGTGTTCGAAACCCACCACGTGCTACAACGGGGTCGGGTTATAAATTGTATCTCTAGACCCTCGCACAACCGAGAGGCGATCAAAAGATTGGCGCCGTTGCCGGGGAAGTCTAAGTGCATTGAGTGCCAATTTGGTGAGTTTCTTGTGTTTTGGTAGTGATTTGGGTGAGGGAATAGCCCAAACCCTTTGTTTGTTTTTGATTTGTTTTGGTTTGTGTCTTTGTTTGGTAGGTGTATGCTAGCTCGTTCCTCCCGAGGAACACTTGAGCTTGAGTTTGTGAGTGATCCGGAAAGTATCTTCAAAGAAGCCCGAAGAAGGAAAAGGATGACGAATCAAGCTCTCCATGTTGATGAGGAGTTGGCTCAACTTAGAGCCGAAATGGCTAGATTGCAACTTGAGAGGGACAATCAAGAGGAGGTGGCAAGAAGAGAACGGGAGCAACGGATGAGGGCCGAGGCTCAACTCAACGCTCTACCCCGGAATGCACGCCAATACATGCATCCGGAGTTGAGGGTACCCGAACCGGCTATTGTGCTTCCCGAGGTTGCCAAAAATTTTGAGATCAAGACGCAATTCATCTCCCTCATCAAGCGTGATCAATTCGAGGGCCGTCCACATGAGTGTCCCATAGAGCACGTCAAACGCTTTGTGGACATGTGTGTGACGATCTCTACCGACGAGGAGACATTGGAGTATGTGCTTCTAAAGGCGTTCAAATGGTCACTTGGGGGCAAGGCCACACATTGGCTCGAGATCCAAGCTCCTAGGTCAATCACAACTTGGAAGACACTCTATGATGCTTTCTTGATGAAGTTCTTCCCGCCCTCAAAAAGAACCGAGCTAAGAAGGAAGATTGCAAGCTTTCAACAAGGTCCGAATGAGCCTCTCTTCGAAGCATGGGACCGTTTCAAGGAGATGTTGCGCCAATGTCCTACTCATGGCCAACAACCATATGTGCTTCAAGACATCTTTTTCCAAGGCATCAATCCGATAACGAAGGACAAGCTCAACCTCCACACCGATTGTGGGTTCATAGACTTGACACCGGATCAAGCTTGGGAGCTACTTGACAAGCTAGCCGATTATGAGGCCATGTATGGGGTGAGTCAAGCTTGCAAGGAGGTGAAAGTTCAAGGTGAAGGTGCAAGGAAGTTATATGATCCAAAGGGAGAAGACATTGATAGGGATGTGAAGCTCCAATTCCTTGAAGGTGAAGTGAGCAAACTTAAGAGGCAAGTCCACTACTACAAGCAAAATGCTAGAGCTTGTGAGGAGTGTGGATCCTTTGCACATGCTACACAAGTTTGTCCGAATGAGAGCCAAGTGCGCTTGGCCGAGCGAATTGAGGAGGCAAACTATGTTCGAGGAAATTTCGGTGGAAGAGGCAACTTCAACAATGGTGGTAATGGCCGGTGGAACAACGGTCAAGCTCAAGGTTACAACAACAACTTCAACCAAAACGAGCCGAGGGCGCCACCACCACCATATAGGCCACCGGGATTCAATGAGCTACAATCATTCGCTCAAGAGATGAGAGATGGGTTCAAGGAGATGAGGACCCAATTCAATGAGTTTGGTGCATGGAGGAGGCAAGTCGACAATCAATTTGCCCAAATCGCAACTCAAGCCCCGAGAGAGAATGGGAGACTTCCGGGCCGACCCGAGGAGAACCCTCGAGCTCAAAACAATCAAAATGAAGTCCGGGCAATTGGATTGAGAAGTGGCCGAAACCTACCCGAGCCACACATGCCTAAGAAGAATGAAGAGAGTCGGACAAACTTACCCAGCAAGTCGGGTCCGACGTTCCCCGAAGTCGACCCAGCAAGAAGATCGACCCCTTTACCAAGGACCGAGGTTGAGAGCAACTCGGGCCCGACGTACCCCGACCTCGATCCAACTCCTCTGCCTCGGACCGAGATTCACAACATCGGGCCCGACATGGTGCCCAAGTCGGTCCAACCAGGAAATGTTGCAAGTGAAGTAGGGAAGTCCAAAGAGGTTGATCCGAGCAAGATTCAAGGTGCAACAATTCTTCCATATCCCTCAAAGAAGCCGAAAGATGTTGTTCAGAACAAGTTCAAGAGGTTTCTCAAACTCTTGCAAGGCTTGAACATCTCTATCCCGTTCACCGATGCATTGAGCGAGATGCCATCTTATGCCAAGTTTTTAAAGGAGATTTTGAGCAAGAAGAGATCCATAGTTGAAATGCAAGATGAGGTCAAGACCTTGTAGTTACCGCAAAAGCTAGGAGATCCCGGTCGTTTTGCTATCACCATTGGTGTGGGGTCTCAAAACTTCCAAGCCTTATGTGATTTTGGGGCAAGTGTTTCGGTGATGCCCGCTAGCATTTGGAGAAGAGCAAATTTGGGTGAAATGGAGCCGGCCGATATGTCCCTAACTATGGCCGACGGTTCCATCATAAAGGCTAAAGGAATATTGGATGACGTGCCGATGCGAGTTGGAAAGTACTTTGTCCCCGATGATTTCGTGATCTTGGACATGCATGAGGACCCCTTGGTCCCAATAATCTTAGGAAGACCATTCTTAGCTACTTATATCCTTTGGATATTGGTGATGACCACAATTCTTCCCAAACTTTTGATTCCTACATTTGTTTAAGTGATTTGAACGATGACTTAGGGGACTCCTACATTTGCCTTAGTGATTTGAAAGATGAATTGGTAGAATCCCCTAGGAATTCTTTGGATAACCTTGGTGTAGGAAAAGAAAAACATGATGGAGCAAGTAAGGAGGAGAAATCTCATCGAGAGAGGCCCGAGATCGGAGAGCCATGCCTATATAGACCATCGTTGGTGGTTTTATGGGTTTGAAGGCAATGGGAATGGGCATAACAATGGCGAGCAATTCACCGTGTTTCACCCGCCATAAGGTTGAGGTTAGGAAGTCAAGCTAGTGACTCTAAACGAGCGCTTCTCGGGAGGCAACCCGAGCTAGTAGCTTTCTTTTCGTAATTTTAGTTTGATTTTTTCTTAGTTTAGCCTAGCTTTTCTCTAACCAATCTCTATCTAGTGTTTTGTGGATTTATGGTGTCGTGCATTCTTCAAAGTTGTGTAGGATTTGAGGTGAAATATATAAATGGAAATATGGGAAAGAAGTTGCAAGAGGACGGAGTAAAATTGGTGACCCGAATACTCCCACATCGAGCACAGATAAGTCGGGCCCGACATAGGGATGTCGGTCCATGAAGTCGATCCGATCCGATTTGACTAGTTGGAATGCCAATTTTGCCCTTGACCTAATTTGTCCCCTTCCCCCATTAAATACCACCCCCACCTACCTATCATCTTCATATCAACCACCATTCCCAAAATACAACCCCTCTCCCAAAATACAACCCCTACCCTCACCATACTCGATCCACCATCCTCCCTACTTCATCTCGTTCTAACTACAAAAAGTCCTCCCTAACCCGAATCCAAGAAGAAATTTCGAGTTCAATATAGTCCTTCATCCCCCATCTAGATCTAGATTGAGGAAATTTGAGTTCTAAGTTGCTTATTTGTTTAAAAGTTCAATACTCTTCGAATCCGGTATGTGTTACTCGATCTCTACTTATTTCTTTAAAAATTTTGTGCTTTCATTGCATAGATTGAGTAATGCCATGCTTGATTGAGAGCTTGAGCTTGAGCATCAATGGTGGATTTGCATGATTTGTGAAATTGAGCTTTAAAGTTGTTTATGCATGCTTAGATCCATTTAGAACTTCGATTAGGGATGGTTGATGGTTGAATTTGAAATTTAAGTGCATGATAGAGTGATTTGGGTTGATTTGAGGTTAGAGTCGAAGCATGAACTAGGTCGAGATCGACGTGCCCAGGAGAGTCGGGCCCGAGTTGTGGAAGTCGGTCCGACTTGTTGGACCGAGGTTGAGTAAGTCGGGCCCGACATAGGTTGGAAGTCGATCCATGTTGTTTTTGCTCTCTTCTTGTGATATCATGTGGATTCATGTGTTTCTTTGTTGGATATAGCCTAATCATGATGTAGAATAATCATTTGCTTAGCCATTGTTAGAAGATGTCCATGATGATTTATGTTGGATTGTGATGCATGTGTGTTTTAGAGACTAAGTATGGGGTTCCCTTTGTGTTGAAGTGTTGTTGTGTGTTGATGAGTGCTTTTGTTGAGTTGTATGGAGTTTATCTTGGACCCTTTTGTTTGGTTGGATGTGTGTAGGTACCATGGAGACTAGAGCTTCATCCTCTCATGCGGAAAGGCCAAGGAAGAAGTCCAAGAAGTCAAGTGGAGAGTTATGCAAGATATATGGAGCTTGAGCATCACACAAGGTGGCTTGATTGGGAAGCCGTGAGGAAGATGGACATGGATCAAGCCCTTCCAAGGTGCTACTCCCACATCGGTCTCAATGGGATGCTAAGGTGGGACAACACCCACTACCCCGCCCTCACCTCGGAATTCATGGCCACGTTCGAATGCACTTATGATAATGTGGAAGATGAGGAAGGGGCGATCACTTTCCGATTGGGCAATGAAGACCACAATCTCACTCTTAGGGATTTGGCTACCTACTTCGGGTTTCCATGCCCAAGAGAAGAGACCGACGTCAACAATGAGAAAGTGAACCAAGTATGGCGTCATGTGGCCGGAAAGAGCGAGATGAGAAAAGGCGCCTCCACGACCGAGATTGCTAGCCCTCTTTTTCGGATCATGGTGCGAGTTTTGGGATGTGAAATCTACGCCCGTCATGAGTTGAGCAAGCCGATGAAGGAAGAGATTATGTTGCTCCATGAGATGCTCTTCAACACCGAGAAGCCCATGAACCTTGCATGGGAGTGGGTCAAGATGGTGCGAGACTTCCAAAGCTCCTCTTGGATCTACTTCGGCGGGATGATAGCAAGGCTCGCCATGCGTCTAGGAGTTGATCTCGACAAGTACTCTCCGGCTCCGAATGGTGTTGAGTTCATGAACATGAAGTATTTCAAGAAAGCCAACATCATCAAGGAGAAGCTCTACATGATTTCCTTGGCCCCTCACTCAAACTATGATGGAGTGTCGATCCGGTTGGTGCACAACCTTTATGATCTTTCTCGGTATCAAAATTGGTACCAAGTGTGGGCCGGCAAGCCACACTCATTTGGTGACCCCGAAGGTGCAAGAGAGGGACGGCGACAACAACCTCAACACATTCGGTTTACCTCCCCTCCATCTTCACCGGATTCCGACCAAGACAACTTTGTGTTTGCACCTCGTGGGGAAGACATGGAAGTCGATCAAGAGCAAAATGAAGAAGATGAGCGCCTCCAAGGCTTGATGGCCGACCTCCGAGCCACGCACCAAGCTCCAACACTGGCGGACCGAGGTACACACCAAGTCGGGCCCGACTTCCCTCAACGTCGGTCTAGTTCATTCTATGGCGATGAGGTCCCGAGGCATTATGAGCGTGGAGAAGGGAGCGGTGCACGGCGAGAGCAAGCTCAAGGTGGTGGTTATGAAGGCTATGCCCAATGGTACGGTCCGGGAATGGTGTTTCCCGAGCGACAACAACCGGTGGACATGTCCTTCTTGGCCAACCAACGGCCCATCTCCAACTTCAACAAGAGAATGCTCTCCAAGAGGTCCATCAAGTGAATCTCCAACAACAACAAATGTACCAACATCAACAACAAATGTACCAACAACAACAACAAATGCTTCAACAACAAAATGCTCTCCAAGCTAGCCAACAAGAGATGAACTGAGCCCTCGGCTACACTAGACGAGAGGTGGAAGAGCTTAGGGAGGTGGAAGACCAAAGGTGGCGGGTCCAAGATAGCTTCAACACATGGATGAGCGGGAACTTCCCTTCCCGTGAGGACCAATGGACACGCCCGGAGCCTCAACTCCAACCACCAGCACAAGACTTCTACCAAGAGCAAGTGTATGAGAGGGAGCGGCAAGCAAGGCTCCAAAGTGGACGTAGACGTGACAACCCCTTCGAGTGATCCTATACATGCCATTGAAGAATAAGAAATTGTGAGCTCTTCATAATCTTCTCTCTTGCTTTTAAGTTTGATGGGGACATCAAAATTTTAAGTATGGGGTGGGGGTAAGTGTGTTCATGATTTCACTTGCTTATGTTTGTTTGTTATTTTGAGGATATTTGTTTTTTTGTTTCTAGTTTGTGTTTGGGGATGTTTGCTTCTTGGTTTGTGGTTTGATGAAAGACATGGATGATTAATGTGGTTTTGAATGGATGAGTTTTTGGTTTTAGAGAAATTTTTGCAAAAATCCATACAAAAAAATAGAAAAAATTGTGTTAAAAACAACAAAAAGATTTTGTGTTTTGTAGGTTTTGGACTAGAAATTCCCATCTTAGATTGCCAAAATAAAAGCTAATGATGATGTGAGCATGTAAATTCCTTTGCATATTTTTGGATAGTTTAGCCTCTAAAATGATGTTGCTTTTGATGTGATCATGATATCTTGCTTGTTTTATTGAACATGTGAGTTCTAGGATGAGTTCTTATGCAACTAAGTATGAGTGACCCTTGTGAGATTTATTTTTGGCCATTTTAGGGATGCTTGTTCATATTTGCATATCCCTCATTTTTCTTGTGTGATTAGCTCATTCATGCTTAGTAAAACTTGCTATTGCGGTGTTTATCTATTTTCCAAGACCGTTGATGTTCGCACTTTTGGTATAGTTTTTGATAGGTTTTCTTTGTTTATTAGGATTAATTTTGTCTAGTTTAGGTTTAGTTTTAAGTGTTTTTAGTTAGTTTTGCATAAATCTACGAAAAGGGTGGAATCTACGCTATTTTGTGTATTTTGCAGGTTTTAGCGAGGAAAGGAGCTAAAAGGAGCTAAATTTGGAGCATCACAGTGAAGGACGGGAAAGTGCAAGATTTAAGAAGTCAAAGCTCGAGAGAACGAGAGGAGGTGTTGAAGAAAACAAAACCCCAGGCTCGTTAACGAGGCTGTAAAGGGTCGTTAACGAGGCCACGAAGAAGAAGATTTCGGAGTATTATTTTATTATTCACCGATCCTGAGCGGGAATTTATTTCCGTATCGGTTGAGTATCTTTTTAGAATCTTTATGGGTTATTAGAATATGTATTTTAGGGTTTAATATCTTTCTAGATTTTATTTCTATCTTTTAGAGATTGTTTCTATCTTTTTAGGAAAGTTTTTATCTTTTAGCCTTTTTAGGTTTTTAGGATTTTCTAGTATAAATACCCTTCTATCTAGCATAGAAGAGGAGAGGCTTAATTTTGGAGTAGAGTTTTAGAGCTAGTTTTGGAGGAGAAGGAAGGCCGAAGGAGAGAGAACCGGATCGGAAGTCGGTGACGAGGGTCGGTAACGACGGTTTCCGAGGTTCGTTGATCGAGTTTATGGTTCGGTGATTGTTTCGGTTTTGGTTTTCTTCTGGATCTCTGTAAGACGATATTTTTGTTATTAATTTAAGTTTGAGTTTTGTTTCAATGTTTGTTTTTATTTAAGTTTTTAGTTTCTTAATCATGAGTAGTGAGTAGTCTATTTTTCTAGGGTCGGGGTTAAGCCCGGCATAGTTGAGCATGTTTGATGAAGTAAGATAGTGTTTTGAATGCCTTTTATTTTAATTGAGATGGTTTGTTGTGCTTAATACCGAAACGGGAGTTGAGGTAATTTGAGTTTTAACTTGATTGAAAGAGAAAGTTAGTAACTTGAAGGTTGATATTGTTTGAAAACGGAAGTTTCAAGCTTTAGATCCAAAACAAGCAATTGAGTGAGTTAGTTTATGAAAATAAGATTAATTTACTTGTCAAGTCAATGAAAGTTGATGACTCTATTTATTTAAAGGCATGATTTTATCTTCTTACGAATTCTTATGTTTGACTATGTTGTGGTGTCCCTTATCCTAGATATTTGTTTTATTGAATTATTTCTGATAAATCTTCGTTGCTGAATGCTTGCTTTGGTACCGAGTATTAATTAGAATTTTATTAGGTCGTTAATTGGTATTTTTGTGTTCGGTGATTCGGTAACGATCCTGACAAGGTCGTTAACGAGGCATCTCGTGAGTGATTGTGTTTGATTTTATTTGATTTTTTATTAGATTGATAGACAAAAAACCTTGCTTCCTGTGGAACGATCCTGACTCCACTGTACTCAGCGGGGTCTTGACTTATAAATTTATTTGTTGTCAAGAAACCCTCTCAACAAATTGGCGCCGTTGCCGGGGAAGCAACGAGTTGTTAGTTTATCTTTGGGATCGGGACTAGCCCGACCCCGTTTTTGTTTTCTTTGTTTGTTTTCTCAGTGTATGCCGGTAGGACGAAGAAGGCTTCAGTTTGATAGCTCCAGTTATTACTCAGAACCCGAACGTTCCCTGCACCGACGACTCCGAGAAAACCGAGCCATGGCCACAGCTGAAGAGATGGCTCGAGAGTTAGAGATCCTCCGGACCCAGATGGAGGCACTAAAAGCCGAGAAGGACGGCGCTGATGCAGACAAGGCTCGACTGCAAGAAGAGCTAAACGCCTATCCAAGGAATGCCAAGCAATACATGCATCCGGAACTGAGGGTGCCAGAATCTCCTATTGTGCTTCCTGCGATAGAGAAACCTTTTGAGATCAAGTCTCAATTTATATCCTTGATTAAACGGGCTCAGTTTGAAGGGAAACCTGCTGAGTGCCCTATGGAGCATATTAGAAATTTTCTTGATTTATGTGACACCATAGCTGTTGAAGGTGTCTCACTAGAATATGTTCTGTTAAAAGCTTTTAGATGGTCACTTACTGGAAAGGCCCTGAACTGGTTAGAGAGCCTACCTTCTAAGTCTATCAGGACTTGGAAAGCTTTGTATGATCAATTTCTTACAAAGTTTTTCCCTCCTGCTAAGACAACGGAGTTAAGGAAACGTATCACCTCTTATCACCAGTTGCCTAATGAGACATTTGTTGAAACATGGGAAAGATTTAAAGAGATGCTTAGACAATGCGCTACTCATGGGCAACCTTTATATGTATTGCAAGAAATCTTTTTCCAGGGTATCAACGCGGAGACCAAGAACCGCATCAACACGCATACTGCGTGCGGTTTTATAGAGATGAACCCAACAGAGGCGTGGTAACTGTTGGACAAGCTGGCGAATTACGATGCTATGTACGGAACCCAGCAGGCTCCACAAACTCAAAAACGTCTCTATGTGCCCAATCGAGATGAAGTTGACCCCGATGTTAAAAATCAATTCTTACAAGATGAAGTCAACCGTTTGAGGAAACAGGTAAGTTTTCTGAAATCCTCTCAATCATGTCAAGAATGTGGTTCTTCTACGCATAGTACTTCTGCTTGCACTAACATTGAGCAGGTTAGAACCGCTGAGACGATAGCTGAGATGAATTACATGAGAGGACCCTACAGGAACTAGCCTAATTATAATGACAGGTCGAACAACTATCAATCATGGGGCAATCAGAATACAAATCATAATTACACAGGGCCCCCACAAGATAGACGACCTGCACCATATCGACCTCCAGGCCATCAGGAGACACCATCATGGGTTCAGGAGATTAAAGAGAGCATCAACGGATTGGATAAAAGATGGGGAGAGTTCGATATTTGGAAGAGGAGTGTTGATTCCCAACTAGGAGACCTTGCTGCACGGATCCCAAGACCACAAGGGCAACTCCCGGGTCATCCCGAAGAGAACCCTAGAGGCCAAATAGCAGCGGTACACCTTAGAAGCGGGAAGACACTACCGGAGAGAGTTCAAGCTGAAGAGAAGGAGGAACAAGATCTCGCCAGCCAGCTCGTTAACGAGCCAGTGAGAGCTAGTACCGAACCTACAAGCCAGGATGACGAGGCTCCGAGGATTCTTGACGAGCCCACCCCAGGTAAGTTTTCTAAACCGAGCCCTCCTCTCGATCCCAGGGTAGTTAACGACCCCACCAGGGTCGGTAACGACCCACCGAGGACACCGAACGACCCTAGTGTCGACCCGGTACTCTCACCTCTCGAGCCTAACTTGGTTCCGAGAATGGTGAAAACTCTTCCATTTCCAACTAAGAAATCTATGGACTCTACTGAGAGTAAGTTCAAGCGTTTCGTTAAGATTCTTCAGGGCATTAATATTTCCATCCCATTCGCTGAGGCCCTAAGCGAAATGCCGGCTTACACAAAATTCTTGAAAGATATTCTTAGCAGGAAAAGATCTATTACAGAGCTGCAGGATGAGGTCAGATCCATAGCTCTTCCAGAAAAGCTTGGAGATCCAGGGAGGTTTGCAATCACAATCGGCATAGGCAACCACAAGTTCAAGGCTTTATGCGATCTTGGTGCCAGTGCTAGTCTTGTTCCACTCTCAATATGGTCTAAAGCCAATATGCGACCACTGGAACCAGTAGACATGAATCTGTACATGGCAGATGGGTCAAGTGTCAAGGCCACGGGAGTAGTGGACGATTACCCTATTCAAGTCGGGAAATTCTTTATACCAAATGATTTTATTGTCCTTGATATGCCTGAAGACCCTCATGTCCACATAATTCTCGGGCGACCATTCTTAGCCACAGCGGGAGCAGAAAATCTAGTGGCGGATCACTTGTCCAGGTTGCCAGTTGAGCATATCACCGAGTCCAATAATGACGTTCCGATAAATGATTCCAGACCCGACGAACACCTCCTGCTGAACGAGGTTGAGCTCTACAAGACCCTCGTTACCGACCCCTTCAAGATCGTTAACGAGGTGCTGAGGCTGGAAGACACAAATAAAAAGGGAAAATGTTCAAGTTTGGATGACAATCAAGCCAATAGGGTCATCACTGAGCTACGGGAGGTCGGTACCGAGGTCAATAAATGGAAGCCTAGCTCGTTAACGACCCACCCAGGTAAGATTTCCAAACCTAAGTCTTCTCAATTAAAATTCACTCCATCTCCTTCTTCAATTTCTTCTTCCTCAATATCAATCCATGCTATTAGAGGGCCAAAAACTCCTTGGTTTGCGGATTTCGCTAACTATCTTGTAGGAGGCGTCATTCCCGAGGGCCTTACCCCACAAAAGAAGAAGAAATTTCTCCATGATGTGAAACAATACTACTAGGACGATCCCTACTTATTTAAACAAGGAAGTGATCACCTCTTTAGGCGTTGTATCCCAGAAGAGGAGATTGAAAATGTAATCCGTCAATGCCACACACTGCCAACTGAACGTCATGCAAAAGGATTCAAGATACTGCGAAGATTCTTCAAAGTGGTCTCTATTGGCCCACCATGTTTAAAGATGTGCAGGCTTATGTGACAGCATGTGATGGATGCCAACGCTCAGGCAACATAACTTGGAGACATGAAAATCCACTAACTGGGATATTAGAAGTTGAGCTATTTGATGTAT
The DNA here is from genome assembly GCA_964016875.1 of Fallopia convolvulus. NCBI lineage: Eukaryota > Viridiplantae > Streptophyta > Magnoliopsida > Caryophyllales > Polygonaceae > Fallopia > Fallopia convolvulus. The sequence goes on along the minus strand of OZ024731.1, from coordinate 52,211,232 downwards.
GGGGCATTGATTTCATGGGACCGTTTCCCGCCTCAAAACCCTACAAGTACATCTTAGTTGCGGTTGATTATGTTTCCAAGTGGGTGGAAGTTGTTGCTACAAGGACTTACGACGCCAAGACTGTTGCTAAATTCATCAAGACTAATATTTTCCCCAGATTCGGCGTTCCAAGAGTCCTTATCAGTGATGGTGGCTCCCATTTCATCGAGCGAAGTTTTGAAGCCTTGTTGGCTAAGTATGGGGTATCTCATCGGGTGGCAACACCCTACCATCCCCAAACAAGTGGCCAAGTTGAAGTTTCAAACAGGCAAATAAAGAGCATATTAGAGAAGACAGTTTCCCGTTCTAGAAAGGATTGGTCCTCCAAATTGGATGACGCTCTATGGGCATATAGGACAGCATACAAAACGCCTCTACGCACCACCCCCTATAATCTAGTGTATGGAAAGGCATGTCATTTACCGGTCGAAATGGAGCATAAAGCGTTATGGGCTCTCAAGGAGCTCAACATGAACCTCGACACGGCTGGAGCAAAAAGATTCATGGACTTGCAAGCATTAGAAGAATTGAGGTTGAAGGCGTACGAAAATGCTGAAATCTACAAGGAGCGCACCAAAAGGTGGCATGATCGGAAATTGGTACCCAAAAGTTACCACATCGGCGATAAGGTACTTCTCTTCAACTCTAGACTCCGATTATTCCCAGGAAAGCTAAGGACACGATGGAGTGGAACATTTGTGGTTCATCACATTTATCCTCACGGAGCAGTAGAGTTGACTGATAACCGAGGCGTCATTTTCAAAGTTAATGGACACCGGTTGAAGAAATTCCATGAGCAGACTGATCCTGATGAAGAAATAAGAGTCACCATGGCTCTCACACCACAAGACTAGCAAGAGAGCTCGTCGGGCTAACGACGTTAAACATAGCGCTTACGGGAGGCAACCCACTTTTTAGAATAGGTTCAGTTTATTTTATTTATTTTTCTTTTTCTTTTAGATTATTTTCTAGCTTTCTTTTATTTTTCTTTTTTAGTTTTAAAATAGGATAGAAATAAGATTTTTGAGCTAACAAAGATTTCAGGAAAAAGGGGTCGAAATTCACTCAAGGAGGCTACGGCCTACGGTGGCTCGTTAACGACCCACCCAGGGTCGTTAACGACCCAGTACGGTCGACCCGATTCGTCACAATACGGGGCAGGTAAGTAATTCTAACCTAGTCAATTTTTCAAACCCTAGCCGCCACCCCCCTCTATCCTTACCCCTCCTATAAAAACCCTTCTACACCTCCCAAAATTCTACCACAATCTCTCCCACATTCACTCTCAAACCCAAAACTCTCTCAATCCCTTTCCCTTCTCTCCCACCGAGTCGGAAATCCCACGCTAACGACCACCGGAGACGCCATCGTTACCGGAGTTCGAAAGCCATTCACCGTCGACGACGAGCTCGTTAACCACCCCGATTTCGACCCTTGTCCTTTTAATTCTCGGTTCTCCGGTATGATTTCTAAACCCTTGCTTGAATTTGCATGATTGATTATCTATAGGGTTAAATTTCATATCCTGAATCATGATTTTTAGGGAGATCGATGAGCATGCTTAAATTCCGTTCTAAAAATTCTTGATTGTGCTTCGTTGTTCATGTTTTAGGTAAGTTTATTCATGTTAGATTAGCTATTGTAACCCTTCAGTTAAGAAAGCATGAATTTTTCTTGTTCTAGATCTAAAAGTTCGAACTTTGCATGTCAAAATTCCGGGAATTTTTTAGCATGTTAGGGATGGGTAATTGAGTAAGTATGGGGTGCTTTTACCCAATGAGGGAATTGTGGAGAATAATAGAAGATTGCATGCTTGATTTGTGCTGAATTAGAGGTAGATTTAATCTTGACCCTATCCGAGATAAGCTTGACCCTATCCGGGAATTAGGACTTAGATTGGAGAGGTAAAGTTTTGTGTTTTGTTGAAAAAAAAAAAAAGAGTTTTGTGTTTGCTTGAATTAAAGGGTATTTGGGAAGGGTAGATTGGAAGTCTCTTGTTACTTTATGTAAGAAAGGTCTCTTGATAAAAAGATGCACAATTATGTTTGAAGGGAAGAAATGTATACGGTGGATCGTTAACGACCCGGATGTGGGTTCGTTAACGAGGCAGCGAAGAAAAAAAAAAAAAAAGAAAAAAAAAATATAAAAAAGAGAGAAAGAGGAATAGTTGAAGTGTATTTGTGTTTAAAAATAATATCAAGAGATTCTTTTATTTTTGGTTATGAGACTTTCTAGGATGATAAATGGGTGAGTGAAAATAAAGTGTGCATAATATGAGAGTGAGTTTGGTTATCTTATATGAGAGTTTTGATGTTATGTGTGAGTTTTTAGGAGTCTTTGATTCCCGGATATTATTAGCACCACATAACCAAAATATTTTCCAAGCCTTATTGTTATTACCAAGCCCCATTACAACCCGACCGAATGGAAGCTTCTATGAAGTTTTTCATTGAGCCTAAGTTCTCTTGATGATTTTTATGTGTTTTGGCAAATCTTGGGTGGAGAGTATTGGTGATATAAGTTCCAATTTCTATGAGTTTTTGTATATAGGATGAGTTGAGAGATTGAAATTATAAACTCAAACACATGAGAGTTGAGCGAAACACATTATATCCCTTGAGAGGTTGGATTGTATTATTTTATGTCTATTTAAGTGCACATATGTGTGTGGATGTTAATAGTCTTTTGCTATAATTTTCTTATGTGTAGATGTTGCTTTTTGAAGATGGCTATGTCTTGATAAGCATGATTTGTTTTGGTTTTGGTTAGTATCTTGATTATTGCTTGAGGACAAGCAAGTCTAAGTATGGGGTATTTTGATGTTCGCATTTTTGGTATAGTTTTTGATAGTTTTTCTTTGTTTATTAGGATTAATTTTGTCTAGTTTAGGTTTAGTTTTAAGTGTTTTTAGTTAGTTTTGCATAAATCTACGAAAAGGGTGGAATCTACGCTATTTTGTGTATTTTGCAGGTTTTAGTGAGGAAAGGAGCTAAAAGGAGCTAAATGGAGCTAAATTTGGAGCATCACAGTGAAGGACGAAAAAGTGCAAGATTTAAGAAGTCAAAGCTCGAGAGAACGAGAGGAGGTGTTGAAGAAAACAAAACCCCAGGCTCGTTAACGAGGCTGTAAAGGGTCGTTAACGAGGCCACGAAGAAGAAGATTTCGGAGTATTATTTTATTATTCACCGATCCTGAGCGAGAATTTATTTCCGTATCGGTTGAGTATCTTTTTAGAATCTTTATGGGTTATTAGAATATGTATTTTAGGGTTTAATATCTTTCTAGATTTTATTTCTATCTTTTAGAGATTGTTTCTATCTTTTTAGGAAAGTTTTTATCTTTTAGCCTTTTTAGTTTTTTAGGATTTTCTAGTATAAATACCCTTCTATCTAGCATAGAAGAGGAGAGGCTTAATTTTGGAATAGAGTTTTAGAGCTAGTTTTGGAGGAGAAGGGAGGCCGAAGGAGAGATAACCGGATCGGAAGTTGGTGACGAGGGTCGGTAACGACGGTTTCCGAGGTTCGTTGATCGAGTTTATGGTTCGGTGATTGTTTTTGTTTTGGTTTTCTTTTGGATCTCTGTAAGACGATATTTTTGTTATTAATTTAAGTTTGAGTTTTGTTTCAATGTTTGTTTTTATTGAAGTTTTTAGTTTCTTAATCATGAGTAGTGAGTAGTCTATTTTTCTAGGGTCGGGGTTAAGCCCGGCATAGTTGAGCATGTTTGATGAAGTAAGATAGTGTTTTGAATGCCTTTTATTTTTATTGAGATGGTTTGTTTTGCTTAATACCGAAACGGGAGTTGAGGTAATTTGAGTTTTAACTTGATTGAAAGAGAAAGTTAGTAACTTGAAGGTTGATATTGTTTGAAAACGGAAGTTTCAAGCTTTAGATCCAAAACAAGCAATTGAGTGAGTTAGTTTATAAAAATAAGATTAATTTACTTGTCAAGTCAATGAAAGTTGATGACTCTATCTATTTAAAGGCATGATCTTATCTTCTTACGAATTCTTATGTTTGGCTATGTTGTGGTGTCCCTTATCCTAGATATTTGTTTTATTGAATTATTTCTGATAAATCTTCGTTGTTGAATGCTTGCTTCGGTACCGAGTATTAATTAGAATTTTATTAGTTTGTTAATTGGTATTTTTGTGTTCGGTGATTCGGTAACGATCCTGACAAGGTCGTTAACGAGGCATCTCGTGAGTAATTGTGTTTGATTTTATTTGATTTTTTATTAGATTGATAGACAAACAACCTTGCTTCCTGTCGAACGATCCTGACTCCACCGTACTCAGCGGGGTCTTGACTTATAAATTTATTTGTTGTCAAGAAACCCTCTGAACAACCGTCATGAGATTTGTCCTAAGCATTGTCACATTGATTTTGAACTTTATTCTTCTAGTCACATAAATGTTCCATATCCTACCATGAAGTTAATCCTTTGTTGTAGCCCCATTCTAGCCTAAGCCTTTGTTTGAAACTCCTCAAAAATATTATTCCTAGCCTTATATGACTTGACCCTTATGGGATTGGACTTTAGAAGAGAGGTTTGGATTGTATTTGAAGAGTTGAGATTCTCTTGGGTTTAAGGGCAAAGAATGGTGTTATAAATCATGTGGGTAGTGCATCTTTGTTGTACAAAAATGAAAAAAAAAGAAAGAAATGAAAGAAAGAAAATGTTGGAAATGTAAAGTGGAATGAAAGCAAAGGGCCTAAGTGAAGAAAAATGGTCCGACCGAGTTACAAGCAACATTGGGCCCGATGTCATAAGAAAGTCGGTCCAAATGTAGAAAGTGTGGAAAATCCAACAAAAAGCCTAAGAGCAAAGATGAAGTGGAATGTTAAGTGAAATTTTGGGTTGAAAGGAAAAATGTTAAGTCTTTTGGGTGAGTGTGAAAGTAATTGTGGAATTTTGGTGAAGTTGGTGAGAGTTTAGGTTGTTCAATCCCCATTGTAAGCACTAAAGACCAAATAATTCCCACCTTGAGAAATACCAAAAGCCCCATTACAACCCGACCGAATGGAACCTCTTTGAGGACCTCCATTGAGCCAAGTTCGAAATTCTTTGTGTACTTTGTATTAGGCATCTCTAGGTGGAGGAATTGGTGATATTAGCTTCAATAGTAAAGTCCTTACTTGCATGAATTTTGAGCTTGAGTGTTCATTGCTAAACCCAAACACATGATGAGTGATACACATTCACATATCCCTAAAGTGAGGCTTAGTTGCATTGACTTTTTTCCTTAGAACACTTAATCATGTGTGATGATGTAATCTTGCTTGAATATCAATCACTTGTGCTTAAAATGTGTTTTCATACGAGGCTTTACTTGAAGATTATGTTTCGGTCTTGCTTACATTGTTATTGCTTGAGGACAAGCAAGTTTAAGTATGGGGTATTTTGATGTCTCTTTATTTGGTGGTGTTTTCATATGTGATTTCCTTTGTAAATATGTTTCTTTTTCCCCTTTTCTTGCGTGTTTTGTTCCTTTTTAGCTTAGTTCCCGTATTTCTATGAGATTCGGAGACTACGCGCATTTTATGTGTTTTGTAGGTAATTTGGGGTGAATCGAGGATCTATTTGAAGGAGGATCGAGACATGGAGCAAAGGCCGAGCTAAAGCGGAAAAGAGAGGAGCAAGCCATGGAGAAGAACAAGAGGAAAGCCAACAAGAAGAAGGTGGAACGAGGTCCAGACCGAGTTGCAACAACGTCGGGCCCGACTTGGGAGATTTCAACCTCGGACCGAGATGCACAGTACCTCGGGCCCGATGTCCTCCGTGTCGGTCCGAGTCGGTCACCGGACTACTTGGGCTCCAAGGCACGAATTTGTGGACTTCCACTTTTGCCCCTCATCTAATCTATAAAAAGGCCCTCTTGTCTTATAATTTGGGGTTCCCTCTCACACACACAAAAGGGTTCCACACACTTGAGAAGGAACCAAGAGGATACTTGGAGAGCAAGGAGAAAGGAGAGGATGAGGAAGAGAGAGAGAATCGGCCAAGAGAGAGGAAGGCTTGATAGGTTTTGTTGATTATTTAGCTTTGCTTTGTTTTGATCTTGTGGATTTGAAAACCCTTGATTGGAATTTGTGGATTGCTTTGGATTTGAATGAAACTTTGCTTTGTTTTGAGATTGATGATGTTGATTGCTTTCCCTTTTGATTTGTTTGCTTTCTTTGCTTGCCACATGGAGTAGATCTCCTTGATCTTGGGTTATGTGGGAAAACCCTAGCTAGGTTTGGGCTAGAAACCCCAATTCCATAGCCTTGAGTGTTTGATCTAAGGAAACCACTCTACATAGAGCTACAATTCCTTGCGAAAGTTGGGAATCAAGGCTTGAGATTGGCAAAGTAGCGAAAGTGAACATGTGTCAATCTCAAGGCCTTGTTTCGAAGGGGATTTCCCCATGGATCGAGGTGTAGATGTGGTTGGAACGAGGGCGAAAGCACTCGATCCTAGTCCGATCATCACTCATTGCTTAAATTGGGGTGGAAAAGCCTTAATCTACTAGGGAAGGAACCCAAAAGCCCAATATCTACTTTAAATCTTTGAAGTTCGACAAACCCAGCTACCTCGGGCCCGACTTACCCAGTGTCGGTCCCGACTTCCTCTTGTCGCCAACATCGGGCCCGACGTGACCTCAGTGTCGGTCCCGACTGTTTTCTTTATTTTCCTTTGTTTTACGCTCTCCTTTCTAGCTTTCTAGTATCTAGGCACATCGATCGAGTAGACTTCCCGAGTGTTCGACACCCACCACGTGCTACAACGGGGTCGGGTTATAAATTGTATCTCTAGACCCTCGCACAACCGAGAGGCGATCACCGTGATAAAATCCATGGAGAGATCTTCCCACGGGGTTTCCGGAATGGGCAAGGGCGTGTATAGGCCATGAGGTTGGGACCTCGATTTAGCAGTTTGGCACGGCACATAACCTCGGCAATACTTATGGACATCGAAAGCCATGTGTGGCCAAAAGAAATGCTCACGAAGTGCTGCTAGGGTTTTGGCTATGCCAAAGTGGCCTCGGCCGTCATGAGCTTCTTTGAGCAATAGATGCCTCACAGACGAGGCCGGAATGCAAAGCTTCCCGGCTCGGTAGAGGTATCCATTGTCCAAAAAATAGGACTCATAGATTCGAAATTGCTCGAGGTTCTCCATGATCGGTTTAAAATATGGATCATGCAAGTATAACTCCTTAACAAATTGGCCTATAAATGAGTCAAGAGAACATACCTGCGTGACAGTGCATCTGCCACGACATTTTCCTTTCCTTTTTTGTGGGCGATGATGTATGGAAAAGTTTCCATAAACTCCACCCATCGTGCATGGCGCGTGTTGAGAGTCCTTTGACTCCGGAGATATGCTAAGGCCGCATGGTCCGTGTGAATCACGAACTCACTAGGCCACAAATAGTACTGCCATGTTTTAAGAACTCGAATCAGTGCGTACAACTCCTTGTCATACGTCGGGTAATTTAGAGTTGCCCCCGTAAGTTTCTCACTAAAGTATGTAATGGGGCGTCTCTCTTGGAGGAGTACTCCGCCTATGCCATAGTCAGAGGCGTCGCACTCGACATCAAAGCGCTTAGTAAAATCTGGCAATTGCAAGACCGGAGCGCTACATAAAGCTGATTTTAAGGCCTGAAAGGCGGCCTCATGGTGCGACATCCACTTGATTGTGGTTGCCTTCTTGGTGAGGTTGTGGAGTGGCCCGACGATGGAACAGAAGTCCTTGACGAAACGCCAATAGAACCCTGCGAGCCCTAAGAAGGATCGAACCATCGTCGGGGTCGTAGGGGTGGGCCACTCTCGGATGGCGCGGATCTTGTCGTCATCCACTTTAAGCCCATCCTTGGACACGACGAACCCAAGAAAATTCGTCGTGTCCGTGCAAAACGAACACTTGTCCATGTTTACATATAATGAATGTTCGCGAAGGCATTCTAACACCAACCTAAGGTGCCTCGCGTGAGAGTCCAAGTCAATAGAAAAAACCAAGATGTCGTCAAAATACACAACGACAAAACGTCCTAAAAATTTTCTAAACACAAAATTCATCAACCGCATACAAGTACTAGGGGCGTTTGTCAAGCCAAAAGGCATGACAAGCCATTCGTACAAACCAAGCTTGGTTTTAAATGCGGTTTTCCACTCGTCGCCTTCATGCATCCGGATTTGGTGGTATCCGCTCCGGAGATCTATCTTGGAAAACAAGGCGGCGCCGTGGAGCTCATCTAGCTTGTCATCGAGCCTCGGAATCGGATTCATATACTTCACCGTGATTAGATTAATGGCTCGGCAGTCGTCGCACATACGCCACGATCCATCCTTCTTTGGCACAAGGATCACCGGCACTGCGCAAGGGCTCAAGGATTCTCGGACAAAGCCTTTGTCTAATAACTCTTGAACTTGACGTTGTAGCTCCTCGGTTTCCTTAGGCATAGCCCTATAGGCTGCTCGATTGGGAAGGGATGCTCCTGGCATTAAATCGATCTTGTGCTCGATCTCTCGGATTGGCGGCAAGCTCTTCGGTAGCTCATTCGGCATAATGTCTTCGAACTCCTTCAAAATAGACACAATGCAAGAAGGAAGTGAATAAGCCACATATTTAGTAATAGAAAGTAGGGGAAAAAGAATGAAACAACAACGACTCCCCTGGATAGATTTCTCGATGTCTTGACGCCTGGCTAAGAGAAGGCGATCCTGGCATGTGCCTAGCAAAGGCGGCTCAGCGTCGGTGCTCGAACGATCAGCTTCCGGGGCAATTTTTGGATATGTTGTAGCCCCTGGATTTTGTGGAAGAATGCCCCTGGAAACGCCGTGAAATTCGTCCCGTAACTCCTGGAATCCCAGTTTCCGTGCAGCGACGGCGTGCTGCGCGACGCTAGGAGGCGCACTCGGCGGTCCCTTGCTCAAATTAAGTTCTCCTGGGCGTTTTTTCTTTAAATCTGGTGGAAATTCAATTTGAAGTGGTTTGGAACTAGAAACACCTTTGGAATCACCGAAAAACTGCTGAAGGCCTCGTTTTTGAAAATCAACAGCGTTCGGCGCGTTGCCGAGTCCTCTCGATGCAAACTGTCGGCCCGGTTCTGGTTTGTGTCGGCGTTTTCCATCTTGATCACTTTGATTACTGTTTTGAGGAGGGTTGGCACCAGAAACGCCCTTAGAATCTGCATTCTTTGCCTCGGATGCCGCTGGCATCGTGTTCGGCGCGCCGGTGCCACTGTCGCTAGCTTTTTGCCTTTGCCTCTCGGCTTCATCCTGTAAAGCTTCACTAGGCGACATAGGTAAGAGGGTCACGCACTTCACGTGGTAATTGAACATGTAAGTGTTCAAATACCCGTCGTGAAGCACACGAAGATCGTATTGCCATGGGCGCCCCAACAAGAGGTGTGTGGCGTCCATAGGCGTTACGTCACAAAGAATAGAATCCGAATATTGACCAATTAAAAAGTTGAAGATTACATGTTTGTCGATTCAATATCCTCCGTCATTGGATATCCATTGTAGCTTGAACGGTTGTGGATGTGGTGGGGTCGGCAACTTGAAGTGATCAACAACTTTTTTGAGAGGAAATTGGCGCAGCTGCCGAAGTCGATTATTACGCTCAAAGACACATTGTTGACTAAGCATCGTGTGTGGAAAAGTTGCTCTCTTTGATCAGTTTTTGGCGCTTCTCGCATGCTCAAGGCTCGCCTAGTCACCAATTGTAGCTTGGACACGCCGAGAGCCTCCGATGGGTTTCTTGACAACAAATAAATTTATAAGTCAAGACCCCGCTGAGTACAGTGGAGTCAGGATCGTTCCACAGGAAGCAAGGTTGTTTGTCTATCAATCTAATAAAAATCAAATAAAATCAAACACAATCACTCACGAGATGCCTCGTTAACGACCTTGTCAGGATCGTTACCGAATCACCGAACACAAAAATACCAATTAACGACCTAATAAAATTCTAATTAATACTCGGTACCGAAGCAAGCATTCAACAACGAAGATTTATCAGAAATAATTCAATAAAACAAATATCTAGGATAAGGGACACCACAACATAGCCAAGCATAAGAATTCGTAAGAAGATAAGATCATGCCTTTAAATAGATAGAGTCATCAACTTTCATTGACTTAACAAGTAAATTAATCTATTTTCATAAACTAACTCACTCAATTGCTTGTTTTGGATCTAAAGCTTGAAACTTTCATTTTCAAACAATATCAACCTTCAAGTTACTAACTTTCTCTTTCAATCAAGTTAAAACTCAAATTACCTCAACTCCCGCTTCGGTATTAAGCACAACAAACAATCTCAATAAAAATAAAAGACATTCAAAACACTATCTTACTCATCAAACATGCTCAACTATGCCGGGCTTAGCCCCGACCCTAGAAAAATAGACTACTCACTACTCATGATTAAGAAACTAAAAACTTCAATAAAAATAAACATTGAAACAAAACTCAAACTTAAATTAATAACAAAAATATTGTCTTACAGAGAATCAGAAGAAAACCAAACCAAAACAATCACCGAACACACTCGATCAACGAACCTCGGAAACCGTCGTCACCGAACCTCGTTACCGACTTCCGATCCGGTTCTCTCTCCTTCGGCCCTCCTCCAAATCTCCTCCAAAACTAGCTCTAAAATTCTACTCCAAAATTCAGCCTCCCTTTTCTATGCTAGATAGAAGGGTATTTATACTAGAAAATCCTAAAAAACTAAAAAGGCTAAAAGATAAAAACTTTCCTAAAAAGATAGAAACAATCTCTAAAAGATAGAAATAAAATCTAGAAAGATATTAAACCCTAAAATACATATTCTAATAACCCATAAAGATTCTAAAAAGATACTCAACCGATACGGAAATAAATTCCCGCTCAGGTTCGGTGAATAATAAAATAATACTCCGAAATCTTCTTCTTCGTGGCCTCGTTAACAACCCTTTACATCCTCGTTAACGAGCCTGGGGTTTTGTTTTCTTCAACACCTCCTCTCGTTTTCTTGAGCCTTGACTTCTTAAATCTTCCACTTTCCCGTCCTTCACTGTGATGCTCCAAATTTAGCTCCATTTAGCTCTTTTCCTCGCTAAAACCTGCAAAATACACAAAATAGCGTAGATTCCACCCTTTTCGTAGATTTATGCAAAACTAACTAAAAACACTTAAAACTAAACCTAAACTAGACAAAATTAATCCTAATAAACAAAGAAAACCTATCAAAAACATTACCAAAAATGCGAACATCAAAATACCCCATACTTAGACTTGCTTGTCCTCAAGCAATAATCAAGACATTAACCAAAACCAAAACAAATCATGCTTATCAAGACATAGCCATCTTCAAAAAGCAACATCTACACATAAGAAAATTATAGCAAAAGACTATTAACATCCTCACACATATGTGCACTTAAATAGACATAAAATAATACAATCCAACCTCTCAAGGGATATAATGTGTTTCGCTCAACTCTCATGTGTTTTGGGTTTATAATTTCAATCTCTCAACTCATCCTATATACAAAAACTCATAGAAATTGGAACTTATATCACCAATACTCTCCACCCAAGATTTGTCAAAACAAGCAAAGAATCATCAAGAGAACTTAGGCTCAATGAAAAACTTCATAGAAGCTTCCATTCGGCCGGGTTGTAATGGGGCTTGGTAATAACAATAAGGCGTGGAAAATATTTTGGTTATGTGGTACTAATAATATCCGGGAATCAAAGACTCCTAAAAACTCACACATAACATCAAAACTCTCATATAAGATAACCAAACTCACTCTCATATTATGCACACTTTATTTTCACTCACCCATTTATCATCCTAGAAAGTCTCATAACCAAAAATAAAAGAATCTCTTGATATTATTTTTAAACACAAATACACCTCAACTATTCCTCTTTCTTTCTTTCTTTTTTCTTTTTTCTTCTTTTTTCTTTTTTTTTTCTCTTCGCTGCCTCGTTAACGAACCCACATCCGGGTCGTTAACGATCCACCGTATACATTTCTGCCCTTCAACACTTAATTGTGCATCTTTTTATCAAGAGACCTTTCTTACATGTAATAACCAGAGACTTCCAAATCTATCCTTCCCAAATACCCTTTAATTCGAGCAAATAGAAACTCTTTTTTTTTTCAACAAAACACAAAACTTTACCTCTCCAATCTAAGTCCTAATTCCCGGATAGGGTCAACCTTATCTCGGCTAGGGAACAATTTTTGTGGAGCTAAAAATAAAAGGTTTCAGGCCAAATTGGTTATCAAAAGAAGGAATAATGTAAAGGTAGATAGGGGATAATAGGGCTCATAAAAATAAGGTCTCTATCATACGATCTTCACAAGTAATGAACTAAAAATCTTATAAGGGTCTCAAGAAATAGATAACCATCACAATTCCAAGAGATAATATGCATAAGGAGAGTAAATCACACAAAAAAGAAGAGGGATTTATAAAGGTTCGAATTTTACCTTTACATCTCGGCGGTTGTGGCGGTGATCTCGAGCATCACGTCGGTCACGATCGCGCCAAGGGCTTGCACACCGAGGCGAATAAGCGCGCCTGTGGCGCCGATGCCGAGGCGGAACTCGATGCGGATCGTCATCACCGTCGTCCGGATCGTCTCCATCGTCAGGCCTCCGAGGACGCCGAGCGTCTCGGTCCCTGTCGCGCCTTCCCTTTGGGCCATGCTTGCGGCCCGAGCCATAGACTCGGTCGTACTCGGTGCGGTTCTTGGCGAGGCGCGGCGGTGGGATCCAATCTGAAGGCCGGCTGTCGAGGTCTTCCGGATCCTGCACATTGGGATGCTCGAAAGATGATTCATTAGAGTAGCAGAAAACTCTTCATAATCATTTTCAAAATCCGAGAACGGACTCCTAGCACTTTGATGCCCGAGGTCGTCTTCAACTATGTATGCGTCGGCATCGTAATACTTGGCCCCGTGCTTCCGCTTTGGGGTTTCGTAAACATATGTCGGTGTCTTCTTCTGTTTGTGCTTTTTCTTAGGATCCCCACTCGTGTGTTGGCGTCTATACTCCTCGGAGTTGTACTCCTCATCGGAATATACGTCGTACACTTGTGTGTCCCGGTAATCTCACGCCATTTGATAGCGATCTGCGGTCCGGGGACCGCCATCGTGCTTATCATGTTGGCGACTTTCTTTGATTGACTCCATGCGATGCATGGTGTCGAATTATGATGATGGTTGGGCATGCTTCTTTCCTTTGGCTTTGGCACGGGGAACATCATCCGCGGACACGCCCGGGTTGGCGTGGATCTACGAGGCGAGAGTGTGTGCTCCCGACACCGTGTGCTTGGATTGAGCCTGGCTCTCGGCTAAGAGCCTCTCGAGCTCTTGTATGCGCGTCGTTGCCTCTGGTGGAAAGTTTTGTTCTTGATTCGGCAACTGAGGGTTATTGTTGTTGTTATTGTTGCCACCTTCTCCCGAGTCCGATATTGTACCTATTGTCACACCAGTCATCGCAGCAGTAAGAAGTTCACAAGCAAAAAGTAGGAGTTACGGTTCGCTTAAGTCAAGCCGACCCTTTAGTTCAAACCACACGAACAAGGATTGGCTAGGCTAAGGTCACTCGATCTCGATCTATCAACAAGGCTACGAAAACAACAAAGTTCGCAAGGCAAGACACAAAAGGCAAGTCAAAACCGAAAACCACAAGCAAGTGATATGCGAGTAAGGTTGCCAAATTTTGAACCACAATTGGATCGATCTTGCCTTATTTTGGCTTGTGATCGTCCACGACAAAAAATTTTATTTTTTTTGTTGATTGGATCGACTACCTTACCTTATTTTGGCTATGATAGTCGAACACTTTGTTTTTTTATTTAGAAGCAAATGACTCTAGGATTTGTCCTCTAGAGTAAACAAAGAACATGCAATTCAACAAAGCAACACGCAAGAGCAAAGTAGAAATCGGCAAAATAAAACCTAATGTGCATGCAACTAGCAAGACAATGAGTAATTTTCGCCAAAATCAATAGATCTTACGAGTTAGGTCAAGGCTAAATTTTTTTTATATCAATTTACAAAGCAAGGAAAAAAAAGTTGGGACCCTAGATGGTGGTTTTATGAAGTGGAGGATGAATTCTAGGGTTAGATGTGGCGGAAAAGCGTGTGAGAATGAACGAACAAGGGGTGAATGAGACTTACTCAAACCTTGGCTCTGATACAAGTTGATGCGTCCCTCGTATTAGATGCTACGGATCGGCGTGATATTTGAGTAGTGGGTCTCAAAGAGTGCGGCGGAAGACTTGATTAATTTGAACTTTGGCACGAACAATTGCAAAACAATGAGAAAACGAGAGCTTTGTATGATAGATCAATGGCGGCACAATGGCACTAGGGAAAAACTAGGAGAAACCCTCGACTATATTAATCCCAAAAGTGTGTGCTGCTGAAAATAATAGCCTAATCCCCCTTATATAGATAGGCGGCACAAGAACAAGCTAATAAAACCCTAAATGATGTGACGCGCCTAGGGCTAGCACGCAGGCTAAGGCCCATTGGCGCGACTCCATAAATCCTCGGCGCAAGGCCCATAAAATACTTCCTATAACTATGACACTACTAATGGCAATGTTCTATAATGGAAATAGTGCAAAAAACTACTGAAAATGGATAGGTCGTCCGTGACCGTGCTCGAAGTGTCGCGACAACCTTAACGCGGCGCTGGCGAGACTCGGACACGGCGCTAGCGAGGTCGCGGCGCGGTCCGGGGCGCTGGCGAGGGCGCTGGCGCGAGGGTCGCGAGATCCTCAAGATGCGATCCATGAAACGGTGCAAGGCTCGGGTCCGATGGTGGCAAGGGGTTGGAGGTTGTCACTGTCGGTACGAGTTGAGGTTCCTCGACGCGGAGGACGCACAAGGCAATGTGCGTCGGCGCGGCAAGGGGCGCGTCGTGGCCTGCAGAGAGGCGCACCACAAGTGATTGTGTCGCGGCCTGGATTGCTCGAGTCCTGACACGAGTGATGGGGCCATCCGAGCGGAGAGTGAAGGCGTCTTCCTCCTGGCTAGCATCCATGGCGGGGATCGCATCAATAAATAATTGAGCGTGTAAGTACGCTTAATGCAAACTTTGAATCTCCGTTCGGGTGAAAATCAGATCGACCCTTACGGCATCGTGTTTCTACAAGACTCCCGTCTTTCCTCATCGTTAAATTCCTTAATAGCCATGAGTGGTATGGCCGTGTACGTGGGTTATTAATTATAATAAATTAGTTAGTTATTTAAAAGTCGATCGTAAGTGCCAATCTACCCTAGTACAAATATAAAGCAAAAATCAAGTCCTTGTAGAATTTTAAGCCACATGGTAAATTTGAAATATTTTTTGATTTTTTGTTTCTCATTTTTAATCCACTTTTACCATATCCAATTCCCCACTATCTCAAAAACTACCATCCACTCTTTTCTTCTAAACAAATTAAAAATTTATAATTTTTACTACTTAAGAAAATAAGATATAGTTGTAAAAATTTATTCCGAATAAATATTTAAATAATAAGTTAGAAATAAAATTATTTTGAAATATACCCGTATAAGGTACGGGAATAACACTAGTTTCTTGTTAAATTGCTAATCGTTAGGTAGGGAACTAGCTTTGTTTTATATAAGAAACTAATGTTGGATTCCTAATTTTATATTAGGTGACGGTTTTTATTGATTGCAAACAGAGGGTCGGTTTTGGCTAATTCAGAAGGTTGAACTAGTTATGTGTAATTTTGTTAACATATTTAGGCCTGGAAACGTAAAGTATATATATATGTTTTGTTGTTAGGAACTTAGAATCGATTCAATAGTAAACTAAATAAGTTGAAAACAGTAGCCATATGCCTTTGTGATCTAGTTAGTATTAAGTGCAAATGGTAAAATATAGGAAATAACTTTAGGTAATATATATATAGAGAGAGAGTTTGGTTCAAATGAAACAAACTCTTATCCTAAAACGAACTCTTATCCTAAAACGAATGCACTTTTTGTAGTTAGTAGTGCACTTTTCCTACTTCGGAGTGCACTTTTTTGCATTTGTACTTTTCGTACTTTTTAGTGCACTTTTCAAATTTTTTTAGTGCACTTTTTCGTAATGTACTTTTTGTATTTTTCAATGCACTTTTATATGAAAAGTACATTACTAACTATGAAAAGTGCATTCGTTTTAGGATAAGAGTTTGTTTCATTTGAACCAAACTCTCTCTCTATATATATATATTCTTTTTAGCATAGGCCTTCGTTATTATAATTAATATCGTACCAGATTATAGCATGAAAATGATGGTTTATATATATATATATATATAGGTTTTGGTTCAAGTGAGGACCACTCTTGTGTTAAGACCCATTGCTTAAAATGAGGACTAATCTCAACCATTAGATTTACCTCAGTACTATATATTGGATGGTCAAGATTTTTTCAAATTTCTATGTTGTATGAGTTCAATTTTTATATTTTACGAGTTCATTTTTTTATCTATGATAAGTTCAATTTTTATTTGCTTTGAGTTCATTTTTCATATAATTCGATTTTGACATAACTAAAAAATAATTGATTTTTTCAATTTTTAATTTTTTTTTCGAATTTTTTCTTTTTTTAAAATTATGTTCTTTTTTTTAAAAAAGCTTTAAAAACAATAAATATGACAGTTCAATTTTTATATACTATGAGTTCATTTTTATATTCTAGAAGTTCAATTTTTGCTGTTAGAAGTTCAATTTTACATGTTGTATAAGTTCAATTTTCATACTCCACGAGTTCATTTTTTATCTATGATAAGTTCAATTTTTATGTGCTTTGAGTTCATTTTTTATAAAATTCGATTTTAACAAACCTAAAAATTAAAAAATAAAAAATTTAAAAAAATTTAAAAAATTTAAAAAATTTAAAAAAAATTAAAAAATTTAAAAAACTAAAAAAATTAAAAAAATCTTGACCATTAAATACATAGTAAAGGAGTAAATCCAATGGTTGAAATTTGTCCTCATTTTAAGCAATGGGTCTTATCACATGGGTGGTGCTCACCGGAACCATGCCCTATATATTTATATATATATATTAGGTACTTGATTTTGTGTGACCTCTTTGGCTTGAAATTGTCAGAGCTCCAAGGAATTTCAGGCAAGTCTCTTGACTTGTTCGGTTATTGAATTGGTTGATATCTTGTAAAGTCTATCTGTGTGATTGTGATGCTTTGCTATTCATTTATATGGTATATACATTATAAGGGGAACATTAAACTATGCGCGTTCCAATAATTAATATGCATATGTGTGTGTATATATATATATATATATATAAACTGGGGAACATTATATTATCCCCTCTTAGGTGACGACTTAAGGGGAAGAAGTGGTACCATCGTTTTACTAGATAGCTGATAATTATGTGTTACAATAGGCTGGTGTAGTTAGTAAATAGTGATATTATTATTATTATTATTATTATTATTATTATTATTATTATTAAAGTTTTGGAAATAAATTACATAAAGTTAGATGGGAGCCTAGAAACAAGCTGAGCCCCCACACCCTTCTGAATGCAAAAACACAATTTATGAAAAATAAAAGCACCACTCTTAGCATTGTTACAGTGGCTAACAGAAAGAGACTTA
The DNA here is from genome assembly GCA_964016875.1 of Fallopia convolvulus. Classification (NCBI taxonomy): domain Eukaryota; kingdom Viridiplantae; phylum Streptophyta; class Magnoliopsida; order Caryophyllales; family Polygonaceae; genus Fallopia; species Fallopia convolvulus. The sequence continues at coordinate 52,193,567 of OZ024731.1, read as the reverse complement.
ATACGTGAGAGCGTGTCCAAAGCCTCCTTGTCAAATTCTCCAAATGTAGAGAAAGCGAAAGGGATAAATTTATATCCGTTCTCCTCACATTTGGACATGTACTTCTTCTTTTTCCTCTCCACGGGGTTGTGCAGGGCCAACCCAGGCACCCAAGAACACGCACCCATACCAGCAAAGGGAGAGACCCCGGTAACATCTACACACGCATCCTTAGCCTGATGCCAATTAAAGAGTAACAAGTCAGCAGGTCTAAGATCTTGACCATTCTCCGAGAGGAAACCCATAGGAGCCTCCTTCCGCACCGCGATCCCGACTTTGGAGCAAATATCAACAAGGATATCACGCACCAAATTATGTCGGAACTTCACCCCCACCTCACTAGAACAATGGACAACATGATCCCCCATTTGTCCATCTTGGGGGCGTTGCAACTCGGGCAAATGCTACCATCAGAAAACAAAGGTATCATAAGTCTGTAACACAAAACAGAACGAAATTGACGATTGTTCATCCTCCGTCCCAAGCCATCAATAGGGATAGTGAACAAAAAGTCTTGTGCATGAGGAGCACGGAGACAACTAAGAACTGCAACCTCCCTTGGGCTAATCATGTACCTATCAACGAGGCTTTTCTCAACAACACCAAAGTAACACCTTGCCAAGGTTTTCATCAATTAGGGGGCAGGAGAAACAATGGTGAGAGAGATAGCATCGGCATTGCAAAAGGCATTGAAATCATCAAGAGCATGCTGAAAAGAAGGGCCGGGAGAAACTATACCCGTATTCAACAAAATCTTGGCCTGCAGTGTGCTTATTTGAAGCCGAGAAGCAAGGAAAGCATAACGGATTACATCTCCCGCAGCAAAGATGCCTAAACCACCCCCTTTGATCGGGAGAGTGGCTAAACGCCATTGCCAATCACCAAAACCCGGTCCTGAAGCAGTGACAACCTTCACTAAGGAAAGGCGCAAAGCATGGTCAAACTGAGCTTGAGCATCCTTGAAAGATATAGGGGAGCAAGTTCTCAAGGCATAGGACAACTTTGCAACCCCAACACAATTACGAAGAAGAAGGAGCTCACACTGGGGATCATTTAACCGGTTAACTGCCTCCATTAAAACAATAGTTTTAGAGACCCTCTTCAAGGCCATGTCCCGGCTGAAGCCCACCTCTAAACTGACCGACCCACCAAGAAGTTTGACACCACTACATGGGCGAGAGATGTTTGATGGGAAAACACCATCCACCAAACTTCTAGGATCCTCCACAGGCCAAAAAAGCTCAGTTTTATCAACATTCAAGAACAAACCACGTGCAGGCCCATCAGACCTAATAATGTCAAGCGCCTTGGCCACCATAAGGGTATCGCCTACAATGGTGCCATCATCAAGATACCAAGCTTGGAGGGTGAGACTGCATGCATGATTGATGGACTGAACCAAAGGGTGTAGAGCAAGAGCAAATAATAAAGGCCCCAAAGGATCACCTTGTTGTACCCCCTGACATGACCAAAGGACAGAGTCTTCATAGTAGAGCCTAGTAGGTTGAGAGTCACAAAACTCAACCCAAGGAGCAATAGACGGACACCTCAACCTAGTTTCCTGGAGCAGAACACTCCTATCAACAAGGTTGAAAGCGTTCTTGAAATCCACTAAAAGCATAGAAAGCCCAACCTCAGTGCCCTTAGACTCAACAAGTCTGTTCACAGAGTGCAAAACTGCCTCTCATCCCCCAGGAACGCCCACTCCAAACTGAAAATCCTGCAAATAACGTTTCATAGAAGGGCCAACCACAGACGAAGCAACCATGGAAACAAGCCTCCTCCAAACAGTGCCAACAACAATAGGGCGTACACAACCACCCGGCTTGACCAGGGGAGTTAGGGGGCCACTAGCAATGTACTCCCCTAACTGGATAGGGCACTGACCCCGTAGGAACAAGTTAACAACCCCAGTGATGGATGCTAGCAAATCATCAGCCACTGCAGAAGCAGCCCCTCCCAATTTATCAACAAAATGTTGAGCCCTAAGCCCATCACGACCACATGAAGTCCCTTTAGGGAAACTGTGGATCCTATCAAGCACCATCTCTTTGTTATTTGAGAGCGCATCCTCACCTAACGGAGAAGAAGACAAAACCGGAGAGGGGGCATATGGGTGTTTGGCCTCCAATTCATGGAGAGTGTCAAGATTAGATGGGGCAACTCCAAAAGATGTAAGGACCTTAATAGCAGCGGTGAAGTGCCCGTCTCCGAGCTTACACTTACATTGGAAAATGTTAATGTCATTTGGGCTTCTTGATTTCTTCACACCCCTAGAGAGAACCACCACCTCTGATAAGCGATCAAGCACCAAACCAAGCCTATCACCAGGATCACGCCATCTAAGAATGGCACATGATGTTCGCATTTTTAGTATAGTTTTTAGTAGGTTTTCTTTGCTTATTAGGTTTCGTTTTGTTAAGTTTAGGATTAGTTTTGAGTGTTTTTAGGTAGTTTTGCATATTTCTATGGAAAGAGTGGAAGCGACGCTATTTTGTGAATTTTGTACGTTTTAGCGAGGAAAAGAGCTATATGGAGTTGAATTTGGAGCATTACAGCGAAAGACGGAGGAGTGCAAGATTGAAGAAGTCAAAGCTCAAGATCACAAGAGGAAGTGTGGAAGAAAACAAAACCCAGGCTCGTTAACGAGGCTGTGAGGGCTCGTTAACGAGGACACGAAGGAGAAGATTTGAAGTTTTTATTTTTATAATTCACCGATCCTGAGCGAGAATTTATTTCCGTGTCGGTCGAGTATCTTTTTAGAATCTTTTGGGGTTATTAAAATATGTATTTTAGGTCTTAATATCTTTTTAGATTTTATTTCTATCTTTTAGGGTTTGTTTCTATCTTTTTAGGAAAGTTTATATCTTTTAACCTTTTTAGTCTTTAGCTTTTTAGTATAAATACCCTTCTATCTAGCATAGAAAAGGGGGGGCTTTTGGAAGTTTTGAGAAGAGAATTTTTAGGAGGAGGTTTTCGAAGGGCCGAGAGAGAGAGAAAGTCGGATCGGAGAGGATCGAGGAGGCTCGGTAGACGACAGTCACCAAGGTCGTTGGTCGCGACTGTGATTCGGTATTTTTATGTTTTTCGGTTTCTTCTGAATCTCTGTAAGACGATATTTTTCTTATTAATTTTAGTTTTGTTTTGTTTTCAATGTTTCTTTTGATCGAGAATTTTGGTTTCTTAGTTATGATTAGTGAGTAGTTTCCTTTTCTAGGATCGGGGTTAAGCCCGGCATAGTTGAGCATGTTTGATGAGTAAGATTGTGTTGTGAATGCCTTTTATCTTTGTTTGAGAATTGTTTTTTGTGCTTATACCGAAACGAAAGTTGAGGTAATTTGAGTTTTTTACTTGATTGAAAGAGAAAGTTAGTAACTTGAAGGTTGATATTGTTTGAATACGAAAGTTTCAAGCTTTAGATCCAAAACAAGCAATTAAGTGAATTAGGATACGAAAGTTTGTTAATTTACTTGCTAAGTCAACGAAAGTTGATGACTCTATCTATTTAAAGGCATAATCTTATCTTCTTACGAATTTTTATGCTTGGCTATGTTGTGGTGTCCCTAGTCCTAGATCTTTGTTTTATTTGAATTATTTCTAGTGAATTTTCATTGCTGAGTACTTGCTTCGGTACCGAGTTTTAATTAGAATTTAATTAGGTCGTTAGTTGAAGTGTTTTTGTGTTCGGTGGTTCGTAACGACCCTGACAACGTCGTTAACGAGGCTACTTGTGAGTGTTTTTATTTGTTTTTAGTAGATTGATAAACGAACAACCTTGCTTCCTGTGGAACGATCCTGACTTCGCTATACTCAGCGGGGTCTTGACTTATAAATTTATTTGTTTTCAAGAAACCCTCGTTCAACAAATTGGCGCTGTTGCCGGGGAAGCAACGAGTTTGTTAGTTTATTTTTGGGTTCGAGAATAGCCCGACCCCGTTTTTGTTTTTAATTTTTGTTTTCTTTGTCTGTTTTTCTCAGTGTATGCCGGTAGGACGACGAAGGCTTCAGTTTGATAACACAGGTTATTACTCAGAACCCGAACGTTCCCTGCACTGTCGACTCCGAGAAAACCGAGCCATGGCCACAACAGAAGAGATGGCTCGAGAGTTAGAGATCCTCCGGACCCAGGTGGAGGCACTGAAAGCCGAGAAGGACGGCGCAGACGCCGAAGCTGAGCGTCAACGAGCTGACAAGGCTCGTTTACAAGAAGAGCTAGATGCCTATCCAAGGAATGCCAAACAGTACAGGCATCCGGAACTGAGGGTGCCAGAATCTCCTATTGTTCTTCCAGCAATAGAGAAACCTTTTGAGATCAAGTCTCAATTTATATCCTTAATTAAACGGGCTCAGTTTGAAGGGAAACCTGCTGAGTGCCCTATGGAGCATATTAGAAACTTTCTTGATTTATGTGATACCATAGCTGCTGAAGGTGTCTCATTAGAATATGTTCTGTTAAAAGCTTTTAGATGGTCTCTTACTGGAAAGGCCCTGAACTGGTTAGAGAGCCTACCTTCTAAGTCTATCAGGACTTGGAAAGCTTTGTATGATCAATTTCTTACAAAGTTTTTCCCTCCTGCTAAGACGACGAAGTTGAGGAAACGCATCACCTCTTATCACCAGTTGCCTAATGAAACATTCGTTGAAACATGGGAAAGATTCAAAGAGATGCTTAGACAGTTCCCTACTCATGGGCAACCTTTATATGTTTTGCAAGAAATCTTCTTCCAGGGTATCAACGCAGAGACCAAGAACCGCATCAACACGCATACTGCGTGCGGTTTTATAGAGATGAACCCGACAGAGGCGTGGGAGCTGTTGGATAAGCTGGAGAATTACGATGCTATGTACGGAACCCAGCAGACTCCACAAACTCAAAAACGTCTCTACATACCCAACCGAGACGAAGTTGACCCAGATGTTAAAAATCAATTCTTACAAGACGAGGTCAACCGTCTGAGGAAACAGGTAAGTTTTCTGAAATCCTCTCAATCATGTCAAGAATGTGGTTCTTCTGCACATAGTACTTCTGCTTGCACTAACATTGAGCAGGTTAGAGCCGCTAAGATAATAGCTGAGATGAATTATATGAGAGGATCATACAGGAACCAGCCTAATTATAATGACAGGTCGAACAACTATCAACCATGGGGCAATCAGAATACAAGCTATGCAGGGCCCCCACCAGATAGACGACCTACACCATATCGACATCCAGGCCATCACGAGACGCCATCATGGGTTCAAGAAATAAAGGAAAGCATTAACGGAGTGAACAACAAAGTTGATGACGTTCAAGCTAAATTGAACCGACAAGATAAAAGATGGGGAGAGTTCGATGTTTGGAAGAGGAGTGTTGATTCCCAACTAGGGGACTTAGCTGCACGGATTCCAAGACCACAAGGGCAACTCCCGGGCCGCCCCGAGGAGAACCCTAGAGGCCAAATAGCAGCGGTACACCTCAGAAGCGGGAAGACATTACCGGAGAGAGTTCAAGCTGAAGAGAAGGAGGAACAAGACCTCGCCAACCGGCTCATTAACGAACCAGTGAGAGCAAATACGGAGCCTACAAGCCAAGATGACGAGGCTCCGAGGGTTCCTAACGACCCTAACCCAGGTAAGTCTACTAATCCGAGCCTTCCTCTCTATCCCAGGGTAGTTAACGACCCCACCAGGGTCGGTAACGACCCGCCGAGGACATCAATCGACCCCAGTGTTGACCCGGTACTCTCACCTCTCGAGCCTAACTTGGTTCCGAGAATGGTGAAATCTCTTCCATTTCCAACTAAGAAATCTATGGACTCTACTAAGAGTAAGTTCAAGAGTTTCGTTAAGATTCTTCAGGGCATTAATATTTCCATCCAATTCGCTGAGGCCCTAAGCGAAATGCCGGCTTACACAAAGTTTTTGAAAGATATTCTTAGCAGGAAAAGATCCATCACAGAGCTGCAGGATGAAGTCAGATCAATAGCTCTACCGGAAAAGCTAGGAGATCCGGGAAGGTTTGCAATCACAATCGGCATAGGCAACCACAAGTTCAAGGCTTTATGTGATCTAGGTGCCAGTGCTAGTCTCGTCAATCTGGTGTAAAGCCAATATGGGACCACTAGAGCCGGTGGACATGAATTTGTACATTGCAGATCGGTCAAGTGTCAAATCCACAGGAGTGGTGGATGACTATCCTATTCAAGTCGGGAAATTCTTTATACCGAATTATTTTATCGCCCTTGATATGCCTGAAGACCCCCATGTCCCCATAATTCTCGAATGACCATTCTTAGCCACAGCAGGAGCAAGAGTTGATGTGGGAAAGTGATTCCTCACTTTTGATATCGGAGAAGAACGGGTGGAATTCAACTTGGATCAAAAAGCCAACGACCCAGTTGGAGTCGCACAAATCGAGTTGACTCAACCTGAACTCGACACAACCGTCACTACCGAGCCTCATTTGCCGATCACTGCGTCCCACGTGCAAGAGTTTAAACAAGGCCCTACTATAGGTATTACAGAAAATTCCAAACCACCTTGGCTTTCGGACTACACTGACAATCCAGGGATATCAAGCGTACTAATGGAGGAAAAGGGTCCTAATTTAGCAACTCAAGCACACAGAGTCTGTAAGGCTACCAGAGGGGTACCTCAAGACCCCAACATGGCTACACATGAACCACCATGAGATTAGGAAGGAAGCTCGTCGGGCTAACGACGTTAAAAATAGCGTTCACGGGAGGCAACCCGCTTTTAGAATAGGTTTAGTTTGTCTTTTATTTTCATTTTCTTTTTAGATTATTTCTTAGCTTTCTTTTGTTTTCTTTTTCGTTTTAATTAGGATAGAAATTAGAATTTTTGAGCTAATAAGATTTCAGGAGAAGGGATCGAAAAATCACTCCAAGAAGGCTACGGTGGCTCGTTAACGACCCACCCAGGGTCGTTAACGACCCGGTTCGAAGACCCGACTCGTCAAGAAACGGGGCAGGTATGAATTTTAACCTAATCTACCCTATCTTTTATCCTAGTTGTCGCCCACCTCTACCCCTTCCCCTCCTATATAAACCCCTTTTACCCCCTTCCACAAATCTACCACTACCCTCTCAAATTCATACTTCCCCAAACCCAAAAAGCTCTCAATCCCTCTCCCTTCTCTCCCACCGGTTCGGAATCCCCCACTCCACCGACCACTGAGAGGCCGTCGTTACCGGAGCTCGGAAACCGATCACCGACGAGACGCAAGCTCGTTAACCACCCCGATTCCGACCCTTGTTCTTCAATTTCTCGATTCTCCGATATGATTTCTAAACCCTTGCTCAAAATTGCATGATTGATTATCTTTAGGGGTCGAAATTTCATGTCTTGAATCGTTTTCTTAGAAAGGTCGATTTGCATGCTTGATTTTTGTTCATAAAAATTCTTGATTGTGCTTAGTTGTTCATGTTTTAGGAAAGATTATTCATGTTAGATTATCTATTGCAACACTCTAGTTAGGAAAGCATGAATTTTTCTTGTTCTAAATCTTAAGTTCAAACTTTGCATGTCAAAATTTTGGGTAATTTTAGCATGTTCGGGATGGGTAATCGAGCAAGTATGGGGTGCTTATACCCGTTTTAGGGATTAGTGGAAAAATATAGAAGATTGCATGCTTGATTTGTGCTGTAATTTAAGGTAGATTAAAATCAAAAATTCTGGTTTTCGTTCTCGGCGGCTCGTTAACGACCCACCCAGGCTCGTTAACGACCCTGCAATGATTCATCGATCTATCCGAGCCCAGAATCGTAAACGACCCAATTGGGTAGTTAACGAATAATTCCGAGGTTAATTCGAGACCAAGTATGGGGTCTCGTACCTATCTATTTTAGAGTGGATCTTATCTTGGAGAAGTCTTGATTATTTTGCAAGATCCATGGCAAGTTCAAGCAGACACGCTACCCGATCTCAGAAGAAGAGGAGGAACCATAGGTCCCCATCTCCACCTCGAGTGGATGATGTGATTTTGAGCACTCAGAGCCAAGTACGGCGCTACCGAGATTTTCTGGAGAAGGACCATTACACCCGATGGTTCTCAAAGTCCAGCGCTGTCACCACGGGGATTTGCACGGATGTCAAGGACGCTTTCATCATCCTTGGGGCCGCCCATCTTTTGAAGCAAGAGAGCTTGCCACACTATCCGGCCCTCACATCCGAGTTCTTGGCCACCTTGGAGACCAACTTCTCGTCGAAGACCTCGGCGGGACGAATCCGGTTCCGGCTCGGTAACGAGGACCGTGACTTTACAATGGCGAAGTTCAACACAATCTTAGAGCTCCCAAACCCGTCTAGAGATTATAGCTTGAAGGATTACCGAGTGACCCGCCTTTGGAGCTACATCACCGGGGAGGTTCAATCCTCCACCGCGGCGTTATCCGGGGCAACCATCATCAACCCCATCTTCAGGATTATTCTTAGAGTCCTCGCCGCGACGTTTTGGCCGAAGAGAGAGTTGAACCGGCCTACAAGGACGGAAGTTGCCTGTTTCCGCACCATCCTTTTTGAGGAGCCCGACCCCTTAAACTTGGGGTCCGAATGGCTCTACTACATCGACAAATCTACCAAGTCCAAGGAGGTTTGGTGTGGCAATTTGGTTAGCCTCTTGGCTAAGAATCTTGGAGTCGATCTCACCCGTTACACACCGGCTCACGCCCAACTCCTCAACAAAAATTATTGGTATAGCTCCGGTATCTTCGTTCAAGCCGAGGGAGGATTCAAGGTGAAGGTTCAAGATCGTATCGTTATACCCACCCTCGACAAGTTCGAGCTTCTCTATGTACCGAATTGGTACGAGGCGTGGACGGGACACGCCTACCCATTGGAGCCTAAACCGGAGGATGAGCTTTCGCTTAGGCCATGTGAAACCCGGTTTGAGCGGGATGACATGGATGAAGATGAAGATGAAGATGATGAAGAGGACATCGAGGTAGTAGGCAACGACACCGAAGAAGCCGACACTGAGGGCGGCACTAAGGAGCTCAATTTCGAGGAAGAAGACATCGACACAGAGGTCTTAGGGGGCAACATCTTCGTTGACGAGCCCACCAGGCTTGTTAACGACCACTTCCAACCCCATCCCAACACTGTTAACGAGGCACCCAGCTTCGTTAACGAGGTGCCGAGAGCTCTTGTCGACCCACCACCAGCTCCTGTCGACCCTCATGCCTACGGACTCATGCCTTACAACCCGGTGATGTATCAAGACCATTTCCAGCCTCACTACCCACCACCTCCTCAGCCCGAGTACACAGGATCGATTATACCACCACCATGGGCCGAGGATCTTTCTACACGGATGCAGCAGCTTCACCTCCAGTAGGATCACATTCATAGGAGGATGGATAGATGAGAAACTGTCTATTCAGCTCGCATGTCGATGGAGGATGAGAGGCAGGGTCAGAGAGAGGCAGAGGACGCTGAGCGTTGGAGGACGATGTACGACTTCATGGGGAACTTTGAGCATTACTTTCCTCCACCGAACCGTTGATTCAGCTCGAAGATGAAGTTTTTCCTTGTTTCCACTTTTACAACTTTGTAAGTTTTATGTCTTTTTCTTTTTTTAATTTTTTGTTTTCTTTTCTATTTGTTTTCCTTCTTCTTATTTTTCTTACAGTGGGGACACTGTAATTTTAAGTATGGGGTGGGAGAAAGTAGAAAACTTATGTCCTAGGTGTTTATGTGTTTTATGTAGTTTTTATTTCTTTAAGTTGCAAACCGAAAAATTTTATCGAAAATCGAAAAAAAATTGAAAAATTTCGAAAAATCTAAAAAAAGAGTTTTTAGAATTGATAGATATCCCTTCTTAAGTTCTATGATAGCAATTGCTAACTTAATCATATAAATCCTTGCAAGCATGTCTTTAAAAGTATAGCCGGATTCTCAACTTGAAATTATTGGTTTTAGAAGAATATAGCATTTGATGAAATTGAGCACATATACTTTATAGCATAGATAATGCAATCCAACAAAAATTTACCTTGTGAGTTATTTTTGGCCTTATAGGGAGAACATTGATAAATCCCTCTTCTTTTCTTGTGTGATTTACTCTCTTTATGCATATTATCTCTTGGAATTGTGATGGTTATCTATTTCTTGAGACCCATATAAGATTTTAAGTTCATTAATTGTAAAGATCATATGATGGAGAACTTATTTTCATAAGCCTTATTTTCCCTATTTACCTTTACATTATTCCTTCTTTTTGATAACCAATTCTAGCCTGAAACCTTTTATTTTTAGCTCCACAAAAAGTATTCCCTAGCCGAGATAAGCTTGACCCTATCCGGGAATTAGGACTTAGATTGGAGAGGTAAGTTTTGTGGTGTGTAAAAAAAGAGAGGAGTTGCTTATATTTTGCTTAAATTGAAGGGTATTTGGGAAGGGTAGATTGGAAGTCTCTTGTTATTACAGGTAATAATAAAGGTCTCTTGATAGAAAAAAAAATGCACAAAATAAAGTTTTTTTGATGGATGTGGTGAAAAGAGGAGAAAGAATGCATACGGTGGCTCGTTAACGACCCTGATGTGGGCTCGTTAACGAGGCAACGAGGTAAAAAAAAAGAAAAAAAAGAAGAGAAAAAGAAAAAGAAAAAGAAAAAGAAAAAGAAAAAAAAAGAGAAGAAGAATGATAAAAGGGAAGAAAAGAGTTGAAGTGCATTTGTGTTTATAGATAATATCAGAGATTCTTTTATTTTGTTATGAGACTTTCTAGGATGATAAGGGGTGAGTGAAAATGAGTGTGTATAATGAGAATGAGTTTGGTCTCTTATGAGAGTTTTTGATATGTGTGAGTTTTTTAGGAGTCTTTTGATTCCCGGATATTATTAGCACCACATGACCAAAATATTTCCACTCCTTATTGTTATTACCAAGCCCCATTACAACCCGGCCGAATGGAAGCTTCTATGAAGTTTTTCATTGAGCCTCCTAAGTTCTTTTGATGATTCTTTGCTTGTTTTGACAAATCTTGGGTGGAGAGTATTGGTGATATAAGTTCCAATTTCTATGAGTATTTGTATATAAGATGAGTTGAGAGATTGAATTTATAAGCCTAAACACTTGAGAGTTGAGTGAAACACATTATATCCCTTGAGAGGTTGGATTGTATTATTTTATGTCTATTTAAGTGTATATATGTGTGAGGATGTTAATAGTCTTTTGCTATATTTTTCTCATATGTAGATGTTGCTTTTTAGAAGATGGATATGTCTTGATGAGCATGATTTGTTTTGGTTTTGATTAGTGTCTTGTTTATTGTTTGAGGACAAGCAAGTCTAAGTATGGGGTATTTTGATGTTCGCATTTTTAGTATAGTTTTTAGTAGGTTTTCTTTGCTTATTAGGTTTCGTTTTGTTATGTTTAGGATTAGTTTTGAGTGTTTTTAGGTAGTTTTGCATATTTCTATGGAAAGAGTGAAAGCTACGCTATTTTGTGAATTTTGTAGGTTTTAGCGAGGAAAAGAGCTATATGGAGTTGAAGTTGGAGCATTACAGCGAAAGACGGAGGAGTGCAAGATTGAAGAAGTCAAAGCTCAAGATCACAAGAGGAAGTGTGGAAGAAAACAAAGCCCAGGCTCGTTAACAAGGTTGTGAGGGCTTGTTAACGAGGCCACAAAGGAGAAGATTTGAAGTTTTTATTTTTATAATTCACCAATCCCGAGAGGGAATCTATTTCCGTGTCGGTCGAGTATCTTTTTAGAATCTTTTAGGGTTATTAGAATATGTATTTTAGGTCTTAATATCTTTTTAGATTTTATTTCTATCTTTTAGGGTTTGTTTCTATCTTTTTAGGAAAGTTTATATCTTTTAACCTTTTTAGTCTTTAGCTTTTAAGTATAAATACCCTTCTATCTAGCATAGAAAAGCGGGGGCTTTTGGAAGTTTTGAGAAGAGAATTTTTAGGAGGAGATTTTCGAAGGGCCGAGAGAGAGAGAAAGTCGGATCGGAGAGGATCGAGGAGGCTCGGTAGACGACAGTCACTAAGGTCGTTGGTCGCGACTGTGATTCGGTATTTTTATGTTTTTCGGTTTCTTCTGAATCTCTGTAAGACGATATTTTTCTTATTAATTTGAGTTTTGTTTTGTTTTCAATGTTTCTTTTGATCGAGAATTTTGGTTTCTTAGTTATGATTAGTGAGTAGTTTCCTTTTCTAGGATCGGGGTTAAGCCCGGCATAGTTGAGCATGTTTGATGAGTAAGATTGTGTTGTGAATGCCTTTTATCTTTGTTTGAGAATTGTTTGTTGTGCTTATACCGAAACGAAAGTTGAGGTAATTTGAGTTTTTTACTTGATTGAAAGAGAAAGTTAGTAACTTGAAGGTTGATATTGTTTGAATACGAAAGTTTCAAGCTTTAGATCCAAAACAAGCAATTAAGTGAATTAGGATACGAAAGTTTGTTAATTTACTTGCTAAGTCAACGAAAGTTGATGACTCTATCTATTTAAAGGCATAATCTTATCTTCTTACGAATTTTTATGCTTGGCTATGTTGTGGTGTCCCTAGTCCTAGATCTTTGTTTTATTTGAATTATTTCTAGTGAATTTTCATTGCTGAGTACTTGCTTCGGTACCGAGTTTTAATTAGAATTTAATTAGGTCGTTAGTTGAAGTGTTTTTGTGTTCGGTGGTTCGTTAACGACCCTGACAACGTCATTAACGAGGCTACTTGTGAGTGTTTTTATTTGTTTTTAGTAGATTGATAAACGAACAACCTTTCTTCCTGTGGAACGATCCTGACTTTGCTATACTCAGCGGGGTCTTGACTTATAAATTTATTTGTTGTCAAGAAACCCTCGTTCAACAGCACGCGAAATACACTCAAACTGACAACGCTCCCATTCACCCGAACGCCGCTGAACCCTATTAGTAGGCACAAAAGGAGTCAAAATGCAACAAGGCAAAATAAGGAGTTGCACCCACGCCGACATATCACTTGGGCTTGCGAGGACCTTATCAAGAGCACCAAGGAAAACTCTAGCAAAACCAAGCCTCAACTTAGGGGGAATACACTTAACAGTTCGTAGTTTTCTAGAAAAAACACGATTAAGGAGATGTATGTCGAAACAAGCAAGAGCATCCCCAGATAAGGACGACTGAGAGGGAACAATAGAAGCGCTATCAACCTCATCAGAAACCAACACAACAGGCTTAGGAGGCTTGGAGATACCAAGGATCGCAACGTCATCAAAACAAGGTGCATGGAACACAACACCATCAACATGCTTACAGTTCTTACTAAAAGTATGAGTACAAAAACACTGACCACAAAGCCAGATACCAGCCTGATGAAGTGCTGAGTCTAATGCAGAGAAAAGACCCAAGTCACTTGCAACCCGCGCTTTATGAGAAGCCGCCAATTCCGACGTTTTAAAATGGCGAGCCCCCAAGTGGTCAACAAAATATTTCTTGGTAAGCCCTCTACGACCTCCACTATTGCAACCATCGGAGCCTTTAAACGGGCAAAAAATACGATCAAACCCGGTGCCAGCCATGACAGATCACAACATAAACTTCCCAACATGCAAAAAACTAAGTAGAAACAGACCAACAACAGCCAACAACAGCAGCCAAACACTACTGACAAAACACGTTTTGCTGTCACCACCACACGTACAACAACACACATACAAAGCCCGAGTTACAAGCACTGCTATCAACACAAAAGACCTGAAAAAGAAATCTTACCGCTGACACCAGCAGAACAACAATAGACCACTGAAGGCACACGACTCCACACAGCAAGAACCACTACAACTCACGAACCCTCGGACAAGCAAGAACCGCTACAGAAAGAACCGCTACGATTCCACACAATAAGAACCACTACAACTCAAGCCCTAACAACCGAATAAAGAAGATGTCACCGGAAACCCTACTGACGCCAACATTAGAACCCTAACCCCCCATGAACGACTACTCCAGAGAAGACAGCCAGAACGGCCGACCACACCCACCGGAAACCCACCCCAGACGCAAACCCTAACCCCCCCAGCAGATCGCCTTCACGATCGCCTTCAGACGTAAACACTAGAAAGTGTGTTTATTCATGGCCTTGTTTCTAATTTCGTATGTCACTTAATTCTTATTGCCTTGTTTCTAATTTCGTATGCTTTTGCACAAGTGTGTTTATTCATGGCATTATTCATATATTCTATAACTGACCCGTTGTGGCTGGCTCTGCTTCGTCATCTAGATGTAGGTACTAGTGCTGCACAGACTTAGGAGCGCCATGGTGGGATTGGTGATAACCGACGTTGACTAGTTAGGCTTGGTTTGGGTTTAATTATACTTTGCACCTTATCAAACCTTGTATACTTATGTTTCTATTGTTCTCATTTTGTTTAGGGGTTTGACATGATAATAGTGTTTTTGTTCTAAAGTATAATAGTTACTTATTTTGGGTATCTTGTCCATCTTATCTATTAACTTTCACATTCCTTTGAATGTGTCCTTGCCTTGTGGGTTCCGAGAGGGATTCACGGCATTGTAATACCCGTGTTCTAAGGTTGTTACAGCTGAATTTGGCGACCATTATGGTCGCTATGGTCACAAAAGCGGTCGCCACTAATATGGCGACCATTGGCGTCCATGGTCGCTAGTGTTAGCGACCACATGGTCGCCACCTGGTTAGCGTCCGACCTTTTAGCGACCAGAATATGGTCGCTAAATCTGCGTTTTTTTTTGTAGTGAAAACCATGAATATGCAACTCAAAATCATAAATATAAAACTGGGCACACGGGCAAACTATAAGAATGGTTTTACTTGAACTTAATGTATTTTAGGTGTACTCAGGCCTCCACCAAACATGCTATATAAAAGACTAACTAAAGTCATCCATGTTTGGTAATTCATTAGATTGAGTCATTTTATGTGAGAAGTGCCAACGAGAGATGAATGTGTCTTTAGGATCCCTACATATTCATAAGTGACCTGGTCAAGTTGCAGGTCGACCTGTTTGACACACACAAAGGCTAGTCCGTGTGTCCCACAAGTAGGGGTGTTCAACGGGTCGACCCGATCCAACCCATGAGCCGCAAGTAATATAATAAAAAAATTCTCTTTCCACTACTAGAAAGTGTTGGAATAGCGACCACTTTAGAGACGAAATTAGCATCGGATAAATGACGTGGCGATTGATTTAGCGACCACCCGTAAGAACGCCGCTAAACAGCCCGCCGCTATAGTGACGTCTGACAGTGCGGTCGCTAAATTCCTCCCTGAAAGGGGAGCACGTGGGTTTAAGCAAGTGGTCGCTAATATGGTAGCAAATTATGTTGCTAAAATGGCCTTTTACTTCATCGCTAGCTTGGTTGGTACATCCATCGCTAATATGGTGGTTATCGTTGTTGGAAAATTAGACCTCACTATTGTGGCTAAAGTGGTCGCTAATATGGCGGCTAAACTTGACAAATGCGACCGGGCGCTACGCTGGTGGCTAATGCTCAGTAAGAGTGGCAGTCCCTAAGATAGTCGCCAAAGTGGTCGCTATATATTAACCAGGTGCTATTAGTTATGTGCATTGGTTGCTAATATAGTCGCCATTTTTGTTGGCAAAGTGTTGGTGGTCGCTAATCTGGTCACTATATTCGTCGCTGGTCATTATTATTGCCCAAGTGGTTGCTGCTTTGGTCGCTATATTCGTCGCTGGTCATTATTGATATGTCAAATGGCTGCTAATATGGTCGCTATATTCCTCTCTAATATTTATTAATTATTTTCGATTCATATGCTCTAATTAGGCTAGAAACCTGTTTATTTTCACATTAGATCTAAAATCATACATACTCAATAACAAAAGATCAATACTATATATATTTAAAGAGAACAAAGCCTTACACACTTAATAAAGTCGTACTAAAAATAATGATTAAGTCCTAAAATGCATAAAAACAGACTTGCATCAAAAAATAACTAATAAGGTTCCACCTTGCATAAAAACTATAAGAGCTAAATCAAGAAATACTAGAAAGATTATTCTTGAGCACCTTTGTCATTGTATCAAATAAGGTCTCTTTATCTACGAGATTATCAATTCTCTTGTTCATTCGGTCCACTTTATCCCCAATAGTGCTCTCCACTTGTTGCAAAGAATCCTCCAATTGCTTCACTTTCTCCCCCAAGCAATTCTCCACTTGTTGCACTTTATTCCCTAAAGAACTCTCAACTTGTTGCACTTTTTCAACCAAAGAATTCTCAACTTGATGGACCTTCTCCCCAAAATCTGACCTAATACTTGCAAATTCTGCCATTAATTCAACCCTTAACTCCTCCTTCAAATTCTGACGTGTAGATTCATTTCTCACATCTTCGACACCATATTTAGCAACTTGAATAATAGAATGAGCTTCGGATCCCATACCAAAAATTGAATCTTTCTTTGGACCTCCAATAGCCGTAATCCACTAAATGTTAGTGTCAATCGAATTTGATCCATTAGTGTCAGCATCTCGAATAGCTTCCTCCATCAAAGTATCAAACTTTAACTAAAAAAAGCCCATATGATAAAAAGAACTCAGCACACATAGTTAATTTGTAAAAATAATGGATCACTCAGCACACATAGTCAAGCAAAGCCTGTCTTCCGCACATTTCATAACCAGTTTCAAGTCAGTTGGTCTCACTTTCATGACATTAAACAGTATAGATATATATACAATTATCAATTATGACTTGAACACAGCACACATACCAGTATACACTCAGCACAAAATTCAGCATACATACCAGTATACACTCAGCACAAAAATCAGCATACATACCAGTATACACTCAGCACAAAAATCAGCACACATACCAGTATGGAGAGTTGGTTTTTGGGATCTATTTGTCTCATCAATATACACTGAGCACACATACCAGTATAGAAATATACATTAAACAGTAGCACACATAGTAAAATAATGATAGAAGACCTTGATACTTGTGACAGCAAGTGGATAACAAGAATCTCACTGGTAAAACTTATGAAGTGTACAATACTACTTTAGACCCTATAGATTAACAAGGTTGACACTGAAATTCAGCCAAATCTCAGTAAGAGGACCAAAGTAATGCAAAATACTATTTATGCTCTATTCGTACAAGTCCTAATCTATTGTTATAAACCCTGCCACTTGTCTTTTGTTCTTGGCAATTGTTCTTAATGCTAATTAAAACAACCGCACCAGTGTGTATGTTTCTGAAATTCAACAAAATCTCAATAAGAGGAACAATATACTACAAAATACTATTTGTCTTACCACAATCTCCTCAGCCACCTTGTTACCAAATGTCCCGTCCTTTTTTGCATAACATTTTGTGAATGTTTCTCTTGGGTTGGGTTGGGTTGTTTTCAAAGCTCCTCGCTCTAGGAAAAAAATCCTTATAAGTTCTCCTTTTAAAATATAATAAAAAGAATTATAAGAACTGTTAAGTTCATATATATATTTACCACAAAACAAGGAGAGCATAAAACAGTAAGTAAGTTACCAATTAGATATCTAATAATGTATTTATAAACACACATTAACAAACAAAGTATAAGAAATACCAGCTTTCTTTTGTGGTCTGTGGTAGACCGTGAACCACCTCTAAAAGGTGGTAAGCCCTTTTCTGTGGCAACATCTCGATTGAGTTTGTTCTGCTCAGATATTTGTTTATACTCATCAGCCTCCCATATTTTCTTCAACTCCTCCCATATCTCTTCTTTAACCCAATTCGACTTTGTGATATCCTTTTCCCTAGCCTTCTGAAATATGTCCTTGAGGTGCTTCGATAACTAGCCAACAATAACTGGCCAACAAGAATATGTTTTCCCAGATTTACCGAAGGGTGCAAAGCCATCGGTACATAGACCCAAATGAACATTACGAGGCTCAGAAGCAAAATCAGGATATTTTGTATCCAACCTTTTCCATGCAGCCCCATGTGAAGGATGATACATAATCTCGTCTTTTGATGCATAATGAGCATGCCAAGTCATAGAAGTAGCAGTAGTTTCAGAAGCAAACAATCTCTGTAACCGTGGAGTTATAGGCAAGTAATGAAGAACCTTGTGGAATGCTTTTTCGACCATTTGTACTCACATATCTAGCATGAGCACAAAACTTGCATGATTCAGCATCAGCATCACCCTTCCAATACAACATACAACCTTCTGGACACATGTGAATTTTCTCCACAGGTAAACCTAAATCACGAACCAACTTCCTTGCATGGTATAAATCTTTTGGAATCTTATGATCCAGAGGCAAAATTTCATCATACAATTGCATAAAACCATTAAAAACACTTGTAGGCACATTATATTCACTCTTCAAACTCAAAAGCTTTGATTGTAAAGACAATTGTGTATGTGTTTCACAACCTGGATACACAGGCTCATCAAATGCTTTTAGCACATCAAAAAACCTCTACGACAATCTAGCTTCTTCCTCAACTGGAACTAGATCAGTTACCATTTCATTCACCTCAATAGTAGGATCCAAGTGCCCAATTCCCACATCATTACTATTGGATGACACAAAAGCAGCATTATTATCACTAAACCACGTAGGTGGAACAAAATCAGAACCTGCAATATCAAATACCATCCTTTGTTCTGCATTTAATTAATTATAGAAGCCTCCTCGATTCCCCCCTTGTTGTTGACTATGCGATGGCGGTGCAAATATCTCATCACGCTCACCATGTGTCGTCCACCAGTAATAATCAGACATAAACCCACTGATGTTCGCCTTTTTAGTCGTGTTTTTAGGGTGTGTTTTAGTGTGTTTGAGTCTTTTTATTTAGTTTTGTGTTTTGTTTTGAGTCGTATGTGTAGGTTTTTCGTATTTTGTTGAGATATGGAATCTACATAAGCTTTGGTGGTGTTTTGTAGGTTTTTAGAAGCTATTTGGAGCACTTTCGAAGAAAAGAGCAAAACCGAAGAGAAGCACTTAAGGAAAAGCTCAAGGAATGAAGTCATTGAAGATCAAGTTTGAGATTGGAAAGAGGTAGAAAAATTCGTTACAAGAATATAGGAAAAATAATCGAGTCAAACGGAGTTGTAACGAAGCTGCTACGCAAGTTTTACTCAAGGTTGTTCGAAGTGCTGAACAGGGTCGTTCACGAGGCTCTCAGGTCGTTAACAAGGTACCCGTGTCGCAGCGAAGACCGAGTCGGCGTGAATTAAAGGCTTTTATCTTGTTTCCTTATTAGATAGATAGAAGGGATATATCTTATTAGAAGATTTATTTCCTTAGAGATAGATCTAAGATAGAATAGTTTCTCTATAAATACACTTGTCCCCTCTTTAGTTTTCTGATCATTCAAGTTAGAGGAGGAGGAGGAGGAGGAGAGACGATAGAGGGGCGTGTGGATAGAGTAGAGAGACGAGTTTGTGGTGTTGCTTGGAAGACAAGTTTTGTTTGGATTTAAAGTTGTAAGCTTTCTCTTTAATTTAATTCAGTTTTGCTTTTAAATATGTTTTGTGAGTAGTCTCTCTCTAAGGTTGGGGTTAAACCCAACAATGGTTGTGCATGCTTGTTTATGATCATGTCTTGAATGTTTTTAATGCATGAATCTATTCTCTTGTTCTTAATCCTTAAAACGAAAGTTGAAAGGAATTTCTCATTCATAGTTGAAGCGAAAGCAAAAACCTTGAATCAGAATAGTCAAATTAGGGTTTTGAAGCGAAAGCGGATCTATCCTAGTTGAAGTAGAAGAGATTAGATAGTAAGTTTGTTGATTTAACGAAAGTTAGTTGATTTACTTGCTTTGGTTGACGAAAGTTGACTCCTTTATGTTATAAAAGCATGATCTTTATGTTTCATAAACGTTTGTATGCATGATTATTGTTGTGGCGATACCTTTACCTTATATTTCCTCTATTACATGATAAAAACCCTAACTTTATTGATTTCTTGCTTAACAAGTAACAAAACTTAGCACTGAATTTCTCCCTGTGGACGATCCTGACCTCCCTATACACATCGGGGTCTTGACTATAAATTTATTTATTGTCAATAAACCCTCTCAACACCCACGTCGATATAAATGCTCTTTTACGTCGTCAGTTTTCAAGAATTTACAATTACGACACATTGTACATGGACATTTTTATCTTGTCTCCATCCATGAAATGAACTTGAGATATTGCAAACTCTATAAACTCATCCACCCCATGAAAAAATGTTGGATGAATTCCTCCACCATTCGGCAAGTATCTTTCATCCATCCAAGCACAATTATTCATCTTATCTACACACATATACAAGTAGGCATTTTAAACAAAAAGTCAACAAAAATCATTTGAAATATATAAAATTAGATCTAAGAGAACTTGACAATTTAACTTTGTTAATTTTAAGACAATTATATAAAATTATGTCAAATAATATAATTTGAAAATCTAAACTCACCTCAAGTAGCTAGGAGAACACATACATAGTTGACCTTACTTTTAAAGTTAGATCTAAGAGAATGTGACAACTTAACTTTGTTAATTTCAAGACAAATCTAAAATTATGTCAAAGATTATACTTTGAAACTCTAAACTCACCTTAAGTAGGAGAACACATACATAGTTGACCTTGTAAATTTTACTTTTAAAATTAGATCTAAGAGAACTTGACAACTTAACTTTGTTAATTTGAAGACAAATATATAAAATTATGACTAAGAATATACTTTGAAACTCTAAACTCATCTCAACTTTCAAGATTAAGCAAAATGTCAAACAATAATCTGCCTACTCAAAAAATATATTATATTATTCTTCTCATATGTAAAAAATTCAAAGAAAACACTTTGAAATTTATAATTACCTTTCTTGATTGAGACAAATCTTCAAATAAGACACATTTATCTTCTTGTATTTTGGTAGGAACTTAGAGAGAAGTTGTCCAACAAAGAACGACACATGAAAATGAAGTGGGCAAACATGTGGGGTCTCGGGGTAAAGTAGGGTTTTTTCGGATTTAGAGACAACTTTAGCGACCACTATTCAGTCCACAATTGCGTCCGAATCAACGACCATATTTGTAATGGTCGCTAAAGAACTTTTGTCGCTAAATTTGTCGGTACATAATCTTCGATGAGTAAGAAATCAATAAAGCGAATATTGTCGTGGTATTTGTCAATGTGTGGAGGCAAAAATAGCGACCAATTTATTTCGACCCTAAATTAGCCACCATATTAGCGACGACTAACACTATTGTTGTTGATTTTGGCGACGAATTGGTTGGCGGTCGCTATTTCCGTTTCAAATACCGACTAACATAGTGTCCGATGTCAGTTGGACGATAGTCGCGTCGACTTTAGCGACCAATTGTTATTCCGTCACTAAATTAGCGACAGGTGGTACTTTAGACGCTAAATGCGACGCAAATAGCGACGAAAATCGCAGCCGAAGTAATCTGTCGTTGTTTTACGGTCGCTATTCCAGCGTTTTCTAGTAGTGCTCATGAAATAATATAATAATTTTTTTAAAAAAAGGTTATGGGTCGACCCGCAACCCGTGCGAGTTTTAACACAACCCGCAACCCGACCCTTTATCTACGAGTCAGGTCAGTGCGGGTTGCGAGTGACCCGCACCCGTGAGCACCCCTACTAAAGCAAAGACTGTGACAGGGTAGCAAATCTTGACACAGCTAAGGAAATGTGGGAAGCCATCCAACAAATGCACGTTGGGAACTCAGATCTCCGAGAAGATCTTCAAATGAATGCAAAAAGGGAGTTCTACAACTTCCAAATGGAGATGGGAGAGTCTGTTGATAGCTACCAGTCCCGATTTGAAGGACTTTGCACCAAAATGGAAGGCTTGGGGATCACCAAAGAAGAAATCACCCACAAGATGAAGGTCCAACAGCTCTTCAACGGATTGATTAGAGAGTGGGCAAACGAGAGGACAATGTTCAAGGAGAATCCGGAAAATAGAACACTCATGCTCCATCAAGTGTTTGGAAAGATGGTGGGACACGAGAAGAGAAAGATCGATGATAAGGAACAGACTCGAGCTCATCGAGGGATCGCACTCAAGATCGAAAAGATGCTCAAATCAACTTAAGAACAACACGAAGACTCCGAAGAAGAAGAGGATGAGGAGCTAGTTCTCGTAACAAAAGCTCTTCGGAACTTCTACAAAGGGAAGCTCCAAAGGAACAGTGGGAACTGGGGAAAAGGGCAGACTTCCCAAAGAAAACCCGTAGAGAAGGACCTCTCGGATGTCACATGTTATAAGTGCAACAAGAAAGGACACTTCGCTAAGGAATGCCCACAGGGAACTGATGGCCGGAAGCAAGGGAAAAAGGCCTACATCGCTACTTGGAGCGATGATGAAGACGAAGATCCCGAGTGATGGGTACTCCCAGACATGTGTGGCATGGCCATAGGAGAAAACACTGGGGAACAACCCAGTGAGGTAACCACTGAAATTGTTCTTGCTTCTCTAAATAACTATGAAAAACCTGAGCTGTTGAGAATCCTTTCAAGTCTTGTCAAAGATAACATAAAACTGCAAAACAAGTTGGAAAAACAAGAACACATAAATGCTCAATTAGTTGGTCTTGAACCCTGTCCCAACTGCATATCCCTTCTTGAAAAACTCAAGTCCCATGTGTCTCACATCGTAGATCTAGAAAATGAAATCAAAACTCTAGAGAAAGATGAGAACACTCTCTTCCAAAACCTGAGTAAGACTCCCGAACATCTTGAAGCCTCTAGTTCCCAAATTAAGTTTGTCCCAGCCAGACACGGCATAGGATACAAAGGTGAGTGCTCAAAGAACGGTAAGTCACCCCTGAGTGAACATGAAATCCATGAGTGTAGGGCCTTAGAACTCCAGTGCGAGAAACAGAAAAAGGCTCATCTTGAGGAGAAAATCAGAGTCCTAGAAAGTGGGAACTATGGTGAGAGAGACTATTACACTGGGAACACTGGACATAGACTTTATGTCCAAATTGCTAAGGGAAACGGGTCACGGGTGTACAATAAGGAAACCATGGATAGGAACAGAATCCAGAGACCACACCCAAAGTACTACATGGGAGAATACTATAAGACATGCTGGAACTGTGGTGCTCATGGGCACTACAAGGAAGCATGTCCCAAGAAGAGAGCCCAAACCCTTAGAAACCGTGAGTTCCTAAACAAACAAAAACATCATGCTAATCACCAAAGGAACTCCAACTCTCAGACCACTCATGATATTAACATTGCTGACTATATCTTGAATGAGAATATTTTCCCTTGCAAGGGTCCGTGCAAGAGTCATCTTGCCTGGGTCTCAAAACACTAACTTTACCTTGTAGGTGGCAGTGAGAGGGAACAATGCATGGTTCATAGATAGTGGATGCTCGAACCATATGACCGGAAACAAAGATATCCTCATCTCACTCCACACTCATGCTGAAGGAGGCCACGTCTCATTTGGCAATAAAAACAAGGGAGAAGTAATTGGAAAGGGAAACAGATCAATCAAAGTCAGCAATGTAAATCTGGTGAAAGATCTGGGATACAATCTTCTAAGTGTTGCCCAGATGTGTGATCAAGGGAACAACGTTGTCACTTTCGACTCAGAAGAATGCCTAGTCATCAACAAAAGGACCAACAAAGTGATTTTGAGAGGAAGAAGGCACAACAACGTTTATGTAGTAGATACAGAATTTGAACCACCAATGAAGCTGTGTCTTGCAAGTTCCCAAGACGACACGGAACTCTGGCATAGAAGACTGGTACATGCAGGTGTAACTCAAATCCTGAAGCTTTATCTACAAGATCTGGTCATTGGTCTTCCACGGATCAATCTCGAAGGAGTCAAAATGTGTGAAGCGTGTGTTCGAGGGAAACAGACCAGGAACTCCTTCAAACCCAAAAAGGTGGTGAGCACAACCAGGCCTTTAGAGCTAATTCACATGGATCTCTGTGGTCCCATGAGAACGGCCAGCTACGGTGGAAAAAGGTACATGTATGTTTTAATTGATGATTTTTCAAGATTCACCTGGGTTATTTTCTTGAAGGCAAAATCACAAGCATTTGAAGAATTCGAGCCCTTCGTCAAAAGAACAGAAGTAAGCTTGGGGATAAAACTGAAAGCCATCAGATCTGACCATGGAACTGAGTTTCAAAACTCAGAGTTCCTCAACTTTTGTGACAAACATGGGATCTCTCACAACTTTTCGGCCCCTCTCACTCCTCAGCAAAACGGAGTGGTCAAGAGAAAGAATAGGATCCTGGAAGACATGGCCAGAACCATGATGATTGAAAGCGGAGTTCCTGAGTATTTCTAGGCTGAAGCCATCGCTACAGCTACATACATCTTGAACCGAGCAATGACAAGGCCTTTGATCAAGAAGACATCCTACGAGCTCATCAAAGGGAGAAAACCTAACATCTCCCATCTAAGGACCTTCGGATGCACATGCTTTGTTCACAACAATGGCAAAGACAACCTTGGAAAATTCGATCCCAGAAGCGATGAAGGGATCTTCCTGGGATACTCATTACAAAGCAAGGCTTACAAGGTCTATAATAAGAGGACCAAGAAGATAGAGGAAAGCATATATGTCGTCTTCAATGAGAAATCTGTAAAGATGGGAACAAAGACCCAAGGGAAGGGAACTCTGTTTAAACTGGTTAGACAAGAAGACGATGATGATGACGATGATGAGCCAAGGAAGAGGGATGAAGACTATCCAAGTGCAAGCAACATCCCACAACCAGGGAACACCGACGGAGATCCAATCCCCACTGATCAAATCTCCCTCGAGGTTCCCTCCTCAGAAGAACTTAAAGACACCTCTAACTCTCTTGTTCCCCAAGACAATACCCTGCCAGAATCAAGTGTTCAGGGGGAACAAAGAGGGAACTTACCAGGAATCTCTGAAGAAACACTCAATGAAGAAGCTGAAGATGAATGTTCCCATGACAAAGAAGCATCTACTGAAGATGATACAAGTGTCAGGGAACCCACTCATACAAGAAACTTTCAACAAAGAAAGGACCATCCCATTGAGAACATCATCTCCCCTTATGATAAAGGTGTATAAACTCGTTCCTCTCTCAATAACTTTTGTGCTTTTAACGCGTTTGTTTCAATGGTGGAACCCAAAAATATCAAGGAAGCTTTGAAGGACCCAGATTGGATCCAAGCCATGCAAGAGGAGCTCCACCAATTCGAGAGGAACAAAGTTTGGAAGCTAGTTCCTAGGCCCAAGAACAAGAACATCATAGGAACTCGATGGATCTTTAGGAACAAGCTCGATGATATTGGGGCTGTAGCAAGGAACAAGGCTAGGCTAGTGGCACAAGGATACATGCAAGAGGAAGGAATTGACTACGATGAGACCTTCACACCGGTTGCCAGGATCGAAGCCATCAGACTTCTAATTGCATATGCTGCTCACAAGGGATTCAAACTTTATCAAATGGATGTGAAAACAGCCTTCCTCAATGAACATCTCAAGGAAAAAGTATATGTGGCCCAACCCCCAGGATTCGAAGATGAGAAGCTACCCAACCATGTCTACTTCCTGGAGAGGGCCCTCTACGGACTCAAACAAGCTCCCCGAGCTTGGTATGACAGGTTTGCTCAATTCCTCTTGTCCCATGGATACCTTCGAGGTTCCATAGACAAGACCTTGTTTTTAAAGAAAGAGTCTAAAGATATTTTGATCGTGCAAGTATATGTTGATGACATTGTTTTTGGAGCAACTAACGAAATTCTTGTAGAGAACTTTAAGGACCTCATGAGAAATGAGTTTGAGATGAGTCTCATTGGGGAACTCACGTTCTTCCTGGGACTTCAAATATCCCAAACCAAGGAGGGAACAAAGATTCATCAACAAAAATACATCAAGGGAATGCTCGTGAAGTATGGGATGGAACACTCCAAGCCCATCGACACCCCCATCTCACCAAATTCAAGGCTCAATGCGGATGCAACAGGTATTAGTGTGGACCAACGGAACTATCGAGGTATGATTGGGTCCCTTCTCTACTTAACAACTAGTAGACCTGATATCATGTTCTCTGTATGTCTTTGTGCTCGTTTTTAAGCTAACCCTATGGAATCACACCTGAAAGAGGTGAAGAGAATTTTCAGGTATCTCAAAGAGAACGATAACTTGTGCCTCTGGTATCCAAGGAACAGTTCCCTTGAGCTCATTGCATACACAGATGCGGATTTTGCAGGGCACCTAGTTGATAGAAAGAGCACATCAGGAATGGCCCAGTTCCTAGGGTCATGCTTAGTTTTATGGGGATCTAAAAAGCAAAACTCAGTGGCACTCTCCACAGCTGAAGCAGAATATGTGGTTGCCGCATCGTGCTGTTCCCAAGTTCTATGGCTTAAGTCACAACTCCAGGATTATGGTATGTCTTTTGGCCCAGTTCCCATACTTTGCGATAATACTAGTGCCATAAACATTTCCAAAAATCCTGTGCATCATTCTAGAACTAAGCATATAGATATAAGGCATCACTTTCTACGTGACAATGTTGAAAATGGGAACATCTCGATGGAACACTGTAGAACTGAAGAGCAAATTGCGGACATTCTCACCAAAGCTTTAGATAAACGTCCCTACCAGCGTTTTCGAATGCTTCTAGGGATGATAACTCTAAACTAAACAAGTCCCTGTTTGTCTCTCTCTCAATGCCTGACTAGTTTATCTAAGATTGCATGATAGGAAACTTTGATTTATTGCTTTCACTATGCCATGATTACTAGTCTAAAGATAATGTGTACAAGGGAACTTTATTTCTTTCGGCCATAAATGATCAAGCAGAGTTCCCTTTATCCCTCTTTACAAGCCACCATGACGGTTGATCATATAACCTACCCTAAGCTAGGGACCAGACAAACGCTTCTCATGAGCCACAATATTTCCTTTATCGAGTCGTAAATTGTCCGGTTCCCTTTGAGTTCCCTAGCCCCACAAAAGGATGAGTGTGAAGTTCCCTTAACCACTTCACTCTCCCTGACTTTGATAAGATCATGGGAACTGATGCATACTAGCAAGGGAACGCTGACTCATCTACAAAGAAGAACCGTCACTTGGGAAGCGGACTTTTGTGTCAGAATCTCTGAAGCATTAAGGGCCAAGTATTCAAATTTTGAAAAGGACTTCCCAAGAGATCGTGATGCGTGTCCAGAGGCGTGCTATGGAAGTTGAAACGATGCCCCACGTTCATTGGGCAACGGTTATCGAGGTTTTCCACTTCCCTTTCTACCCTTCGCCCCTTCTCTCCTTAAAACCCTCATTTGCCATTTTTGGGCTCTTATTCCATCTTCCACCTCTTTCATTCGTCTTCTCCACATCCCTTTCACTCTCTTTTTCAAGAAACCTCCCAAAAACCTTACAAAAATGGCCCCTCAACACACCTTTGCCCAGATCAAAGAGTGGGTACTTGCCAACCCCCGCATCCTCTTCATCTCTCAATTAAAAGAGATTGAGAAAGAGCAAGACCCAATTATGAAGGACGTTCTTATCCAAGGGCTCTACAACCAAGTAAGCCCCTTCTTGCTACCTCCTCCTCCGGCCGATGACACTGTGGCCTAGACTTCCTCCGCTACTTCCTCTGAATCCCTTCTTCCTCCGTCAACCACCAACACCTCCTCCGGAATTGTCATCGTTGACAGTTTCGGAGATGCTCGTCCCTCAATCAATGAGAAACCCCGAAAATCCAAACACCGCCATTCATCCAAACGACGTCACTCCTCCAACGATCCCTCAAAACCCAAAAAATCCAAACATTCCAAAGATCCATCCAAATCCAAAAAACGCAAACATACTGAGGTCTCCGAATTCTCGGAGCCCAGGAAAAAGCCCCACTTCAAATTTGAGGAATACTTGAACTGCTCCAAGGAGAGTTCCTGTATGACCAAACCTCCTTACCCTTTCCCCTCCGACGATGGGACCTCTCAATCCCAGAGTCTACTCCCTTCTTCTTCTTCCCCCCCTCTTCTCATAACTGAGGGACCTCCCAAACCTCTTCCCACGAAACAACCAACTCCTCCACCACCTCCTACTGTTCCCACCCCAAGGGAACTCTACCTTCATCACTTCCTTCCGTTCCCACAACAACGGGAACTCCACCTCCACCTCCACCTCACAAAACTCCTTCTCCTCCTTCCTCACCCAAACACACATATACCTCAGGGATCTCTACTCCCCAGGTTACCAAATCCACTCCTCTTCCCCCTTCTACTCTCCACTCCCATTTCTTCTTCTCTTCCTTCTTCCACCACATTTCCCACCACCACAAAACTCCCCTCTCCCTCACCATCCAAAAGTGTCGTCGCCCTTACCTCGGACGACGATGACCTCCCTCTCTCCGTGGTCATCGCAAAAATGACCCAGGACCCTCCTCCCCTCATCATGGAAACTGTCGAGGAGGAGGCCCAGCTCAAGGCAATAGAAGAAGAGCTCAACAGGGACCCCTCTGAACAAACAACTGATCAAGGGACCAAGTCCCCAGAGAAAGTGGCTCCTGAAGAGCCCACGGAGAGAAGGGACCCAGCACTAGTTGGTGGTGCTGGGGCAACTACAAGTCATCCCCAGGATGACGCGGAGGGCTCAAGCTCGAGCTCCTCCGAGGAAGAAGGGACCTCCCATGATGAGGTCGAAGAAGAAGAAGAGGCTCCAAATACTAAGGAGCGAGCACGGATCCCAACACCTGGACACCAAATGGTGGTGTCCACGAGTTCCCAACTGCCAAGGGATCGCATGCTAATGATTGAAGCGGCTGCACCCCCTCAGCAGAAAGGACCTCGCACGGTCTCTAGGGGGAACACGTCCAAGAGCACTACAAGGAAAGGGAAGGGGACCTCTTCCACAAAGCACCCTGTGGATGAAAGCCGGAAGCTCCTTCCTCCGCTAATCATTTCTGAAGACGTGTTGAATGACAACGACTTAAGGGAACTGTGGGACCTGATCAAGGCCCAGGGCTGGGAGAACCTCTGCAAAGAGACTGTGAGCGTAGATCCCTCACAAGTGCGTCAATTTTACAACAACTTCACTATCTCCAATGACTGCACTCAAGGAACTCTCTCCCACGAAGGCGACGAGTTCATATTCACTACGTCTACAATCCGCCTTCAGCTCCAGGTCCCAGTTCAAGGGCTCAACGAGCTGCCCAACAAGCTCTGGGGCGACTTCAACAGCGCTGAAGTGTACAACACCATCTTTGAGGGTCGGGTTCCCTCCAAAGTTCCCTCGACGCACCATCTGCCCTTGGTCGCCAAGCTCGCTCACCAATTCATCATCAATGTGGTGATCCCGCGCCAAGAGAAGCGTCTGGTCGTCAATATCCCTGATGCCATCATCTTCTATCACTTCCTCCTCAAGAAGCCCATCAACCTTCCCAGAATCATCCTTGGTCACATGGAGAAGTGCATGGCTTCCAAGTCCCATTCCCTTCCCTACTCTGGACTGATAAAGAAGCTCCTACAAAAAGAAGGTCTCTACGACGCCTCTAAGGACGAAATAGAGCTTGGAAGGGAACTGGACATTTCAGTTGTCCAGAAGATGAGACACTTTGAGCCTGTAGAGGAAGCGGCTCAACTGGAGTCTGGTGAACAAGAGGGGAACTCTCAAGTGTTGCTCCGTATCGCCAACACCCTCGACCAGATTGCCAGGGACCAAGCAGCGTTGGCCAGAGGACAAGAAAAGCTCACACAAGTCCTGACGCGCCTCTGTGACGCCCTGTTCCCTGAAGCCCCATGATCTCTCCCTTCTTTTTCCCTTAATCCAAAAAATGACCACAAATTGTACTTAAGTTCCCTTGTATATATATTCTTAAGTAATGAATTGATCTTTAATTTGATTGCGTCTTCCCTTCTTCCCTATTATTGCTTTGCTTGTTTTCGATGATGTCAAAAGGGGGTAAGACAAAAAATGCGAGATGAGTTAAAAGTTTAAGTTATCATAGAACACGCATAAGCTAAGGGGGAACAATTGCATAAAAAGCTAAGTAAGAACTAAGTGTCTCACCAGAAGTGGCTCCCTAAATCTAATTGTTTCACTAAGAAGTGACTTCCCAAAATCTTACTTAGGAACTCATCAGCATAGCATTCATTGAAATACTTGCATATTTTGTGATGGGTTTGTCATCATCAAAAAGGGGGAAATTGTTGGGACGTTGTTGGGACCTCTGGTTCTAAGCAACGGATCAACGATGTCATTCTCCGAGTTTTGATAATGACAAACACCATAGGGAACTAATGTGGTTTGTTCAAGTATTTCTAAGGAACACAAGTACAACCAAGAACTCCCATGAATGACCAAAAGCCACAGAAGCTCACAATGCAGAGTTTCCATGAAGGGAACTCTGAAGAGGAAAGTTCCCATGAAGTGGGAACTCCCAGAAATGATCAAGAGAACACAAGCTTACAACGATGAAGAGTTTCCATCAAGGGAACTCTGAAGAAGACAGTTCCCATGACATGGGAACTCACATGTGAGGACAACGACCGTTCAGCGCAGATCGTGGGATTCTGTCTCGGACAGCCCGAAGGAACAGTCTGAGGATCAGACTGTCACGCTTCATCCAACGGTCCGATTGATCCAAGAAGTTGACCTAGTTCAAACCAAAGTCACATGTGAAGAAAGTACAACTTGGGCATCAAGCAAAGGGCATTTTGGACACAAACGAAAGATGCGACTGCCCAAGCTCACCTGGACTATAAAGCCAAATGAATAGTACTCGGTTTGAGTACTTCTCCCAGAACTCACAAACACCCACACCTGAGAAAACAAAGAAAAGGAAGAGAAGTCTCCCCCGACGAGTGTGTGATCTCGACGACGGTGAAGCCGAAGTTCCCAAGGACAAGGGAACTGAGAAGTCGATGTAAGGTTTGAGTTACTTGTATTTTGCTGTTGTGAGCTTAGGAACTCAGTTGAGAGGATTTACTAGTGTTGCTAGAGTTAGGAAGAACTCGTAGGAACAGAGAAGTGTGAATCCGGCTGTTGTAACTAAGGAACAAAGCAATCAATATAAGTAAGTCATTCAAAATCCTCCAAGCGGAGGTAGAGGTTTACCCATACAACTAGTTGGTTGTAGTGAGGTTCCTTTATAAAGGAACTGTATTTTTACTGTCTTTCATACTTGCGAACTGTTTACTTCCGCTGCCTTGGGAACAGCTTAATTGCCAGTTCCCAAGCTCTTTGCTAACGGTTTACGATCCAACACTCATATTTGCCGACGCTTTATAGATTCGATCAGTAGATGCATTATGGTCCGAAATCATGTGATTCAATTTAATACATGTTCATGTGCTGGTAAACTCAATTTTAGAGCTGTCAAACGGGTCGATCAAGTCGGGTTCGAGTCCGATTATTCTGAGTTCGGGTTGAGTCGGGTTCGGGTGATAACGGGTCATTGGTCGAATCTGGTCGGATCATTGCATATTTTCAGGCGGGGCGGGTCGGGTCTACCTAACAGGTCAAGAAAATCAATTTTTTTACAATTTTTAAAATATTGTTTTATTTAAAAAATGATATTTAATAATAATCTATTATTTTTATAAATTTTAATAATAAAATATATTACAATTTTTAAATTATATTATTTATATTCTAAAAATAAAAAAAAATCGGGTCAACCCAAAGGGTTTCGGGTTTGAACCTAACGGGTTTTGGGTCTAACGGGTTAGGTTTATTTTGGATTTCGGCTTCAAATTTCCGGGCAGTTCGGGTCGATTTTTCGGATCGTGTTAGCTTTTGACAGCTCTAAAACTCCTACATGTTTCGAGCAAAAAAACATAATAATAAGGGCTTGTTGGTAGAGATTCAAATTCCCATAAATTTAAATGTTGACAAGTAGAAACAAATTAATGTATATTATAAAAATTGATCTTTTTAGTCATGTAATTCTGACCAACCTTCATATTTAAAAAAGTTACTTTTTATATATATTATTTTAATTTCTTATCTATTAAAATTCTCTTTATTTATTTTTTTCAAATAATTTTATAACATCTAATTTACTATTAAAGAATTATAATTAGATGTTATAAAATTATTTTATTCTATCTATTTTTAATCATGTTTCTATTGATCTATTTTGTGTAATTTTAATACATATTATTTAATTTTTTCTATTAAATTTTTCTTTATACATTTATATAAAAATAATATAAAAACAAATTTAATATTAAAGATTTATCAAATTAATATTTTCTATCTTTTTCCTATTTATCTATTTTTTATTTTTTCTTTCTATCTATCAACTTACTTTTGAATAAAAACTTTATATCTTCCAATTATTATTGCTGTAATATTAATATTAAAAATAATCTTATTTTTGTAAAAAAAATAACATGTATAAATATATTATATATAATAATACAGATAATTTCAAGTTTGAGTCATAGTTATAATTGGCATGACGAGTTTAACTAGTATATGTTAATTAAAAAAATTACTTTGGGAGAGAGCCAATGAATTTCAATTGGAATCAAAGACGACAAAAATGGAGGGAAGAAGAAGGCAACCCTCATTGGGAGGAAGTGTAAGGATTTTAATCATCTTTAGAAGTCAGGATCGATCATATCAATATATTAATAATACTAATCACATACATGAATCCATGATAGCAATGTTGTTAGAATCGGGATTCTTGGATCGAATCGTAAGGGGGTAGTAGGATCGGATCGTAGAATCGGATCGTTAGGATCGTAAGATCCTACCGCATTAATAAAATAATAAAAGAACTAATATTAATATGTTATATATCATTTAAATATGAAATTTAATCATTAAAAAACATATACATTATTCATAAAATATCCCAAAGGCAACAAATCCATATGTAAAATGAAGTAATTTTTTAATACTCTGATAAGTTTCTTTTAAGAAGAGATAGAAAGAATGCAATTTTTATGTTTTTAAAATTTTTATGTAAATTTTAAGAAAGCAGTGAGTCATTTATGAATAATTTAATGTATAAATTTAATGAGTTATTAGCCAAAGTGGGTAAAAATATCCAAAATGATGATTTGTGACTTAATTTTTGTGATTTAGTAGGATCTTACAATCCCACTTACGATCCTACGATCCTGTACGATCCTACTACTGATGATGTCCAAAGTACTAAAATAAGAAGTGGGTCCGGGACATAAGGTACAAACAAGGCTCAACGGGCCTTCCAAGGATGATTCGGGGTCCCACACCCATACCCCTCATTTATTCTAACAAAAATCCTACCCCACGAGGTCCTCCGAAACCTCGGAGCGAGGCTTCAACCTCGTAACCGACTCTACTGACACACCCGCCCACCAGAACCACTCAGCTAACGTAGCTTCCCCGGGCCAATCACCAACTGCCTCGCCTATAGACCAATCAGAGGCCCTGATCTCGGCCGTCCCACATCGGACCATGATTAAAACTTGACCCCCCAATCCTCTATAAATAGAGGAGAACCTCGCATGGAAAAGGGGTCGAAAAACATTTGAAACTCAAGAACTATCTTGCTCGTTGAAGATCGACGTGATCGAAACATCGTCAAAAGACCTCGCTACAAACAAGTGAAGTCCACAAAAAGACTTCAAGTCATACAAAAACCTCTCTCACACGAAAGACCTCACTACACAATCTCACAAGACTCCCTACACGACGCTCTCAAGTCTACCCCGTCTCAAGATCAACCAAGCAATACATAGGTGGTAGAATCGTTTAGAAAATAGGAGATCTCGAATATTGTTAGATCGAGATCTCGAATACTCGTAAGAGGTCTAGGGTGTAATTCTCAATTGCTTATTAACCTCGCTGGCTTGAAACCTCGTTGTAAGATAAATATAAATAAAGAAGCAAGAGTTTGCACAATCAAATATAATAATCTCGTTCCTTGTCTTCTAGCGAGTTGTTATTTCGGGTTTCATCACTGGCGCCGTCTGTGGGAACTTCTTCATCCTAAGTAGTCTCCCTATTAGTGCAAACCTTGGCTTTTGAACCCCTGGAAATGGCTTGCCCAAACAACTTCTTTCCTCAACATCCCGACAACATGCCCGAGACCCCGTAGTGGATGGCCGCGGGGCCCCGGGGTACCCTTTCGTGGTTCCTCCGGGTTGGACGTACAACGCTCCACAAAACCCCTACCCATCCAAGGGTATGAACAGGGTGGCGCACCACCGAACCCGTATCCTTACCCGGGTTACGGACAGTACCAGCCAAGTCATGCTCCCCCAAACGTCCCTATCCCTGCTCAGGGGCAACCCCATTGCGAGTACGTGCCCGCGTATGTCCCCGAGTATATGCCAGGACAAGAAACATCAACAAACGGGCTCGACCACAAAGAGACCATCCCGGGACTCGATGCAAATCTCGTGATCCCGCTCGCGATAATCGAGAATGCGTGAACCAGAATTGTCCGAAACGACAGGGAGTGCGGCGCATCCCTTGGTAAAGTCAAAATCGCGCCGCCAATCCGTCGAGGCCGGGTACCGTAACCCCTTTGTGACCGAGATCCAAGAGGCACCCATGCCCAAGGGTTTCCATTGGCCACAGATGGGGCTCTACGATGGCACAGCTAACCCCGAAGACCACTAAAGCACTTCGCCGTCCAGATGAACGTCAACTCCTACAATGACGCCATATTCTGCCGCATCTTCCCTACTACCTTGGACAAGGCCGCAATGACGTGGTTCATAAGCCTCAAGATAGAGTCGGTGGCCTCGTTCTCTCAG
This sequence comes from Fallopia convolvulus, assembly GCA_964016875.1. Lineage (NCBI taxonomy): Eukaryota > Viridiplantae > Streptophyta > Magnoliopsida > Caryophyllales > Polygonaceae > Fallopia > Fallopia convolvulus. The sequence goes on along the minus strand of OZ024731.1, from coordinate 52,158,869 downwards.
CTACGTGAGTCCTTCATCGGGCACTTCAACGGCTCGAGGAAGCGCAAGAAGGACATGCGGGATCTCCGCGGGATCGAGCAGGGGGAGAGCGAGCAGTTGGGCACCTTCTTTACAAGGTTCACCACCGCGGTCGCGAAGATCGCACACATCGATGAAGCATCGGTGCGAGATATCTTCATGGGCAACCTGTGCCCAAGTCCTTTCAAGAACTATATTTTCTATAAGTGCCCAACGACGTACGACGGTTTGTGCTCCCGGATCACGACCCAAGTTTATGCCGAGGATTCCGCCAACCAGAGATCGCGACCGAGGACCGACAAGGAAATCGTGACCGAGGCTAAGAGGAAGGTGAACGTAGCCGCGCCGGCCGCAAGGGATGCGTACATGACACAGGCCCATGACCGACGCGCTGACTACAAAGACAACAACAACAAGAGCAACGACAACAGGAATAACAACCAGAATAACAACCGCAGAGGCGGCGGTGGGGATTGGAGCTGCTTCGGCGGGAAACCGCGAGGCTACAAAGGCAAGGGCGGCCCCGTGTACAACCCAAACGAACGAGGGCGTGCCAACCCCGCGTCAGAAGCCAACACCGTACAACAAGGTACGGTTCAGCCTCGGGCCAACAACGTAGAACAACACGCCCCAACGGGGAAGATGCACCCCCGGCAGACCGCGGCAACCGACGGGTACATCCATACCATCTCGAGTGGACCCTCGTTGGCGGGTTCAAGCCAGGCAGAAAGAAAGAGATACGCGAGGGCAAGCCACCACGATCCCTCGGTGTAGAGCGTGGTGCAGACCTCGCGGTCCCACGTTGGTTTGGCTTTCACCTCCGAGGACGCCGATGGACTCCACATGCAGCACTCCGACCCCCTGGTAGTGCACGCTCAACTGGGCTCGAAATTGGTGAAGCGAGTGCTGGTGGACACGGGTTCCTCCGTGGACATCATGTACTTTGGTGCCTTTGAGCAATTAGGCATCTCTGCGACGTCCCTAAAGCCCTACACTCGGAAACTCACCTCCTTCTCGGGAAACGAGGTCGACGTCGCCGGTCCGATAGACCTTTGGATGACGCTCGCCACCGGCTCCACCACAAGAACCAAGATGGTAGAATTCACGGTGGTACACCTGCCCTCGGCCTACAATGCAATGATCGGGAGGATCTCCTTGATGATGTTCCAGGCGGTGGTTTCCATTTACCACCTCAAAATGAAGTTCCCCGTCGACGACGGTGTCGGCGAGGTGAAGGGCAACCAGGAAGAGGGTCGCGTCTGCTACATGACCTCGGCAAAGCAAAGGAGCCCAATATTCATGGTGGAGTCCTCCGGCGAGGCCGACCTTGAAGTACGGGACTTCACAATCCCCACCCCCGAGGCGGAGAGAAGGGTGATAACCCCGTTTGAAAGCAAGTCCGAGAAAATCTACCTGGGGGAATGTCTCACCGGGACGTCTGCAACGTCCCTAGAAGCCTTGCTCGCTGGGTCCCGCGACGTGTTCCCCCGGACCGCGAAGGACCTCCGCGGTGTTCCTCGGACACTAGCCCAGCACTCCCTAACCGTCGATGTCGCCACTCGCCATGTGGTGCATCGACGGAGGAAAATGAATGAAGAGAGGGCGAACGCCGCTGATATGATGTATTTCATATAGCATAATTAGGACTAGTTAATACATTTTATATATAGATTTAGGTCCATTTAGTGCTTGTAACGATATATGAGTAGAAGACCGAAGACTTGAAGAAATTGGAAGAATTGAAGTCGGGATTAGAAGATCGAGAAGTGAAGGCCGCGGAGCTGAGCAGTCTGCGGTGGAGCCAAGATGCAATGCCGCGATCGCGGAGGCCTAAGGCCGCGGTCGCGGGTCAGCGTTGACTCGGAGGGAAATTCTACAGCTCCGCGCTCGCGGAGGTTGTTCACCGCGATCGCGGAAGTCCACATCAGCGAGGATCCGAGGCGGCATTTTATCTATCTATTTATCTTTTATTTTAGTTTCCTTTTATCTTTTTATTCCGAGTATGTTCGAGACTACTTAAGTTTATTTTTCAGACTTTGTTTTGTATTCTCTTAGACCTAATTTCAGACTTTGTGTTTTTCTCTCTTATGGAAAACTAAACTCCTTAATTCTATTCGAGTTGAAGCTTTTCAGACTCAAGTTGTTGTGAGATTCGTCTTTACAGGTTTATTTCTACAGGTTATTTCAATTCTCTTGTGCGTAATTTATATTGATTATATTGATTTCTACTTGATTGATCACCTTGTTGGAGTTGATATTATCTATTGCTAGATCTAGGTTTTCTCGTAGAAAAGCCTGATCTTTGTAGCAAATCAATTGATTTAGGACTCGTTGGACTAAAACAATTGAAAAGAGATTCGAATGCATGTTGATTGTTTGACTCGTTGGAATTCAATTGCATGTATCCTGTTTATCCTTGCTCTTAATGTTGATATCCTTATTATTTATGATCGTTTCATGAATTGTTTGGATATTAAGTTGCATGTCTCGTTGCCATGTTATAATTCTGATCAGGATAGGAATAACTGAAAGAAATAACTTGTTTGAATCTAGGATCAATAACTTGAGGAAGAGAAGTGGATACTTGAATAGGATTGCTTTCCTTTAACTTGATAAAAATCCAATCTTTGTCTTGTTTGATTACTTGCTTTGTTTGTTTCAATTCATTAGTGTTAGTTTAATAATCAAAATCCCCCCTTTGTTACTTCTTTGAGTTGATAATAATAAAACTTAGGATACAAGTGTCTCTTGGGTTCGACCCCGACTTACCGACTATACTATTTGTGTAACTAGGGATTTATTTTTGATTTGGCACGACGACTTTAAGCCAGTCAAATTTTGGCGCCGTTGCCGGGGATACTTTTGTTTCATTCTAAGTTTTTATTGTTACCAACTCTGGTGTGGACCCTACTTTATGGTCCACACTCGTGCTACTGATTCTTCTATTTTGCCTCTTGATTTAGAGATCGAAACGACTCTTTCCAGGTTGAGACGTGAAGCTCGGGAACTACTCCGTGAATTACCTTTCAACTTGGATTCTACTGAAACTAAGACAATGGGAGATCAGACTATGAGGCAGCTAATTGCCCCAAACTTTCAACAGCAGCCCCTGGCTGTTGAGTTTCCTGCGCTGAATGAAGGTGTTAAGTTTGAGTTGAAGTCTGGATTGATCCATCTTTTACCCCAATTCCATGGGCATGGTGGAGAAGATCCAAACAAGCATCTTGCTGAATTTGATCAGGTCTGCTCAAGTATGAAGCCTGCTGATGTAACTGAGGACCAGATCAAGCTGAGGGCGTTTCCTTTCTCTCTGAAGGATTCAGCCAATGAGTGGCTCTACTATCTTTCTCTAGGATCAATAAATACCTGGAATAAGATGAAAGCGGCGTTCATGGAGAAATACTTCCCTGCCACCAAACAGAACAGTCTGAAGAAGAGCTTGAGCAACATTGAGCAACAGGCTAGGGAGAGCCTGTATGATTATCATGAGCGATTCAAGAGACTGTGTGCTAGCTGTCCGTATCATGGGTATTCTGATCAAGACCTGGTACTGTATTTCTTTGGTGGATTACTGGATGTAGAGCGTAGAATGGTGAATGCAGCTTGTGGTGGAAGCCTGATGAATAAGACACCAGCAGATGCCCTTGAGCTCTTTTCTGAGCTATCTGAGAACTCAAGGCAATTCAACAAAAGAATTGGCACTAAAGGAGTCAATGCTATGGACTCCTCGTCTGTTATAAAAGCTGAGATGGCAGAGTTGAAAGATATGATGAAGAGGTTCATGCTGTCAGGAACCCCTCAACAACTGAAGGCATGTGAAATCTGTGTTGATACACTACACCCTACTGATGCCTGTCCACAACTCCAGGAACCTCAGGCTGAGGTCAATGTTGTAGGAGGATATGGACCCCCTAGACCTCATTTTGATCCCTACTCTAATACATACAACCCAGGTTGGGGGGCCCATCCAAATCTGAGGTATGGGAATCAGAATCAGCCTCAATATAATCATCAACAAGGAAGAAATTAGCAACCCAGGCAACCCTATGTTCCTAGACCTCCAGTTCAAAATAAAAACAACTCATTCAATGCTGAAGAGATGTTTGCAAGGCTAGCTAACACAGTAGACCAGCTGGGACAGAACATGCAAACTAGCATCAAGAGTACTCAAGCTAGTATCAAAAATATAGAGACACATATCAATCAACTGGCTACTGTAGTTAGCAAATTGGAGGCCAGAGATTCTGGAAAATTGCCATCACAGCCCATCAATCCAAGGGAGAATGTGAGTGCTATCACATTAAGAAGTGGAAAAGAGCTAAATAGGGACGTGGAGGTGAATGAAGATCCACGAACTAAGAGTTTTGATTTTCTGAAGAACGATTTCGCGCCTGCGGTGAACAATTGCCGTGATCGCGGAACCTCAACAGAAAGCTTGAAAATTCTGGACGAAGACACCGCGCCCGCGGTGACCAATTGCCGCGATCGCGGAGACGGTGAAAATTCAGATTCCGAAAAACCCGAAAATCCGCGACCGCGGGACCCTCTCCACTCCCGCGGATCTGTAGTTGAGCTCGAAAATTCTTACGTTCGCCCAGATTTCCCTTCTATGGTTTCTCTGAAGCCACCCCCTCCTTTCCCTGAAGCACTGAAAGACACAAGGAAGCCAGAGAATGACAAGGAGATCTTTGAGACGTTTTCCAAGTGTGAGGTAAATATCCCTTTGCTCAATCTGATTAAAAGTGTTCCTAGATTTGCTAAATTTCTGAAAGAGTTATGCACTATCAAAAGCAACCAAAAATTAAAAGGGAAACAAAAAGTTAAGGTCAGTGAACATGTCTCTGCTGTATTTCAAAGGCGAATGCCTAAAAAGTGCAGTGATCCAGGCATGTTCAGCATTCCCTACGTAATAGGAGACACTAAAATAGATAAAGCCATGCTTGATTTAGGTGCTTCTATTAATGTTATGCCCTACTCTGTTTACACTTCACTAGGCTTAGGACCCTTGCATGAAACTAGTGTTATTGTTCAATTAGTTGATAGGTCCACAGTTTACCCGAAAGGGGTTGTTGAAGATATCCTTGTTATGGTAGATAATCTGATTTTCCCTGCTGATTTTTATGTGCTTGATATGGATCATGATGTGCATGCTGCACCCATTCTGTTAGGACGTCCTTTCATGAAAACTTCTAGAACAAAAATTGATATGTGTAAAGGTGTCCTAACTATGGAATTTGATGGGGAGAAATTTGAATATAGTATGGATAATGCTATGAAATACCCCCAAGATGATCACTCTCTATGCTCAGTTGATGTATTAGATCCTATTGTACAAGATGTATTTGATACTACTTGTGTAGATGAGTTGCAATCTGTTCTAGAGAATGACATAGATCCTGCATGCTTAGATTATGAATTACCTGAAAGATATCATGAAATTTTTGCGGATCTGAATGCATGCTGTGACTCTCCTGCTGATGCTTTGGCCATTGGGCCCATACCACTAACTCTCCCTAGCGAGAAATTGCTTCCTTCTGTAGTACAAGCACCTGAAATTGAGCTTAAACAGCTCCCTGAGCATTTAAAATATGCCTTTCTTGGAGATGGTGACACTTTGCCTGTCATTATTTCCAACAAACTGTCCAAGGAGCAAGAAGAAAGATTGGTGCAGGTACTGAAAGAGCACAAGACAGCTCTAGGATGGACTATTGCTGACATTAAAGGGATTAGTCCTTCTACATGTATGCATAGGATCCTCCTAGACGATGGTGCCAAGCCATCCAAACAGCCACAGAGAAGGCTCAACCCACCTATGATGGAGGTAGTAAAAAAGGAGGTATTGAAGCTCCTACAGGCAGGTATGATTTATCCCATCTCTGATAGTCAGTGGGTTAGTCCGACCCAAGTTGTACCCAAGAAGGGTGGTATTACAGTGGTAGAAAATGTGCATGGGGAATTAGTCCCCACACGAGTTCAGACTGGTTGGAGAGTCTGCATTGATTACCGTAAGCTGAATGCGGTAACCAGAAAAGATCACTTTCCCTTGCCATTCATTGATCAAATGCTTGAGTGACTTGCCGGTCGTTCCTATTATTGCTTTTTAGATGGCTATTCAGGATACTTTCAGATTGCTATTGCACCGGAGGATCAGGAGAAAACGACATTTACATGTCCATTTGGCACTTTTGTATACCGCAGAATGCCATTCGGATTGTGTAACGCACCCGGTACATTCCAACGGTGTATGGTAAGCATCTTTTCTGAGTATATTGAAAATATTATAGAGGTTTTTATGGATGACTTTACAGTACATGGTGATGACTTTGATGCCTTCTTAAACCATCTTTCTTTAGTCCTTCAAAGATGTGTAGAGACCAATTTGGTTCTAAACTCTGAGAAGTGTCACTTTATGGTTGAGCAAGGCATCGTTTTAGGTCATATAGAGTCATCCAGGGGTATTGAGGTCGATAAGGCAAAGATTGATATCATTCAGTCCTTGCCTTATCCTACTAATGTGCGTGAAGTGCGTTCTTTTCTAGGCCATGCATGTTTCTATCGCAGGTTTATTAAACACTTTTCCAAGATCTCAGACCCATTATGTGATTTGTTGAAGAAGGATGTGCCTTATGAGTTCAATGAGGCATGCAAAAAGGCGTTTGATGAGCTGAAAACACGCCTAACAAGTGCACCAATAATTCAAGCCCCAAATTGGTCTCAACCTTTTGAGATCATGTGTGATGCAAGTGACTACGCTGTTGGGGCTGTTTTGGGTCAAAAAGAAGCTAGAGCATCCCATGTTATACACTATGCTTCTATGACCTTAAATGATGCCCAAAGAAACTACTCCACCACTGAAAAGGAAATGCTAGCTTTATTGTTTGCTTTGGAGAAGTTCAGACAGTATCTACTAGGGACAAAGGTGATAGTATACTCAGACCATGCAACACTTCGTTATTTGATGACGAAAAAAGAGGCTAAGCCAAGACTGGTTAGCTGGATTCTCCTGCTGAGTGAGTTTGATATAGAGATCAGAGACAAAAAGGGAGCTGAAAATCTGGTGGCTGATCATCTAAGTAGGCTGGTGCATGAAGAAAATACGCCAGGAAGACAAGATCAGATTCAAGGACGTTTCCCTGACGAAACATTGTTTGAGGTTCGAAACAGCGATTCCGCGATCGCGGTGAAGGCGTCCCGCGCCCGCGGTACTGTAACTGAGACAATTGAAACTGCTGAGACTGGACCGCGATCGTAGAAATCCGACCGCGCCCGCGGAGCTGAGTTCGACAACGACACTGATCCTCGATTTGAAGAATTCATTTTTGGGATCTATTCATTCCGGCCATGGTATGCAAATATTGTTAACTACCTCGTCTCGGGGGAGTTCCCACCTACTTTTACCAAGGCCCAGAAGGACAAGGTTCGTCATGAATCCCGATTCTATATCTGGGATGATCCTTATTTATGGAAGCACTGCATAGATCAGTTAATCCGACGGTGTGTCCCGGATTCTGAGGTACAATCTATCCTTTCTTTTTGTCATTCCTATGCATGTGGGGGTCATTTTGGGACTAATAAAACTGCTAGGAAAATTTTGAGAAGCTGGATTTTATTGGCCTCATATTTTTAGGGATGCTTATGCTTTTTGTAAATCATGTGATCGTTGTCAAAGTGTGGGTAATATTTCTAAAAGACATGAGATGCCTCAAAGTCGTATGATATTCTGTGAAATTTTTAATGTGTGGGGCATTGATTTTATGGGACCTTTCCCCTCTTCTTATGAGAATCTGTATATTTTACTTGCGGTGGACTATGTTTCCAAGTGGGTGGAAGCAAAGGCCACCAGAACTGATGATTCAAAAGAAGTTGCAGGTTTTCTTAAGGACAACATTTTCTCAAGATTTGGGATTCCAAAGGCTTTAATAAGTGACAGGGGTACTCATTTTTGCAACAAGACTGTGAGCGCTTTATTGAAGAAGTACCATGTCACTCAAAAGATCTCTACAACCATTCATCCCCAGATCAATGGACAAGCTGAAGTTCCAACAGGGAGATAAAATCTATTCTGGAGAAGACGGTAGCGTCTAACAGGAAAGATTGGAGTTTGAGACTCAATGATGCTTTGTGGGCCTACCGTACTGCTTATAAAATACCCATCGAGATGTCTCCCTTCAGATTGGTTTATGGCAAAGGTTTTCACTTGCCAGTTGAGCTTGAGCATAAAGCTTATTGGGCGGTCCAAAAGTGCAATTTCAACATTAAGGAGAATGGAGAGTTCAGGAAATTGCAATTGCAAGAATTGGAAGAGCTGAGATTGGATGCTTATGATAATGCCGTGAATTACAAGAACAAAACCAAAGCATGGCATTACAAAAACATCCTAAGGAAGGAATTCAAGGTTGCAAACAAGGTCCTTCTATTTCAGTCTCGTCTCACACTCTTCCCAGGCAAACTCCGTTCGAGATGGGCTGGACCGTATACAATTACTCAAGTTTTTCCACATGGGGCTGTGGAATTATTAAATGGGGATTCCAAAAAGGTGTTCAAGGTTAATGGTCAGAGATTAAAGAAATACCATGAGAGAGTCAGCCAAGAAGTATTAGAAGAGTTGGATCTGTCTGATCCAAATTCCGGTGCTGAATAAAAGGGCTAAAATGTCAGGCCAACGACATAAATAGAGGCGTTGCTCGAGAGGCAACCCAAGGTAAGTTTTCTGTTTATTATTTTTAGTTTTTAGTTTTAGTTTTCCCTTGCAATCCTGTCGCACTAACATGCAGGTACTAGGTACTAGTACACAGGTCCGCGATCGCGGCGGTCCTTCACCACGATCGCGGTACTGTTCATCCGCGGGATGTATAAAAAAAATTATAAAAGGATTTGACGGGAATTGCCGGTTTTACCCCTCACCTACCGGCCGGCCCTACCCTCTTCTCACCATCTTCTTCTACCTTCATTCCCCCTTCATTACAAATCCACCATTGTTGCAACCTCTCAAAGCTCTCAAACCCCATTTTTTTCCAACTCCACAAAAATCAAAACCGAACCCGTTTCCTTAATCCTTTCGCCATTCTAAACCCAAATCCGTTTTCCAAATCTCCCTCAAAACCTCTCCAAATCCACTCGTTCCTCTCGGATTTCCCATTAGCAAGACGATGTGAAGCCACCGCAAGCCACCGCGATTCAGTTTGAAGCCAACACGAGCCACCGCGTGCGAAAAACCAGATCCCGCGGAGTACTGTGCGTCCGCGATCGCAGTGACCATCATCCGCGCCCGCGGAACTGTAGACAGAAGCCGATACGTTTCATTTTGTGAGTCAAATTTCGCCCTTTCTTCAGTTTATTTATTACCATGGCGTATCCAGTTAGGCTGAGTAGGGACGAGAAGGCATTGTGGAATGAGATTGATAGGAAAATCATGTTGTCTACTAAATTTTTCCATGAACCGACATTGCATTCGTTGGGCTTATATCAGTCGGTTCATTAGTTATTACAGCAGGGTGGTTTAGGTGGTTTGATCCCTTTGCATGCATATACATATAAGCCTCTAGATTTGGAGTTTCTGGTTACTTACAGAGAGCTTGATGATGGTAGTGTTGGCTTTAGATTGCTTGAGAGAAATTACTCACTGATTAGGAATCAGTTAGGTGAGTGTTTTGGGGTGACGAGTCAGCCTACAGCTGGTTGGGCTGATGTTGAGGATAACCCGGGGGCGATGTATTTCTGGACTGCAGTGACTCACACCCAATATAGTCTTGGCCCTGGGTTACAGAATTACAGTATTGTTCATCCGGGGTTGAGGCTTTGTCATAAGGTGATTTCTAACACCTTTTTAGGGAATGGAGAGGTTAACAAGATGGCAGCTAAGGATGTATCTATATTGTGGTGTTTGATGGGGGATCAACCTGTGGTCCCTGATTGGGTGGAGTTGTTCTTACGAGCTGTGAGGAAGGCCCGGTCTCAGTCCGGGAAGATTGCTTTTGGAGGCTTGCTTACTTTGATAGCCTTGCGTTCTGTGAGCTTAGATGTTATACGGGGCAAATATAGAGTGGCAGTAGGTGGTGGGATTCGCTTTGATCTGTCACAACTGAAGAAGGCCAAGTGTTTATCTGAGGCTGAGAATGGAGGTTGGATCTGGCACTGTAGTAGGAATCATGATGAGTATTTACGTCTGCCTAGGGAGTTTGGAGCTGAGGCGACAGCTGATCATTTTTTTTTTGGAGTCTGATGTGATGGTAGTGGAGGATGTACAAGAGGAGGAGGAGGAGGCAGAGTATGAGAAGTACGATGAGCCTCCTCAGGGACAGCACGAGGCTAGTCCTTCTGGTGATAGAGACGCTCTATAATGGTATGAAGGGATGACTTCTGCTATGGCGCACTTGAGTATGAGGCTTGATTCTATGGCTGATCGGCAGGATTATTTTATCAGAGAGCAGGCTAGTATGAGGAGTACTTTAGCAGATGTGGGGAGGAATGTCAGAGACATGTCCGTCACCATGGATCAGATGAGGGAGCGGTAGGAGGCATTTTATCAGCTTTATTGGCCTCAGTACCCTCAGCATTTTCCACCGTCAGGTCCCCCACAGTGAGTCTTCTGTTTTCCTTTCCTTTATTTTTATCTGATTTGTCTTTATTTCATTGAGGGCAATGAAAGGTTTAAGTATGGGGGAGGGAGTACTCACTGTTGTATATATGTACAGATGCATCATTTCAGTTTGAGCATTTCAGAAATTTCAAAAAAAAGCCATAAAAATGAGAAAAAAAGGCATAAAAATCCTGGGATGAGCTGAAAACCCGAAAGGGCGGCTCAGGTAATAAGCACGTAACCCGGACCAGCATTAGGTTGGGGTAATAAGAGGTTAATGAGAGATGTGAGCAAATGTGAGCACACCTAAAGAAAAATGAAAAGAGTGATTAGGTGAAAACTCGAAAGGGCACCTAAGTAGAATGAGTGGTAAGATCAGAGTGTTTAGGATCATATTCTACTTTGGAGTTTGGGGATTACATTTTAGATGTCGGGTAGATCCTAGGTTGTTCTACACTTTTTGGAGGTTGAGTGTTATATCTTATATCTGTGAGGTGTGTGATTTGAGCTTTCATGTTTTTGCTCATTATTTCTCTACATGTGTTCGGGTTGTGAGATTATTTTGAGTGCTTTCTAGTTTTAGATCATTTTCTCTCATTGCTGTCTGTAGACCTTTGTTGATTTGTCATGCTTGATTTTATTTTTGAGCTTACTCGAGGACGAGCAAGGTCTAAGTACGGGGGAATTTGATATGATGTATTTCATATAGCCTAATTAGGACTAGTTAATACATTTTAGATATAGATTTATGTCCATTTAGTGCTTGTAACGATATATGAGTAGAAGACCGAAGACTTGAAGAAATTGGAAGAATTGAAGTCGGGATTAGAAGATCGAGAAGTGAAGGTGATGTTCGCATTTTTAGTATAGTTTTTGATAGGTTTTCTTTGCTTATTAGGATTAGTTTTGTCTAGTTTAGGTTTTGTTTTGAGTATTTTGAGATATTTTTGCATAAATCTACGAAAAGAGTGGAATCTACGCTATTTTGTGTATTTTGCAGGTTTTAGTAAGAAAAGGAGCTAAATGGAGCTAAATTTGGAGCATCTCAGTGATGGACGGGAAGGTGCAAGATTTAAGAAGTTAAAGCTCGAAGTACAAGAGGAGGTGTTGAAGAAAACAAACCCAAGGCTCGTTAAAGAGGCTGTGAAGGGTCGTTAACGAGGCCACGAAGAGAAAGATTTCGGAGTATTATTTTATTATTCACCGATCCTGAGCGGGAATTTATTTCCGTATCGGTTGAGTATCTTTTTAGAATCTTTATGGGTTATTAGAATATGTATTTTAGGGTTTAATATCTTTCTAGATTTTATTTCTATCTTTTAGAGATTGTTTCTATCTTTTTAGGAAAGTTCTTATCTTTTAGCCTTTTTAGTTTTTTAGGATTTTCTAGTATAAATACCCTTCTATCTAGCATAGAAAGAGAGGGGGGCTTAATTTTGGAGTTGAATTTTAGAGCTAGTTTTGGAGAAGATTTGGAGGAAGGCCGAAGGAGAGAGAATCGGATCGGAAGCCGGTGACGAGGTTCGGTAACGACGGTTTCCGAGGTTCGTTTGTCGAGTTTGTGGTTCGGTGCATGTTTTGTTTTAGTTTTCTTCTGAATCTCTGTAAGACGATATTTTTGTTATTAATTTAAGTTTGAGTTTTGTTTCAATATTTATTTTTATTGAAGTTTTTAGTTTCTTAATCATGAATAGTGAGTAGTCTATTTTTTTAGGGTCGGGGTTAAGCCCGGCATAGTTGAGCATGTTTGATGAGTAAGATTGTGTGTTGAATGCCTTTTAATCTCTATTGAGATTGTTTGTTGTGCTTAATACCGAAACGGGAGTTGAGGTAATTTGAGTTTTAACTTGATTGAAAGAGAAAGTTAGTAACTTGAAGGTTGATATTGTTTGAAAACGAAAGTTTCAAGCTTTAGATCCAAAACAAGCAATTGAGTGAGTTAGTTTATGAAAGTAGATTAATTTACTTGTTAAGTCAATGAAAGTTGATGACTCTATCTATTTAAAGGCATGATCTTATCTTCTTACGAATTCTTATGCTTGGCTATGTTGTGGTGTCCCTTATCCTAGATTTTTGTTTTTATTGAATTATTTCTGATAAATCTTCGTTGCTAAATACTTGCTTCGGTACCGAGTATTAATTAGGAATTTAATTAGGTCGTTAGTTAGTATTTTTGTGTTCGGTGGTTCGGTAGCGATCCTAATAAGGTCGTTAACGAGGCATCTCGTGAGTGTTTTGCTTGATTTTATTTGATTTTTATTAGATTGATAGACAAACAACCTTGCTTCCCGTGGACGAACCTGACTCCCCTGTACTCAGCGGGACCTTGACTTACAAATTTATTTTGTGGCCGAGAATACCCTTTCAACAAATTGGTGCCGTTGCCGGGGAAGCAACGAGTTGTTAGTTTATCTTTGGGATCGGGACTAGCCCGACCCCGTTTTTGTGTTTAATTTTTGTTTTCTTTGTTTGTTTTCTCAGTGTATGCCGGTAGGACGAAGAAGGCTTCAGTTTGATAGCTCCAGTTATTACTCAGAACCCGAACGTTCCCAGCACCGACGACTCCGAGAAAACCGAGCCATGGCCACAGCTGAAGAGATGGCTCGAGAGTTAGAGATCCTCCGGACCAAGATGGAGGCACTGAAAGTCGAGAAGGACGGCGCTGATGCAGACAAGGCTCGACTGCAAGAAGAGCTAAACGCCTATCCAAGGAATGCCAAGCAATACATGCATCCGGAACTGAGGGTGCAAGAATCTCCTATTGTGCTTCCTGCGATAGAGAAACCTTTTGAGATCAAGTCTCAATTTATCTCCTTGATTAAACGGGCTCAGTTTGAAGGGAAACCTGCTGAGTGCCCTATGGAGCATATTAGAAATTTTCTTGATTTATGTGACACCATAGCTGTTGAAGGTGTCTCGCTAGAATATGTTCTGTTAAAAGCTTTTAGATGGTCACTTACTAGAAAGGCCCTGAACTGGTTAGAGAGCCTACCTTCTAAGTCTATCAGGACTTGGAAAGCTTTGTATGATCAATTTCTTACAAAGTTTTTCCCTCCTGCTAAGACAACGGAGTTAAGGAAACGCATCACCTCTTATCACCTGAAATCTTGTTAGCTCAAAAAGCTTTCCAGCCCACCTTGGCTTTCGGACTACACTAACAATCCAGGGATATCGAGCTTACAGATAGAAGAAGACGGTCCTAATTTAGCAATTCAAGTGCACAAAGGCAGTAAGGCTACAGGCAAGGTATCTCAAGACCCCAACATGGCCAGACATGAACCACCATGAGATTAGCAAGAGAGCTCGTCGGGCTAACGACGTTAAACATAGCGCTTACGGGAGGCAACCCGCTTTTTAGAATAGGTTTAGTTTATTTTATTTTATTTTTATTTTTATTTTTAGATTATTTCTTAGCTTTCTTTTATTTTCCTTTTTAGTTTTAAATAGGATAGAAATAAGATTTTTGAGCTAACAAGATTTCAGGAAAAAAGGGGTCGAAAATTCACTCAAGAAGGCTACGGTGGCTCGTTAACGACCCACCCAGGGTCGTTAACGACCCGTTTCGGACGACCCGATTCGTCACAAGACGGGGCAGGTATGTAATTCTAACCTAGTTAATTTTTCTAACCCTAGCCGCCACCCCCTTCTATTCTTACCCCTCCTATAAAAACCCTTCTACCCCTCCCAAAATTCTACCACAATCTCTCAAAACATTCACTCTCAAACCCAAAACTCTCTCAATCCCTTTCCCTTCTCTCCCACCGAGTCGGAAATCCCACGCTAACGACCACCGGAGACGCCATCGTTACCGGAGTTCGAAAGCCATTCACCATCGACGACGAGCTCGTTAACTACCCCGATTCCGACCCTTGTTCTTTTAATTCTCGGTTCTCCGGTATGATTTCTAAACCCTTGCTTGAAATTGCATGATTGATTATTTATAGGGTTAAATTTCATATCTTGAATCATGATTATTAGGGAGATCGATGAGCATGCTTAAATCCGTTCTAAAAATTCTTAATTGTGCTTAGTTGTTTATGTTTTAGGAAAGATGATTCATGTTAGATTTGCTATTGTATACCTTTAGTTAGGAAAGCATGGATTTTTCTTGTTCTATATCTAAAAAATTCGAACTTTGCATGTCAAAATTCCGGGAAATTTTTAGCATGTTCGGGATGGGTAATTGAGTAAGTATGGGGTGCTTTTACCCTATAGGGGATTTGTGGAGAATAATAGAAGATTGCATGCTTGATTTGTGCTGAATTAGAGGTAGATTTAATCTCGGAAATTTCTGGTTTTGCTCTCGGCGGGTCGTTAACGACCCGCCTAGGCTCGTTAACGACCCTACACTTCATCAATGATTGATCCGAGCCGAGACTCGTGAACAACCCAATTGGGTAGTTTATGAATAAATCCGAGGTTAATTTTGAGACCAAGTATGGGGTCTCATACCTATTATTTTTGAGTGGATCTTATCTTGGAAAATTTCGATTATTTTGTAGGATCCATGGCTAGTTCAAGCAGACCCGCCACCCGAGCCCAGAAGAAGAGGAGGAACCACAGGTCTCCATCTCCACTCCGTGTGGACGATGTGATTTTGAGCAGCCAAAGCCAAGTACGGCGCTACCGGGATTTTTTGGAGAAGGACCATTACACCCGATGGTTCTCGAAGTCTAGCGCCGTCTCTACGGGCATCTACACGGATGTCAAGGACGCCTTCATCATCCTTGGGGCCGCACACTTATTGAAGCAAGAGAGCTTTCCACATTATCCGGCCCTCACATCCGAGTTCTTGGCCACCTTGGAGACCAACTTCTCATCGAAGATCTCGCCGGGACGCATTCGGTTCCGGGTCGGTAACGAGGACCGCGACTTCACCATGGCGGAGTTCAATACAATCTTGGAGCTCCCAAACCCGTCTAGAGACTATAGCTTGAAGGACTACCGAGTGACCCGCACTTGGAGCTACATCACCGGAGAGGTTCAATCCTCTACCGCGGCGCTATCCGGGGCAACCATAGTCAACCCCATCTTCCGGATTATCTTGAGAGTCCTCGCCGCAACATTTTGGCCGAAGAAAGAGTTGAACCGGTCTACAAGAACGGAGGTCGCTTGCTTCCGCATCATCCTCTTCGAGGAGCCCGACCCCTTGAATTTGGGGTACGAATGGCTCTACTATGTCGAGAAGTCCCACAAGTCCAAGGAGGTGTGGTGTGGCAATTTGGTTAGCCTCTTGGCTAAGAATCTTGGAGTGGATCTCACTCGCTACACACCGGCCCACGCTCAACTCCTCAACAAGAACTATTGGTATAGTGCAGGGATTTTCGTGCAAGCCGAGGGAGGCTACAAGGTGAAGGTTAGAGATCAAATAGTCATACCTTCCCTCAACATGTACGAGCTACTCTACGTACCGAATTGGTACGAAGTGTGGACGGGCCAGCCTTACCCATTGGAGCCAAAACCGGAGGATGAGCTCTCACTTAGGCCATGTCACACCCGGTTTGAGCGAGACGACGTGGACGAATATGAAGAAGAAGATGAGCAAGAGGATACCGAGGTAGTAGGCGATAACACCGAGGAAGCCGACACCGAGGGCGGCACTGAGGAGCTCAACTTTACAGAAGAAGACATGGAGACGGAGGAATTAGGAGGCAACATCTTCGTCGACGAGCCAACCAGGGTCGTTAACGACCATTTCCAGCCACCACCCAACACTATTAACGAGGCAACCAGCTTCGTTAACGAGGTGCCGCAAGCTCCTGTCGACCCTCCACCAGCTCCTGTCGACCCTCATGCATATGGCTTAATGCCTTACAACCCGGTGATGTATCAAGACCATTTCCAGCCTCAGTACCCACCACCTCCTCAGCCCGAGTACGCAGGATCGAGCATACCACCACCATGGGCCGAGGATCTTTCTGCACGGATGCGGCAGCTTCACCTCCAGACCGATCACATTCATCGGAGGATGGATAGATGGGAAACCGTCTATTCCGCTCACATGTCGATGGAGGACGAGCGGCAACGTTAGAGAGAGGCGGAGGATGTTGAGCGTTGGAGGACGATGTATGACTTCATGGAGAACTTTGAGCACTACTTTCCTCCACCGAACCGTTGATCAAGCTCAAAGATGAAGTTTCCTTTCCTTGTTTCCACTTTTGTAAGTTTTATGTTTTTCTTTTTCTTTTTAATTTTTTGTTTTCTTTTCTATTTCTTTTCCCTCTTCTTGTTAATTTTCTTACAGTGGGGACACTGTAATATTAAGTATGGGGTGGGAAGAAAGTAGAAAAATTATGTCCTAGGTGTTTTTGTGTTCTATGTAGTTGTTATTTCTTTTAAATTGAAAAGAAAAAAATCGAAAAAACCAAAACAAATTGAAAAATCTAAAAATCCAAAAAGAGTTTAGAATTGATAGATATCCCTTCTTAAAGTTCTATGATAGCAATCACTAGTTTAATCATATAATTCCTTGCAAATATGTCTTTGAAAGTATAGCCGGATTCTTAAAATTGAAATTATTGTTTTTAGAAGAGAATAGCATTAGATGAAATTGAGCACATATACTTTATAGCATAGATGATGCAATCCAACAAAACTTACCTTGTGAGAAATTTTTGGCCTTATAGGGAGAACATTTATAAATCCCTCTTCTTTTTTGTGTGATTTACTCTCTTTATGCATATTATCTCTTGGAATTGTGATGGTTATCTATTTCTTGAGACCCTTATAGGATTTATAGTTCATTACTTGTGAAGATCATATGATAGAGAACTTATTTTTATGAGCCCTATTATCCCCTATCTACCTGTACATTATTCCTTCTGTTGATAACCAATTCTGGCCTGAAACCTTTTATTTTTAGCTCCACAAAAATTATTCCCTAGCCGAGATAAGCTTGACCCTATCCGGGAATTAGGACTTAGATTGGAGAGGTAAAGTTTTGTGTTTTGTTGAAAAGAAAAGAGTTTATATTTGCTTGAATTGAAGGGTACTTGGGAAGGGTAGATTTGGAAGTCTCTTGTTATTACATGTAAGAAAGGTCTCTTGATAAAAAGATGCACAAAATAAAGTTTTAAGGGAAGAAAATGTATACGGTGGATCGTTAACGACCCGGATGTGGGTTCGTTAACGAGGCAGCGAAAAGAAAAAAAAAGAAAAAAAAAGAGAAACGAGGAAAAGTTGAAGTGCATTTGTGTTTAAAGATAATATAAAGAGATTCTTTTATTTTTGATTATGAGATTTTCTAGGATGATAAGGGGTGAGTGAAAATAAGTGTGCCTAATATGAAGAGTGAGTTTGGTATGTGTTTTTATGAGAGTTTTTTTTTTTGGATGTGTGAGTTTTTAGGAGTCTTTGATTCCCGGATAATATTAGCACCATATGACCAAATGTTTCCACGCCCTATTGTTATTACCAAGCCCCATTACAACCCGGCCGAATGGAAACTTCTATGAAGTTTTTCATTGAGCCTAAGTTCTCTTGATGATTCTTTGCTTGTTTTGACAAATCTTGGGTGGAGAGTATTGGTGATATAAGTTCCAATTTCTATGAGTTTTTGTATATAGGATGAGTTGAGAGATTGAAATTATAAGCCCAAACACTTGAGAGTTGAGAGAAACACATTATATCCCTTGAGAGGTTGGATTGTATTATTTTATGTCTATTTAAGTGCATATATGTGTAAGGATGTTAATAGTCTTTTGCTATAATTTTCTTATGTGTAGATGTCACTTTTTGAAGATGTCTATGTCTTGATAAACATGATTTGTTTTGGTTTTGGTTAGTATCTTGTTTATTGCTTGAGGACAAGCAAGTCTAAGTATGGGATATTTTGATGTTCGCATTTTTAGTATAGTTTTTGATAGGTTTTCTTTGCTTATTAGGATTAGTTTTGTCTAGTTTAGGTTTTGTTTTGAGTATTTTTAGATAGTTCTGCATAAATCTACGAAAAGAGTGGAATCTACGCTATTTTGTGTATTTTGCAGGTTTTAGTAAGAAAAGGAGCTAAATGGAGCTAAATTGGTGCATCTCAGTGAAGGACGGGAAGGTGCAAGATTTAAGAAGTCAAAGCTCGAAGTACAAGAGGAGGTGTTGAAGAAAACAAACCCAAGGCTCGTTAACGAGGCTGTGAAGGGTCGTTAACGAGGCCACGAAGAGAAAGATTTTGGAGTATTATTTTATTATTCACCGATTCTGAGCGGGAATTTATTTCCGTATCGGTTGAGTATCTTTTTAGAATCTTTATGGGTTATTAGAATATGTATTTTAGGGTTTAATATCTTTCTAGATTTTATTTCTATCTTTTAGAGATTGTTTCTATCTTTTTAGGAAAGTTCTTATCTTTTAGCCTTTTTAGTTTTTTAGGATTTTCTAGTATAAATACCCTTCTATCTAGCATAGAAAGAGAGGGGGGCTTAATTTTGGAGTTGAATTTTAGAGCTAGTTTTGGAGAAGATTTGGAGGAAGGCCGAAGGAGAGAGAACCGGATCGGAAGTCGGTGACGAGGTTCGATAACGACGGTTTCCGAGGTTCGTTTGTCGAGTTTGTGGTTCGGTGCATGTTTTGTTTTAGTTTTCTTCTGAATCTCTGTAAGACGATATTTTTGTTATTAATTTAAGTTTGAGTTTTGTTTCAATGTTTATTTTTATTGAAGTTTTTAGTTTCTTAATCATGAATAGTGAGTAGTCTATTTTTCTAGGGTCGGGGTTAAGCCCGGCATAGATGAGCATGTTTGATGAGTAAGATTGTGTGTTGAATGCCTTTTAATCTTTATTGAGATTTTTTGTTGTGCTTAATACCGAAACGGGAGTTGAGGTAATTTGAGTTTTAACTTGATTGAAAGAGAAAGTTAGTAACTTGAAGGTTGATATTGTTTGGTAACGAAAGTTTCAAGCTTTAGATCCAAAACAAGCAATTGAGTGAGTTAGTTTATGAAAGTAGATTAATTTACTTGTTAAGTCAATGAAAGTTGATGACTCTATCTATTTAAAGGCATGATCTTATCTTCTTACGAATTCTTATGCTTGGCTATGTAGTGGGGTCCCTTATCCTAGATTTTTGTTTTTATTGAATTATTTCTGATAAATCTTCATTGCTGAATACTTGCTTCGGTACCGAGTATTAATTAGGAATTTAATTAGGTCGTTAGTTAGTATTTTTGTGTTCGGTGGTTCGGTAGCGATCCTGACAAGGTCGTTAACGAGGCATCTCGTGAGTGTTTTGCTTGATTTTATTTGGTTTTTATTAGATTGATAGACAAACAACCTTGCTTCCCGTGGACGAACCTGACTCCCCTGTACTCAGCGGGGTCTTGACTTACAAATTTATTTGTTGGCCGAGAATACCCTTTCAACAGAAGGCCGCGGAGCTGAGTAGTCCGCGGTGGAGCCAAGATGCAGTGCCGCGATCGCGGAGGCCTAAGGCCGCGGTCGCGGGTCAGCGTTGACTCGGAGGGAAATTCTACAGCTCCGCGCTCACGGAGGTTGTTCACCGCAATCGCGGAAGTCCACATCAGCGAGGATCCGAGGCGGCGTTTTATCTATCTTTATCTTTTATTTTAGTTTCCTTTTATCTTTTTATTCCGAGTATGTTCGAGACTACTTAAGTTTATTTTTCAGACTTTGTTTTGTATTCTCTTAGACCTAATTTCAGACTTTGTGTTTTTCTCTCTTATGGAGAACTAAACTCCTTAATTCTATTCGAGTTGAAGCTTTTCAGACTCAAGTTGTTGTGAGATTCGTCTTTACAGGTTTATTTCTACAGGTTATTTCAATTCTCTTGTGCGTAATTTGTATTTATTATATTGATTTCTACTTGATTGATCACCTTGTTGGAGTTGATCTTATCTATTGCTAGATCTAGGTTTTCTCGTAGAAAAGCCTTATCTTTGTAGCAACTCAATTGATTTAGGACTCGTTGGACTAAAACAATTGAGAAGAGATTTGAATGCATGTTGATTGTTTGACTCGTTGGAATTCAATTGCATGTATCCTGTTTATCCTTGCTCTTAATGCTGATATCCTTATTATTTATGATCGTTTCATGAATTGTTTGGATATTAAGTTACATGTCTCGTTGCCATGTTATAATTCTGATCAGGATAGGAATAACTGAAAGAAATAACTTGTTTGAATCTAGGATCAATAACTTGAGGAAGAAAAGTGGATACTTGAATAGGATTTCTTTCCTTTAACTTGATAAAAATCCAATCTTTGTCTTGTTTGATTACTTTCTTTGTTTGTTTCAATTCATTAGTGTTAGTTTAATAATCAAAATCCCCCCTTTGTTACTTCTTTGAGTTGATAATAATAAAACTTAGGATACAAGTGTCTCTTGGGTTCGACCCCGACTTACCGATTATACTAGTTGTGTAACTAGGGATTTATTTTTGATTTGGCACGACGACTTTAAGCCAGTCAGCCGCCAAAGACGAGGTGGCAAAGTTGCTGGCCACGGAATTCATCCGTGAGGTCCAGTATCCAAGGTGGCTGTCCAACGTCGTGTTGGTCAAAAAGGCCAGCGGCAAGTGGCGGATGTGTATGGACTTTAAAGACCTCAACAAGGCGTTTCCCAAGGATAGCTACCCCCTGCCCTCAATTGACGAGCTAGTTGATTCGACTGCGGGTCATGAGGTTTTAAGCTTCCTCGACGCATACTCTGGATACAATCAGATCTCGATGAATTCACGTGACTAGGAAGAGACGTCCTTCATCACGCAGCGGGGAACATACTGCTACAAGGTCATGCCCTTCGGCCTTAAAAACATTGGGTCCAAATTCCAACTCCTCATTGACCGGGTCTTTAAGAACCATCTGGGGAGAAATGTGTCGGCTTACGTAGATGAAATCGTCGTGCGAAGAAAAAGCCCCGAAGAACATCTGGTCGACCTCGCTGAGGTCTTCGCCACCCTTAGGCACAACCGTCTAAGCCTGAATCCCGAGAAATACGTCTTCGGCGTATCATCAGGGAAGTTCTTGGGCTTCATGATCAGCGAGTGTGGGATCGACGTCAACCCAGCCAAGGTCGAGTCAATCCTCTCAATGAGATCCCCGAGGTCTCGAACAAAGGTACAACGGCTCAACGGAGATGTGAACTACCTAGGAAGGTTATGCTCCCGTTTAGCGGACAGATCCCTTCCCTTTTTTTGCCGCTCTCAAGAACAATGACAAGTTCGTCTGGGACGAGGGGCTCGATCTCGCCTTCTTTGAATTAAAGACCTTCCTGTCAAGGCTCCTGATGTCCGCTTTTTAGGTAGGTTTTTAGTGTCTAGATAGATTAGATTAAGTTGGTTTTCATGCTTGAGTTTTATATTTTTGAGTCTTTTTGCTTTAGTTTTCGTATTTCCTTGAGAATCGGAAACTACGCGTATTTTGTGTCTTTTGTAGGTATTTTGGAGCGTAACCGAAGAATTTGGAGTACCATATGAAGAGGTGGACGAGCTATGAAGAGAAGTTAAGGATCTCGTGCACGAGCCAAGGCAATCCAAGAATGACCCAACAAGGTCGTGCACGAGCCTACACATGCCAAGATCGACCCATTCCAAAAGACAGGCCTCAGGACCGACCCCAGGGGGGGTCAAGAACGACCCTATGTGGGTCGTGCATGGGTATATTCTATCTTTTATTTTAGGAAGTAGTTTTATCTTGTTTCCTAGTATAATTAGGGATCCTTTTTCTCTTTAAAAGGGGGCTAGACCTTCTGGTTTAGATATATTTTTTCTAGCTTTGGTTTGGAGTTTAAGAGGAAGACTTGGAGGAAGTTGGAGAAATTTGTAAGACCTCTTTGTTTTTAATTTGATTTTTCGGTTTGTTTTTCATGATCATGTCTTCTTCTTTCTTCTCCATGTGTGAATAGTTTTCTTAGATTCTAGGGTTGGGTGAAAACCCAACACAATCATGCATGTCTAAACTTGAATTCATGACTTGATTGCTTAAAGATCATATCTATCTATCTTGTGCTAAATACCTTTGCGAAATTTGAGGCAATATCTTGCAATTAACCTAAAAGCGAAAGTGTAAAGTTGATTGCTTGATTAGATCTAAATAGGATTATTTGCGAAAGTTGATATTCCTAGGTTGAAGGATAGATAGAAAGTTGTTTAATTTGCGACAGTTGATTGAATAACTTGAATTGTTTGCGACAGTTGACTTTTCTATGATCTAGATTGCATGATAGTTGTGAGTTCTTGTTAAAAGCATGTATGGTTGTTGTTATGGTAGCCCTAGCCCTAGGATTGCTCTTTTTATACTTGATTAAAACCCATTAAGTTGACTCGATCTCGACCCCATAAGGTCGTGTTCGACCCTTAGTCCCTTGTTTGTTCTCTTGCTTTTCGTAGTTTATCAACTAATCTTTGGCATAATTCTCATTCCCGTGGAAAAACCTGACTCCTCTATACTCAGCGGGGTCTTGAATATAAATTTATTTGTTCAAGAAACCCTTCAACAACTCCCCACTTTGTCACCCCCATCGGCGGGCGAAGATCTGCAACTATACGTCGCGGTGAGCCCGAGACAGTGAGCGCGGTTCTAACTAGAGAGGCCATGCACCCAATATACTTCGTAAGTCGCGTGCTCCAACCTGCGGAGCAGCGATACTCCCCGGCGGAGAAGATGGCGCTGGCAGTTGTGACCGCCGCGAGGCGACTGCGCCCTTACTTCCATGCACACCCCATTCATGTCCTCTCCGACCTCCCGCTCCGAAAAATCCTCTATCAACCCGCCCTCTCCGGGCGTATGACGAAATGGGCGGTCGGGCTCTCCGAGTTCGACATCAGCTACCTCCCAAGAACCGCGATGAAGGGGCAGGCCCTCGCCGACTTCATGGTGGAGGTCACCTTCCCCGAAACCGACGCAAGCTTGGAGGAGTGGAAGGTGTTCATTGATGGCTCACGATGTGACGCCAGTGGCGGGGCCGGTGTATTCCTCGCTGGTCCGTCAATCGAGACGGAGTACGCCCTCAACTTCGCCTTCGAGGCCACTAACAACGACGCCGAATACGAGGCCATGATCGCCGAGATCGAGATGGCGCTCCTTAGCGGAGCCCGCAAAATCAGGGTCTACACAGATTCCGAGCTGGTGGCACGTCAGCTCAACGGCCAATACGACACCAGGACGGGATTCCTGCCTGCCTACCGAGAGAAGGTGAAGGCCTTGGCGTCGCGCCTAGATACTTTTGCGGTAGAATCCATCCCGCGAGCCTCGAACACAAAGGCAGATGCTCTCGTGAGGTTGGGATCTGCCATTCCCTTGGAGGTAGGGAACCGCGTGATGGTAGAGAGAAAACTCTCGCGAAGTGTGGACAATGAGGTCCTCTCCGTCAAAACCGAGGACTGGAGGTTCCCAATAACACGGTATGTGGAGAGCGGTGTCCTCCCAGAAGACCCCGCGCTGGCCAGGAAGCTGAAAATGCAGGTGGCCCGCTACTGCGTCATCTGTGGCCAGCTCTATCGCCGAGGTTACGCTGAGCCCAACTTGCTATGCGTACCACCTGAGGTCACGGATCACATCCTCTACGAGGCACATGAGGGGGTCTGTGGCGGCCACCCGGGGTGGCGGGGCTTGGCGCATAAAATCATCCATCTAGTGTTCTTTTGGCCCACTCCCCGACAAGATGCGAAGGCCTACGTCCAAAGGTGCGATGGGTGTCAGAAACACGAGAACCTCCAGCACACTCCAACCTCCCGTCTCCACTCCATCCACGCACCCTGCCCGTTCGCTGATAGGCGTGAAATGGTCGTGCAAATCACGGCTATGCAAAAGAGTCCTAACAAACCTAAAGACTGTAGCTTTAGGGAAGTAAGGGTCGAATCCACATGGAGGAGATTTATCTTTCTATGTAAGTTTTATGTTAATTAAAGTAAAAGGGGTTTAAGAATTAAACAACTATTTAGCATGCAAAAACTAATAAAGCAATTAAAGTTTGGGTTTTTATCAATTTAGGGAAAACACTTAGTCAACCAAAGATCCACATTCGTATGACAAGTTGATCATAGATTCACTCAATATCGCATGCATATGGAATTCCAATTCCTTTCCAAAGATAATTAATAGCACAACCACATACTATCAATCCTAACTAATTGAATAACCCTGAAACTATCAAGATTCAATTCAAAAGCAGCATTAATAATAGGAATATAATCAGGATACAATTCTAGCATAAAACAACCAGCTTTTATACTAGAATGCAGTTTAACTCTCTTCTACAATAGACTAGCACAACCAGTTACTAGTACAATGTAGGTTGCTACTATAAAATAGAGAAACTCAACCAGTAATTTCTCTAAATCTAGAAATTGAGATTCAATAACAACAACCCTAGAAATCGTTGAAATCAATCACATAAACAACAATTCAAACAAGAGAGTAAAATAATTCCATGCAATAGATAAAGAGTAGAAATCTCACAACTGAAAGTCAAACGATGTTTCAAACTGTCTGACTAAGCAAAGAGGCTTAGTTCTCCATGAAAAGCTAAAAACTCTGAATGGAAAACCTCGTAGAGAGCTCTCCCAACCTCTAGAATCTCATACCCCGCCACCTCAAGGGACTTATGCCCTGCGGCTCTCGGGTCGAGATCCCCAGTCCATGGGGTTGTGATGATGTCCAAAGTAGTAAAATAAGAAGTGGGTCCGGGACACAAGGTACAAACAAGGCTCGACGGGCCTTCCAAGGATGATTCGGGGTCCCACACCCAGACCCATACCCCTCATTTATTCTAACAAAAATCCTACCCCACGAGGTCCTCCGAAACCTTGGAGCGAGGCTTCCACCTCGTAACCGACTCTACTGACACACCCGCCCACCAGAACCACTCAGCTAACGCCGCTTCCCCGAGCCAATCACCAGCTGCCTCGCCTTTAGACCAATTAGAGGCCCTGATCTCGGCCGTCCCACATCGGACCATGATCAAAACCTGACCCCCCCAATCCTCTATAAATAGAGGAGAACCTCGCATGGAAAAGGGATCGAAAAACATCTAAAACTCAAGAACTATCTTGCTCGTTGAAGATCGACGTGATCGAAACATCGTCAAAAGACCTCGCTACAGACAAGTGAAATCCACAAAAAGACTTCAAGTCATACAGAAACCTCGCTCACACCAAAGACCTCGCTACACAATCTCACAAGACTCCCTACACCACGCTCTCAAGTCTACCTCGTCTCAAGATCAACCAAGCAATACTTAGGTGGTAGAATCGTTTAGCAAACAGGAGATCACGAATATTGTTAGATCGAGATCTCGAATACTCGTAAGAGGTCTAAGGTTTAATTCTCAATTGCTTATTAACCTCGCTGGATTGTAACCTCGTTGTAAGAGAAATATAAATAAAGAAGCAAGAGTTTGCACAATCAAATATAATAATTTCATTCCTTGTCTTCTAGCCAGTTGTTATTTCGGGTTTCATCACTGGCGCCGTCTGTGGGAACTTCTTAATCCTAAGTAGTCTCCCGATTAGTGCAAACCTTGGATTTTGAACCCCTCGAATTGTCTTGCCCAAACAACTTCTTTCCCCAACATCCCGACAACATGCCCGAGACCCCGCAGTGGATGGCCGCGGGGCCCCAGGGTGCCCTTTCGTGGTTCCTCCGGGTTGGACGTACAACGCTCCACAAAACCCCTACCCATTCCAGGGGTATGAACAGGGTGGCGTACCGCCGAACCCGTATCCTTACCCGGGTTACGGACAGTACCATCCAGGTCATGCTCCCCCATATGTCCCTATCCCCGCTCAGGGGCAACCCCATTGCGAGTAAGTGCCCGCGTACGTCCCCGAGTATATGCTGTTGAGAGGGTTTCCTGACAACAAATAAATTTATAAGTCAAGACCCTTGCTGAGTATAGCAGAGTCAGGATCGTTCCACAGGAAGCAAGGTTGTTCGTTTATCAACTACTAAAAAGCAAACAAAATCAAGCAAAAACACTCACAAGCAGCCTCGTTAACAACGTTGTCAGGGTCGTTAATGAACCACCGTAAACAAAAAGATTCAACTAACGACCTAAATAAATTCAGTACCGAGCCAAGTAACTCAGCTACGAAATTCACTTAAGATAATTCAAATAAAAACAAAGATCTAGGACTAGGGACACCACAACATAGCCAAGCATATAAACTCGTAAGAAGATAAGATCATGCCTTTAAATAGATAGAGTCATCAACTTCGTTGACTATCAAGTAAATTAACCTACTTTCGCATCCTAATTCACTCAATTATTTGCTTTGGATCTAAAGCTTGAAACTTTCGTATTCAAACAATATCAACCTTCAAGTTACTAATTTTCTCTTTCAATCAAGTTAAAAACTCAAATTACCTCAACTTTCATCTTGGTATAAGCACAACAAACAATCTCGATAATAGATAAAAGGCATTCAACACACAATCTCACTCATCAAACATGCTCAACTATGTCGGGCTTAACCCCGATCCTAGAAAAGAAGACTACTCATTAATCATAACTACTAAACAAATAAATTCAATAAAAGAAAACATTAAAAACCAATTACTACTCAATTTAAAATAGAAAAATCTGTCTTACAGAAATTGAGAAGAAACCGAAAAAAGAACAAAACACCGAACCCAAAATCTCGATCAACGAACTCGGTAACTTTCGTTCACCGACCTCCGAACTCGACTCTGATCCTCTCTCGCCTCTTCGGTTCTTCCTCCTCTCTAAAATCTCTAAAAAGTCTCTCCCCTTTCTATGCTAGATAGAAGGGTATTTATACTAAAAAGCTAAAAACTTAAAAGGCTAGAAGATATAAACTTTCCTAAAAAGATAAAAATAAACCCCTAAAAGATAGAAATAAAATCTAGAAGATAACAAGACCTAAAATACATAATATAATAACCCTAAAAATCACAAAAAGATACTCTACCGACACGGAATAATTTCCCGCACAGGATCGGTGAGTCACAAAGTTAACCCTCGAAATTTGTGTCTCGTGGCCTCGTTAACGAGCCCTCACAGCCTCGTTAACGAGCCTGGGCTTGGTTTATTCCCCATTTTATCTCGTAAATCTTGAACTCTAACTTCTTCAAACTCGTATTCCTCTGTCTTTCACTGTAGCACTCCAAATTCAGCTCCATATAGCACCTTTTCCTTGCTAAAACCTACAAAATACACAAAATAGAGTAGCTTCCATACTTTCCATAGAAATATGCAAAACTATCCAAAAACACACCAAACTAAACCTAAAGTCATCAAAACTAAACCTAATAAACAAAGAAAAACCTACTAAAAACTATACTAAAAATGCGAACATCAAAATACCACATACTTAAACTTGCTTGTCCTCAAGCAATCACTAAACTTAACCAAAACCAAACAATCATACTTATCAAGATATAGCCATCGTTTAAAAAGCAATTTCTACACATGAGAAAAATATAGCAAAAGATTATTAATGTCATCACACATATATGCACTAAATAGACATAAGAAACTACAATCCAACCTCACAAGGGATATAATGTGTTTCACTCAACTCTCAAGTGTTTAGGCTCATAAATTCAATCTCTCAACTCATCTTATATACAAAAACTCATAGAAATTGGAACTTATATCACCAATACTCTCCACCCAAGATTTGTCAAAACAAGCAAAAATCATCAAGAGAACTTAGAGGGCTCTATGAAAAACTTCATAGAAGCTTCCATTCGGTCGGGTTGTAATGGGGCTTGGTAATAATAATAAGGCGTGGAAATATTTTGGTCATGTGGTGCTAATAATATCCGGGAATCAAAGACTCCTAAAAACTCACACATCTCCAAAACTCTCATAAAACAACATACCAAACTCACTCTCTGATTATGCACACTTATTTTCAGTCACCCATTATCATCCTCGAAAGTCTCAATAGAAATAAAAGAATATCTGATATTATCTATAAACACACATCCACTTCAAACTTTACTTCTTTTTCCTTTTTTTCTTTTTCTTTTTCTGCCTCGTTAACGAGCCCACTTCAGGGTCGTTAACGAACTTCCGTATGTATTCCTTCTCTTTTCTCAACAACTTCATTTTTGTGCATCCTTTGCTTATCAAGATATCTTTCTTTTACATAATATTAGAACAAGAGACCTCCAATATACCTTTCCCAATAATCCCTCAATCAAAGCAAACATTATAAAACACTCCTTTCTTTTTAACACTCAACAAAAAATACCTCTCCAATCTAAGTCCTAATCCCCGGATAGGGTCAAGCTTATCTCGGCTTGGGAAAATTTTGTGGAGCTAAAAATAAGGCTTCAGGCTAAAATTGGTTGTCAAAAGAAGGATCATGTAAAGGTGGATAGGGAATGATAGGGCTTATAAAAATAAGTTCTCCATCATATGATTTTCACAAGTAATGAACTATAAATCCCATATGGGTCTCAAGAAATAGATAACCGTCACAATTCCAAGAGATAATATGCATTTAGAGAGTAAATCACACAAGAAAAGAAGATGGATTTATTAATGTTCTCCATATAAGGCCAAAAATTCCTCACTAGGTAATAATTTTGTTGGATTGCATCACTTATGCTATAAAGTATACGTGCTCAATTTCATCAAATGCTATCTTCTTCTAAAAACAAACAATTTCAAGTTAAGAATCCGGCTATACTATTAAAGACATGCTTGCAAGGAATTATATGATTAAGCTAGCAACTACTATCATAGAACCTAAGAAAGGGATATTTATCAATTCTAAAACTCTTTTTTTAGATTTTTTTAATTTTCCGATTTTTTTTTTCGTTTTTCAATTTTCAAAATAAAAAAAACTACTTAAAACACATAAAGACATAAGACAATAAGTTTTCTATTTTCTCCCACCCCATACTTAAAATTACAGTGTCCCCACTGTAAGAAAAAGAAGAAGAAGGAAAAGAAATAGAAAAGAAAACAAATAAAGATAAAAATAAGAAAAAGAAAAACATAAAAACTTACAAAGTCTCAAAAGTGGGAAACAAGGAAAAACTTCATCTTCAGGCTGAATCAACGGTGTGGTGGAGGAAAGTAGTGCTCAAAGTTCCCCATGA
Source organism: Fallopia convolvulus (assembly GCA_964016875.1). Lineage (NCBI taxonomy): Eukaryota > Viridiplantae > Streptophyta > Magnoliopsida > Caryophyllales > Polygonaceae > Fallopia > Fallopia convolvulus. The sequence continues at coordinate 52,129,247 of OZ024731.1, read as the reverse complement.
AGTCGTACATCGTCCTCTAACGCTCAGCATCATCCGCCTCTCTCTGACGATGCCTCTCATCCTCCATCGACATGCGAGCAGAATAGACGGATTCCCATCTATCCATCCTCCTACGAATATGATCCTGTTGGAGGTGAAGCTGCTGCATCCGTGCAGAAAGATCCTCGGCCCATGGTGGTGGCATACTCGATCATGTGTACTCGGGCTGAGGAGGTGGTGGATAGTGAGACTGGAAATGATCTTGATACATCACCGGGTTGTATGGCATGAGTCCATAGGAATGAGGGTCGGTAGGAGCTGGCGGTGGGTCGACAGAAGCTCTCGGCGCCTCGTTAACAAAGTTGGGTGCCTCGTTAGCAGTGTAGGAAGGAGGCTGGAAATGGTCGTTAACGAGCCTGGTGGGCTCGTCAACGAGGACGTTGCTCCCCAATACTTCCGTGTCGAGGTCTTCATCTTCGAGGTTTAGCTCCTCAGTTCCTCCCTCGGTGTCGACTTCTTCAGTGTCATCGCCTACAACCTCGGTATCCTCATCTTCATCTTCGTCCATTGCATCTTCCTCTCGCTCAAAACGGGACTCACACGGCCTAAGTGAGAGCTCATCCTCCGGCTTGGGTTCCAATGGATAAGCGTGCCCCGTCCACGCCTCGTACCAATTTGGTACGTAGAGAAGCTCCAACTTGTCGAGGGTCGGTGTAACGATGCGATCTTGTACTTTCACCTTGAATCCTCCCTCGGCTTGAATGAAGACACTGGAGCTATACTAATAGTTCTTGTTGAGGAGTTAGGCGTGGGCCGGTGTGTAGCGAGTGAGGTCAACTCCAAGGTTCTTATCCAAAAGGCTAACCAAGTTGCCACACCAAACCTCCTTGGACTTGGTTGATTTCTCGATGTAGTAGAGCCATTCGTACCCCAAATTCAAGGGGTCGGCCTCCTCGAAAAGGATGGTGCGGAGACAAGCAACTTCCGTCCTCGTTGGCCGGTTCAACTCTCTCTTCGGCCAAAACGTAGCGACTAGGACTCGGAGAATGATCCTAAATATGGGGTTGATGATATTTGCCCCAGATAATGCCGTTGTGGAGGATTGGACCTCCCCAATGATGTAGCTCCAAGTACGAATCACTCTATAATCTTTCAAGCTGTAGTCTCTGGACGGGTTCGGAAGCTCTAAAATTGCATTGAACTCTGCCATGGTGAACTCACGGCTCACATTGCCGAGCCGAAACCGGATTCGTCCCGCCGAAGTCTTCGACGAGAAGCTAGTCTCTAAGGTGGCCAAAAACTCGGATGTGAGGGCCGGATAGTGTGGTAAATTCTCCTGCTTCAGGAGATGAGCGGCACCAAGAATAACAAAGGCCTCCTGGACCTCCGTGTAGATCCCCGTGTTTACAACACTAGACTTCGAGAACCAACGGGTGTAGTGGTCCTTCTCTAGTATGGCACGGTAGCGACGCACTTGGCCTTGAGTGCTCAATATCACGTCATCCACGCTAGGTGGAGATGCGGACCTCTGGTTCCTTCTCTTCTTCTGAGCTCGGGTAGCGGGTCTGCTTGAACTTGCCATGAGATCCTACATAACAATCAAGAATTTTCCAAGATAAGATCCACTCAAAATAGATAGGTAAGAGACCCCATACTTGGTCTCGAAACAGCCTCGGAATTATTCGTTAACTACCCAATTGGGTCGTTTATGATTCTGGACTGGTATTGATTTTTGAAGCTGTGCAGGGTCGTTAACGAGCCTGGGTGGGTCGTTAACGAGCTGCCGAGAGCCAAATCACAGAATTCCGAGTTTAATCTACCTTAAAATTCAAGCAAAAATCAAGCATGCAATCCTCTATACGTCTTCACTAGTCACACAATCGAATATACGCACCCCATGCTAACGACCCTTCTAATACCCATCCCGAACATGCTAAATTTACCCGAAATTTTGACATGCTAAGTTTAAAACTTGATACTATAACAAGAAAAATTCATGCTTTTCACAATCATCTTTTCACAATGGCACATCTAACATGAATATCCTTCTATAGATCTAGAATCACGAAGCAAAATCAAACTTTCATGGGCAAAATTCCAATTATGAACATCGACCCTCTATATGAACTCAATTCTAGATATGAAATTTCTACCCTAAAAGCCATAAATCATGCAATTTCGAGTTAGGGTTTAGAAAACATACCGGAGAACCGAGAAAATTGAAGAACAAGGGGTCGGAAATCGGGTGAGTAACGAGCTCGGTGAGGGTTATCGAAAGCTTGGATCTTCGACGGTGGAGGGAAGGGTTTCCGGGCTTCGTTAACGATGGTTGCTCGGTGGTGGTTAGTGCGGGATTCCGATCGGTGGGAGGGGGTCTTCAAGATCTTTGGTTGAGTTTTTGAGAAGATTTAAAGGTGGATTTTTGGAAGGGGTAAGAGGGTTTTATAGGAGAGGGAAGGGATAGGAATAGGAAGAGGGGGGCGGCGGCATGGGTAGGTAAAAAGATAGATTAGGTTAAAAAAACATACCTGCCCGTTTGCCGAGTCGGGTCGTTAACGACCCTGGGTGGGTCGTTAACGAGCCACCGTAGCCTCTTGGAGTTATTTTCGATCCCTTCTCCTGCATCTTGTTAGCTAAAAATTTATCCTAATTTCTATCCTAAAAATTACTATAAAAAAAACTCAAAAGAAAGCTAAGAAAAATAATCTAAAAAGAAAAGAAAAAGAAAAAGAAAATCTAATTCTATACTAAAAGCGGGTTACCTCCCGTAAGCGCTATTTTTAACGTCGTTAGCCCGACGTGCTCCTTTGACTAGTCCGATGATGTGAGAGCCATGGTAACTCTGATCTCTTCGTCCGGGTCGGTTTGCTCATGGAACTTCTTCAGCCGGTGCCCATTAACTTTGAAGATTACGCCTCGGTTATCGATCAACTCTACCGCTCCATGAGGATAAATGTGATGAACCAAGAATGGCCCACACCATCGTGTCCTGAGCTTCCCTAGGAATAATCGGAGTCTAGAATTGAAAAGAAGTACCTTGTCGCCGACGTAATAAGTTTTGGGCACTAATTTCCGATCATGCCACCTTTTAGTGCGCTCCTTGTAAATTTCAACATTTTCATACGCCTTCAACCTCAGTTCTTCTAATGCTTGCAAGTCCATGAATCTTTTTGCTCCTGCCGCGTCAAGGTTCATGTTGAGCTCCTTTAGAGCCCATAATGCTTTATGCTCCATCTCGACTGGTAAATGACATGTCTTGCCATACACTAGATTATAAGGGGTGGTGCGTAGAGGTGTCTTGTATGTTGTCCTATATGCCCACAGAGCGTCATCCAATTTGGAGGACCAATCCTTCCTAGAACGGGAAACTGTCTTCTCCAATATGCTCTTTATTTGCCTATTTGAAACTTCAACTTGGCCACTAGTTTGGGGATGATAGGGTGTTGCCACCCGATGGGATACCCCATACTTAGCCAAAAGTGCTTCAAAACTCCGCTCAATGAAATGAGAACCACCATCACTGATAAGGACCCTTGGAACGCCGAACCTAGGGAAAATGTTGGTCTTGATGAATTTAGCCACAGTCTTGGCGTCGTTAGTCCTTGTAGCAACAGCTTCCACCCACTTAGAGACGTAATCGACCGCAATAGGAAGTACTTGTAGGGGCTTGATGTAGGAAACGGTCCCATGAAGTCAATGCCCCATACATCAAATAGCTCAACCTCTAATATCCTGGTTAGTGGATTTTCATGTCTCCAAGTGATGATGCCTGAGCGTTGACATCCATCACATGCTGTCACATAAGCTTGCACATCCTTGAACATGGTTGGCAAATAGAGACCACTTTGAAGAATCTTCGCCGTAGTTTTGAATCCTTTTGCATGGCCTCCAGTTGGAAGTGTGTGACATTGACGGATCACATTCTCGATCTCCTCTTCTGGAACACAACGCCTAAAGAGGTGATCGCTTCCTTGCTTAAACAAGTAGGGATCATCCCAATAGTACTGTTTTACATCATGGAGAAATTTCTTCTTCTTTTGTGGGGTAAGACCCTCGGGAATCATGCCTCCTACAAGATAGTTAGCGAAATTCGCAAACCAAGGGGCTTTTGACCCTCTAACAACATGGATTGATATTGGGGAAGAAGAAGTAGAAGTAGGAGAAGGAATGGAATTGATTTGAGCTAGTTTGGTTTCAGAAATCTTACTTGGATGGGTCGTTAACGAGCTCGAAGTCATTATTTTATCCTCGGTAACGACCTCCCGTGGCTCAGTAACGACCTGATTGACTGTCATGCCGACCCATTCTGAAAGTTTATCCATGTAATTTGTTCCTTCTAGCCTCGGCACCTCGTTAACGACCCTGAAGGGGTCGGTGATGAGAGTCTTGTGGAGTTCGACCTCGTTCAGCAGGAGGTGTTCGTCAGGCCTGGAATCGTCTATTGGCACCTCATTGTTGGACTCGGTGATATGCCCTACTGGCAATCTGGATAAGTGATCCGCCACTAGATTCTCTGCTCCCTTTTTGTCTCGTATTTCACGGTCAAATTCCTGCAGTAAGAGCATCCAACGAAGCAATCTAAGTTTGGCATCCTTTTTAGCCATTAAGTATCTAACAACCTCATGGTCAGTATAAACAATCACTTTAGATCCAACAAGATAGGACCGGAATTTTTCAAAGGCAAATACCACAGCAAGGAACTCCTTTTCTGTTGTGGTATACTTACTCTGCGCCTCATCCAGCGTCTTACTGGCGTAATAGATGGCGTGAAGTTTTTTCTCCTTCCGTTGCCCTAAGACTGCGCCAACTGCATAGTCACTGGCATCGCACATAATCTCAAAGGGTAATGTCCAATCTGGGGACTGCATAATGGGGGCAGATACAAGGGCAACTCTTAACCTGTAAAATGCTTCAAGACATTCTGGAGACAGCTCAAACACTACATCTTTCATTAGTAGGTTAGTCAAAGGTTTAGCTATTTAAGAAAAATCTTGAATAAATCGTCTATAAAACTGGCATGCCCTAGAAAACTCCTAATGTCTCTTACAGAAGAAGGAGGAGGTAGTTTTTCAATAAGCTCAATTTTTTCTCTATCTACTTCTATCCCTCTTTTAGAAACAAGGTGTCCTAGTACTATCCCCTCTTGAACCATGAAATGACACTTTTCCCAGTTTAGCACAAGATTGGTTTCTTCACATCTTTTAAGCACTCGTGCAAGGTTAGCAAGACAAGAATCAAATGAAGAACCATAAACAGAAAAGTCATCCTTGAAAACCTCTACAATATCCTCTATCATATCCGAAAAAATGGCCATCATATATCTTTGAAAGGTAGCAGGGGTATTGCAAAGCCTAAATGGCATTCTTTTATAAGCGAAGGTTCCATAAGGACATGTAAAGGTTGTTTTCTCCTGATCATCAAGGTGAATGGGAATCTGCCAGAAACCGCTATAGCCATCTAAATAACAGAAATAATCATGCTGGGCTAAGCGTTCTAACACCTGATCTATGAAAGGAAGCGGGAAATGATATTTTCTAGTAGCACTATTGAGCTTCCTATAATCAATGCACATCCTCCAACTAGTGGTGGTTCTAGTTGGAATAAGCTCTCCCTTCTCATTTTCTAACACAGTCACCCCCACTTTCTTTGGGACTACATGGACCGGACTCACTCATTGGCTATCCGATATAGGAAATATGATCCTAGCATCAAGTAATTTAATAATTTCCTTTTTAACTACATCCTTCATGTTAGGATTTAACCTACGTTGATGCTCTATGGTGGGTTTATGATTGTCCTCCATGTATATCCTATGCATGCAAAGGGAAGGGGAAATGCCAGTTATATCATCTAGGGAGTAGCATATGGCCTTCCTATACATCCTAAGCACATTCAAGAGTTTTCCTACTTCCTCATCTTTTAATTTAGCATTAATGATGACAGTCAGAGTAGAATTAGGACCAAGGAATTCATACTTGAGGGAGTCTGGCAGGGGTTTAAGTGTTGGGGACGGTTCAGCAGGGATTAAAATTGGCTCTTCTAGCTCCGTCTTCAACACCTCCTCAAGATATTCAAAGGATGAAATTTCATTATCGTCTGTCAGGGTCGTTAACGATGCTGGTGGGGTCGTTAACGAGCCTGCTTCTTCTGCCAGGAGATTCGGTAACGTGGCTGAAGAGCTCTTTACTGAAACTGTAGTGGTTATTTCTGCCCATCTTTGACCTGAAATTTCATCGCTTGATGCTGAGCTTCCTATAGGTTCTCCACATTCAATGATCTCTTTGTGGGTGTAGAGCATCTTGACTTCGGCTCTTTCGGTCTCCTTATTTGATTGTTTGAATCGGAATTCCGTTACCTCATCCCCAATTTCGAAAGTTAGGAGTCCCCTCCTAACATCGATTATGGCTCCAGCTGTGGCGAGGAACGGTCTTCCCAAAATAATAGGCACCACCAGATCTTCGGGGATTGTCATAACGATGAAGTCCTTAGGAACAAAGAATTTGCCCACTTGAACTGGAAAATCTTCTATTACCCCTGTTGGTTTGATGCATGATCCGTCTTCCATGTAAAGCCGCATGTTGATGGGCTCTAGTGGTCCCATATTAGCTTTAGACCAGATTGAGAGAGGGACTAAACTAGCACTGGCGCCTAGATCACATAAAGCCTTGAACTTGTGGTTGCCTATGCCGATCGTTATTGCAAGTCTCCCTGGGTCTCCTAGCTTTTCCTGTAGAGCTATTGATCTGACTTCATCCTGCAGCTTTGTAATGAATCTTTTCCTGCTAAGAATATCTTTCAAAAACTTTGTGTAAGCCGGCATTTCGCTTAGGGCCTCAGCGAATGGGATGGAAATATTAATGCCCTGAAGAATTTTTACGCAACGCTTGAACTTACTCTCAGTAGAGTCCATAGGTTTCTTAGTCGGAAATAGAAGAGATTTCACCATTCTCGGAACCAAGTTAGGCTCGAGAGGTGAGAGTACCGGATCGACACTGGGGTCGTTTGTTGGCCTCGGCGGGTCGTTACCGACCCTGGTGGGGTCGTTAACTACCCTGGGGTTGGGAGGAAGGCTCGGTTTAGAAAACTTACCTGTGGTAGGGTCGTCGGGAACCCTCGGAGCCTCGTCATCCTTGTATATGGGCTCGTTATTTGTCCTTGTTGGCTCGTTAACGAGCCGTTTGGTGACGTCATGTTCCTCCTTGTCCTCAGTTTGAACTCGCTCCGGCAATTTCTTCCCGCTCCTAAGGTGCACTGCTGCTATTTGTCCCCCAGGGTTCTCCTCGGGGCGACCCGGGAGTTGCCCTTGTGGTCTCGGAATTTGGGCAGCGAGGTTCCCTAGTTGGGAATCAACACTCTTCTTCCATATATCGAACTCTCCCCATCTTTTATTCTGTTGGTTCAGGTTGGCTTGAACTTCATTAACCTTGTTGGTTACTCCGTTAATGCTTTCCTGTAATCCTTGAACCCATGATGGCGGCTCCTGATGGCCTGGAGGTCGATAGGGTGTAGGTCGTCAGATGGTGGAGGCACTCCATAGTTTTGACTTGTGTTCTGATTGCCCCATGCCTGATAGTTATTTGACTTGTCATGATAACTAGGCTGGTCCTCTCATATAATTCCTGTATGGTCCTGTATGGTCCTCTCATATAATTCATCTCAGCAATTGTCTCAGCGGCCTCTAACCTGCTCTATGTTAGTGCAAGAAGACGTACTATGTGCAGAAGAACCACATTCTTGACATGATTGAGAGGATTTCAGAAAACTTACCTGCTTCTTCAAACGGTTGACCTCATCTTGTAAGAATTGATTTTTAACATCCGGGTCAACTTCGTCTCGGTTAGGTATGTAGAGACGTTTCTGGGGCTGTGGAGTCTGCTGGGTTCCATACATGGAATCATAATTGGACAGCTTGACCAACAGTTCACATTCCTCCGTCGGATTCATCTCTATAAAACTGCACGCAGTATGCGTGTTGATGCGGTTCTTGGTCTCTGCGTTGATACCCTGGAAAAAGATTTCTTGCAAAACATATAAAGGTTGCCCATGAGTGGGGCATTGTCTAAGCATCTCTTTAAATCTTTCCCATGATTCAACGAATGTTTCATTAGCCAGCTGGTCATAGGAGGTGATGCGTTTCCTCAACTCCATCGTCTTAGCAGGAGGGAAGAACTTTGTAAGAAATTGATCGTACAAACCTTTCCAAGTCCTGATAGACTTAGAAGGTAGGCTCTGCAACCAGCTCAGGGCCTTTCCAGTAAGGGACCACCTAAAAGCTTTTAACAGAACATATTCAAGTGAGACACCTTCAGCAGCTATGGTGTCACATAAATCAAGAAAATTTCTAATATGCTCCATAGGGCACTCAGTAGGTTTCCCTTCAAACTGAACCCGTTTAATCAAGGATATGAATTGAGACTTGATCTCAAAGGGTTTCTCTATCTCGGGAAGCACAATTGGAGACTTTGGCACCCTCAGTTCCGAATGCATGTATTGTTTGGCATTCCTCGGATAGGCATTAAACTCCTCCTGTAGACGAGCATTAGCAGCTCGTTGACGCTCAGTGTCGGCAGCAGCGCCTTCTTTCTCAGTCTTCAGCGCCTCCATCTGATTTCGGAGTTCTTCCATTTGACGAGCCATCTCTTCTTGTGTGGCCATGGCTCGGTTCTCTCGGCGTCTACGGTGCAGGGAACGTTCAGGTTCTGAGTAATAACCAGTGTTGTCAAACTCAAGCCTTCGTCGTCCTACCGGCATGCGCTGAGAAAACAGACAAAGAAAACAAAAATTAAAAACAAAAACGGGGTCGGGCTATTCCCGGACCCACAGATAAACTAACAAACACGTTGCTTCCCCGACAACGGCGCCAATTTGTTGAGAGGGTTTCTTGACAACAAATAAATTTATAAGTCAAGACCCCGCTGAGTATAGCAGAGTCAGGATCGTTCCACAGGAAGCAAGGTTGTTCGTTTATCAACTACTAAAAAGCAAACAAAATCAAGCAAAAACACTCACAAGCAACCTCGTTAAAAACGTTGTCAGGGTCGTTAACGAACCACCGTGAACAAAAAGACTCAACTAACGACCTAAAAAAAATTCAGTACCGAGCCAAGTAACTCAGCTACGAAATTCACTTAAGATAATTCAAATAAAAACAAAGATCTAGGACTAGGGACACCACAACATAGCCAAGCATATAAACTCGTAATAAGATAAGATCATGCCTTTAAATAGATAGAGTCATCAACTTTCGTTGACTATCAAGTAAATTAACCTACTTTCGCATCCTAATTCACTCAATTATTTGCTTTGGATCTAAAGCTTGAAACTTTCGTATTCAAACAATATCAACCTTCAACTTACTAACTTTCTCTTTCAATCAAGTAAAAAACTCAAATTACCTCAACTTTCATCTTGGTATAAGCACAACAAAAAATCTCGATAATAGATAAAAGGCATTCAACATACAATCCCACTCATCAAACATGCTCAACTATGCCGGGCTTAACCCCGACCCTAGAAAAGAAGACTACTCACTAATCATAACTACTAAACAAATAAATTCAATAAAAGAAAACATTAAAAACCAATTACTATCAATTTAAAATAGAAAAATATGTCTTACAGAAATTCAGAAGAAACCGAAAAAAGAACAAAACACCGAACCCAAAATCTCGATCAACGAACTCGGTAACTTTCGTTCACCGACCTCCGAACTCGACTCCGATCCTCTCTCGCCTCTTCGGTTCTTCCTCCTCTCTAAAATCTCTAAAAAGTCTCTCCCCTGTCTATGCTAGATAGAACGGTATTTATACTAAAAAGCTAAAGACAAAAAGGCTAGAAGATATAAATTTTCCTAAAAAGATAGAAATAAACCCCTAAAAGATAGAAATAAAATCTAGAAGATAACAAGACCTAAAATACATAATATAATAACCCTAAAAATCACAAAAAGATACTCTACCGACACGGAAATAATTTTCCGCACAGGATCGGTGAGTCACAAAATTAACCCTCGAAATTTGTGTCTCGTGGCCTCGTTAACGAGCCCTCACAGCCTCGTTAACGAGCCTGGGCTTGGTTTATTCTACACTTTATCTCGTAAATCTTGAACTCTGACTTCTTCAAACTCGTATTCCTCTGTCTCTCACTGTAGCACTCCAAATTCAGCTCCATATAGCACCTTTTCCTTGTTAAAACCTACAAAATACACGAAATAGAGTAGCTTCCATACTTTCCATAGAAATATGCAAAACTATCCAAAAACACACCAAACTAAATCTAAAGTCATCAAAACTAAACCTAATAAACAAAGAAAAACCTACTAAAAACTATACTAAAAATGCGAACATCATATGCGAAGGCAGGAAACATCAACAAACGGCTCGACAACAGAGAGACCATCCCGGGACTCGATGCAAATCTCGTGATCCCGCTCGCGACGTTCGAGGATGCGTGAACCAGAATTGTCCGAAACTGCAGGGAGTGCGCGCATCCCTTGGTAAAGTCAAAATCGAGCCGCCAATTCGTCGAGGTCGGGTACCGTAACCCCTTTGTGACCGAGATCCAAGAGGCACCCATGCCCAAGGGTTTCCATTGGCCACAGATGGGGCTCTACGACGGCACAGCTGACCCCGAAGACCACGTAAAGCACTTCGTTGTCCAGATGAACGTCAACTCTTACAATGACGCCATATTCTGCCGCATCTTCCCGACCACCTTGGACAAGGCCGCAATGACGTGGTTCATAAGCCTCAAGATAGAGTCGGTGGCCTCGTTCTCTTAGCTATGTGAGTCCTTCATCGGGCACTTCAACGGCTCGAGGAAGCGCAAGAAGAACATGAGGGATCTCCACGGGATCGAGCAGGGGGAGAGCGAGCAGTTGGGCACCTTCTTTACAAGGTTCACCACCGCGGTCGCGAAGTTCGCACACATCGATGAAGCATCGGTGCGAGATATCATCATGGGCAACCTGTGCCCAAGTCCTTTCAAGACCTATATTTTCTATAAGTGCCCAACGACATACGACGGTTTGTGCTCCCGGATCACGACCCAAGTTTATGCCGAGGATGCCGCCAACCAGAGATCGCGACCGAGGACCGACAAGGAAATCGTGACCAAGGCTAAGGGGAAGGCGAACGTAGCTGCACCGGTCGCGAGGGATGCGTACATGACACAGGCCCACGAACGACGCGCAAACTACAAAGGCAACAACAACAGGAGCAACGGCAACAGGAATAACAATCGCGGAGGCGGCGGTGGGGGTTGGAGCTGCTTCGGCTGGAAATCGCGAGGCTACAAAGGCAAGGGCGGCCCCGTGTACAACCCAAACGAACGAGAGCGTGCCAACCCCGCGTCAAAAGCCAACACCGTACAGCAAGGTACGGTCCAGCCTCGGGCCAACAACGTAGAACAACACGCCCCAGCAGGGCAGATGCGCCCCGGGCAGACCGCGGCACCCGACGGGTACATCCATACCATCTCGAGTGGACCCTTGTTGGCGGGTTCAAGCCAGGCAGAAAGAAAGAGATATGAGAGGGCAAGCCACCACGATCCCTCGGTGTACAGCGTGGCGCAGACCTCGCGGTCCTACGTTGGTTTGGCTTTCACCTCCGAGGACGTCGAGGGACTCCACATGCCGCACTCCGACCCCCTGGTAGTGCACGCTCAACTGGGCTTGAAAATGGTGAAGTGAGTGCTGGTGGACACAGATTCCTCCGTGGACATCATGTACTTTGGCGGCTTTGAGCAATTAGGCATCTCCGCGACGTCCCTAAAGCCCTACGCTGGGAAACTCACCTCCTTCTCGGGAAACGAGGTCGACGTCGCCGGTCTAATAGACCTTTGGATGACACTCGGCACCGGCTCCACCACAAGAACCGAGATGGTAGAATTCACGGTGGTACACCTGCCCTCGGCCTACAATGCAATCATCGGGAGGGTCTCCTTGATGAAGTTCCAAGCGGTGGTTTCCATTTACCACCTCAAAATGTAGTTCCCCGTCGACGACGGTGTCGGCGAGGTGAAGGGCATTCAGGAAGAGGGCCGCGTCTGCTACGTGACCTCAGCAAAGCAAAGGAGCCCAGTATTCATGGTGGAGTCCTCCGGCGAGGCCGACCTCGAAGTCCGGGACTTCACAATCCCCACCCCCGAGGCGGAGAGAAGGGTGATAACCCCGTTTGAAAGCAAGTCCGAGAAAATATACCTAGAGGAATGTCTCACCGGGACGTCTGCAACGTCCCTAGAAGCCTTGCTCGTTGGGTCCCACGACGTGTTCGCTTGGACCATGAAGGACCTTCGCGGTGTTCCTCGGACACTAGCCTTGCACTCCCAAAACGTCGATGTCGTCACTCGCCATGTGGTGCAGCGACAGAGGAAAATGAATGAAGAGAGGGCGAACGCCGCCAATTACGAGGTGGCAAAGCTGCTGGCCGCGGAATTCATCCGTGAGGTCCAGTATCCAAGGTGGACGTCCAACGTCGTGTTGGTCAAAAAGGCCAGCGGCAAGTGGCGGATGTGTGTGGACTTTAAAGACCTCAACAAGGCGTGTCCAAAGGATAGCTACCCCCTGCCCTCAATTCACGAGCTCGTTGATTTGACTACGGGTCACGAGGTTTTAAGCTTCCTCGACGCATACTCGGGATACAATTAGATCTCGATGAATTCGCGTGACGAGGAAGAGACGTCCTTCATCACGTAGCGGGGAACATACTGCTACAAGGTCATGCCCTTCGGCCTTAAAAACGTTGGGGCCACATTCCAACGCCTCATTGACTGGGTCTTTAAGAACCATCTGGGGAGAAATGTGTCAGCTTACATAGATGACATCGTCGTGTGAAGCAAAAGCCCCAAAGAACATCTGGTCGACCTCGCTGAGGTCTTCGCCACCCTTAGGCACAACCGTCTAAGCGTGAATCCCGAGAAATACGTCTTCGGTGTATCATCAGGGAAGTTCTTGGGCTTCATGATCAGCGAGCGCGGGATCGACGTCAACCCCGCCAAGGTCGAGTCAATCCTCTCAATGAGATCCCCGAGGTCTCAAAAAAAGGTACAGCGGCTCAACGGCGCTGTGAACTACCTAGGAAGTTTTTTCTCCCGTTTAGCGGACAGATCCCTTCCCTTTTTTGTCGCTCTCAAGAACAATGACAAGTTTGTCTGGGACGAGGGGCTCGAGGTCGCCTTCTTTGAATTACAGACCTTCCTTTCAAGGCTCCCCACTTTGTCACCCCCATCGGCAGGCGAAGATCTGCAACTATACGTCGCGGTGAGCCCGGAGACAGTGAGCGCGGTGCTAACTAGAGAGGCCATGCACCCAGTATACTTCGTAAGTCGCGTGCTCCAACCTGCGGAGCGATACTCCCCGGCGGAGAAGATGGCGCTGGTAGTTGTGACCGCCGCGAGGCGACTGCGCCCTTACTTCCATGCACACCCCATTCATGTCCTCTCCGACCTCCCGCTCCGAAAAATCCTCCATCAACCCGCCCTCTCCGGGCTGACGAAATGGGCGGTCGGGCTCTCCGAGTTCGACATCAGCTACCTCCCAAGAACCGCGATGAAGGGGCAGGCCCTCGCCGACTTCATGGTGGAGGTCACCTTCCCCAAAACCGATGCAAGCTTGGAGGAGTGGAAGGTGTTCATTGATGGCTCACGATGTGACGCCAGTGGCGGGGCCGGTTATTCCTCGCTGGTCCGTCAATCGAAACGGAGTACGCCCTGAACTTCGCCTTCGAGGCCACTAACAACGACGCCGAATACATAAACAATTCAAACAAGAGAGTAAAATAATTCCATGCAATAGATAAAGAGTAGAAATCTCACAACTGAAAGTCAAACGATGCTTCAAACTGTCTAACTAAGAAAAGAGGCTTAGTTCTCCATGAAAAGCTAAAAACGCTGAATGGAAAATATGATAATAATGTCTCAATGAGAGATGCAATGCTCAAAACCCAATATATCAAACTAGGTCTAAAAAGTCTATCCAAAAATACATATATCTCGGATTAAAGCTGACATAAGAAGAGCCAATAGAAATAAAACACGTGTCGCTCAATAGATCTCCGCGTTGGCAGGGGCGGCGGGTGCCGCCAGCAACAAAACGCTGATCTCTATCTTCTCTTCAATCCAGCTCTAAAACTCCAATAATATGCATCTTCGGGTCTTCTTCTTCCTAGCTGTAGATAGCATATAAAATACCTAAAAACACCATAAACTCATGCTAAAACTCCTCCTAAATACACAATCTAATTGTGTATATCATTCGCGATGTGGGGGATGGACATCCTCGGCCCCTTTCCCAAAGCAGCTGGCCAAGTCAAGTACATCTTGGTCATTGTCGATTACTTGAAGTGGATCGAGGCGCAAGCATGGCGAAAATCACCGGGGCAAAGGTTTGCGACTTCCTATGGAAGAACCTCGTTTTCGTTTCGGCGTTCCCATGACCATCATGACCAATCATGGCCCCCAATTCGACTGCAAAGAGACTCGGACTTTCTGCTCTGAACTAGGCATAGCCCTCAAGTTTTCCTATATATGTGTCCCACCCCCAGTCCAACGGCCAGGTAGAAAATGTCAACGCCCGCATCTTGACCGACCTAAAGAAGCGCCTGGGCTAGGGCTGTCCAACGGGTGAGTTGACCCGTAACCCGACCCGACCCACCCGTAATTTTACGGGTTACGGGTCAGATTTTTTTTAGTTTGCGGGTTACGGGTCGGAATACGGGTCGAAGTTTTTTTAGTTTACGGGGTACGGGTGGGTTACGGGTCAACCCGTAACTCGACGGGTTGACCCGTAATATTAACAAAATAAAAATAAAAATATATTTTTATAGTAATTAAAAGGAAGAAATAAAAGTTTACGGGTTAAATGAGTCAAAAAGGGTCGAAAAGGGTCAATTTTTACGGGTTACGGGTTACGGATTACGGGTTTACGGGTCGAAAAGGGTCAAATTTTACGGGTTACAGGTTACGGGTTTACGGGTGGGTTGACCCTTTTCGACCCATTTGACCCAGTCAAACGGGTCAACCCGTAACCCGACCTGTAAACCCGTAACCCGTTTTACGGGTTGCGGGTCGGGTCACGGGTTAAATTTATTTTTTTTACGAGTCAACGGGTCGGGTCGGGTCAACCCGTTGGACAGCCCTTCGCGATGTGGGGGATGGACATCCTCGGCCCCTTTCCCAAAGCAGCTGGCCAAGTCCAGTTTATCTTGGTCATTGTCGATTACTTCACGAAGTGGATCGAGGCGCAAGCATGGCGAAAATCACCGGGGCAAAGGTCTGCGACTTCCTATGGAAGAACCTCGTTTGTCGTTTCGGCGTTCCCATGACCATCATGACCAATCATGACCCCCAATTCGACTGCGAAGAGACTCGGACTTTCTGCTCTAAACTAGGCATAGCCCTCAAGTTCTCCTATGTGTCCCACCCCCAGTCCAACGGCCAGGTAGAAAATGTCAACGCCCGCATCCTGACCGACCTAAAGAAGCGCCTGGGCATGGCGCAAGGTCGTTGGGAAGAACTACTTCCACTCATCCTCTGGACGTATCGCACGACCACGCGTCGCGCAACAGGCGAAACACCCTTCGCTCTAACTTACGGGGCAGAGGCGCTAGTCCCCGTGGAAACTCTGGTCCCATCGACAAGAGTGTTTAACTTCAACGAGAAAGAGAACGAGTCCAACCTTAAGGTTGAGCTACAATTCCGAGACGAGCTGCGCGAGGTGGCTAACCTACGCTCTAGAGAATACAAGCGTCGCGTGGCTGTATATCACGACAAGAAGGTCAGACCTCGTCTTTTGGCCGCGGGAAACCTCGTTCTGAGGCGTACCGAAGGTGGCAAACTGGATCCTAACTGGGAGGGCCCATATCTCCTCGGGGAGGAGGTCGCACCCGGAGCCTTTAAGCTCAAAGACAGCGAGGGGCGTACCCTAAGCAAAACATGGAACGTCGCGCGGCTCAAAAATTATTATGTGTAAACTCTCTAAACTCCGTTGTTCCTCACAAGTTTTTATGAATAAAGGATTGCATGCTTTTCGAAAACTCTCTCAAAAATGCAAATCTCATTAAGTCCATCCCTCGCTTCCCGCTTGGGGTTGGAGAATCTCGTGTGAAAGAAAAGTCCACCCCTTTCTTCCCGCTTGGGGTTGGAGAATCTCGTTTAAAAGTAAAGTCCACCCCTCGCTTCCCGCTTAGGGTTGGAGAATCTTGTTAAGTCCACCCTCGCCTCCCGCTTGGGGTTGGAGAATCTCGTTAAGTCCACCCCTCACTTCCCGCTTGGGGTTGGAGAATCTCGTTAAGTCCATCCCTCGCTTCCCGCTTGGGGTTGGAGAACCTCGTTTGAAAGAAAAGTCCACCCCTCGCTTCCCGCTTGAAGTTGGAGAATCTCGTGTGAAAGAAAAGTCCACCCCTCGCTTCCCGCTTGGGGTTGGAGAATCTCGTTTAAAAGTAAAGTCCACCCCTCGCTTCCCGCTTGGGGTTGGAGAATCTCGTTAAGTCCACCCCTCGCCTCACGCTTGGGGTCGGAGAATCTCGTTAAGTACACCCCTCGCTTCCCGCTTGGGGTTGGAGAATCTCGTTAAGTCCATCCCTCGCCTCCCGCTTGGGGTTGGAGAACCTCATTTGAAAGAAAAGTCCACCCCTCGCTTCCCGCTTGGGGTTGGAGAATCTCGTTTAAAAGTAAAGTCCACCCCTCGCTTCCCGCTTGAGGTTGGAGAATCTCGTTAAGTCCATCCCTCGCTTCCTGCTTGGGGTTGGAGAATCTCTTGTGAAAGAAAAGTTCACCCCTCGCTTCCCGCATGGGGTTGGAGAATCTCGTTAAGTCCACCCCTCGCCTCCCGCTTGGGGTTGGAGAATCTCGTTATGTCCACCGCTCGGTTCACGCTTGGGGTTAGAGAATCTCGTTAAGTCCATCCTTCGCTTCCCGCTTGGGGTTGGAGAACCTCGTTTGAAAGAAAAGTCCACTCCTCGCTTCCCGCTTGGGGTTGGAGAATCTCGTGTGAAAGAAAAGTCCACCCCTCACTTCCCGCTTAGGGTTGGAGAATCTCGTTAAGTCCACCCCTCGCCTCCCGCTTGGGGTTGGAAAATCTCGTTAAGTCCACCGCTTGCTTCCCGCTTGGGGTTGGAGAATCTCGTTAAGTCCATCCCTCGCTTCCCGATTGGGGTTGGAGAACCTCGTTTGAAAGAAAAGTCCACCCCTCGCTTCCCGCTTGGGGTTGGAGAATCTCGTTTAAAAGTAAAGTCCACCCCTCGCTTCTCGCTTGGGGTTGGAGAATCTCGTTAAGTCCATCTCTCGCTTCCCGCTTGGGTTGGAGAATCTCGTGGGAAAGAAAAGTCCACACCCCGCTTCCCGCTTGGGGTTGGAAAATCTCGATTAAACCAGGCAAGGTCTGACCGAGGCTTGTAGCCTCGGCATAATCTTATAAAAATCCCAACGAAGCTCATGATCTCGGTGCGGAATTAAAACACCCGATGTGGCCAGAGTACCACAACAGTTGTGACACTCGAACCATGGGGTTGGATGGACATATACAAATGGGCTAAAATAAACAAACAATCACGAGAAAAGAAAAGTCATATAAAATAAAGGCCACAAGGGCCAAGATGTTTACATTACAGACCCCGTAGGGCCACCAACAAGAAAAAAAATAAAGGCCACAAGGGCCAGGATGTTTGAATTACAAACCCCGCAGGGCCACCAACAAGACAGAAATAAAAAAAACCAGCAGCTTCTTTCAGTTCTTCGGGGCTTCGGCGGCGGGATCGGCGGAGTCCGGGAAAGCTACAGGGGCATTGGCAGCAGAACCCGCGGGAGTCTCTAGGACGGGGTCGGCGGTGGCAGACGGCTGGGAACTTGGCGCATCTATCGCAGGTTGAGGGCCCGTAACGACGACCTCCGGGACTTCTTGAACGAGTTCCACCGCGGGAGGTGCCTCGCTTGCCACAGTCCCATCCGCGTTAAGAAAGAACTCACATTCTCCCTCGGGCTCCTCCCCGATTTCCTCCCCCATAGTCTCTTTGTAATTGGGGATGAAGAAGGTAATGCGGGGATCAATATGCCCGTACTTTGACAACACCTGTCTAACCCCCATACGGACGGCTTGGTGGAACATCTTCCTCACACTTTCCACCAGCTCCGCTCTATACCCCTCCGAGGCCACGTACTTGGGACCCGCGGCCTCCACCTCTTCGTTGAGCTCAACAACACGTCGTTCGAGGCAGGTAATCTCCTCCTCAGCCTTCGAGAGCTCCACCTATTTCTCCTTGAAGAAGTTGTGCTCAGCGGAGAGCTTACCCCGAAGCTCCTCATTCTCGCCCTGTAGAACCTCGGCCACTTCTCTCGCCTTGCTCTCCCGCTCCTTTGCCTGGGCCTCTCCCTCCTTTGCCCGAGGCCTCTCCCACCTTCACCCTCGCCACCGCCTTAACCTCGTCCCTCGCCGCAACCTCCGCGGCTTCAACCCGTTTCTTGGCCACAACAAGCTCCTTTGCCTGCTTCTCGCACTCCTCAGTGCGGGCTTTAAGCGCAGCCTCCATCTTTTCCATCCTCGCATGAGCGAGGCCGATGAGGCTACAGTTGTAGTTGTCAAAGAAGGTGTGCTGCAAGTTCGCAAAAATGTTTGAGAAAAAAAGAGAAATAAGAGAGAATGCACGAAACCCTAAACAGGAGTGATGTTCATAAAAACGAAACTTACCCTCGCGGTATATCAAACCTCGCTATCTAAGAGGGCAAACAAAAAAAATATTAGCAAAGAAAGAGAAATTAAGTACCCTCTTTACCCTCGCGGGGCGGATGGACGAGGCTCAGGCCGGCCCGCTCAAGCCGATACTGTGCTAGATACTTCTGGTACGGGGCCTGACGCACCGGAGCATATCGTGCTTTAAGTGCGTTGAGTTAGGCAACCGTATGCGGACCAGACGAAGTTGCCCGGCACCGTGGGAAAATTGAGATACCTCCCGGTGGGATCTCAAACCAGGAACCAATTCTTCTTCCATGGCCCGACGTTCGAAACGTTCGTGGTAATCTTGATACCCTGCAAACTGAGATTGATAAGGCAGGAATTCTTCTCCCTCCTCACCAGGATCAGAGTCGACATTTGTCCCATCCCCGAGCTCGCGGCTGAGGACCGTGTAGGCACACAGCAGCCTCCAAGCGCTAGGAAACAGTTGTGCAGGGCAGATTCGCATGGCCCACAAAAAGGCAACGATGTGTTGAGCTAGGGGTAACCTGAAGCCCGCTTGGAGGCTGAACAGGTGCACGACCACGCACCTCTCATAAGACGCCAAGGAGCTGCCCTCCTCTTCGGGAAGTGCTAGCTCGACTCCCTCGGGCCAAGCAAAGTTCTTGGCAATATCAGCGAGCGCCTTAAGCTTCAGCTCGGTAGGCACCCCATCGGACAGAAACACCTCGCGCGAGTCCGAGGACATGGGAATATGTTCCTCGAGGACAGGTGGAACGCAAGACACGACATCAGTAATATACGCCGCATCAAAGATCGCGGGCTCGTAGGAGTCAGACGACGTCGCCACAACCTCGGCGACAACCTCATCGGGGGTGGAAGACGAGGCCATTTCAACACTCGACGACGCGTGAAGTCGGGAAAAGAGCGAATTAATGGAAACCTCAGAGTCACTAGAAGAAGGGTCGCTAAAAATCAACGAAGGAGACCTCGGGTTCTGGGAGTCGCAAGGCTCTACGCTTCCCACAGACTCGGAAACCTCCTCGTAAAAACCCTCTTGAACTTTGAACACGAAGCCTGGTGGGGGGCTCACAGAAGCTCTCCTAGGCATGAAAGAACGACGTCCAGGCCGCGGGAGGCTAGCCCCTGGAAAACAGAGAAGCGTTGAGACATCGGGAAAGATAACCAAGGAGAAACAACACGAAGTTGTAACAACAACAAAGGGAGGAAGAGCGCGAGGTCATAACCCTAAAGGGAAAAAGCAACACGAGGTCGTACCAACAACAAAGGGAAGAAGAGCGCGATGTCATAACCCCGAAGGGCAAAACAACACGAGGTCGTAACAACAACAAAGGGAAGAAGAACGCGAGGTCATAAACCCAAAGGGAAAAACAACACGAGGTCGTAAGAACAACAAAGGGAAGAAGAACGCGAGGTCATAACCCCAAAGGGAAAAACAACACGAGGTCATAGCAACAACCAGAAGAAAGAGAATTCGAGGTCATAACGAAAGGACAGCCACGTGGCACCCTAGAGGCTACTCTAACAAGATACGACGGCGTAGAAGAATTTGAAGCGCCAAAAAGAAAGAAAGAGAAAGAAGAAGGCCAACCAGCGGTGGAAGCCCAAAAGTCCCGTCAGTCGGACATCATGATGTTTGGGCTCTCGAGGGTCTCAAGATTCAAAATAATGAAAAAAGAAAACACTCAACCGTCAACCGGCGGATGAAGGGTACGAAGGCATGGCTATTGCCGCCCTTGCCCCACCGTCCCACCACCACAGCATTGGCGAAAAAGCACCAAGGAACCACCGTCACTCACCAAAACCCAAGCAAAAAAAATGATAAATAATAAAGGGAAAACAGCAAAAAAGGGGGGCGAAGAGAATGGCAGGGGCGTCGAGCCAAGACGGGAGCCACCCTTACCACCACTGTCTCGCCGCCCCAGCGTTGGCAAGAAACGCCGAGAAACAACCATCGCCCCCCCAAGGCGCAGAATAAAACAGGAAAAAGCAAAGAAAAATGGCGAGGGCAACACACAGGGACACACACAACCCCGCCATCACTGTCTCGCCACCGTGACGTCGGCGCGAAAAACCCGGAAACACCCGTCTCTCGTCGAGAGAAGAGGGCGGCGGAAGGAAAAATGAAGAACACCAAAAACGAGAAGGAGGGAGTCGAATACTTACTTGCTTAGAATCGGCGTGAAAGGAGCGGTGGCGCAAATGGAAGGAAGCGGAGGTTCGTCGGAAACCGCCTCGAAAACTGTCGAAAACTACTCAAAGGGAAAGTGAAAAGGCGAAGAGAAGAAAGAGCGAAAATGGTGGAGAAGAAGATGAAGAGGAAGCGTATGGAATACGCCCTTATAAAGAACAGGCTTGGGCCACCCCACGCTCCCGAAAGGCTCATTGGGCCTATCCCACTTGGACAGCCCATTAAGCAAAGGTATGAAGAGCGGGCCCAAGAAGCTTCGCCCATGCAAAACAAAAGAAAAACCCAAGTACAGAACCTTGCAAAAACACTCCCCCAACCTCTAAGAACCTCGCACCTCGCAAAACACTCCCCCAACCTCTAGAACCTCGCACCTCGTAGAGAGCTCTCCCAACCTCTAGAATCTGATACCCCGCCACCTCAAGGGACTTATGCCCTGCGGCTCTCGGGTCGAGATCCCCAGTCCATGGGGTTGTGATGATGTCCAAAGTAGTAAAATAAGAAGTGGGCCCGGTACATAAGGTACAAACAAGGCTCGACGGGCCTTCCAAGGATGATTCGGGGTCCCACACCCATACCCCTCATTTATTCTAACAAAAATCCTACCCCACGAGGTCCTCTAAAACCTCGGAGTGAGGCTTCAACCTCGTAACCGAATCTATAGACACACCCGCCCACCAGAACCACTCAGCTAACGCCGCTTCCCCGGGCCAATCACCAGCTGCCTCGCCTTTATACAATCAGAGGCCATGATCTCGGTCGTCCCACATCGGACCATGATCAAAACTTGACCGCCCAATCCTCTATAAATAGAGGAGAACCTCGCATGGAAAAGGGGTCGAAAAACATCTGAAACTCAAGAACTATCTTGCTCGTTGAAGATCGACGTGATCGAAACATCGTCAAAAGACCTCGATACAGACAAGTGAAGTTGTTGATAGGGTATTCTCGGCCAACAAATAAATTTGTAAGTCAAGACCCCGCTGAGCACAGTGGAGTCAGGATCGTTCCACAGGAAGCAAGGTTGTTTGTCTATCAATCTAATAAAAATAAAATAAAATCAAACACAAACACTCGCGAGATGCCTCGTTAACGACCTTGTCAGGATCGTTACCGAACCACCGAACACAAAAATACTAACTAACGACCTAATTAAATTCCAATTAATATTCGGTACCGAGACAAGTACTCAGCAACGAAAATTTACCAGAAATAATTCAATTAAAACAAAAATCTAGGATAAGGGACACCACAACATAGCCAAGCATAAAAATTCAGAAGAAGATAAGATCATGCCTTTAAACAGATAGAGTCATCAACTTTCATTGACTTAGCAAGTAAATTAATCTACTTTCATAAACTAACTCACTCAATTGCTTGCCTTGGATCTAAAGCTTGAAACTTTCGTTTTCAAACAATATCAACCTTCAAGTTACTAACTTTCTTTTTCAATCAAGTTAAAACTCAAATTACCTCAACTCCCGTTTCGGTATTAAGCACAACAAACAATCTCAATAAAGATAAAAGGCATTCAACACACAATCTTACTCATCAAACATGCTCAACTATGTCGGGCTTAACCCCGACCCTAGAAAAATAGACTACTCACTACTCATGATTAAGAAACTAAAATCTTCAATAAAAACAAACATTGAAGCAAAACTCAAACTTAAATTACCAACAAAAATATCGTCTTACAGAGATTCAGAAGAAAACTAAACAAAACATGCACCGAACCACAAACTCGATCAACGAACCTCGGAAACCGTCGTCACCGAACCTCGTCACCGACTTCCGATCCGGTTCTCTCTCCTTCGGCCTTCCTCCAAATCCTCCCCAAAAAACTATCTCTAAAATTCGACTCCCCCATTCTATGCTAGATAGAAGGGTATTTATACTAGAAAATCCTAAAAACTAAAAAGGCTAAAAGATAAAAACTTTCCTAAAAAGATAGAAACAATCTCTAAAAGATAGAAATAAAGTCTAGAAAGATATTAAACCCTAAAATACATATTCTAATAACCCATAAAGATTCTAAAAAGATACTCAACCGATACAGAAATAAATTCCCGCTCAGGATTGGTGAATAATAAAAATAATACTCGAAATCTTTCTCTTCGTGGCCTCGTTAACGACCCTTCACAACCTCGTTAACGAGCCTAGGCTTTGTTTTCTTCAACACCTCATCTTGTACTTTTAAGCTTCGACTTCTTAAATCTTGCACTCTCCCATCTTTCACAATGATGCTCCAAATTTAGCACCATTTAGCTCCTTTTCTCGCTAAAATCTGCAAAATACACAAAATAGCGTAGATTCCACTCTTTTCGTAGATTTATGCAAAACTAACTCAAAATACTCAAAACTAAACCTAAACTAAACAAAACTAAACCTAATAAGCAAAGAAAACCTATCAAAAACTATACTAAAAATGCGAACATCAAAATACCCCATACTTAGACTTGCTTGTCCTCAAGCAATAAACAAGATACTAACCAAAACCAAAACAAATCATGCTTATCAAGACATAGCCATCTTTCAAAAAGCAACATCTACACATAAGAAAATTATAGCAAAAGACTATTAACATCCTCACACATATATGCACTTAAATAGACATAAAATAATACAATCCAACCTCTCAAGGGATATAATGTGTTTCACTCAACTCTCAAGTGTTTGGGCTTATAATTTCAATCTCTCAACTCATCTTATATACAAAAACTCATAGAAATTGGAACTTATATCACCAATACTCTCCACCCAAGATTTGTCAAAACAAGCAAAGAATCATCAAGAGAACTTAAGCTCAATGAAAAACTTCATAGAAGTTTCCATTCGGTCGGGTTGTAATGGGGCTTGGTAATAACAATAAGGCGTGGAAAAATTTTGGTCATGTGGTGCTAATAATATCCGGGAATCAAAAACTCCTAAAAACTCACACATAACATCAAAACTCTCATAAAAACATACCAAACTCATTCTTCATATTATGCACACTTATTTTCACTCACCCTTTATCATCCTAGAAAGTCTCATAACAAAAATAAAAGAATCTCTTGATATTATCTTTAAACTCGAATGCACTTCAACTTTTCCTTTCTTTCTCTTTTTTTTTCTTTTTTTTTTTCTTTTTTTTTTCCTTTTTTTCTTCTTGCTGCCTCGTTAACGAACCCACATCCGGGTCGTTAACGATCCACCGTATACATGTCTTTCCTTTAAAACTTTATTTTGTGCATCTTTTTATCAAGAGACCTTTCTTACATGTAATAACAAGAGACTTCCAATCTACCCTTACCAAATACCCTTCAATTCAAGCAAATATAAACTCTTTTCTTTTCAACAAAGCACGAAACTTTACCTCTCCAATCTAAGTCCTAATTCCCGGATAGGGTCAAGCTTATCTCGGCTAGGGAATAATTTTTGTGGAGCTAAAAATAAAAGGTTTCAGGCCAGAATCGGTTATCAAAAGAAGGAATAATGTAAAGGTAGATAGGGGATAATAGGGCTCATAAAAATAAGTTCTCCATAATATGATTTTCACAAGCAATGAACTAAAAATCTTATAAGGGTCTCAAGAAATAGATAACCATCACAATTCCAAGAGATAATATGCATAAAGAGAGTAAATCACACAAAAAAGAAGAGGGATTTATAAATGTTCTCCCTATAAGGCCAAAAATTTCTCACGAGGTAGATTTTGTTGGATTGGATCATCTATGCTATAAAGTATATGTGCTCAATTTCATCTTAATGCTATTCTTTTCTAAAAACAATAATTTCAATTTTAAGAATCCGGCTATACTTTCAAAGACATATTTGCAAGGAATTATATGATTAAACTAGTGATTGCTATCATAGAACTTTTAAGAAGGGATAGCTATCAATTCTAAACTCTTTTTGGATTTTTAAATTTTTCATTTTTTTTTTGGTTTGTTTCGATTTTTTTCAATGTAAAGGAAATAACAACTACATAGAAAACACCAAGGACATAACTTTTTGTACTTTCTCCCCACCTCATACTTAAAATTACAGTGTCCCCACTGTAAGGAAAATAAGAAGAAGAGGGAAAAGAAATAGAAAAGAAAACAAAAAAAAATCAAAAAGAAAAAGAAAAACATAAAACTTACAAAAGTGGAAACAAGGAAAGGAAACTTCATCTTGAGCTTGATCAACGCTTCTGTGGAGGAAAATAGTGCTCAAAGTTCCCCATGAAGTCGTACATCGTCCTCCAACGCTCAGCATCCTCCGCCTCTCTCTGACGCTGCCTCTCATCTTCCCTCGACATGCGAGCGGAATAGACGGTTTCCCATCTATCCATCCTCCGATGAATGTGATCGGTCTGGAGGTGAAGCTGTTGCATCCGTGCAGAAAGATCCTCGGCCCATGGTGGTGGAATGCTCGATCCTGCGTACTCGGGCTGAGGAGGCGGTGCGTAGTGAGGCTGGAAATGGTCTTGATACATCACCGGGTTGTAAGGCATTAAGCCATATGCATGAGGGTCGACAGGAGCTGGTGGAGGGTCGATAGGAGCTTGCGGCACCTCGTTAATGAAGCTGGTTGCCTCGTTAACAGTGTTGGGTGGTGGTTGGAAATGGTCGTTAACGACCCTGGTTGGCTCGTTGATGAAGATGTTGCCTCCTAATTCCTCCGTCTCCATGTCTTCTTCTTCAAAGTTGAGCTCCTCGGTGCCGCCCTCGGTGTCGGCTTCCTCGGTGTCATTGCCTACTACCTCGGTATCCTCTTGCTCATCTTCTTCTTCATATTCATCCACGTCGTCTCGCTCAAACCGGGTGTGACAAGGCCTAAGCGAGAGATCATCCTCCGGTTTTGGCTCCAATGGGTAAGGCTGGCCCGTCCACACTTCGTACCAATTCGGTACATAGAGTAGCTCGTACATGTCGAGGGAAGGTATGACTATTTGATCTCGAACCTTCACCTTGTAGCCTCCCTCGGCTTGCACGAAAATCCCGGCGCTATACCAATAGTTTTTGTTGAGGAGTTGAGCGTGGGCCGGTGTGTAGCGGGTGAGATCCACTCCAAGATTCTTAGCCAAGAGGCTAACCAAATTGCCACACCACACCTCCTTGGACTTGGTGGACTTCTCGACATAGTAGAGCCATTCGTACCCCAAATTCAAGGGGTCGGGCTCCTCGAAGAGGATGGTGCGGATGCAAGCGACTTCCGTTCTTGTAGGCCGGTTCAACTCTTTCTTCGGCCAAAATGTTGCGGCGAGGACTCTCAAGATAATCCGGAAGATGGGGTTGACGATGTTTGCCCCGGATAGCGCCGCGGTAGAGGATTGAACCTCTCCGGTGATGTAGCTCCAAGTGCGGGTCACTCGGTAGTCCTTCAAGCTATAGTCCCTTGTCGGGTTTGGGAGCTCCAAGATTGCATTGAACTCCGCCATGGTGAAGTCACGGTCCTCGTTACCGAGCCGGAACCGAATGCGTCCCGCCGAGATCTTCGACGAGAAATTGGTCTCCAAGGTGGCCAAGAACTCGGATGTGAGGGCCAGGTAATGTGGCAAGCTCTCTTGCTTCAATAAGTGTGCGGCCCCAAGGATCATGAAGGCGTCCTTGACATCCGTGTAGATGCCCGTAGAGACAGCGCTAGACTTCGAGAACCATCGGGTGTAATGGTCCTTCTCCAAAAAATCCCGGTAGCGCCGTACTTGGCTCTGACTACTCAAAATCACATCGTCCACTCGGGGTGGAGATGGAGACCTGTGGTTCCTCCTCTTCTTCTGGGCTCGGGTAGCGGGTCTGCTTGAACTAGCCATGGATCCTACAAAATAATCCAAAATTTCCAAGATAAGATCCATTCAAAGAAAATAATAGGTACGAGACCCCATACTTGGTCTCAAAATTAACCTCGGAATTATTCATAAACTACCCAATTGGGTTGTTCACGATTCTGGGCTCGAATCGATCGACGATGAAGTGCAGGGTCGTTAACGAGCCTAGGTGGGTCGTTAACGACCTGCCGAGAGCAAAACCAGAAATTTCCGAAATTAATCCTACCTCTAATTCAGCACAAATCAAGCATGCAATCTTATAATATTTTCCACACACCCCCCTTAGGGTAAAAGCACCCCATACTTACTCAATCGCCCATCCCGAACATGCTAAAATTTTCTTGGAATTTTGACATGCAAAGTTCGAACTTTTAGATCTAGAACAAGAAAAATTCATGCTTTCCTAACTAGAGAATTACAATAGCTAATCTAACATGAATAATCTTTCCTAAAACATGAACAACTAAGCATAATCGAGAATTTTTAGAACGGAATTTAAGCATGCTCATCGATCTCCCTAAAAATCATGATTCAAGATACGAAATTTAATCCTATAGATAATCAATTATGCAATTTCAAGCAAGGGTTTAGAAATCATACCGAAGAACCGAGAATTTAAAGAACAAGAGTCGGAATTCGGGGTAGTTAACGAGCTCGTCGTCGACGGTGTGTGGCCTTCGAACTCCGGTAACGATGGCGTCTCCGGTGGTCGTTAGGGTGGGGATTCCGACTCGGTGGGAGACAAGGGAAAGGGATTGAGAGAGTTTTGGGTTTGAGAGTGAATTTTGAAGGGGTTGTGATAGAATTTTGGGAGGGGTAGAAGGGTTTATATAGGAAGGGTAAGGGGTAGAAGGTGGCGGCTAGGGTTTAAAGAAGTTAACTAGGTTAGAATTACTTACCTGCCCCGTATTGTGACGAATCGGGTCGTCCGAATCGGGTCGTTAACGCCCTGGTTGGGTCGTTAACGAGCCGCCGTGGCCTTCTTGAGTGATTTTTCGACCCCTTTTTCCTGAAATCTTTGTTAGCTCAAAAATCTTATTTCTATCCTAATTAAAACTAAAAAGAAAAATAAAAGAAAGCTAAGAAATAATCTAAAAAGAAAAAGAAAAAGAAAAAGAAAATAAAATAAACTAAACCTATTCTAAAAAGCGGGTTGCCTCCCGTAAGCGCTATGTTTAACGTCGTTAGCCCGACGAGCTCTCTTGCTAGTCTCATGGTGGTTCATGTATGGCCGTGTTGGGGTCTTGAGATACCCTGCTTGTAGCCTTACTGCCTCTGTGCACTTGAATTGCTAAATTAGGGCCTTTTTCTTCTATCAGCAAGCTCGATATCCCTGGGTTATTGGTGTTGTCCGAAAGCCAAGGTGGTTTGGACTTTTCTGTAACCTCTGTAGTAGGGCCTTTGTGCACGTGAGAATCAGTGATCGGCAGATGTGGCTCGGTAGGGACTGTGGTGTCGAGTTCAGGTTGAGTCAACTCTAGTTGTGCCACTCCAATTGGATCGTTGGCTTTTCGATCTAAATTGAATTCCACCCGTTCCTCTCCTATATCAAAAGTGAGGAGTCCCTTTCGCACATCAACTCTTGCTCCTGTTGTGGCTAAGAATGGTCGCCCGAGAATTATGGGGACATGAGGGTCTTCAGGCATATCAAGGACAATAAAATCATTCGGTATAAAGAATTTCCCGACTTGAATAGGGTAATCATCCACTACTCCTGTGGCCTTGACACTTGACCCATCTGCCATGTACATATTCATGTCTACTGGTTCTAGTGGTCCCATATTGGCTTTAGACCAGATTGAGAGCGGAACAAGGCTAGCACTGGCACCAAGATCACATAAAGCCTTGAATTTGTGGTTGCTTATGCCGATTGTGATTGCAAACCCCCCGGGATCTCCAAGCTTTTCTGGAAGAGCTCTGGATCTGACCTCGTCCTGCAGCTCTGTAATTGATCTTTTCTTGCTAAGAATATCTTTCAAGAATTTTGTGTAAGCCAGCATTTCGCTTAGGGCCTCAGCGAATGGGATGGAAATATTAATGCCCTGAAGAATTTTAACGAAACGCTTGAACTTACTCTCAGTAGAGTCCATAGATTTCTTAGTTGGAAATGGAAGAGTTTTCACCATTCTCGGAACCAAGTTAGGCTCGAGAGGTGAGAGTACCGGGTCGACACTGGGGTTGTTTTGTGTCCTCAGCGGGTCGTTACCGACCCGCATAGGGTCGTTAACTACCCTGGGATTCAAAGGAAGGCTCGGATTAGTAGACTTACCTGTGGTAGGGTCGTCAGGGATCCTTGGAACCTCGTCATCCTGGCTTGAAGGCTCGGTACTAGCTCTCGCTGGCTCGTTAACGAGCTGTTTTGTGAGGTCCTTTTCCTCCTTCTCTTCATCTTGAACTCTCTCCGGTAGTGTCTTTCCGCTTCTGAGGTGTACTGCTGCTATTTGGCCTCTAGGGTTCTCCTCGGGACGGCGTGGGAGTTGCCCTTGTGGTCTTGGAATCCGTGCAGCAAGGTCTCCTAGTTGGGAATCAACACTCCTCTTCCAAATATCGAACTCTCCCCATCTTTTATCCTGTCGGTTCAGCTTGGCTTGGACGTCATCAACCTTGTTGTTCACTCTGTTGATGCTCTCTTTAATCTCCTGAACCCATGATGGCGTCTCCTGATGGCCTAGAGGTCGATATGGTGCAGGTCGTCTATCTTGTGGGGGCCCTGTGTAATTGTGATTTGTATTCTGATTGCCCCATGGTGGATAGTTGCTTGACCTGTCATTATAATTAGGCTGGTTCCTGTAGGGTCCTCTCATGTAATTCATCTCAGCTATTGTCTCAGCGGTTCTAACCTGCTCAATGTTAGTGCAAGCAGAAGTACTATGCGCAGAAGAACCACATTCTTGACATGATTGAGAGGATTTCAGAAAACTTACCTGTTTCCTCAAGCGGTTGACCTCATCTTGTAAGAATTGATTTTTAACATCGGGGTCAACTTCATCTCGGTTGGGCACATAGAGACGTTTTTGAGTGTGTGGAGCCTGCTGGGTTCCGTACATAGCATCGTAATTCGCCAGCTTGTCCAACAGTTCCCACGCCTCTGTCGGGTTCATCTCTATAAAACCGCACGCAGTATGCGTGTTGATGCGGTTCTTGGTCTCCGCGTTGATACCCTGGAAAATAATTTCTTGCAATACATATAAAGGTTGCCCATGAGTAGGGCATTGTCTAAGCATCTCTTTAAATCTTTCCCATGTTTCAACAAATGTTTCATTAGGCAACTGGTGATAAGAGGTGATGCGTTTCCTTAACTCCGTTGTCTCAGCAGGAGGGAAAAACTTTGTAAGAAATTGATCATACAAAGCTTTCCAAGTCCTGATAGACTTAGAAGGTAGGCTCTCTAACCAGTTCAGGGCCTTTCCAGTAAGTGACCATCTAAAAGCTTTTAACAGAACATATTCTAGCGAGACACCTTCAGCAGCTATGGTGTCACATAAATCAAGAAAATTTCTAATATGCTCCATAGGGCACTCAGCAGGTTTCCCTTCAAACTGAGCCCGTTTGATTAAGGATATAAATTGAGACTTGATCTCAAAAGGTTTCTCTATCGCAGGAAGCACAATAGGAGATTATGGCACCCTCAGTTCCGGATGCATGTATTGCTTGGCATTCCTTGGATAGGCGTTTAGCTCTTCTTGCAGTCGAGCCTTGTCTGCATCTGCGCCGTCCTTCTCGGCTTTCAGTGCCTCCATCTGGGTTCGGAGGATCTCTAACTCTCGAGCCATCTCTTCAGTTGTGGCCATGGCTCGGTTTTCTCGGAGTCGTCGGTGCAGGGAACGTTCGGGTTCTGAGTAATAACTGGAGCTATCAAACTGAAGCCTTCTTCGTCCTACCGGCATACACTGAGAAAACGAACAAAGAAAACAAAAATTAAAAACAAAAACGGGGTCGGGCTATTCCCGATCCCGAAGATAAACTAACAACTCGTTGCTTCCCCAGCAACGGCGCCAATTTGTTGATAAGGTATTCTCGGCCAACAAATAAATTTGTAAGTCAAGACCCCGCTGAGCACAGTGGAGTCAGGATCGTTCCACAGGAAGCAAGGTTGTTTGTCTATCAATCTAATAAAAATAAAATAAAATCAAAAACAATCACTCGCGAGATGCCTCGTTAACGACCTTGTCAGGATCGTTACCGAACCACCGAACACAAAAATACTAACTAACGACCTAATTAAATTCCAATTAATATTCGGTACCGAGACAAGTACTCAGCAACGAAAATTTACCAGAAATAATTCAATTAAAACAAAAATCTAGGATAAGGGACACCACAACATAGCCAAGCATAAGAATTCGTAAGAAGATAAGATCATGCCTTTAAACAGATAGAGTCATCAACTTTCATTGACTTAGCAAGTAAATTAATCTACTTTCATAAACTAACTCACTCAATTGCTTGCCTTGGATCTAAAGCTTGAAACTTTCGTTTTCAAACAATATCAACCTTCAAGT
The DNA here is from genome assembly GCA_964016875.1 of Fallopia convolvulus. NCBI lineage: Eukaryota > Viridiplantae > Streptophyta > Magnoliopsida > Caryophyllales > Polygonaceae > Fallopia > Fallopia convolvulus. The sequence goes on along the minus strand of OZ024731.1, from coordinate 52,098,099 downwards.
TACTAACTTTCTTTTTCAATCAAGTTAAAACTCAAATTACCTCAACTCCCGTTTCGGTATTAAGCACAATAAACAATCTCAATAAAGATAAAAGGCATTCAACACACAATCTTACTCATCAAACATGCTCAACTATGCCGGGCTTAACCCCGACCCTAGAAAAATAGACTACTCACTACTCATGATTAAGAAACTAAAATCTTCAATAAAAACAAACATTGAAACAAAACTCAAACTTAAATTACCAACAAAAATATCGTCTTACAGAGATTCAGAAGAAAACTAAACAAAACATGCACCGAACCACAAACTCGATCAACGAACCTCGGAAACCGTCGTCACCGAACCTCGTCATCGACTTCCGATCCGGTTCTCTCTCCTTCGGCCTTCCTCCAAATCCTCCCCAAAAAACTATCTCTAAAATTCGACTCCCCCATTCTATGCTAGATAGAAGGGTATTTATACTAGAAAATCCTAAAAACTAAAAAGGCTAAAAGATAAAAACTTTCCTAAAAAGATAGAAACAATCTCTAAAAGATAGAAATAAAGTCTAGAAAGATATTAAACCCTAAAATACATATTCTAATAACCCATAAAGATTTTAAAAAGATACTCAACCGATACAGAAATAAATTCCCGCTCAGGATCGGTGAATCATAAAAATAATTCTCGAAATCTTTCTCTTCGTGGCCTCGTCAACGACCCTTCACAACCTCGTTAACGAGCCTGGGCTTTGTTTTCTTCAACACCTCCTCTTGTACTTTTAAGCTTCGACTTCTTAAATCTTGCACTCTCCCATCTTTCACAGTGATGCTCCAAATTTAGCTCCATTTAGCTTCTTTTCTCGCTAAAATCTGCAAAATACACAAAATAGCGTAGATTCCACTCTTTTCGTAGATTTATGCAAAACTAACTCAAAATACTCAAAACTAAACCTAAACTAGACAAAACTAAACCTAATAAGTAAAGAAAACCTATCAAAAACTATACTAAAAATGCAAACATCAGAAGGCCACAAAAAGACTTCAAGTCATACAGAAACCTCGCTCACACCAAAGACCTCGCTACACAATCTCACAAGACTCCCTACACCTGTAACACCCCGATAATTTATAAGGGAGTGAGGTGCTCCCCATGTCAACAAGAGCTCTTCCTTTTCTGGGTTCGAGTGAGGACAAAGAACTCAAAAGTTAAGCGTGCAAGGGCGAGAGTAGTACGAAGATGGGTGACCTCCTGGGAAGTCCTCGGGTTGGAATGGGATAGCGCTTCTAGGGCCTCGGGCCTTACAAATGGTATCAGAGCGACTCTGGGTTACGAGTTGGCTTGGCCCGGTGGGCGGTCACTCGACTCGGAGGGCGGTCCTTGGGCCTTGACAAGGACGTCAAGTGCTTAAGTGGGGGAGATTGTAACACCCCGATAATTTATAAGGGAGTGAGGTGCTCCCCATGTCAACAAGAGCTCTTCCTTTTCTGGGTTCGAGTGAGGACAAAGAAATCAGAAGTTAAGCGTGCAAGGGCGAGAGTAGTACCAAGATGGGTGACCTCCTGGGAAGTCCTCGGGTTGGCATGGGATAGCGCTTCTAGGGCCTCGGGCCTTACAACACCACGCTCTCAAGTCTACCTCATCTCAAGATCAACCAAGCAATACTTAGGTGGTAGAATCGTTTAGCAAATAGGAGATCTTGAACATTGTTAGATCGAGATCTCGAATACTCGTAGGAGGTCTAGGGTGTAATTCTTAATTGCTTATTAACCTCGTTGGCTTGTAACCTCGTTGTAAGAGAAATATAAATAAAGAAGCAAGAGTTTGCACAATCAAATATAATAATCTCGTTCCTTGTCTTCTAGCGAGTTGTTATTTCGGGTTTCATCAACTACGATCCTACTTGTTACGATTCAATAGGCACGATACGAGTCGTTTTGTAAAATCTGGATCGTAGGATCGTACGATAAGGATCGCGATTTTGATAACAATACATGATAATGATATAACTTGTTACGGAATCTCAATTGACAGATATTGATAGCCACATCTATGTAGTCTTCCTCGACCCAGTCTAGGGTTTTCTTTTCACTCTGATGGGAAGAGTACCGTAGAAAGCACTGAATGAATTGGCGTATTAGGGACCAAAACCTAAAATATGTATTTATTTAACCCAAGGAAATATCATTAAGCCTGTTGGGTCAAATCTGGTATCCATCCATTGGGCAAATACTATTTATTAGAAGTCTAAGGGTTTTTTCACACAATTGAATCACTTAAAATAAACACACTAATAATTAGTCATATAATATAATTGTTCTATTAAATATGTAAGGCCACATAATAGAGATTAAAAATCTAACAATCTCCCACTTGGGCTACATATGAATCAAATGGACAATTATATTAACCAAATTCCTTATGTGTACACGCGTCTTGGCTAATAATATAGATTTGGCCTTTATTTCAATTTGGTTCATCTCTTATACCAATATGAGATCACGGCGGCATTCGTCACATTGCATTGTAACTAAACCTTTTGTGTTCACCAAACTAGTATAGTCAATGACATAGATCAAGTACGGATGAGTGGTTTGGAAATTACATGCAATGTGATCTCAAAACATGCCTATTTTCAACAGGTCCTATTTTATTTGGAGATCAATTCAAAAAATTCTTAAATAAGTTCAGTTTCATTATGACTAAAACCATAACAACTTTATTATGAATAAATCAAACGTAAAATATCCACACAAACTCCCACTAAACCAAAGTACCATAAGAATGTCAACAATTATAGAGCAGATTGCTCATGAAGGACTTTTGGAGGCAATCCTTGGTGAACGGATCCAATATCTTGGAGTTTGTCCTTATGTATTCTATAAACTACTTCCTTGATTAACAAAACTGAAAGCTAATGTATTTCTCCATTGAACAGCTCTTGTTATTATTGGAGAAGAAGACTGCAATTTATTGTCGCAAAATAACTTCAGTGGACTCGCAATGAAATTGAATGCCCCATAGTGACAAAATAATGCAATTGTATTAGAAGAACATATGAGTGTTTGATTCACACTCTTCCAAAATATAGCTCTTCTAGCCAAAATAAAATCATAGTCTCAATGAAATCGATGCTAAAATTCTCAATGATCTCCAAACCATCCGATTTCCTTTAGGTTAGAATGAAGTCCTTCATTCTCTATATAGTCGCTAATTGTTATGTTCTAATTGGAGACCATATAGTCGTTAATTGACGACCATATAGTCACTATATTGGATTTGGCGACCATATGGTCACTACTTAGTGACCTGATGGTCGCTGATTAGAAACATAAAATTTATACTTGGAAATATTTCTCGATTGATGTTCTATAGAGATTCAACGGCTATAGACACTATTTAGCGTCCATATGGTCGCTGAATGTCAAATTATGATTGGAAATAAACTTTAAAATAACGCAATATAAAATAAAATTATTGTAGAAATAAATAACACAATCTCAAATACTTATTAAAATTAACAATTTTGGATTGACAACAATATTTGTGTATATGTATAACATTTACTATATTAAACAAAAAAGATTACATAGTTGTAATTGAGCTATGGGCAAAATATGACAGAATTCCTCTCTTCCATCAACTAAGATGCGCAAATACCTCCTTCTTCGTTTTGTGATTTTTTTTGTACAAAGGTATGATGATATGCAGAGTTTATATAGGAAATTAGTAGTGATTATATGAACGCTAATTGGAAGCAATTTTGTCGACTATGGTATTTAGTGACCAAGTGGTCGCCAAATCCGCGGCATAAAGCCTGCCAAGACTGCTTTTTTCTGGCGCTAATCTATAGAGACCACTCGTAAGTGGTCGCCAAATCCGCGACATAATGGGCACCAGTATTTAGAGACCACTTGTTCGCAGACTTTTAGCGACCAAATGGTCTCAAAAACCTGAGCAAACGCTAGCGACCAAGTGGTCGCTAAATTGCAAATGTCCTTGGCTAAAGCTAGCAACCACTTACTCGCCAAATTAGCAACCACATCGTCACCAAATTAGCGAAAAAGTGGTCGCCAAATTAACGACCACTTGGTCACCAAATTATCGACAAAGTGGTCGCAAAATTGCCGACCACTTGGTTGCGAAATTAGCGACAAAGTGGTCGCCAATATCTGGCACCAAAATCCCCCACGAAGTTTTAGCAACCACATACCCTATGGTCACTAATTTAGCGACATGTGATTGCTAAATCTTTTTTTATTTTTGGGGTTTGGTTTAGAGACCAATTCGTCGCTAAATCTGTAAAATGATGTAGTATCGGCTTTAGTTATGGTATATTGGTAATTTAAAAGTTTAATTTTTTTTGAGGCCTTGAGTTTCAGCCCATTTTATGTATTAAACATATTCATCCCATTTCTTACATATGACCAAATCTTGGGGTTTTAGAAGATGTCTAAATTTTTAACTAGGAAAGTTCATATAACGGGGCCGAGATAGGGGCTATACGTTTTTCGCTGAACTTTATGTGCCCAATTGCGAAAATTCTAATGGATAAGTGCACAAATAGTTACACTATGATTGTCGAGGATGTGTTATTTGGAACCAAATTTTAACTATCATCATTTTTCATACCTAAGTTCTTCCATTTATCCTAATACATTATAAAACAGAAATTATATTTATTAAAAAATTACTCCATGTCTCATAATTTTAATATATTAACTTCAAAAAACTACTTTAACAAATAAAATTTAATACATATATTAACAACTTAAAGGAGAAAATTACATTTAACCACTCTTTATTATACACATGTTGCAATTAACCACCATTTATATTTTTTTTCTGTACTTAACCACCCCTTATTTGTATGTGCATTTAACCACTCATTGTAACCAAAAATGTCATTTTCTCCGTTAAGTAAAATAAATTACCTTTTTTCTTTCTTTTTTAATTTTATTTACAATAAATAAATAAAAGAAAAACCATAATTGATACTTTCAAGTTCCAATACACCAATTTTTGCATTGCTCGTTCTTTCAAACCCTAGCCTGATTTCCTCCATAATAATTCCTTCCCTCCGTCAAATGGCGAAGAAGAACCACAACTTTGCCAATGCAAATACCATGGGTTTTGAGCGTCACTTGGAGTCGATCATGTCTAAGCTGATGGACGACAACTCGAGACTCAAAAGGTTGAGGTGTAGGCCGAAATCCATTGATAATGGTATTCGAAGCTCATTTTATTCCTAAATTCTTTTATTTTTTGTAAATAAAATTAAAAAAGAAGGGCAAAAGCGTAATTTACTTTACTTAATGAATAAAATAATATTTTTCATCAAAATGGGTGGTTAAATGCACATATTTACAAATAAGGGGTGGTTAAGTGTAAAAAAAAATATAAAGGGTGGTTAATTGCTACAAGTGTAAAATAAAGGGTGGTTAAATACAATTTTCTCATCTAACAAAAATTCCGCCACGTTGCATAATTTTAATATATTGACTTCAAAAAATATTTTAACAAACAAAATTTAATACATAAGTTCTTGCTATCCTAATTATCTTTAATTTATAGTATTATATTGTATTTATTTTTTCTCTATGTTATCTTCTTCTCTACCAAATATTTGTATATTATTGTTTTTCATAATTAGAAATGTTATCATGTCCATTGCGGAGTAAAAGATAAAAATTCTAAATACACGTAACCTTAATAAATTAACTTCAATTTTTTTTCAATATATATTGTAATAAATTATATTACATTTTCTAGACACTCTACCCTAATTATATATCTTTAAAAAATTGAGTATTTTACGCATAATAGTATCTCCAAATAAAACTTATTTAAAGATATTCAATTATTGCAACAATCATTATTTTCAATATATAAATGTCATTCTCTAAACAATAACTATAAATAAGTCATGATTGTTCTTAAAATTTTATATAATATATATAGCTTTAAGTTTTTTATTTGATTCTAAATATAAAATAATTCATTTATGTGAGTATAAAATTTCCATCTTTTGCGTATCATTGTGGTAATACTATTTGTATACTAATATTCTACTTATAATACGTCTAAAAATATTTTTAAAATAATTTTAATATTTTATTTATGTATCAAAAACGCATATGTTATGCGTGCACTATAGAATGAATAAGGTATACGTTTAAATGGTTTTATAGATCCGTTTTTTTGTCAATATTCTATCACCTATTCTCAATTTTTTTTTTCTAACTTTCAATTCTAGAATAATTAAAAGGTAGTCCAAAAAAAAAAATTTAAAGAAACAACTTTTGCTTTTTGTCTTTAGGTAAGGTCGAATTTGCAAATTTCCCCTTTTTTTGTTCCTTTGCTCTACTTTGCCTTTAATTAATCTCTTTTCATTTTTTGGCTTATAGAAAAAAGCTATTTTCCCCTTCTTTTTTTCTTGCTTGCTTGCATGCAATATGTAAGTGTGTATTATTGTACATTAGTATAGCTTTATCTCTTGCTTTTACGTGTATTTTCATGGCAGTTATACTCTTATAATGTGCACTTCTCGAGTTTGACTACTCAAAGAAAATCTGGAATCCAAGGTTGAAAAAATCTAAAAGCTCTAGTCTTATACAATTGATAAGGTCATAACCTCCTTTACCTATGCTTTTCTGCAAAAGAAAAAGCTCTTGCCTGCAAAGTGTATGTATTCATTTTAGGGTTTTTCATAGCTTAAACACTTCATTTATTCTAAATATAGAAAATATATTACGCATACACTTGAGTATGAGTAGGACATGCAATATAATTTATATACGGAGAATTTAACTTGATTAATTGATCGTAAAAAATTAATAGATAATTAATAAATTTGATATAGACATATAAATGAGGTGTTAGGTTTCTTAATTAAAGCATTTGTCTAAGGAATTGGGTTCGAATTTTCCTATATGTATGGAAAGATTAAATTAGGAGGGTCACCTTCATTAAGTAACTTTGCAATACCTAGTTCGGACGTATCTTAGATCTAATCAAACCTAATCTTGGATAGGACATTTTTCAGCTAGCTCATGTGGCCAGGTCCGCCTTAAGCTTTCTCTTTAGGATCTAATATCAATATATCATTCCCATATTTGGTCAGGCCAGACTATTCGATTGCAAGACTGGTTGTTTTTTATCTTAACGAATGTAAAAATTACAAAAAAATTAATACAAGGCATATAATCACACAAATAATTCATGAAAAGTAAAGTGATGATTTTATATTAACTATTACACCCTCTGTTTCGTAAAAGATGTCTTTTTAGGTCATTTATCATTTTTCATAAAAGTTGTCATTTTACCATTTTTTTTCAATTTTTCCAATTATGCCCCTAAAAATGGGTTCCTTTTTTACACTTTCTCATGTAATTAAGCACATTAATAAAGTAAATTCATTTAATGAGGACATATTAGGTATAAAAAAATCCTTAATAATTGTGTAATTATTCAAAAGAACATTTCTTACGGAGGGAGTAAGTAATTAACATGGAAGTTATTAACTAGCATAGTACTAGCGCATGTTGGTTCTATGATTGCATACTAGCAGTCATAGATTACTTGGCAAATGCTAGACTAGGATGGCTTTAATAAGTTTGGCTTTCAAACTTTAAAAACATAGACACCATGTAAAAAGACTTTCAAAAGAAGACACAATATACGTTTGTAAAATAGTTACCCATTTGCTTAAACATTCACCTTTTTATGTGTAAAGTTAATAAATAAAAAATGGAACTTTGAATGTGGAATTTCTTTTCTCTACATCTTTCCCCTTTCCCATTTGTTGACGAACTTTACTATAAGGCGCTCTAACCTTATAGCTCTTGTGCTTAATCTTTTTATAAAGATTACTATTTCAAACTTCTAGCTAGACTTGAAAGAATCTTAATATACAACTAAATGCATTATCAGGACAAATTTGAAGCTATGTAATTCCAAAGTGGTTAATTCAATTCTTGCAGTGTCGGTGTGGTTAGTGTGGTTGATAGTGCTCCTATTGCTCCCTCTCAATTGTCCTTACCTAGAGATGATCTTGCTTGTTTCGACATACTTCTAAATCGTGTTTTTTCAAGGAAGATGCGAACTGTTAAGTGTATTCCCCCTAAGCTGAGGCTTGGCTTTGCTAGAGTTTTCCTTGGTGCACTTGATAAGGTCCTTGCGAGCCCGAGTGATGTGTCGGCTTGGGTGCAACTCCTTGTTCTGCCTTGTTGTATTTTGACTGCTTTTGTGCCTACCAATACGGTTCAACGGCGTTCAGGTGAACGGGAGCGATGTCAGTTTAATTGTATTTCTCGGACCATTCTTAGATGGAGGAATCCTGGGGATAGGCTTGGCTTGGTGCTTGATCGCTTATCAGAGGTGCAAAATCTCTCTAGGGGTGTGCGGAAATCAAGAAGTTCTGATGACTTTAACCTTTTCCAATGTAAGCGTAAGCTTGGAGACGGGCACTTCTCCGCTGCTATTAAGGTCCTCACGTCTTCTGGAGTTGCCCCATCTAATCATGAAACTCTCCATGAATTGGAGGCCAAACACCCCTACGCTCCCTCTCCGGTTTTGCCTTCTTCTCCGTTAGGTGAGGACGCTCTTTCTGTTAATAAAGATGTGGTGCTTGATCGGATCCACAGCTTCCCTAAATGGACTTCATGTGGTCGTGATGGGCTAAGGGCTCAACATTTTGTTGATATTTTGGGAGGGGCTGCTTCTGCGGTGGCTGATGATTTGTTAGGATCCATCACCGGGGTTGTAAACTTGTTCCTACGGGGTCAGTGCCCTAGCCAATTAGGGGAGTTTATTGCTAGTGCCCCTCTGACTCCCTTGGTCAAGCCGGGTGGTGGTGTGCGCCCTATTGCTGTTGGTACTGTATGGAGGAGGCTTGTTTCCAAGGTTGCTTCGTCTGTGGTTGGCCCTTCTATGAATCATTATCTACAGGATTTTCAGTTTGGAGTGGGCGTTCCTGGGGGATGTGAGGCAGTTTTGCACTCTATGAACAGGCTTGTTGAATCTAAGGGCAGTGAGGTCGGCCTTTCTATGTTGTTAGTGGATTTTAAGAACGCTTTCAACCTTGTTGATAGGAGTGTCCTGCTCCAAGAGACTAGATTGAGGTGTCCGTCCATTGCTCCTTGGGTTGAGTTTTGTTACTCTCAACCTGCTACGCTCTACTATTAAGACTCTGTCCTTTGGTCTTGTCAGGGGGTACAACAAGGTGATCCTTTGGGGTCTTTATTGTTCGCCCTAGCTCTCCATCCTTTGGTTCAGTCCATTAATCATGCATGCGACCTCACTCTTCAGGCTTGGTATCTTGACGATGGCACTATTGTTGGAGATACCCTTATGGTGGCCAAGGCGCTTGACATTATTAGGTCTGATGGGCCTGCACGTGGCTTGTTTTTGAATGTTGATAAAACTGAGCTTTTCTGGCCCGTGGAGGATCCTAGAAGTTTGGGGGAGGGTGTTTTCCCATCAAACATCTCTCGCCCACGTAGTGGTGTCAAACTTCTTGGTGGGTCGGTCAGTTTGGATGTGGGTTTCAGCCGGGACTTGGCCTTGAAGAGGGTCTCTAAAACAATTGCCTTAATGGAGGCGGTTAACCGTCTAAATGAACCCCAATGTGAGCTCCTTCTTCTTCGCAACTATGCTGGGGTTGCTAAGCTGTCCTACGCATTGAGAACTTGATCCCCTCTGTCTTTCAAGGATGCCCAAGTTCAGTTTGACCATGCTTTGCGTCTCTCTTTGGAGAAGGTTGTCACTGCGTCAGGGCCGGGTTTTGGTGATTGGCAATGGCGGTTGGCCACTCTCCCCATCAAAGGGGGTGGTCTTGGCATCTTTTCTGCTGGGGATGTTATCCGTTATGCTTTCCTTGCTTCACGTCTTCAAACGAGCAAACTACAGGCCAAGATTTTGTTGAATACGGGTATAGTTTCTCCTGGTCCTTCTTTTCAGCTTGCTCTTGATGATTTCAATACCTTTTGCAATGTCGATGATATCTCTCTTACCACTGATTCTCCTGCCCCCCAAATGATGAAAACCCTGGCAAGGTGTTACTTTGGTGTTGTTGAGAAAAGCCTCGTCAATAGGTATATACTTAGCCCAAGAGAGGTTGTTGTTCTTAGCTGTATCCGTGCTCCTCATGCACAAGATTTTTTGTTCACTATCTCTATCGGTGGCTTGGGACAGAGGATGAACCATCGCCAATTTCGCTTTGTGTTGTGCTACAGACTTATGATACCGTTGTTTTTTATGGTAGTATTTGCCCGAGTTGCAACGCTCCAAGGATGGACAAATGGGGGGATCATGCCGTCCATTGTTCTAGTGAGGTGGGTGTGAAGTTCAGGCATAATTTGGTGCGGGATATCCTTGTTGATATTTGCTCTAAAGTTGGAATTGCAGTGCGGAAGGAGGCTCCCATGGGTTTCCTCTCGGAGAATGGGCAAGATCTTAGGCCCGCAGACCTTTTGCTCTTTAATTGGCATCAGGGTAAGGATGCTTGTCTGGATGTGACCGGGGTCTCTCCCTTTGCTGGTATGGGTGCGAGTTCTTGGGCACCTGGGGTGGCTTTGCACAACGCTGTGGAGAGGAAAAGGAAGAAGTACGAGTCCAAATGTGAGGAGAACGGATACCAATTTATCTCATTCGCTTTCTCTACATTTGGGGAATTTGATAAGGATGCTTTGGACACGCTTTCACGTATTAAGTCTCTCTCTGTTAGCCACTCTAACAATGCTAAGAGTGGTGTTTTTATTTTTCATAGGTTGAGTTTTTGCATTCAGAAGGGTGTGGGAGCCCAGCTTGTTTCTAGGCTTCCATCAAATTTCATGTAATTCTGCAATTGATTTATATAATATTTTCGAATTGTATAAATTATCATTTCAAAATTGAAAAAATTATTCATATATGCTGTATTATCCATGCTCGGATAATAAAAAGTGTATGATAATCATGTAAAACAATTATTGCAAAAGGTTTTTTTTTTTTTTTGATAAGGAAAGAGATTAGGGGCCGCTAACAAGCTAGCGGTCACCCTAGAGCATCCAGATGGATGAGGTTCCGAAGAACCGGGTCAACTGAAAGTGGAATAGATGAAACATGACGAAACGAGACAGCAATGAAGTCCGCCACTGCGTTGCACTCCCGGACGACGTGGGCAATGCTCCAGCTCCGAAAACAGGCAAGTAAGCAGTGAATATCCGCACGTAACATCTCGATCTCCCACGGACAGCGCCAGTCACCTAAGACGGCCTTGACCAGCTGAAGATTGTCACCTTCGATCTGGATGTGGGAAATGCCACGCCGAGTGGCTTCGATAATTCCTTGTCGTAAGGCGATGGTCTCGGATTTAAGAACAGACTGTCGACCGATTAGTCCTCCGTCAAAATGGATGGGCACGCCCTTGGAATCCCTGAGAATGAAACCAAACGAAGCAACACCATCAGCATTGACTGCCCCATCAAAGTTGAGTTTAATAAAATTTCTCGGAGGTTTTCTCCATTTGGCGCAGGACCGTCTGCTTTGGGTCCGATGCCCATTATTTGTTGGTTTCATGTTTACTTTATTGTGGGCGTTAGTCGACTCTTTTCTTTGGTTTCGGATGAAGTCGCATAGATTGTCATTCGCCTTTGGCATATTTGGAGATTGAGGTTCGAAAACAGCTTTGTTGCGGAAGTACCAAATACTCCACCAACAACAAATCAAAACCTCGAAATCAGCCTTGGATGCTTTATTCATGATTTCCTCTAGTAATTGACATGGTGTTTTATTGTTTGGGTTAATCTGGTTAATGATCATCTCAAGTTTAGGGTTTATCGTCTTTAGGGTACTTTTGGTATGGTTGCAAGATAGGAGGATGTGGTTTGCGTCCTCGTTGGTGCAATCACATGCAACACAACCTTGGACAACCGGAATATGGTTTGCCGCCAGGCGGCTTTTGGTAGGGAGCCCATTCCTGGCTACTTTCCAAATGAAATTTCTCATTTTAGGGGGGACATTAAGTTTATTAATCCATCTTAGGTTGCTTTGTGGTTCTCCTTTGATGTTATGGATCCACTGCATGGTAGAATGGGTAGAGTACCACCCATTCTTGCTTGGTTGCCAGTACATTCTGTCAGGTATTTTGTTGGTTGTGGTGGAAATCTGCATGACACTATGGAGGTCTTCCGGGTTAAGCAATTGTTGGAGCCTATCTTGGTCCCACGTATTGTCATCCTTAAGGAAATCAGCGACTTTCGCTTCCCAGTTATTGTAATTACTAATATTTTCTTTCGGTTTTAGGCAGCCATTTCCCGTCCAATGGTCTTTCCAAAATCGGATGGTTTTACCATCTCCGACCTGCCAAATGAGGCCTTTCAAGAATAGGTCTTTTAGACTCATCAGTTTGGACCATTGCCAAGAAGTGTTCCGCTTTTTCTGGTAGTTAATCAGACCTTCGGATTTTAGATATTTTTCTGTGATGATTTTGACCCATGGGTTATTTGGTTCCGCAAGGATTTTCCAAAGAAGCTTCATTTGTAAGGCTTGATTCATTTCCTCTGCCTTGGCAATTCCCAGTCCACCACGGTCAGGTGGTTGGCAGATAGAGTTCCAGCTGATAAGAGGTTTATGGTTCCTCTCTTTGTTCAAGAAGAACGTTTTATTGATTTGGTCCAGTTCTTTTAATGTGGATTTTGGGAGTAGGAAGGATTGCATAAGGTAGTTTGGTTGAGCCGATAGATTTGATTTTATTAGGTTTTTTCGGCCTTCTTGGGACAGCGAATTAGCTTTCCATTTGGATAGTTGAGCCCTAGTTCGGAGGGTAAGCGGCTTGAATGTATTTTGGGTGACTCTGCCATTTGTGATTGGGCATCCTAAGTATTTGTCCAGAGCAGATGTGTTTGTGATCTGGAGGATTTGTTTAATTTGTTCTATCGTGGTATTGTTCGTATTTTTGGTGACCTGAAATGCCGATTTATGAAAGTTAACTTTTTGGCCGGAAATCTGGCAGTAGTTGTCAATTATGTTTTTGATGTTGTTCCAAGCTTGGTTCTTCGCTTTGGCAAAGATGATAATATCATCAGCGAAGGCAAGGAATGGAATTTTAGTTCCATTTCGTGAGATTTGAATACCAATCCCACTACTCGGGTTTATGCTTGAGAGGTGAAGTTGTCGTGCAAGTACCTCTGCAGCCAGGATGAAAAGGTAGGGAGATAGCGGGTCCCCCTGTCGGAGTCCTTTTTGGGGAAAGAATTGTTCAGTAGGTCCATTGTTGACCAACACTGAGAAAGATACGGTTTCCACGCATTCTCGGATCCATCCCACGAATTTCTCGTGGAATCCAAATTTGTTAAGTATGAATGCTAGGAATTCCCAGCTAATTCGGTCATAAGCCTTTTCCATATCCAATTTGATGGCGATCCACCCCTCTTTGCCTTTTTTGTTGCGGAAGGAGTGGAAAATCTCATGGGCAATAAGGTTGTTATCGTGGATACTGCGGTTTTGAATAAAGGCGCTTTGCATTGGGTGGATTACTTTTGCCATAACTGTTTTAAGGCGATTGGTGAGAATCTTTGATATAACTTTATAGATTGTATTACATAGACTTATGGGTCTATAATGGTTCGTTGAATTGGGGTTTTCACATTTTGGTATTAGTGTAATGAAAGTATGGTTAATTTGTTTTAAGATTCTTCCGGACCGGAAGAAGCTTTTCATTGCCTTTGTAATGTCTGGCCCGACAATGTGCCAATATTTTTTATAAAAGCACGCCGGCATGCCATCTAGCCCTGGGGATTTGTCGTCCTCAATGTCAAACACTGCATTCTTCACTTCTGCATTTGAGACTGGTTTAGTTAGTTCAGCGTTCTCCGCATCCGTTATTTCACATTGTATTGTTTGGGTCATATCTCGGAGTTTCCCATGGTTGATTTCGGTAGCTCTGAACCGATTTTGAAAATCGCGTTTGATTTCTGTCCTAATATTCTCTAATCCAGAAATAGGTGTACCATCCGATGTTCGAATTTCTTTGATGTTTGTCCGGTTTCTCCTTCCGGTTGCAATACGGTGGAAGTATTTGGTATTTTTGTCATTTAGTTTGATATGAGTGTTTTTGGCCCTCTGTTTCCAGTAGGAATGTTGGAATTGAATAAGACAGGACCGTTTATTGGTCAGTCTCTCTAGTTTTTGGGTTAGTTGAATGTTCTTGTTTTCAATAATTTCCTTTTGGATAATGATTAATTCTTCATCAAGTTTTTTAATTTGTTCGAAGATGTTTCCAAAGGTTTGTTTATTCCACGTTTTTGCCTTTCTTTTCACGAGTTGTATTTTTTTTGTTATGTTAAACATATGGGATCCACCAGCGTTTAATCGCCATGCTTGTTTGATGATGTTCTGGAAATCTTCTCTCTCGGTCCACATCATTTCAAATTTGAATGGTTGGGGTTTGAATTGGTCGCTCGTCGGAAGATTGCACGTGATTGGGCAATGGTCCGAAGAGGAAAAGGCGTGGTTTTTGGTCACTATAGAGGGGTACCATTGTAATATTTGATCACTAACAAGGGTTCTGTCCAATTTCTCTAGGGTTGTGTTCTCTAGCTTTTTTGATTTTCTCCACGTGAATTTATTCCCCGTAGTGGGGATGTCACAGACATCACATTCATTTTTGAATTTATTGAGTCGTTCGTAACGAGTTGGGTTAGGGCGAGCCCCTCCCATTTTCTCGTCAGGGTGTTGGATTTCGTTAAGATCACCCATGATGATACATGGGAGGTCTCTTGTTTTAATAAAATCGCTAAGTTTGTTCCAAAATTGTTCCTTTTCTTGTGCCTGTGGGAGCGCGTAGGCAAAAACGATGATCAATTCATTTGAGGTTTCCAGGTTGCAATAATGGATGCCGATAAATCGGTCATCTAAGTGGATAGTTTTAAGTGTTTCGCTTGACAGTTGATGTCCCTTCCAAAGGATACACAAACCGCCAGAAAGTCCGATAGCCGGAATAAATTTCAAGGTATCAAACCCAGCTTTTTGCCATCCAGTGGAATCTGGTGGTTCCTTGGCTTTTGTTTCGACCAAGGCAATAAGATTTATGTTTTCAAGCCGGCACATCGAGTTAACCTCGGTCCAGAATGATTTTCGTTTGATACCTCAACAATTCCACATGCAAAGCTTCATAAAAAAACCGCTTCTTTGTGGCTTTTGGCCGTTGGAATGTATAATTTCTTCCTCGAGTTTAGTTTGGTAATTTTATTAATACAATTGTGTTTGTTCCAGGTTGTAAAATTGGCAACGTACATGTCACTACTTACCCCCGGCCCGATGCCTTTACTTATAATTTTTCGATCTTTATTTGTGGTGTTTTCAGCTGCCTTTACCATTCCCCCCATTTGAAGGGGAAAATGGGTGGCGATTTTAGTGGTTTTTTGAGATTTTCGACATGTGTTGCTTTTGTAGGCGGATGTTCCAGGGGATCTCCCTTTTCTTTTCATAGTTGTAGTTTTATTAGTTTTTCCCACATAATCCAACAACTGCAATGGTAGTTGGAGGACAAAAATCATCCTTAAGTGCAAATTGTTGATAAACTTTTTGAAGGATTTAGCTTTGTAGTTATGTAGTTTCTGACAATCGAAAATAGAGGGTTGCATCCTTTTAAAGGTTGAGATTTCTATGACGTTGGTCCACATATCAACGGTTCTTCCGTTCGGGGTGTTGGTGTAAGCACTAACAAGTGCTATTCCAAATGTGGGAGAGTTTGTTGGGGGTTCGAACCCTAAGTGAACGTTGAATTCTTGTTTTATACATGTTTTTTGGAAAGCCTTAAGCTTCCACCAACACAACAGGTTAATATCAATATTGATTTCGGTTTTAATATGTGAATATAAATCCAGCAGCAGAGTTGAGGAAGAAATAGGCATTGTACAACCCAAAAAATAAAAAAGAACACAACAGGGGTATTGCATCAGCTTCAGAACATTGTTTTCAACATAAACCAAACATTTAAGGTAAGTTTGAAGTCTAGTGTGTCGAGTTTTTCGACAAGTGTTGCCGTTGTAGGCCGATGGTCTAGGGGGTCTCCCTTTTTTTTCCATAGCTGTTGTTGTAGTTTTAATCGTTGCTTTCTTAGAATCCTGCAACAGTAAGAATAGCAGGACAGCATAGAACAGGTTTTTTGTATGAATATTGCTGTATAGTATTTTGCAAAGTTTAACATAGAAGATATGGATTTTCAAAAAGACTTGAAACAAGTAGAAACGAGTTATATAGCCCAAAATGGTTCTATGATCCAGGCTGCCCTTGATCTTGCAATACACAACAAAACAAGCGGGAATTAAAGGAGCTTTAAACTGGGATTGGGTATGTAGGTTACTGGATTGCAACTCCAAAGCCAAATAAAGGGTATCAACATATGTAAAAGTAAATATAACGGGGTTTGGTTTATCACAACAAGCAATTGGATCATGAGGTAGCTTAGGAATACCAAACAAAGGGCAGCACCCCCACCAAAACCAACAAAGTATGCTGGGGAGCTTACCATTACGCAGCCGAGGAAGCCAGAAAGTGACAATTTTGGCATCAAAAGTAAGTGAGAAAGGAGGCGTCATCCACCGCAAGAGAGAAGGAGCAACCAGGCCCAACAGCCGGACACGCCGCCACCCCCGTAGCGCCTGCACGGGAACCGCCGAGAACCAACCGCACCTCGCTCTCCACCTCCACACAAACTGATATTGGTTCCGAGCGTCTTTAAAGGCGCCGAGAAGGGACTTGAAGCGAGACCAAAATTCAGCCCCCTTATCCCTCGACTCAATTTTCGATCGGTTTTGTAGAGATTTGCCATTATAAGGAGCGAATTGTTTGAGATTTGATTGAAGATTCACTTGAGGTTGAAGGGGAAAAAAGGATTCTAGTTGTTTTTTAGTGTGGGCGATTGAGAAGAGGAACGCCCAAAAATTCCCCAAATACAAGTACCAGATTTGACCACACCGGGGCTGGGGGCGGTAGATCTCGTTTTGGATCGAAGCTTTGGCGAGTCTTGTGTACCATCGGGGTGGTGGGAGAGACGGATTAGGCAGTTGATGCCCACAAGCACCGTTAAGCGCAGGGGCGGCGGGCGAAACGCCGCTAGGGTTCTGGCAATTGTGATGGAGAAGATTGGAGCGCGTGGAAGACGCGTACATTTTCTCACGTTAGTGGTAAGTGTTACATCCTTTAGTGTAAGCCTTTCGTCTTTTTCCACTTTCCCTTTACACTTTTTTTTTTTGGTAAAAAAGGAGGCCTAGTGGCCGTTTTATTTATGAAGGAGCATATTACATAGTGGAATCATAGTTATCTTTCTCACATATATCTCTCAAAGCCTCAGGCGGCTCATTAAATAAAATAAAACTCCCCATCATATTCTTACTTTCCTTTGCAAGCCAGTCGGCTGCACCATTGACGTTTCTAGGGGATTGAACTATCTTTAACTCCCAGTCAGTTTGTTCCATGATTCTCTTGCACTTCACCAGGATAGCAAGAGCGTCACAGGCAGGGGCCACATAAGCAGTAAGGGCTTTAGCAATCTCCGCAGCATCAATCTCAAGAATCAGCCTGCTCAAATTCATCTCTCTAGCAATCGTGAGGCCTTGTAGAACACCCAAAGCCTCCGCTCGGAAAGCCGAGCTCCCGTTTCCAGTCGCCACAAAGGCTTTGATAAAGTTCCCGTCATGGTCTCTGAAGATTCCTCCAGCCCGCACAATCGTATCCCCATTTGTGTACGCCCCATCAGTGTTTAACTTTATCCAACCAATGGGTGGTTTCTTCCAAGTAGGCGCCTCCATAACTCCTCTTCTCCTTGTGGTCAACTCAATTGTTTCATTAGCCCTCAAGTACTCTGATGCACGGAATTTGACAAATTCATGTCTATTTTCTGGAATCGTAGCAGAATCCCCAAAAATGCGGATATTTCGCCATCGCCATAGCCACCACACTCCCACAGCAAAAGTAGTCGACCACACTCCTTTCCCGAGGTTTTCAACCAACCAGTCCTGGAGCTCTAGCCCCATAAATTCCGTCATCTTTGACCGTGGAACCAGTTCAGCCCAGACTTCAGCTGTCCTGGGACAATCCCAAACAATATGGAGGGCTGATTCTTCAGGAGCACCACAAATGCCACAGGTTGGATCATTGCTTATGTGCCTACGCACCCTCTGTACATTTGACAGAATGCAATTGTGACAAAGCAACCATAGAAACACTTTGACTCGCTCAGGCGCTTTAGCATCCCAAATTTTGTTCCAAACTCTTCTATCAGCAACATTCTCTCCACGATTGATAATTTCCATGGCAGACTTGATAGAAAAATTACCTGAACTTGTGCCCTGCCAATAGAAGTTATCTCCAGTTTCCTCGTCCAAAACTTCATTTTCTGCGATCTTAATCAGAGCATCCGATGGGAGTTTATCAGCAAATTCCTCCCATTTCCAGCCTTCCGTGCTACAGTATTCTGCCACTGTTTTTGCAAGTTCATCATCATCCACTTCCTCAAAGGCTAAGTCTTCTAGAGGAGTTTCAGTAGCCCAGCTATGCGACCAGAACAAGGTTGTTTTCCCGTTTCCAATAGTTGATCTTAAACCCTTGGACAGAATATTCTTGGATTTGGCCATCCCATTCCACAGGTTTGAAGCCCCTGATTTTTTCTGAAGCATATCTCTATCGCATCGGCCTTGGCAGTACTTCCCACGCACCACTCTTGACCAAAGTGACTCCGGCTCTTTTAGAAGCCGCCATCCCATCTTGGCCATGAACGCGCCATTCACCTGTCTCATACTCCGCATTCCCAATCCACCCTCCGATTTGGGTTTTTTAATGGTTTCCCAGTTCAGAAGATGGATCTTTCTCTTCTCATCAGTAGAACCCCAAACAAAATTCCTGGTTCTCTTCTCAACCTCATCGCAGATATGTAGCGGAAGATCCGCCGTTTGCATAGCATAATACGGGATACTTTCAATAGCTGATTTGGCCAACGCAACCCTCCCAACCATGGACAAATATTTTGATCTCCATCCTGACAGCTTCTTGTTAACTCTTTCAACAATGTGCTTGTATAGATTCTTCCCCACTCTCTCCTTTGTGAGATTAACCCCCAAGTATTTTCCAAGGTCAGGCGTCGCGGGAATTCCGCCTTCCTGAGAAATATCATCAATCAAGGAGAGTGGAACACTGTTGGAAAAACAAACACGAGATTTCTGATAGCTAATTTTTGACCCTGAGGCAGCACAAAATTTCTCCAAAATGAACTTCACCACTTGAACTTGATCCACCGAAGCTTCCGCGAATAATACGAGATCATCCGCGAAAAATAAGTGCGAAATTCCAGGGCCATACTCTCCAAGCGTGATTGGCTTCCATGCTCCACAAGCTACAACCCCGTCAATGATGTGTCCAAGTCTTTCCATGCACAAGACGAAAATATACGGCGATAGGGGGTCGCCCTGCCTCAACCCACGGCTAGGATAGAAGCATTCCCCCAATTCCCCGTTCCACAACACTTTCATATTGCAGGAAGATATGCAGTTCATAATAACCTGAATTAACTGACTTGGAAGCTTCATATCTTGCAGTGTTTCTTCAATAAAGCTCCACCGTAATCTATCGTATGCTTTTTCAAGATCAATTTTGAGAGCCATCACCCTTTGGCCGTTCTTCTTTTTCATGGAATGCATAACCTCCTGGGTAATCACAATGTTATCAGAAATTTGTCTCCCGGGCACGAAACTTGATTGTGTCGGTGCTACCACCTTTCTCATGATTTCTTTCAACCTTCCAACGATAGCTTTGGTGATGACTTTAAAAGCAACGTTGCAAAGGCTTATAGGTCTCAGCTGGCTAACATTCTCTGGATTTTCGACCTTAGGAATCAAGACGATCAACGTCTCATTCATCTCCTTCGAGATCTGACCACCGTCTAAGATACTTAACGCCTCCCTTTCGACCTCCTCCTTCACAGTACTCCAACTGTGTTGGTAAAACACGGCGTGGAACCCATCGGGTCCTGGCGCCTTGAGCGGGCTCATGCTAAATAAAGCCTTTTCCACCTCCGATTTATCAAACTTTCTGTAGAGGTTGTCATAATCAGCCACAGAGATAGTAGGGAAACGATCACGTGGAACGTCACTCGGCCCCCTATCTGGTTGCTCCTCCGTGTAGAGATGGCACAATTGTTTAGCCACCATTTCTCTCAATTCTATTGGGTCCCAAATCCAGTCTCCATTGGTGTCCTGTAGCCCTTCAATCTTGTTCCTCTTACGTCGCACAACAACGCAAGCATGGAAGTACCTTGTGTTTCTATCTCCATCTCGAAGGGCGTCTGTTCTCGCCTTTTGGACCCAAAACAAGTAAATTTGTTGGAGAACTTGTTCAAGCTCCATTCTCAGTTCGCTGTCAAGAAGCATTAATCCTCTCGTTGGCCGAACACACATCTTTCTTTGAATCCCTTCCAACCGTCTCCATAATTTGTTTCTTCTATGAAAGAGATTTCCAAAAACCTCTTTATTCCACAAACTCAAGTGTGCGGATAGAGAATTCAACGCCCTGTTGAGTTGAACCCCCTTTTCCCAATGAGATGCCAAGAAGTCTTGGAATTCCTCATGCAACAACCAGGCCGCTTGAAACCGAAAAGGTTTTTCCCCAAGACCATTACCAGCATATCCCTTCGAGTTAAGAATGATCGGATTATGGTCGGATTGAACTGCCGCAATGTGTCTAACTGCAGCATCCTCAAACTGTTGCCTCCACGCAATATTGCATAAAGCTCTATCCAGTCTAGCCCCTTTCATTCTGTTTGGGCCATCACTACGTCTCCAGGTAAATCTTGGCCCGGAATATCCAAGGTCAAGCAAGTCCATCTCCTCGATCCAATTGGAGAATTTTCTGCAGCGCCTCCTCATCTCGTTTGATTTGCTTGTACGTTCAGCAACTGTTGTTGTTTCATTAAAATCTCCAATGAGTAACCATGGTTGGGTCACCGTTTTGTTAAAGTCAAGGAGCCTTTTCCAAAGAGCTTCTCTATCCGCTGGTTGTGGACTTGCATATATAGCGGAGAAAAACCAATTCGCCTCCCCAGCTCTCGTAACACTCATTGTCACCACCTGAGGGTGAACGTCAAACTGGTTGATATTCACCCTATCTCTTCTCCAAAGCACCCAGATACCTCCTTTGAACCCTATTGCATCAGCACGCACCACTCCATCAAAACCAATAGTCTCGCATACTTTGTCTGCTTGTACGCCACTAATCTTGGTCTCTAACAACACCAAGATAGAAGGATCATGCGCCCTGATGAGGTCTTTGAGGACACACATAAATTCTCTACTTGCCGCCCCTTGGACATTCCAAGATAGAATTTTGATTGTTGGAATAATCATGGAAAACATGTCCGAAAGGTTGTGGTCCTCGTTTAACCAAGAGCGGATATCACTAAACATCTTGGTTGACCATGGTGATGTCTCCACCATGAGCAACGCTGGAATCTTGTTGATCTTCCCCGGAGTATTCTTCACTGTCAACTTCCATTCGGACATCACTTTCGGAATGCGCCCTATCTTTGGCTTTCTCTTTGGTAATGCCCATGACCACGCCGTCATGATTTTGCAGAGGTGGGTCGGAAAAATGTTCTTGTGTTAAAGGAGGTTGTGCGTTTGGATGTGCCCGAGCCATCCTATTTATTCCTACTCCCTCTTGTATATGACCACTCTCCTTTCCTTGTTTCTCTTGTGTATTATCCCCTGCGTTCACAATCTTGATTGTTTCCTTGTTGTGTTCCCCCGAGTTTCCTTTTGCTGTGGCCATAATATCTCCATTGACCTTTTCTTTATCTTCTGGGAGTTTTCTTGATCCTATTCCCGTATTTCTTGGCATATTTTCCTTTGATTTAGTTTGCTTAGCTGGGCTCAGAATCCTGACTCCTGATTTCTCCTTACTAATCGTCTTGCCTTTCTCCCCTTTTTTAGCATCCTTGTTGATCATATTGCCCGATTGCGCCGTAATTTTAGGTAGCATTCCTTTTTGCACTTGTGTGATCGTTTTTTCCATCACCTTATCTTTTCTGGGATTCTCCTCTTTCCTTTTTTCAAAGGTTTCCATGTTTACTTCTTCATTTTCAAGCACATCAAACCTTGAACCATTTGTGCTCCGAGAATATTCTCCGGTTTGACCTAGGTTTTTTCCTCCGGTTTGTGTGTTGGGTTTTGCTGAACCCGAGTTACTGCCCAGTTCGGTTCCATGTCCTGGTCCCTTTTCTCCATTATTTGCCGTTGTTCTCCCTCCGTTGGAGTCTCCGGTGGGTGTATATTCAAGGTTCTTGTTGTTATTCCCCGCCACCTGTTTCCTCTTGGGATTCCTTTTAGCAATCATCCAAGGGCCAAACTCCTCTTCAAGTTCCGGTCTTGACTGTTGTGGCACCATCTCTGTTCTTGGAGCATCATTTGAATTTTCATTGACAGCTTTATTTGGGCAGTTGTCTACTTGATGTCCGATTTTTCCACATTCAAAGCATATCATATTGAGGCCTTCATATTGCACTTTCCACACCCTACCGTTCATGATGAACTTTGGTTGCAGTGGTTTTGATAGATCAAGTTCTACACACATTCTTGTGTATTTTCCTCTTTCACCTTTTATTGTTGTTCGATCTATCTTAAAGACCTTCCCAATGCTTTTTCCAATCTGCGTGAGAATCGGACCATCGAAATATTCCATGGAAAGATTTGGAACTCTCACCCAAGCTGCTAGGAATCGAATACTCTCCTCCTCTGCGACAAAATTGGGTCTCCATCTCTGAATTGATAAGTAGTTGTCCCCAATAAGCCATGGACCATCCTTGATCACGTGATGCAGATCATTGATATTCTGAAATTTCACAACATAGTAGTCATTTCCTACATCAATCATCAGCATCTCGCCCTTCAGACTCCATTTCTGCATAAGCTTTGTGCGTAACAACATATATCCTATGCTTTGATTGAAAACTTTGATTATGATGGCATCCCTCCATGGTTTCCGTATCCTGTTTTTCTCTTCGGCTGTGAGCAGAATAACCGGGCACTTCGGGTCACTATCTTCTGGTAACTCATCATCAACCAAATCATCCTCTTGCGTCATGTCATCCCAGAATGGGTTATTATACTCCTTGAAGTTCTCATCCCCTGTTTTTCCAGCCACTTTGTCTCGGAATGAGACCATTCTTTGTCCTTGCGTTTCGGTTTCCTTTGCCATGACCATATTCAGAGATGGGAAATCTTGTGCCATTCCCTGGGAGAAGTCGCACTCCATCATCCCAGTTTCAGTTGTTTCAATCGTCCGCTTTTTCTTCTTGGAGTGGTGACCCATGGCCGTCCCCTCTCCATCCGGTTCACGTTCGTCTGGTGGCCGGTCAGAGATGCGAAAACATCCATTTTCCGAGCAGTTACCGTCTTTCATTGAGAGCGTTTTTCTGATTAATAAGTATCACGTTCGTCTGGTGTTTACTTTCCCTTTACACTTAAATCGTCCCAAGCACTCTCATCCCACTAGTTATAGTTTGCGTTACATGATAATATTGCAAAAGAAAAAAATACAAAAAATTGGGCTCATATTGAACTAAAATTGTATATCAAATTTGAAAAAAAATGTAGATTAGTATTGTAATAACTTTGGTAAGAAAAAAAATCGTGTATCACTAATTCCTTATTGTCTAGACTTGAGTTTGATTTTTAGTTAAAAAAAATGATTTTTCTAGAGACATAGGTTAAGATTCCAAATTATATCTAGTAGATTGAGGGGCAAGCTAAACATAACAACATGACAAAACAAACCCGAAAACTCAAAGGGGAAAACCCAAATTGACAAGCAAAATGCCTGAAAGAGATCAGAAGGGGTAGGCTATGCATTGCAAGAATGCATGTCAACGGGTTATTTCCATCTATATATGGAGTAAAATGGACTAGTTCGATAAGTCTAGTTCCTTTTTTTGATAAGGAAATGAAGTAGGGGGCCCACACGAACGGGAAGTGGACCGCCATAGAGACTTAAAATCCGACTATACAATGGCCAAAAATAATGTATGTTTAAATAACACAAACTATTAACTTCTATACTAAAAATAACATTCATTTTGGGTTAATTTATTTTTTTTGGTTGGATTTTTGGGTTAATTTATGAATAACATAGGATGTAAAAAACAATTGAGACTGAAATCCGACTATACAATGTAAAAAAAAGTATGTTTGTAAATTTTTTACTAGAATTTAATTGAAATATTAACTATGTATTTTCTTATATATAAGTTAATAGTTTTATTTACTTATAATAGTATTCATAAACTAACTTTGATTAATCAATATCTAATAATTGACGGAATTAGTTAACGAATGGCAACAACAATAACAGTAGTCTTGTTTAATAACTTACACCAAGAGCAATATACCAAGAGCAATGTTCTAAACAGTGCTAGATTAACATTAGACGGAGAGGGGCCGCCTAGTGCCTAGACGGTTAGAACGGTTGCCTAGGCGGTCTTAAACGGACACCTAAATAGGCTGGAAGGCTAGGCGGGCTGAGACCTTCCAACGCCTAGACGTGGCCTAAACTGGATCTTTATAATAGTGACCAAGAGACGAAACAAATAAAGAATAGAAGACAACCATGTTACCACCAAGAACATGCAAACACATAAGTAAAGAAAAAAAGCACAACAACTAAGTCTCTCACACACCAAATTAAAGGCCCTCTACCACTAATACTATACATCAATACATTTCTATTCTAGTGTATGTCCTCTATGAGTGACAATAGAGAAGACACTCATGTTACCACCAAGAACATGCAAACACATAAGTAATTAAAGAACATAAGGCACTCAAGTCTCAAACTAAAGCACAATAAAGAGTTTCTCACACATCAAATTAAAGGTCCTCTACCCTAATACTACACATGAATACATTTCCATTCTAGTGTTTATCCTCTATGAGTTGACACTAGTTGGAAATCACATTTAATCACCTCCATCCAACTTTTTTTTGGGTCTATCACTACTGCCTTGTTGAAAATCATCAAAGGCTACTCTTTAAACCATCTCATCGAGTCATCAAGCTGCCTCCTCTACACATGCCAAACCCATTTCTTAATTATTGTAACTTTTCCATGATAGTCGCCACTCCAAACTTGTTTTCAATGGCTTCATTTTTTATTTTCTCCAACCTCTTGTGTCCACACATCCAACAAAAAATCTTCATCTTTTTCATTATATTCTTCTATGCTAAAATCCCTGTAATAACCAACATTTTACATTTTCACACCATACATCAAGTTGGTCGGATTATCACCTTATTAAATTTGCCCGAGAGTTTGAAAAATGCCTTTCTACCACATAGCACTCCTCAATATATCTGCCCACCATTTTTCCCATCCCATTTAAATCCGGCATTTAATATCCGCATCTATCTTTTCATCAATCTTTATACAAGACCTCATATACTTTAAAATTTTCTTCTTCATTAGAAATCACTACAATTTATTAAAAAATTACTATAAAATATGAGGTTAAATCTCCAAAACTAACCTATAAGATTATCAAACTTGAACAATTATTATATTTTTTTTATAAGGAAAGGAATTTGGGTGGTCACTAATAGTAGTCCGGATAATTTACTCTCATGTGTGCTACAAAAGCTGTTCCACAAATTAAATTTGGTCATGTGTCCCTATATTTAATTATTTTATAAATCAACTAAACTATGTAAATTAGGTAAAAAATAAGTAAATCACCTCATTCTCCTCTTTCTTCTTCCTTTTCAATCCATCATCGGTTGAACTCGAACACACAAAGTCGAAGGAGAAAATTGCTTCAATAATTTTGTCTATACATACATATATGCAAAGTTTTATTGTGGTTAATGATTGATCAAGAATTGAATACTAAATCTGAGGGTTAGGAATTAGGACATTAATATGATGTTTCAAACATGCTTCTAATTAAATATAGCTTACATGTTTCAAACACACATAATAAGTAACCATTATTGTCAACTTGAACTCAAATCGATCCCAAAAATTCATTTGGAGAGTAATAATACATTTGAAAACTTGAAAGAGATGATAATGGATCCCGATGAGTTGAGATTTGAAAGCTTGAAATAGCAAATGATCGGTGAGTTGAGAGAGGATGTGCTTTGGATCAATTAAAGAGTTGAAGCAATAAGAGGATTCGTCAAATCGTGGATTGAAGTAGCCAAATAGGAAAAAAACTAGTTATACCCGTTGTGCCGTGCACGACTATATGAATTTAATACTTAATTTATTTAATAAATATGATTTGAATTTAATATTAAAAAATTATTTATTAGGAAAAAAATTATGTAAAATTTTACAACTGTCATGTGAAACGGGACCAAAATTATTAAGGTAAGTTCACTATAATTTTTTTGATGGCTTAATGATAATTTATTTATAAAAAAATATAAATAAGAATTATTTGAATTCGAATCATTTCATTTTAAAAATATTTTACAAAAAATATAAAAGGTAAAAATAATCTAAATTCTTGTAATTTTGTTTGTCAAATTCAATTCTTAAGAAAATTTGAATAAAAATTAAAAATATACTTACTAAGAAATGATGAAAAAATATTAATAAATAATGAATTTTTAAATGATAATAAAATCATTTATAGTTACATAAATAATTTTAAAAAAAATTAAGGAAAAGATAACGTAATTTTTTTTGAACAAAGGTCAATTGAGGTAAGTAATTATCTAGATTTAAAATTCTATTTTATATCAAAATTTTATTTACGATAAATCTCTTACATAATTAGATAAAAAATAAAAATAAAATAATTTTCTTTAATTATAAATAAAATTGGAATTTTTTTTTCATAGAAATTGATAGAAATTTAATTGGAAAAATTAAATAAATATATCTATCTTAATATATACTCCGTATCTAATGTTCTATAATTTATTTTAATTTTAGATAAAATCTTTTTGGATCTATCCTAATTCATAATATATTATAGATAATATCTTTATTTTAGATAGAATTTCCTAGATTAATTTATCATATTTCTATATTATCCTAAAATAATATCAACATATATAAACTCCCAAAATAAAAAATCCTATGTGGCGAAATCCTAGGTGGCTTAATGTAGGAACGACACGTAGGAAAATCCTAAGTGGCGCAACGTGATGGCCTTATTCCTTGTGTCTTTTATATATATACATAGATTACTTTATGTTGGGGGAAAGAAGGGGATTAGGCTAATTTTCCTTTTAACTAATTTCCATAGTTGATTTTTAAATAATTAAATACAGAAACACACGGCCAAATTTAATTAGTGGAACATCTTTTGTAGCACACTTGGGAGCAGATGATTCGGACTATATTAATAGGCTAGTGGCCGCCCAAACATATCCTGTTAGATGAGGGTTTGCAAATCCAAATCAACTGTGAGTGGAATAGAGGAGATGCGTCGAAATGAGCGATCTATTGAAATTGATAATAAATTTGTCATTAAATATATAATTGGCACGAAAAATAACAAAAAAAAATAATTTTTAAATAAGGTTAGACGGTTAGATTTGTTTAAAATATACTCCGTAGTAAACTTTATCTTAATTCAAAGTTATGACATGATTAGGGGTGGGCACGGT
Organism: Fallopia convolvulus; assembly: GCA_964016875.1. Lineage (NCBI taxonomy): Eukaryota > Viridiplantae > Streptophyta > Magnoliopsida > Caryophyllales > Polygonaceae > Fallopia > Fallopia convolvulus. The sequence continues at coordinate 52,070,473 of OZ024731.1, read as the reverse complement.
TGGTTAACCGGAGTTTCGGTTAACCGGACATCGGTTAACCGGAACTTCGGTTAGTAAATTTCAATAACCATAACCGTACCGTTCGTTATCGGTTAACCGTTGACGGTTAACCGTGACTCTCGATACGGTTTATCGGCTAACCGACTTGTTTTAATTTTTAATCAAAAATCAATTTTTAATAAAAAATTACCTTATTTTTCAATAAAATTACCTTAAATTTTAAATTAAATATAAAATACAAACAATTGTCTAAAACACAAACCAATCCAACTACACTCCTCCGCATGCATGTTTGATGTTGTAGCATTATATTTAATTAATACGTTTCTTTTTTTTTTAATTTTGTTGTATTTTTATACGTTTGTTGATGAAGTTGATCTAGGGATTTTTGTTGATCTAGGTATTTTTATGTGTGTGAAATCTTAATTAGGTGGTGGTGTGCATGTGTTCATGGGTGAAGTGTGTTATATTTGAGAGTGAAAGCCATAGGCCCATAATTCATAAGTGAAGGTGAATCGTATTTTTATGTACAACTTATAGAAATTAATACCCAAAATTTGTATAAGAAGCCTTAGGGCTATAAAGTGGAATGAAAAGATATATCCAAAATATACTAGTCAATGTAAAAATAAAAAACTGTAGGTCCAATATCAAATATCGCATAGTTTGAGATTAGGTCAGAAAATTTGGGAAATTCTTAGCTTTTTTAGTCCTGAAAGGCCCAAACTGGAATGCGTTATTTTTTTCATTTACTCAGTTCATTTGCATTGTCTCATACTCTTGACTCTCTGAGCGTATTGAAAAAAAATTAAACTATAAACAAAATTTATGATAACTAGTTTATTATTTATCAAAATTCATTTATTTATAACTATAACTAATTAGATATATCATTCCCTTTTTAAAAACATATAATATATAGTAAATATATTATCGGTTCATCAGTTAACCGTCCGTAAAAATATTGATAACCGTATCCGAACCGTTGAACCGTTAAAAGTATCGGTTGGTTAACCGTAACCGAAATTTCAATTCGGTTAACCGTAAAAAGTGATCGGTTCTTCGGTTTTTGGGTTCGGTTGTTCGGTTACGTTCTTTTTTCCCAGCCCTAGACATGATGACACAAGACATTCGGTAACCTGCACTCTGCATGAAGCAGAAGCAGCATCAAATCCGCCGCTCTTCCCTCTGCTTCTGTTTCTGCTCTCTGTTCTCTGCACCTGCCACCTAACGTCCTCCACGTTGCCTACCTCCAATACGACGTCGTTTCCCTCCTAAGTTCTAACAAAATTAAGTAAACTATAAAAACCCCAACCCCTCTTTCTTCCTTCCACCATCCTGCACAAAAAGCTTCTGAAACGCCATTTTCACAGCCCTTCGCCATCAAACGAAGGAAAAAAGCAAAAGCAAAGATTCAATAAAAGCTTCTTATGAATTCCTGCCTTTTCAGCCCTATAAAGCTCTGCAAATCTCCTCCTTCCGTTCTTCAACGCTCTCTTCTTCTTCAAAGAGATTCTGACCTTCTTCCTTCTTCATCCATGGAGTCCCTCGCCCTACCTAAGCTCTGGAAACCCCCCACCGCCAAATTCGGAGGCTCGCTTTCCGCAACCGCCGCCGACAGGTGCCTGGTGTCGGTTGTGGAGGCCGCCGAGGAAGAGGAGGAGTCGTTCTTCGAATTGGAGTTCACTCTTCCGGATTACGACGATCGCGCTGTCCTGGAGTCAGATGATCAGAAGATCGGCCGGATTGGGGATTTTATCTCCGGCGAAAAGCCCGATCCGAGGACCGTCAGATCGAAGCCTCAGTCTCCGATGTCGATTCTCAAGCAATCGGCTCCGAAGCTCCGAGTCTTCATGTTCGGGAAGCCGAACAAGAGATCTAAGCCGGAGAAATCATCGTCGCCATCGCATCCGCATAGCGTTTCCTCGGGATCCAGACGCAAAGCTAGGGTTAATTTCACGGTGAAGTTGAGGATCGAGGACACCTCTTCTTCGCAGAAGAAGAAATTCGATCACAGCGATAGCTTGAAGCGATGCTCCAATGACGGCGGAGACAAAGATCTGGACGGATTCTGTAGAAAGTACCTGAGCATCTTCAAGAAGCCTCTGTACGTTAAGCTCTCGAACACGAATTCAAACTCGAAGCCGAGGAAATCCTTCGATACGGCGTCGTTTGCGTCACCGAGGAAGAGCGAAGAGAGAACGAAGGCCCTGCCGGTGAAGAGCTTGGGGAAGTGCAGATCGGCGGGAGCGTTGCTTGTCGGCGTTTCCTTACCTCCGCAATCGAAGGATGATTCTCTAACGCAACAGAACGACGGGATTCAAGGCGCTATTCTCCATTGCAAGCAATCTTTCAACTCTTCCTCGAAAGGTATCAATCCAAATCCCTTCGAAATTCAAAATTCAAACTACAGATTTCTAAATTAGTGTATGACGATTCCTAATCTGAAATTTGAATTGTTCCAATACAGAACGACGCGTGATGTCCAGATGCGCCAGTGATACGTCAAATGAGAAATCATTTCAGAGGACCGAGTAGAAATTCAAAAAAGGAAAAGTATAGGCACTGTGTAATTTGTCTTGGCCTGTGATTGTCTGAGCAAAGGTGATAGAAGTGAAGAAGAACAGAGAAAAGTGAGATTCTGTATGATTACATGAAATCTTGCCTCTCTCGATTTGTCTTGTAACATCAGTATGATGCAGATGTGACGATATACATAGGGATTTATTTTATTTTATTTTTTTGTGTTTTGATGTGTATGTTTTCCTGTTGCAACAAACTTGTGATTTTTAATAGAGGTTTGTTGTGGAGGTTTGTGGTGGATTTGTAGGTGATCTGTGATGATGAATGAATCTGATGAAGAGAAGACGACGACCAGTGATGCTCGACGTACGGGGTCACTTGTGTCTGATTGTAAAACTTGTCCAATGTATGAATATAGTGTGAAAAAATGGTGATTTGTGAGAAATGTTTTAGATGAAATGCATACTGAATGCAACAAGTTAAAATCCAAAATTGATAAACTTGTATTATTGACACAATCTTGCTAAGTAGTGGCATTGATGTTTATAATGTAAGATCACTTTGTACTTAATGTTTATAATGTAACTATTAAAATGTTCATCTAATAATCATTGCATATACCATACACAATTATCTCCCCTAAGAATTCATTATGAGGAATACAACTTGAAAATTCTGAAGGGATGTTGGGAGATTTCGTGTTCGATCCTTATCTTCTCTTCACTAGAGTGAAAAACTGTCTCATAAGCTAGTTTACCTAGTTCATTATTCTTACTGGCTAGGCATGAACCCGATATTTGCCACCGAATGTGGGCTTCTCATCATTAAAAACTTGTAGACTCTCAAACTACGTTCTAAAAGGAAAGTTTTATGGTTGAAAATTAAGGCGGTTAATGTTATAGAAACAAATAACCTCTTAAAATCATTGTTGCTCGATTGACAATTGCATAACATTTATCTAATGGGTCGTGGATCTTAATATCAAGGTTATCAATACATCATGCTTCTACTTTGGGCATTCTTTCAATACAGATTCTATATTGTTGATCAAATTAACCAACTTTACCTTAGAGCATTTTTTGTAAGTGTAATTTCGTATAATCTTCACAAGGTTTCGTATAATCTTCACAACATTTCTTTTTTTTTTTTGGTAGAATAATCTTCACAACATTTCTAGTCATCATAGTTCCTAGTTTCTATTGAAATCTCACAACTTTCTAAATCAAAGGAAATTGTGAAGAATTCAAAAGTTCGTTATGTGGCGGGAGTGTGACATTAATTATGTGAACTTTCACAGAAGGAAAAATAACGAAAGGATATCTTTTCTATCTAAATAAAGTCTACATTTTCCAGCATTGACTCGTAGCTTTATAAAGCAAAGCTAAAGATCTCTTCTTTTAGGATGTGTGTGCAAAACAAAAATACACCAAATTTACGGTTGCAAAGACAAAGATAAAGGAGCCTTGCCGCCTCGGTCAATATTTTAGAAATTTATAATTTCGCACCTAATGTTATGACGTATCAAAAAGAAGAAATTGCAATTTTTTTATCAATAAAGCACAAAAGAAGTAAAGGAAAAAAGAAATTTTGCACAGCTAAAAAAGAGCACAACGTTTCACTTTAAGCTTTCTTTTCCCTGTTTATAAATTTCCTTTAATTCATTGTAAAAACTAATTTACTAGTTCAATGCCTTTTTTTCTTCCTTTTCCCCGTGACATCTCCATCTTTAATAATTTCTTAATAGGACTCATATTATCAATGAAATTCAATGCTCTTAAGCATTCGGTGTCTCATTAGGCCCAAATAGAAATGAATTGAGTTAATAAAGAATTGTGTGGCGTAAAACCCTTAATTCTGATTAACGTAAAAATGAGTTTATATACAGAGTCTAGCTAACCCTAATTACTAAATAAGGCAACAAGAATATTACATATATTACATATAAGGTAAGCAAATATCTACAATATACACTAATACTCCCCCTCAAGTTGGAGTATGGGGATCTCGAATGCCCAACTTGCCCAAAAGAAGATGAAACTGTTGTGAACCGAGGGCCTTAGTGAGCATATCCGCTGGCTGAGAACGTGTACTAATATGAGACATAGAAACCGTGCCAGCAAGAAGAAGATCCCTGTGAAGAATAAGACGATCACTGAAACGAACGATGCCAGCCCGACATGCAGCAGTAGACGCCCTATTAGGCAATAAAGTAGTTGAATTATCAACTGTAGAATATACTTGTATTAGCATATAATGACTTCTGTATAAATACTCTAGTGATGTAACAGTGAACATCTATCCAGAAATAACAAACTCTTTTCCTCTCTTTCTGTTCTGTTCTTCGTCTTCTTCCTTTCACTCCGTAACATGGTATCAGACAGATTGATCCATCTCCGCTGCTAATTCTTCTTCCTTCTCTTAATCATGTCAACCTACGATCGACAATTTCCTCCAATTTCTCCAGTTTCTGCTACTCACAATCCTAATGAGCGTGATAGCCACAATCCATGGACGCGAATTTCCTCGCAAGATCGCGATCGCAATTCCTCTCTTGTCTCCATGGATGAACTTTTTCTACATCATAACGATCATCCAAGCTATGTCTTGTCTACTAGTCTTCTCGATGAGCGCAATTATGCTCCCTGGCGAAGGTCGGTTGAGGTTTCACTTCTCGCTAAAAATAAGCTAGGGTTTGTAACCGGAACTTGCTTGAGACCGTCTACTGATGCAAATCAACAAGCGCTTTGGGACATGTGTGACAATATGGTGTTTTCTTCGTTACTTCACTCCGTCAACAAGGAGATCGCAGAATCGGTTCTCTACTGTCGATCCGCAAGACAAGTATGGCTTGAATTGGAGTCAAGGTTCAGCAAAATTGATCGTACCAATCTTTATCAGATCCAACGTGATCTTTCATCTTTGGCTCAAGGTAATCTCTCCGTGACTTCTTATTTCACTAAATGTAAACGACTCTGGGATGAATATCTCTTATTAGTCGACTCCAAAGTCTGTTCTTGTGGATCCAATTCTGTGCCTAGAAGCATACTTGCCGATCAACATATCGTTCAGTTTTTAATGGGGTTAAATGAAGCTTTTTCTGTTATACGAGGCAATCTATTGATGATGCAGCCTCCTCTAGATCTTTTTGTAGTATACAAACTTGTTCTCCAGGAAGAATCTCAGAAATCCATCACATTTGCCTCTTCTCCTGTCGATACTGATAATTCTGCTCTAGTAGCTAATCGAGGCAATGATTCTTCCAATTCTGGTTCCAAGAACTCTAGTTCTGGCAAGAATCGTCTTTATTGTGATCATTGTAAGCGTACAAATCACACCAAAGATCGATGTTGGAAGTTGATCGGATATCCTCCCAATTTTGTTCCAGGAGGAAAGAAAAGTGCTAACAATGTTGCTACTGAGAACGATCAACCATCTTCTTCTGGATCTTCTCCTTCCATCACTCAAGATCAGTATCATCATCTTATTTCTCTCCTTAGCAAGCAGTCCACTGATAGTACTCCATCTGATTCTCATGCCTTCATGGCAGGTATTGCTACTGTCTCATGTTCCTTATCCTCTCATTGTAACAAATCTTGGATACTAGACAGTGGTGCAACTGATCACATGGCTTCCACTAATTCCTTATTAAGCACTTCACAACCTATTTCCATGCCAATGTCTATTACTATGCCTAATGGTCAAAAGGCCTCTATCACAAGCATTGGTAAAGCACAGTTGACTGAAGCAGTGTGTCTTGAGAATGTCTTGCTAGTCCCTGAATTATGTTTCCATCTATTGTCCATCAGTAAACTTACTAAGCAAACTGGTGCTAATGTGGTTTTCACACCTACTCATTGCTATCTTCAAGCCCCTTCGATGAAGAGGCCAATTTTGCTTGGTAAAGAAGATAAAGGTCTTTACATCTCTGTTTCAGAACCTTCACAGGTTACTACTGCTGCTTTGTCTTCTGTTGCCTTTACTAAAAGCATGAATTTAATGCATTGTAGGCTAGGACATCCTTCCTATGATCAGATTTCTTGCCTACCTTTTATGAAACATGTTGCCAAGACTCAGCTTATTTGTAGCATTTGCCCTAAAGCTAAACAACATAGGAAGTCCTTTCACACTTCTACTACTCATACTACAACTCCTTTTGACTTGGTTCATGTGGATACATGGGGTCCCTATCATCATTCAAACCATAATGGTTTTAGGTTTTTCCTTACTCTTGTAGATGATAATACAAGATGTACTTGGACCTTCCTTATGGCCAATAAGAGTAATGCCTTAGCCACATTAAAATCATTTGTTGCTATGGTTCACACTCAGTTTCATGTTTCTGTCAAAGCCTTTCGCACTGATAATGCCCCTGAATTTACTACTCCTGAAGCTCTCCTCTTTTATTCTATGAATGGCATTTTACATCAAACTTCCTGTGTGGAGTCACCTCAGCAGAATGGAGTTGTTGAACGAAAGCATAAACATCTCCTTGAGGTAGCCCGAGCATTATTCTTCCAGTCCAATGTACCCTCAAAATTTTGGGGATTTTGCATTCTTACAGCCACTTACCTCATTAACCGCACTCCTCTTCCATCTTTACACAATAAATGTCCTTTTGAGTTACTATTCCATCGTTCTCCAGATTATAATTTCCTTAGATCCTTTGGTTGTCTTGCTTTTGCTACCACATTAAAGCGAGGGAGAACTAAATTTTCTCCTCGAGCTTCTCCTTGTGTTTTCCTTGGCTATTCTAATGGCAAGAAAGCTTATATTCTTCTTGACCTTGACACTTCCAAAATATTTCATTCAAGGGATGCTGTTTTTGATGAGCAGCATTATCCATTCCAATATATTTCTGTCCTCAAACCTGGTCATCCTTTGCCTACTTTAGCTTCTGAATATCCTTCTCATATTTTTCTTCCTTCACAAACTTCTCCTTCTCTTACCTCTTCACCATACACATCAGATTCCATCCCAAATACCTCACCATCATCTGTCTCTTCCTCAGACAACTCTTCTACAGATACTATTTCACCTCCACTACAGCCTAGAAGATCAACTAGGCCACATGCTCAACCCTCATACCTCAAAGACTATATTTGTTCATCTTCTACCTATCAAGATCATATGGTATATTTACCTATCTCATCTAATGCCTTTCTTTCTACCTTTTCCTCCTATTCTGAACCCTCCACCTATAGCCAAGCTTCTAAAGATCCAAGATGGGTCGAAGCTATGCATAAAGAAATAACTGCCTTGACTAAAAATGACACTTGGGATCTTGTGTCTCTTCCTCTAGGCAAGAAGGCTGTTGGGTGTAAATGGGTTTTCAAGGTCAAATTAAAGTCAGATGGTTCTTTAGAAAGGTTTAAAGCCCGGTTAGTAGCTAAAGGGTTTACACAGCAAGAGGGTATAGACTATCTAGAGACTTTTTCTCCAGTAGTTAAAATGGCTACTATAAGAACTCTTATTTCAGTAGCTGCTTCTAAAAATTGGCATTTACACCAGTTGGATGTCAATAATGCCTTTCTTCATGGCATGTTAGATGAAGAGGTTTACATGAAGGTACCTGAGGGTATTCCTAATCCAAATCATTTGGTTTGCAAGCTCAAAAAGTCCCTCTATGGTTTAAAACAGGCTTCTAGGCAGTGGTTTCAGAGGTTAACATCTGCCTTGTTTACTCTTGGTTATATTCAGTCTAAGAATGACTATAGTTTGTTCACTAAGAAGGTTGATGGTCATATCACAATTGTGGCTGTTTATGTGGATGACCTATTAGTTACTGGTTCAGATGCAACTGAGATATCTTCTTAAAAGCATATTTGGATTTTGTTTTCAACATTAAGGATCTCGGTATGCTTCATTTTTTTCTGGGATTAGAAGCTAATCATCTTAGTGATGGCATTGTTTTACAACAGTGTAAATTCACCAGAGAATTGTTGAGTTCTGTGGATATTGACCATTTACCTGTTGTTTGTACACCTCTTCCTTTAAATTGCAAGCTAACACTAGATGAAGGGGAATTGCTTTCTGATCCTACAATCTATAGGATTCTTATTGGGAAACTTAATTTCCTCACTAACACAAGGCCAGATTTGAGCTTTGTTGTTCAGACCTTATCTCAGTTTATGCAAAAGCCAAGGACTGCACATTACTCAGCTTTGTTACATACACTTCGCTATATTAAAGGGACTGCAGATTATGGCATTTTGCTTAATGGTTCAGATAATCCTGTTTTGTCTGCATACTCAGATTCTGACTGGGCTTCTTGTGTTCTCACTCGTCGATCAGTTACAGGTTATGTGCTTATGTTAGGCAGATCTCCAGTCAGTTGGAAGAGCAAAAAGCAGAGTGTTGTTTCCAAAAGTTCAGCAGAAGCTGAATATAGAGCAATGGCTCAGGCTGCTACTGAAGTTACTTGGCTAGTTCGACTGCTTGAAGATTTAGGAGTAAACTCTGTTAAGCTTGTTGTTCTCCATTGTGATAACAATTCAGCTTTGCAAATAGCCAAGAATCCAGTTCAACATGAACGTACGAAGCATATAGAAATAGATGTTCATTTTACTAGGGACAAGGTTATGGAAGGTTTATTACAATTGTCCTACATTCCTACTGCTCAGCAGCTGGCTGATATTTTTACAAAAATTCTTCCTTCTAATCAGCAGCAGCACCTTGTATCCAAGCTAGGCATGTTCTTGCCATCCCATGCTTAGCTTGCGGGGAGGTGTAGAATATACTTGTATTAGCATATAATGACTTCTGTATAAATACTCTAGTGATGTAACAGTGAACATCTATCCAGAAATAAAAAACTCTTTTTCCTCTCTTTCTGTTCTGTTCTTCGTCTTCTTCCTTTCCCTCTGTAACATCAACTTTTCGCAAATCAGTAAGTAAAGACGAGTCTCCCGTCATATGTAAAGACGCACCGGTATCCAAAATCCAATTAGAAAACATACCCGGAATATTACCCGACGTACCAGACTGAAATTGGAGCATACTGACCAATTTATCAAATTGTATATCGGATAAGCCCGTGCCTGCCTTGTCAGTTGCTGTAAAGTTGACCGTGCTGTTAAAAGACGAAGATGTCTCGCTCCCCTACGCAGCATTAGCATGTCCGCGCCCGCGGATCTGTCCGTGCCCGCAGAACCTGTCCGTGCCAGACTCGAATCAGCGCCAGCAGCAATCTTGGCCTTGTGTGATGCAATCCGATCGGCGCTCCACCACGATGGATACCCGATGACTTCGTAGCATGAACGGGCCTGATGGCCAACTTGATTACATTACGAACAGTGAGGCCGATTGTATCCTCTCCTGAATTCGCCTCGCCCGGTGCCCGACTCACGTGAACCAGCGCCACCAGCACCACCATCAAACCTGCGATTAGAACGCTGGTTTTTTCCAGCCTCCGCTGCAAAGGCTCCACCTTCAACTCGGGTGTCACGCCCCACAATCACCGTGCGCTGGAGCTCTTCGGCAATCACCATTGCATAGGCTCGACTTAATTTCGACAGCGGTTCCTGCGCCAAAATATGTGACCGCAACCTCGAATAGGCATCGTCTAGACCCATTAAAAACTGATGAATGCGCTCCTCCTCGCGCTCCTTCGTGATCTCATCAGCCCATTTACACTCGCATTTACCACAAGTGCATCTCCTCAGACTTTCGTAGTTGGACAACTCGTCCCAAATCCGCTTCAAAGAGCCCCAATAATCAAGCACACTCTTGCCACTTTGAACGCACCGAGCAAGATCAGTTTTCAATTGATGAACCCTCGGTCCATTCCCGACCGAAAACCGTTGCTTCAAGTCCTCCCACAACTCCTTAGCGGAGTCATAGTACGTGATCGTGGATCGAACAGATTCCTCGATGGATTGGATTATCCACCCGACAAGCATGGAGTTGACGCTCCACCAATCGTCCATATCGTCTAGATCATCAGGCCTCATAATAGTACCGTCAATGAAGTCGAGTTTCCGCTTTGCCCTGAATGCATTGCGGATGCACAACTCCCACTCTTGGTAGTTGTCTCCCTTGAGAACGAAGGGACATATCTTCATCCCGGGATGATCCGACGGATGAAGATAAAAGGGCGAATTAGGTTTTAGATTCTCCTCCTTTCCCAGCATGATTGCAACGGATGTTGAAGGACGAAGAATGAATCAGAAATTGACAAAGAACCGGTGGAGTGCCGGTTGAAGAAGGGGCGGCGTGAAAGCTGCGGTCCGGGTTAGGGTTTGGATCGGAAAATTCTCCGTTGCTCTGATACCATAAAGAATTGTGTGTCGTAAAATCCTTAATTCTGATTAACGTAAAAACGAGTTTATATACAGGAGTCTAGCTAACCCTAATTACTAAACAAGGCAACAAGAATATTACACATATTACATATAAGGTAAGCAAATATCTACAATATACACTAATAGTTAATTTGATGCTTATGCTAAAATATAATAAGCCCAATCTTTTATAGTTAGATTTTTCTAATTCATGTTTTTAGGGCATATTTTAAAATTTTCTTATTTTAGGAGCTAAATTCTAAAAATGAAATAATAAATCATACGGTAATTAATTCTCATGGGTTGGACCACGACAAGAGAAGGGCAGGGCAGCGTCCTCGTTTTTCGTATGGAACAAGAAATGAAAGCTAGTTGTTGGAATTAAGGATGACGAGGCTCATAGAGTGCGAGCAGCAAAAGAGTCTTATTGTATAGGGACCCTTGCGCGCTACAACTAACACTTTTCAGCTAGATGAAAAAGGGATGTATGTTAGGGCAATCAATTTAAAGCTTTACTAATAGGATTTTGGAGCTCACTTCGTTTTTGTTACGGATCTTGCTGCCTTCCCGCCTCTACTTATCAAATTAAGAAAATGTAACCTAATCTTTCTAGATACGAGTTTTTAACCTATGTCTGATCTATTAGAAAGTTAGAAAAAATGTTACTCCATTCGATTCAAAATAAGTGTCGTTTTAGTTTTCAACACAAGATTTAAGAAAAATATTAACTAATCAATAAAAACACATTTCAATAACAATTCTCATAACTGTTTCCTATTTAATTGCCTATAAAACTTAATACGACACATAAAGTGGATCAAACTTAAGGTGTTAAAACGACACTTAATTTGAATCGGAGGGAGTAATAATTTTATGCACCTAATGTATATAGTTTTGTACACGTTAATAATATACAGAAAAAACCTACATGTTCAAATTAGCAATCATGCTTCCATGAAAGACAAGTGAATTTCAACCATTGTTCAAATTAACAATCATGTTTCTATGAACGACAAAGAGAATTTTCACCAAAGGGTAATTAGTATGCATCTAATCTAGGGATGTCCAATAATGAGGGGACCTCTTGCCATTGAACTTTGCAAGCATTGATGTGAATAAAATAGGGCATCAAAAGAAATTGTACATGAATGTGCAATTGTGCATTTAATCTAGCTACTTAGGTATTCAAAATCCAATACCATGTCCTTGGACAAAATGAAACTTCTTATAGTTGAAGTATAAATCTAGGGTCTCGGTATTACTCCCATCTAATGATTTTGTTTTTGACAATAAGGGAAATATTAATTATACTCATTTTTTAAATTTATTTTTAATCTTATCACTTGTATTAAACATTCACCATCTTTGTAAACTGAAAAAAAAATTATTTCAATGAAATTAAGTTTCAATAAGAATTCTCGTAATTAACTCTTAACTAATTGTCTAAAAACATAAAATAACAGATAAAGTTGATTAAATTTTAATATTTAAAATACTTTTTTTAAGATACTTATATTAAATGTTAAAGGGAGTGTGATATAAAAATTTATTCTATGGCTCCTGAATTTTAAACTAATTAATTGATAAATATTTAATATATCCTGTCATGTAATTTGTAAAGGGAACCTACTAATTTCTTGTGTTTGTTGGTTCGTGTTCTGTCTGGTGGTAGTCGCTTAATTTTGCTACACAATTAGACCGGCAATTCCATGTATGTTTCCTAGTAAACAGTTGCTAATGAAACCTAATTAGATTTCATCATTAATTGGGGGGCATTTCATGACAGTCGGTCTTACTATATAATATAGAAATTATTAGTATACATTAATAAATGTGCATACTGTCCATGCAACGTATCTCACCGCGAGTTTGAGACAATCTCAGGCTTCAACAGACAATAGCACTCAAAATCAACATATTATATTATTAGAACACTCGTTGTTTCATGATTTTTTATAATTTTAATAATAATAAACTTTAAATAATTAATATATTATATTACAAGTATCACAAGAATATTACAAGACAGAATCGTTATAGAGAAGGAACGATGGAGGGAAAAAAAGTCACGAGGGAACGATTGACGATCTGGACAACGCTTGTGTTGGTGATTTGTGAAAAGTCATCAAATCGCGTTAAGAGCATGTTGGGGTTATTAAGTCACAAGGATAAATGTCGATTAAGAAATTGACTTATGTGACTTGCCATGATATGATAAAGAGAGTTTGTCATGAATAGAAAATATCCAAATAAAGAACACCAACGCCAAGGAATAAAACCTCTTATGCTACGGCACTAGGCGAGGGCGTGCTTTGGAGGCGTCGTCACTCATTAGTGCCACGATGCATCGGCATGGTGCAAGTGCATGGCGCGCCGGGTGTTCGATCTTGAGGTTCGAGAATCGGCAGTTTGGGGCGCGCGGTGCTCGGTTTTGAGGTTCAAGTATCGGTTGTTGGGGCGCGCCTTTAGACATTGCGATGGCACGACCATGGTTGCACGATGCTAGCGGCGCACCTAAGGGGTGTACGAGGAGCTTGCGGCGCGCCGAGGGCTAAGGCACAAGGCGTCAAGTGGTTGCGATTGAGCTAAGGTATGGTTTCGAGCTTGTTATACGAGTATTGTAGCTTTGTGCATCATCTAATGAAGTTAGGAAGCTTAACTTAAGCTTGGTGAATTCTTTAAGCAAGAACCAAAGCTTGAGTTTAGCTTGGCGCATAGCTATGTATGCTAGAAAGGAGTTTTGAAGCTTCAAACTAGCTTAGAGTTAGCTCTAGAAGCTTGAACAAACTTTTGACTCAAAGTATAAGCTTAATAAGAAGCTCATGTAGCTAGGGATTAGCTCATGAAAGCTCAAACTAGCTCAAGTAGCTCAAAAGTCAGCTCAACGAGCTAAAACGCAACTCAAGGCCAGCTCAACTAGTTGGATGCTAGCTCAACTAGGTAAGGGCCAGTTACACTAGGTAAGTGACCTAGCTATGCTAGAGCTATGTTGGGCTGGCCCACCAAGGCCCCATGGGCCTTGGTGGGCCGGCCCATGGGGCGTGCGTGTGGGCTGGTTGGGTATTTACATGGAAGCTTGACATGGGCCTCTTGCCATGTTTTTTGGGCCAAAGCATTGGGCTTTTGGATTGGATTTCTAGATGGAGTTTTGGGCTTTTCTTTGCGCCATTCTTGGCTGGATTTACACGCCCATTTTGGACTCCTTTGATGGGTGGTTGGTCGCCTATGATGACAAGGAAAGAGAAGGAGGAAGTTGCAACCAACTTTCCTAAAATCACTCTCGACCTCTCTTTGTTTCAACCGATTGTGTAACCTCCTTTTGGCGGTTATTTGGACAGCTCATTGACACCTATATAAAGGGGAGAATGTCGTCTATTTGGAGATATGGAAGTCACACGAAATTAGACTCAAGTCCACACAAATTCGGTGAAAGAAAAACACTTGTAGTCGACAAAGACTGGGCATCATTTGAGTGCGCTTTTACAAGTGAATCAAACACAAGTGTGCATATCATGGATCGATCTTCAAGAGTGAAGAAGGAACCTCAAGTGGCGTTGCATGAGGAGTTCATCCACGTGAAGGAAGAACCACAAACGTCATGGGAAGACGACTTCGTTCAAGTGAAGAATGAAGAATAGTCATGGAAATCGAACAAGGTACATTTGATCTTAATAGATGTGTCTTGCCAACACGTCTATTGTTTCGTATGGTATATTTTATCTCACAACGATATTGCGGAATCCCTTGGCATGGAATAGGGGTAATATACGTTGAAGGAAAGATTGATCTAATCGGTCGACTCGTAGCCTTTATCCAAGCAACTTAATAAAATGCTTAAGTGGGACGATGATGATTGCCTTAGGGCCTACATCCAACGAGATTTCCCTTCGGGATCTACTCACGAGATTACCTTTCAAGGTCTACTCAACCACCTTGTTATACAAGGATCGACTTTCAGTTCAACTTGTTTATGCAACATATCTATTCCGTTTTATTCATTCCCAAAAATCAATTGTTTGCAGGAAGCTACACCGTTTTCTATTTTTCGCAAGTTTCCATATCTTGAGTAAATGACTTTGGTGGTGATTTTACTGCTAAGATTGAGTTGTTTGAGAGAAGATAAGATAAAATCTTGAAGATTTGTTGAAGCAAAAGGATAATATATCGAGATCTTTCGGTTTTGGATATAATTCGAGTGATTGAACCATTTGAACATATGGTTGATAGATTTTATGATTTTATGGAGATTTTGGGATGGAAACCTATGGGCTTATACACTAGGCTTAGCAATTGGGCACGTCTCCCTCGCAACAATTGGTATCAGAGGAGGCTTGTTATAGATTGTGTTTTAAGTGCAAGAACATAGGATGAGTACCAACAACAACCACAACATCGATATTGGGAACAACAAACCACCACGTCAGTGAGTATGATCATTGGAAGATACTCTTCTCCACGTGGATAAAGAGTAATGACTACCAAGCATGGTCTGTCGTTGAAGATGGAGACCTCATCCTTTAAATTGAGAGTTGGCGTCAACCACGAGCCTTGCTCAGCTTGTGCGCACTTTGGAGAGTTAGGACCTCGTTCTTTTAATGGAGAGTTGGCGTCAACCCCGAGCCTCGCTCGGTTTGCGCGCACTTTGGAGAGTTAGGACCTCGTCCTTTTAATTGAGAGTTGACGCCAACTTTGAGCCTTGCTCGGGGTGCGCGGAATTTAGAGAGTTAGGACCTCGTATTTTTATTTGAGAGTTAGCATCAACCCCGAGCCTTGCTCAGATTGCACGTACTTTTGAGAGTTAGGACCTTGTCCTTTTAATTGAGAGTTGGTGTCAACCTCGAACCTCGCTCGGGTTGCGCACACTTTGAAGAATTAGGACCTCCTCCTTTTAATTGAGAGTTTTTATCCCTCTTCACCAATCATAAGGATCTCTTCCAATTCATCGCGAGGGATGCCTACAAAGATCCGAGGTGGTTGCCTTAGGCTAGACCCTCAATGAAAGCAAAATCAATCATTTTTTAATCGATGTAGTAAATAGCAAGATCAGATGTGTACCTTCGAACTTTGTATGGTGATGACTTTTAGAGTTGCATTCCGACCACAACTCCGATTGGATAACTAATCATGTCTCTTTCCCAAAGCTCTTGTATACATATGGGGAAAAGACCTTTCTTATTCGTATGGGTGTACTAATTTGGGATACTTCATGCATATATGGATCACCAAATGCAGCTTGTTGCCTTCCAATTCATTATGGTCCTTTACATGTCAAAAGGGTGCCATGGACAAAACGTCAAGTGTTCAATATGTGCATCTTACAATTCACATGTGGCAAGTAAGTGCTCTACCCTGCTTCTATCTATGAAAGTTCATAAGTCGATAAACTATAGGTCATGCACAAGTCTAGTACATGCATAATCTGAGATAATATTATTGAAAAGTTCATGGCAATGGCTATGCCAATCCAGCTCTCTAAGAGCAAGTCCAACAGATTCTCTAAATTCTTGGGGATTGGTCTTTATGAATTTTGGACCATTTTTTTGGTTGAACAGATTCCCTATTTCTTTCCCTATTATGGAGTAATTCTCAAAAATAGGTATAAACCTCCCCAAATTTAGGGAATTCCTAAAGACATTTGAAAAATGTATTAAATGTATATAATAAATTATAACTTCTTGTTCATCGGTCCAAAACCGAACCGAACCGAGAAAAACCCAACCGAAAATCGAACTTTCAGAATTTTTGGAACCGAGGACCGAACCTAATAAGCTTGGTTCGGTTCGGTTTTGGTTCGGTTCGGTTTGGTTCAGGTAGGAACCGAAATAGAA
This sequence comes from Fallopia convolvulus, assembly GCA_964016875.1. Taxonomy (NCBI): domain Eukaryota; kingdom Viridiplantae; phylum Streptophyta; class Magnoliopsida; order Caryophyllales; family Polygonaceae; genus Fallopia; species Fallopia convolvulus. The sequence continues at coordinate 52,053,843 of OZ024731.1, read as the reverse complement.
AATTAGGTACAAAGCCCATCTAAAATATAGAACATAACACCCTAAACCAAACTAGACCCGAACTAAACCGAACCAATTTTGACTCGAACCGAACTAAACCGATTTAAACCAAAAAAACCGAACTAACATATGTTATTTTTATCATTTTGAACTAAAATCGTTCAAGCCATTCGAACTAAAACTTGCAAAATGATAAACAAAGCAATGCAAAACTTGTAAAATGAGATTTAGGTTACATCATTAAGGTTTAGTAAGTTTTTTTTTAATTTTTATATTAAAATAAATCGGTTTACCTGAACCGAACCGAACCGAACTGAAAACCGAACTAGCCAAAGTATTGAACCGAGGACCGAACCGAAGTACCTTGGATCGGTCGGTTCGGTTCGATTTTCAGGTAAAAATCGAATTACCTGAACCAATGAACAACCCTACCTATTGGTGAAATTAGTTTTATAATATAATATTTTAATACATAAAATAATAATTATAATATATGAAGGATTTTCTAAAATCGAGAATTTGTTAGAGTTAGGCTAATAAAATTAGAGAATATAAGTTTTAGTTCTTCATTTTAGAAAAAAAAATATAGAGAATTTGTTGAAAATGCTCTAAAATTTTAGAATATTTTATTTTCTTATAGTTGAATAACAAATAATTTATCATTCATTAGGTTAATATATTTTTGAAGTTAAATACTCCCTTCGTTTCAAAATACTTGTTGTTAGACAAAATTTCACACATATTAAGGAGAATCCCCCCCCCCCCCCAAATTGTCCCTATTAAGAGCAAGTCCAACAACTTCTCCATAATTTTCTCCAAAATGGAGAACCAACTGCCATATTCTCCAAAAAAAATTCAGCTCAACTCCAACAGATTCTCTATTTTGGAGAGCACTACATTTAATACTTTCATTTTTTACCATATAAATTACAAAAATAAGTATATATTATCTTACATAAGAAAATAAAATATTATAGAATCTTAACATAATAAATGATAATTATTTATTATTCAACTTTTAAGAAAAAATTATTTTAAAATCTTAATTTAATAAATGATAAATTATTTATTATTTGACAAACAAGAAAACAAAATATTTTAAAATATTAGACTTATAAATGATAAATTATATGTTATTTGACTAATAAGAAAATAAAATACTTTAGAATCTTAGAATAATAAATGATAAATATTTATTATTTGATTAATATAAAAATAAAATATTCTAGAATCTTAGACTAATAAATGATAAATTATTTGTTATTTCACTTATAAAAAAATAAAAACATTCTAGAATCTTGATTTATAAAGTGATATATAATTTATTATTTAACTAATAAGGAAATAAATATTTATAATTTTACATATAAATATTAACATTTTTTTCATTTCATTCAAATATTCAATATTTTTTCGTATTTGTCTCAATTGCTTATTGGTTTGGTTCAAGAAATGTATTTTAACCCTAAAAAGAAAAAAAGAAAAGAAAAAAATAAGAGTTTGGGGATTTGGAGATCACCCTATATTTGGGGAAGTCTCTACCATATTTGGAGAATCTCTCTATAATGGAGAATGGGATGGAGAAGCTGTTGGGGTAAAAAAGTGGCCAAAATTCCCCAAAATTCCAATTTTCAAGAATTTGGGGAATCTGTTGGAGATGCTCTAAATACTCTTTTTTTTGGAGATTAAAAAAAAATAAAAATTTGGAAGAAGTGTAATACGGAATATACACCAAGGGTATAAATGGGTAAAAACTTTATATGAACATCTATTTTAAAAAAAAAACAAGTTTTAAGAACAAGTATTTTGAAATGGAGAAAGTGATAAATAGCACATGTTTTCTAGCCAAAATCCAATTGGGTCTGTTCCGGACGAGGTTTACTCTTGAGTGATTGAGCTCTGTGCCAACAGGAAAGCGCTTTCAGAGGGGAAACAAATCCATGCACATTTGATAACATCTAATTCTCTCTGTGATTTTGTGTTTTTGAATATCAAATTGGTGCTTATGTATGAAAAATGTGGGTCTGTATGGGATGCCGAGAAACTGTTCGAGGAAATGCCAGAAAGAAATGTGTTCTCATGGAATGCTATGATTGGTGGATGTGGATATGTCTCTAATGGGAGGGCTATAGAAGCGCTTGAACTGTAACGGGACATGAGGCTTGCTGGTGTAGATTTGGATGCTTGTACTTTCCCTTGCATACTTAAAGCCTGTGGTGCAATTAAGGATATATTAAGCAGGGTGCTGAAATTCATGGGCATGCCATCAAAGCTGGCTATGATTCTAATGGTTTTGCTGTCAATTCCATTGTGATCCATGGTCACATTTTAAAGTCCAATGACCATCATGATCTTTTTGTGGCCAATGCTTTGCTTGTATAGTATGCTAGGTGTGGCCAAATGAGCGCAGCTGCTAACATTTTTTATGGAATCAGAGAAAGGAACAAGATATCATGGAATTCCATGATTTCTGGGTTTCTTCAAAATGGGCTACACCGAGAAGCTTTGGTTGCAGGACTGAAACCTGACCAGGTTTCCATCATTAATATTCTTTCTGCTTCTGGTCAACTGGGGTACTTGTTGAACGGAATGGAGGCACACGCTTATGCTGTAAAACATTCGTTGGATGATGGTTTTCTTGTTGGAAACACATTAACAGATATGTACGCCAAGTGTTCTCGTCTTGACTACATGGAGCGTGTTTTCACAAAGATGCCCGAAAAGGACCTTATTTCCTGGACAACTGTAATATCTGGCTGTGCTCCTGGCAAATAGAGAAACTACATTAAAGAGATGCATGCTTACACTATGAAGCGAGGGTTGCGTGATCTGATGATGTGTAATACGCTTGTAGATGCGTATAGGGATTGTAGCTTTATTGACATTGCATCTTGAGTGTTTGAGTCCATCCAAAATAAGGATGTGGTGTCTTGGACAAGCATGATCTCTACTTTCAGCTGCCGCTAGTGTCTCGTCTATAAAGAAAGGAAAAGAGATCACTAATGAAGGCGAACATCACCTTCCTAGCCCTTCTATATCCATGTAGCCACTCAGGACTAACTGATGAAGGCGAACAGTTTCTTGAAACTATGAAGCAGAAGTACCAGCTGGAGCCATGGCCAGAACACTATGCCTGTGTAGTTGATCTTCTTGGACGAGCAATTCGCTTAGAAGACGCGTATAATTTTATTAAAAAGATGCCAGTCAAACCTACTGTTGTCTGGAGCTCTCTTCTCGGATCTTGCCATGTTCACAGCAATGAAAAACTATCAGAAGTTGCAGCCCATGAGCTTCTTATTTTAGAGCCAGAAAACCCAGGAAACTATGTCCTCATATCCAATGTATATGCCTCAACAAGTAAATGGGACGATGTTGAGAAAGTGAGAATGAGAATGAGAAAAGTAGGGTTAAAGGAAAACCCGGCTTGTAGTTGGATTGAGATCAGGAACAAAGTTCATACATTCATGGCTAGGGACAGGTCACGCCCAGAGACGGATGAAATATACAGGAAGCTGGCTCAGGTTACCGAGGTGTTGGAGAAGGAAGGAGGGTACGTAGCTAAGACCAAGTTTGTGCTGCACAATGTGAGGGAAGAGGAGAAGGTTCAGATGCTACGTGAACATAGTGAGAGACTGGTTATTGCTTATGGACTACTTAATACGGTGAATGGAACACCTTTCAGAGTGACCAAGAACCTTAGGATATGTGGAGATTGCCATGGTTATACTTATATCAAGTTGGTGTCCAAGTTTGAGAAGAGGGGGAATTGTTGTGAGGGATGCTAGTACCCAAACCTCCTAATAACGTTACATGAACGAATGCAGATGATCCAAACAAGGTAGAGCACTTGATGGCGCTTGAAGGTGCAAAAGAGAGGCTTCAGTTGTTCAGAGCAGAGCTAACTGAACAAGGCTCCTTTGATTCCGCCATTGCTGGCTGTGTCGGTGTCTTCCACACTGCATCTACTTGCTTTTTATTCTCCCACAATCCACAGGCAATCTTCTCAATTGATCATCATCCATTAATATACTATCATTTATGTATATGTATATCTCAACGCATTATATCTGCAGGCAGAATTGGTTGATCCGGCGGTTAAAGGAACAATAAACGTTCTCAGCTCACGCGCCATGGATTCTTCCATCAAGAGAGTGGTTCTAACCTCCATGATGTACAATGGCACCCCCACAACTCTACAAACCATGGTTGATGAAACTTGGTTCTCTGATCCTGACGTTTGTCGTAAACAATAGGCTAGTTTAATTTTCTTCAACACATATGTATCATTTCTGTAAGATGGTTGTATAACTAATTAATCAGTGAGCATAATATATAACATGAAAGCAGAAATGGTACCCGTTATCAAAGATCCAAGCAGAAGAAGCGGCGTGGGAATATGCAAAAGACAAGGGCATTGATTTAGTTACCATTTGCCCTGGTCGGGTAATTGGCACTTTGTTACAACCTACAATGAACACAAGTTCCTCTGTTCTTTTCAGCTTGATTGGTACTTTTTATGTATTATTTCTTTTTTTATTTGGAAAAGTTAAATTTCCAATGAATAAATGAACGGGTCATTTATAAAAGCGCTTAGATGATCTAAGCTAGGTACTCGCATCATCATGGACAAACCCATGATTTACAACTCGCAAAAAGATTCAGCAAAAACAGCTGGAAACCAAGGCCAGTTCATGTGCATTACAGGTTCCTGGGAGCCTAACAACATCAGCAACAATTCAGCAAATGCAGCATAGTGTGTGCAGGTCACAACAATTCAGCAATAGCACAGCATGAGTACAACAAGAGGGCAACAAGATGTATTATTTCCTTTTAACACAACATGAATTTTCCTTAAAATTAGTAAAATCTATCTGTATATATGCATGGTGCAGGTGCAGAAACGTACCAAGATATATAACATATGGATGGGTGAATGTGAAAGATGTTGCAGATGTGCATATTCAAGCTTTCGAGATGGAGTTGATGATGTTGCATCTTTGATTTACTTTGCTGCTTGTGCGTGTTGATTGGCATGTGTTATGTCATGGTAACAAGCTTTAATTGCGAAATTGATTTTAGGTGTGTTCCTGGCAAGCCTTATGTTCCGAAATGCAAGTTTTCCAGGAAGAGAGCGGAAAGCTTAGGCATTGATTTCATTCCAATTGAAGTAAGTTTGAAGGAGAAGATAGAGAGTTTTCAAGAAGCAGCAGTTTATCAGGATCTAGATAAAGCGGAAACCAGAGATGGAGGCAAACTATGACAATTACACCTCTCCATCTGGAAATTGTTGACTTTTTAAAATGGGTTGCTTGTTGAAACTTGGAGAATATTCATCTTGCTAGAATAATGATATTAGCCCACAAGCATCACACTGATATGATGAGAAGTTTATGAAAACTTGGGTTCTGAAAATTTTGGGATGCTTGAAGTATTTCTGATTACCCTCTTGCTTTTATTTAAATCAACTGTGTAGAGACTAAACTGATTTTCTAACAATTCAGAAGCTGCTAAAAAAGTAGTTCAAGATCATTTTTCATGGAACTAATTGTAGCACAAATTGAAAAGGCATAAACCATCTTCATAAGACAAGGGGAAAAGCAAAACGTAGGGCACCAAAGAATTAAAAAAGCAGATCAGGGAGCCAACTCACCTAATGATTCAGACCATGTCATTCATTGGGTTTCGCCGTTCCTGTTGATGCATTCCAATAAAGCGGATGTTGCATGTGAGTTAGATGAAATCCTTATGTTATGCATTTTCTGAATCAGCTCCTTCACTCTTGCACTTTCCTTCTCATGAGCAAATCCACGTATCAACGTACTGTATGTCACGACATCAGGGGAGCAACCCTTGGCTTCCATTTCAACAAGCAGATTGTATGCATCCTCTGGCAGCCCCACTTTACAATAGCTACGTATCAATGCATTATAAGATGCCACATCACACTTGTAGCCACAGCTTTCCATCAAAGGAATCACATTACGTGCAACTTGCTCCATATTTCCTTTCTTCCCAAGATTGGCAATTATAATTCTGAATGTCACGGCATTTGGCCGAATCCCATCTCTAATCATCTTCTCCAGTAATTTGTTTGCCTCCTCCACATTTCCAGAATGGTAAAACCCATCAATTAAAATACTATAGCTTATAACAGTGGGCGAAATTCCACTACTTTGCATTTGCAGAAAAAGCTCTTTAGCCTTGTGCATGTCTCCTTTTCTGCGTAATCCATCAATCAAAGAGTCATATACAGCCTCATTAGGAGAAACATCACTAGCTAACATCTTCAAGAAGAGCTTTTGAGCCTTGCCTACATGCCCTTGTTTACATAGTCCATCAATCAGACTGGAGTAAACATAGGCATTAGGACATATACCACTACCTTGCATTTCCAGGAAAAGCTCTTCAGCCTTATCTGTATTCCCTTCTTTACATAATCCATCAATCATAGTGGCATAAGTAACTCGGTCTGGACTACAAGCACCACCATTTAAGTCCATCTTTTTCATGTTTGTGAATAAACTCATAGCATCTCCAACTTTCCTCGCAAGAAAAAGGCCTTTTAGCAAGATATTTATAGTAGTTGCATCATTAGCAAAAAACCCCCTAGAGTTCATATCTTTGTACAAACTCAGGGCAGATCTTCCCAATTTTGCAGTAACCATCAACTATTGTGTTATGTGTAGCAGTGTCAGGGAACGTGCCTCTCGAGATCATCATTTCCAGAACCCCTATCGCTTCTTCGACCTTGCCTCTTTTGCATAGTGTATTTATCACGATGCTATAAGTCACCGTATCGGGAAGAACACCACGATCTATCATTTCAACAAGAAGAGACCTGGCATCTTCATCCATCCCCAAACGACACAACCCATCAATTAAACAACTGTAAGAGAAAACATTCGGAGAAAATCTTGCATCCTTTCCTTTTGCATCAACCAGAGGCCACTCTATACAGCCACCATCAATCAAAGTATATGACAGTGTGCTTGGCTTGCAATTGTTCTTAGCAGTGGGCCACTTATCACTTAACATCACTCGGTGCAACTCAAGGGCTGTGGTGACATTCCCAGTCTTACATAAGCCATTGATTATAGTAGTGTAAGTAACGATATTAGGAGGGCATCCCAACCGATGCATCTTTGAAAGCAAAACAACAGCTTCAACTAGTTTCTCCTCCAAACATAAAGCTTTGACTAATGAACTGAAAGAAAAGATATTTGGGCGATATCCATTCTTTAAAATGAGGCCCAAAGCAGAAAACCCAACACCCCCTAACTTCATGCTAGAATAGCAATTGAGCAAAATAGTCAAGATGAAGGGATTCGATCTTGATCCAAGTGCACCAGAAACATTCAGCCTCTTGTAGAAAGATATGGTGACAGAGAAATGCTTACACTTAACCAGGCCAGACAAGAGTGTAATGAAGCATGAAATTGGAAGCGGAGGGGTCATAAAAAGCATCTCTTTGAAGAAGTGATGGGCTTCTCTTATGTCGATTTTGCCCGATTTGCAATCTATGTCCAGGAATTTCCGAAGTGAAGAGAGCTTTTGGGGGATACATCTGCTAGACATTCTTTCCCGGTGGAGAAAGCGAAACTCTGAGAAGAAGTCAATCAGGGTAATGAATGCTCCCAAATGGTGTGAGATGAAGAGGATTAACCGGGCCACAAGAACACTTCAAAGCTATAAATTGTGGGAAGGGGCACTTTTGAGTATATTTCAAAGTGAAGTGCGAGGTTTCGTTTTGAAGCACGAACGGTGGTGGAAGATTCAACTGCAGCAATTGACCAAAAATAAGAGCATTCGACTGCTGCCTAGCCTGCCTGCAAGTTAGCAAACGCCTTATTTATTTCTTTGAGCTGATTTTTGGATTTTGTATCTTTTTTAGGTTTAATAAATTTCCTATTTTCTACTATAATAAAGATATTTTTTAATAGTGGATACATAAGTCTTACTTTTTTATTTTCTTTTATATTTTTGAAAGATAAATAAATTAAAATGGACACAAATGATAAGTGTTGATATTTATATAAATATAAATATTTTTTGAGAAAGAGTCACGTTTGAATGGGCGCTCAAGTGAGAAATACGAATAAATCTCATATGCCCCTTCCAAAAAATGAACGTACCTGATTAGACATTCATTATAAAAGATACAATACGGCAAGAAACGAATATTTCCCGTATTATTCCCGTATTTTTCAAAAATTACGTTTTTATAAGACGCGCCCAATTTGTTCATCAAAACTAGTCAATTGTTCATCAATATTGACCAATTGTGCATCAATACTAACTAATTGTGCATCGAGTTTTTGATAACATTGTTCATCGATTTCGAACATTTTTAATTTTTAATTTTATTTTTTGACCTTATTTATGTGTATGAATACAATATTATCTAGTTTTTTATGCACATATAATTAGGCCCCGTTTGGTTGCAATTCATGGAAACGTAAACGGAATGAAAATGAACATAGTCCACTTTGGTGACATGATACATTGACAAAAAATCAACTTGTTTTGCACAACCTCTTATCCATTGTAAAAAGGGGTTTCTCCACTTCAATCATTCCTCCATCAAAGGGGTGGGTAACAAATTAAAATGGGTAATCACTCCCTTCTACCCCACTTTTACAATAGACAAGTTGTTGAATGATTTTTTTATATAAATGTATCATGACACTATAAATAGTCTAGATTCATTTCGTTTCCGTTTACGTTTACGTTTCCGTATGTCACGACAAACCAAATGGGACCTTACTTTCAATATACCCATATTTGTTCATTGATATAACCTTGTTTGTTCATTAATATACCCTTATTTGTCCATTGGTATATATACCTATTTGTTCACTAATACTATCTATTTGTGCATAACTACCAGCACTTTGTGCATCAAAAATTAAATTGAAATAAACTTATGTCTGTGTGTCAATACTATCCATTTTCACATTTAGGACTATCTATTTGTGCATTTTTGTATTTATTTTGTGCTTTAAGCCTATCTTTTTCCTTACTCAAATAATTAGTTTTGACTCACTTACTTATATAATTAGTTTTAATGCACATATATTTATGTAGTTTTTATAGTTATTATACAGAACCTTTTTTTGAGTGAAAAGTGTAAATATATTAAATATCCAATTCAGCTAAGTCAATTATACATGGCGAAATATCAGTTACAAAGACTTGTTCATGTATGAATTAAGATACAACATGTGTGATAAAGTGAGCTACACAATTGTCATATCTACCTATATGAGCAAAACAAAAAGAAACAAATGAAGTACCCAATAAATGTATAACATATAATATAATACCTAAATAAGATAAGTTTGATGTAGAAGCTTGAATGCAAAGGATAATAAATAAAGAATCTGAATTTGTAATAATATGATCGATGTGTGCTAAGAGAACGAGCCAACTGCAAACCAGAGAGGAGTGCTTGTTCCTTAACTATGTTCGAAGCCCAAGAAGCAGCCCACGTTCACAGTAACAATAATGACAAACCGGAGAGGTTGCTGATGTGTTCACGTACTAAGGCACTTGGGGCTCGTCGCTTTCATCTTCTGACGTCCAAGTTGCATGTCCGTGCTCCTTCATTAGCTTATTGGGTATTAGAGGTATTGTGAGATATACACTTGTTTGTGTATGATTATTATCTTTTTCTTATTTATATTTATTATATTAGAGATAATTAGATTATATTTTATGTAATCTTATCTTTTATGTTAGGCAAGGTATTGCCATATTATTCTATATCCCTTAGTAAAAGATTTTGCCTTGTCGCCCAAGAACATGATCTTATGCAACTATATATATTGTAATCTTCTCAATCAATAATACAATCAGCTTTTCATAAACCTAATATGGTATCACGAGCTTGATCCATTATCCATGTTAAAATTTTCGGCCATGGCCTCCAACAACCACACAATTCCGAACGATGTTAAACCTTCAAACCCGTTCATTATTGTTCAATTTCACAATGCAATTAAGCTTACCTCCACGAATTACATTACGTGGAAAGCCCGAATACAATATATTCTTGAAGGATATGGTTTATTCAAGTTCTTGGATGGATCATATCCCGCCCCACCCAAAACACAACCCAAATTTGTCAATCCTGAGGTCACAATGCCTAACATGGCTTATTCCACTTGGCTCTGTCAGTGATGCGACCCTGCCCTAGCTCTGACCCAGCTCCGATGGACCCGAGACGGCCTAGACCTTGGAGACCTTCTTGGAATAGGACTTAGTCTCATTTATGTTATTATTTATATTTCCGTCATTTATATTTCCGTCATTTCCCTTTTAGGCGTGTGTCCATTCTTATAGTATGGGCTAGCCTTGTTATTTCCCTTTATATCTAGTTTCCATTATTAGTATGTTGTCTTATTGAGTTAGGAGTCGTTGGGCTTGGTTTGCATACAAACCCTAGGCACCTCTCCCTTGCTAGAATAGGGTTTTGTGGTTCTCCTCTATATAAAGGAGCCACACCCCCTTGTATTATTTGCATCCAAAATGAATTAAGCCAGAGCTTTGGGTCGAGTTTCTCCTCTCCTTTGGCCCAGGCGTCATCCTATACTTTTCGCTGTTGTCTTTGTTCTTGGCCAATCCATCCTAAATCAACTGTTCTTAGTCCAGCCAGCTTTGGTGTGGTTCTTATCGGTTTAGGATCCCTAACTCTCGAATCCCTCTCTGTTGGGGTTTGGGGTTACAACGCGATGCCAGCCTTCAAAAGAATATCCCCCGTCCCTGCCTTTAGTGATTAGTGATTGGGCTCGCCTTGTAAGTAAGTAAAGGATCTGTCTCTGTTCTTCTCTCTCCTCTGGTTGTCTTCTCGCGTCTGAGTGCCCCTTTTTCGAAGACAGAGCACTCGTGGCACACACGCTATATCCGCCTGCTTTGATTAGCGCACAAAGTAAGCAACGAAGGAACGACTTCTTTTCTGTCAATACTAGCTACTAGTGAACACTCTTCTTGTTCACCTTTCAGGCATAGTTTCCATCCTGTAAGTTATTTAGCCTTAGCCTCTCTGTTTTCCTTTTTCTTTACAGAAGTGGATTATAAAGTGCATTAAAAGCTGCTTAAACAAAGCGTAAATGCACAACAATCAAAGGAAGGTTTTCTTGAAAGCACCTTTCCTTCGTTCACTCCTGACCTGACAGAAGCTATGAAACCTACCGGCGTAACTAAGCCCGCGAATCGAATAAATTAAAAAGTCAATTCTGTATACTGACTGCATTGCTCCCTCTTGACATCTTGCTTATGTTTAGAGCTATTGTGTCCTTCTCTACTTTCTTTGCCGATACCGAAGACGGTAACTAACCTTTTGACTAAGGGCTTGTTTTGTTGACAGAGTGGCTCTGAGTGAGAACTAAACTTGTCAACTAGTAACGGAAAGAAGCTCTTAAACTATAGAGGAAAGCGATTCTCCCTAAGTAGAATCGGCGGAATACCCTGCTTCCGGCTAAGTATACAGAGTTAGGCCTACCTTTCGTTCAACCGTTCCCTAAATATGGATCTAAATCTGGAGAATTCTCCCGCTCTGTCCCCATTGTCCCATGGACAAGGGTGTGTAAAGCCCGACATCGTCCTATCTGCCAACTTCATTCTTCATTGGATTTCTCGGACGACTCTTTAGCCTCTTCTTTTAGTCGAGTGGAGAACCCGTTCCTCTGTGTGAAACCTACCCTTTTAGGGCTTCCACACTATGCTCTAGCCAGGGGTTTGGTTTCCAAGATCACGGTCCAAAGGCAGAAGTTCCAAGTTGCACTATCAGCATACTTCCCTGACCAGAAAAGCCCATTGAACCCCCAATTCAGCTGAAGAATAGATTTGGGATCGTATATAGAGGCCAGGGGAGGATGAAATGAATCGAGGACTACAATCTCCACCCCAACAGGATATTGAAATTGTGGGGCTCGAGGAGAATGGATAGGTGGTGAGGTTCGAACTACTTTTCAAAGCTATTAATATAGACCCGCGCATATAAAAAAAAAATGCTTACCTTTCATCTTGTGGTCGGTATCAGTAAGCATTTTCGTAGAGGATATGACCAACCGTACCCCAATGCTTGGGATGATAGGATGAGGAGCTTTCATTTCGGGGGCGAATGCATCAGGGATGAAGACGTGGCTTACTCGACAGTAGCATCTGACACAGGCGTCAGGTTCTGTATGTAAAAGTCTCCACCCACGTCTCGAAATTCATTCTATGGCTTCATATTATACTCCTTGCAAAGCATCTCCTGGATGAGGAAGACAGCATGAATGCAAGTATCGGTTGAGAACATTGAAATAAAAGAACGATCGTGCCATTTACAAAGTCGTCTCACTGGGATTTTTAAATCCGCTTTCGAAGTAGAAGCTTACTAGGCCTTGCCCGAGCAGTGAACGTAGTGAGGAGGGGTTTTGGCCTTTTTAGTTCGAGTTGGAGTGGAAGCAGTGGCAGTGAAGTGAAGGCGAGAAAAATGAACTACATGGGAGAGGTGAGGTTTGGATTGCAGCTAGCTAGGGATTGATTGGGGTAGGGAAAAAGGCATCCAATGAAGAAGACAATGGGAAAAAGACTGCTTTCGATTCTTTCTTGTCTATCGCATCCGACACGAAAACTTTCATGCAGGTTGGCTTGTTAAGCTTGCCAACAAAGAACGACGAGTGAAGACCGACAGTCGACTTATGATTGGCCAGCTTCTGTGGGAGGCTTTTTGCCTGATTTGGAAGATAGGGCTATCAAGTCTTAGGGGAGGACATCTGGCCTAGTTAGAGATGCGTCTTTTAGAATAGCTCCTAATCTTCTTGCCACTTCTTCTTTTTCTACTCCTGTGAGAGATAGAAGAGTGGTTTACGGGTTGGGGTCCTAGGATTCCGTTTTTGACCGGGTAGGATCCCGTCTCGTTAAAGGGCATGATTTTAGCCTATTTAAATAAAAGAAGAGAAAGGTCGTAAACCAAAGGAACGAATCAATGCCCGTGATTCTTAGGCTTCTGAGCTTTCCCTAGTCGAAAAGGGAAGGGGACATCTTTCAAAAGGTGGCTGAAGTCTTGGATCAGCGAAGTCGGGAGCTAAGGGCTCAGTGATTTACTTTTTCTGCCAGAGTAGGAGGGCTAGCTGGCCTAGGCGCCGAAGAAACTCTATCATCGTACTTTTCCAATATCGGACTAGGGGGGGCCTCCATCCTTGAGCATTTCGGATTAGACAAATCCAAAAAGACTAGCGACAGGATCCATTTTAAGATCTAGTTTTGAAGGGTGCTTCATCGGAGAAGTGCACATGTCGTTTGATCTTGATGCAAATGGGTAAAATATCCTCAACTTTATACGATTATCAATCAAATAAAAAAGTTTTTTATGTCGCAATGCCCTACCACAGGTAGGGTGACGGCTAGTTTGGTATGTTGGGAGATATCATTATTTTCGAACCCACCTAGGTTTAGAATAGGGATCCTGTAGCTAAGGAAGCCTTGAGGAGGAAGATGTCGCCGATATTGAATTCCTTCCCCTAAGGCTATTACTGAATGAATCTGGTAACTAATGCCGTCAGAGGGGTGAGTATCGTCGCATCGCCTGCGACAACTTCTTTTGCTGAACCAGTATTTGAGACTACTTCTGTCACTTCAATGAAGGATCTACTTCAATGAAAAGAATTCTTTCACCGAGTAGTGGAACGAAATCTGTCTCTGTCTCCCGATGGGATGCTTTTTTTGAAACTTTTCATCATACTATTCATATCATAAGAGAAGAAGTCGCGGATGTCAAGGTATGCCACAAAGCTACCTGAGTTCACAGACGTCCTCTTGTTTATCCCCTTTATTACAATCATGAAAATGAGTTTTTCCGTCTATCTGAGTAGAAGATCGAAAAGAAAATGCTTTGTGAGATGGATGAATCGTTTTTTTTGTCCTTTCCCATGTTTTTCTTTGGTCAACAACCAAGTCTCAATATAGAATCCCAACAATGCTAAGCTAGTAGGATTTCCTCTTGGAAAGAAAAGACTAGATAAGCTATCCAATCAGTAGACAGGCTGGGAACTCTACGAGGAAAGGAACATCCCGTAGAAAGCTTTCTCCTATAATAAATATATAATGAAGATCATCATTGAACGGTGGATAACAGCCGAGAAGAATATGATAGACTACGGTTCAAAGCTTCCGAAGGAACTAGCTAGAGGTGGATCTGCTGAACCTGAGGGAATAAGGAAAGAAGCAAGCTTGGGTGCTTTATTTCTTTTTGCTTGTAGCATGATATGTAGTTAAGTCGGCTGAACACAAACCCTTTCCTTCGAAAGGTAGGAGTTAAAATCCAGCTCGGTTAGGGTAGACCCAGGGGAAGAGCTATGCACAAAGGTTTGAACCATGGGGCAGGGACGGCGACCACCAACAGGAGATGCAGTGGCGAATTCTCTTCTCTATGATTAAGTCGGGCTTTCTTCTAAACTAACCAAATCGTGCGGTGCGGAAGGTAGAGAATTGAGTTGTGTTTGTTGTGTTATGGTAAGGGGGAATCAGGGATTTTCGCTCTATGAGCTACTGTATTCTCCTACTGCCGGATCTCTATTCCCATATTTAGAAGGGACATAAGGTGCAAGCCCTCCATTAATAAGTTGTGTGGTTCTTCCATCAATAGCCATTTTCGACCTCGAGTTAGTAAACAGAGTTCCACCAAAAACTTCATCATGGAAGTGCGACTTCCCATCCTTTTTGATGAATTAGACTCCGATGTCTCCGCATTCAGAATTTGAGAATCTGTCAAGGATAAAATATAAAGTTTCAATGCTGTGATAGAGATTGCATAATATCTTATGCTATCCAGGATGAATTCATCACTTAGGAGACCCCTTCAAGCTCTCTTGTCCCGCGTGCGTTTTTCACCTTTGTGACCTCTTTATCTAATTCATATATAGTTGGCGCAACTTTTCCATGGACAATGCTTTTAGGGGGAAAGTAGATCCCCACGTAGATATAATCCTTCGTTGACACCCTGTCAGTAACAAATGCTGCGATATCGTCGAGCCGGATACCTCAGTCAGTTCAGATGGGGGCCCAGTTCCCGGAACAATACGATCCCTATAGGGTATCAGACCTGGACATGGAGTTTGTTGAACAATTGTTGTTGTAGATTATAGCGTGCCCCGAGTAGCGGTCAGAGCACCTGGGAAAGACTCCGATGAT
The DNA here is from genome assembly GCA_964016875.1 of Fallopia convolvulus. NCBI lineage: Eukaryota > Viridiplantae > Streptophyta > Magnoliopsida > Caryophyllales > Polygonaceae > Fallopia > Fallopia convolvulus. The sequence continues at coordinate 52,038,666 of OZ024731.1, read as the reverse complement.
TTCATTTCTCCTAGTCGTCGCTAACACAGTCAACTCTTCTCCCCACTTCCAAGAGAGGCAACACCATGTCAAAGGAACTCGGTTACAACCGAAGAAAAAAGAGCTCTAGGCCCCACTGTTGGGGCCGGGGTTGCTTCGGTCCCGCTTTCGAAGTCTTTTTCCTAGTGGTAATAAGATGAACCGGTATAGACCTCTACGAATCATAGCTCGCTCAAAGAAACGGAAGAAAGTAGGACAACATCCAGAGAAGAACCCCTCACCAGATGAGAGAGATCGAAAAAGGCAGTCGGGGTGAGGTAATGTAATAAAGTCTTTATAGTGTTCATAGGCCAAAGAAACCTAGTTATCCATTGATTTCGGGAGCTTTTAGGAAGAAGTAGATTTCGTAATGGATATGTGAACCAACAGGAAATTGCGCGAATAGTTGGAACTCTCTTATTTCGTTAGAACAAGAAATTGTGTATGTATATAGAGGCGGGTTCGGTGAGTGAAGTGGAGGCCAATCCAAGGTCATCCAGATTAAAAAAGAAAGATAAGGAAATAACTAAGGTAGTTTACTTCCAGAATCGGGAAGCTGTACAGAAGAGTCGAACCTCTGATCAACCTAGACACATAAAAAATTCTCGTCGTTGAGAGAGATTTGAGAATCCGTAAGTAACTCAGTGAATGCTGAATCCCATGCCTTTCTTGGTTGGACCAACCGGTGATTTCCTACAAGTCTTTCTTCATTTTGGAGCAAAAAGCGGATCAGTGAAAGGTCTAATGAAAAATGAGTTGTTTTTCACATAATAGTCCGGCTGGAAAGATGCTAGTTGCTACAATTCTATCTATTTATGCATCAAGTTCGAAGAAGATCTCAATCTATAATGAAGAAATGATAGTAGCTCGTTGTTTTATAGGCTTTATCATATTCAGTCGGAAGAGTTTTTCTAAGACTATAAAAGTGACTCTCGACGAGAGAATCCAGGCTATTCAAGAAGAATCGCAACAATTCCCCAATCCTAACGAAGTAGTTCCTCCAGAATCCAATGAACAACAACGATTACTTAGGATCAGCTTGCGAATTTGTAGCACCGTAGTAGAATCATTACCAATGGCACGTTGTGCGCCTAAGTGCGAAAAGACAGTGCAAGCTTTGTTATGTCAAAACCTAAATGTTAAGTCAGCAACACTTCCAAATGCCACTTCTTCCCGTCGCATCCGTCTTCAGGACGATCTAATCACAGGGTTTCACTTCTCAATGAGTGAAAGATTTCTCCCTGGGTCTACGTTGAAAGCTTCTATAGTAGAACTCATTCGAGAAGGCTTGGCGATCTTAAGAATGGTTCGGGTAGGAGGTTCTTTTCCGCATAAAGAAAGGGAATAGAATCTAATTCATGCTCATGCTAACAGAAGCGCAGATCCAATACCAAGACAACTTGTTTCTCAGAAAAGCAAGTACTTGAAGAATTTTGGGATATCATGCCCTGCGAGTAAGTCCCAAAAAGGACTCGCGAGAAGCCTTTTGCACCAAGCTAAGGAATGCAAAACTCGGCTTGGATCAAATCAAGGATGGGCTCTTGGTCACAAAAGGGAATCTACTTTTTTTTTCTTCCAAAAGCAGTCTTTTACTGTTAGTAAGGCGAATCTTATAAAAGAATATATTTTCAGTTATCTTTTTAATTTATCCTTTCTTCAAATTAGTCAGCCCATTCACCATGCTATCGTTCACCCAATTATTTGGATATGTAAAAAGCTGTTGTGTAGGCTATTGCCGTTCAAGAAGGAAAGGTGATAGAGAAAGGTGCGGAAGGCCTTCAAGCAAGTTCGGAAGGAATGCGTGAATGGGGCTAAAGATTTGGGTTGGGAATGTAGCACCGGTGTCAACAATCCAAGTGCTAGTAGAATAGGAAGAAGAGAGAACTTTACATGCGAAGTGAGCCATTGAAGAAGACTTGATTTGGGAACGGCTCGTGTTTGAAAGTCGTCTATTCTATTTAGGGGTCTCGGCTGGAATATTTTTGTTCAAATCCCAAAGCCCTGATGTGAAGCCCCCCTAGGTGTGGGTTGGTAATATGTTAAAATAAAAGAACAAAGGCTTTTTTTTCTACTGAACTGGCTTGCTTAAGAGGGAGATTCTTATAAATCAAGTGATTGCGCTTGCCCCAGTGCCAAAGCAAAGGAAATATCAAAAACTAAAGAAGCTCAGTCGCCGGTTGGACTATCCTCTCAATCATTTTTAACTCTTTCTTTTAAAGATTCGATTCATTTAATAGGAGTGGTGGCTAAGCCGAGAAGAAGCAGAGAGCAAATCGGTTTATGTGCTGGTACTGTTCTTTTTGATGGTTGAAAAGGGTGAGGCTGATGTTGCAGCAAGAGATTCATCATGAGTTTGGTTGCCTTGGAAGGCCAGGGAATTCAAGCAATCAGTGGTGTGGATGGGCGAGGCTGCTAGTCCAACTTCAGTCTTTATTCATGGGATAGTCCTTCAACTCGGTTCCGTAGTTCGAACAATTTCCTTTGCTGTAGCAAGCAAGTCAATTGGACGAGGTAAACTGATTCCTATATATCATCCAGACGGGCAACCATGTTAAAAAAACCATTCGATAGACGTACCTGGGTACGACAGAGAGTTTCACATAAAGCAAAATCGCCATCAAAGACCCACTTCAGCAACCAGAACTCCTAATTCCTAGTTGCCTATCGATCGGAAAGTCATATCGGTACGGTACCAACGAAGACGGCCTTTTCTTGTTTCAACGGAATGAAGGCAAAAGGAGGATCCTTTCATACGCTCTGAAACAAGCTTTGTGTATGGCGCAAAGGTATGTGAGTGAATGCATTTTTCTTTATTGGCACTTGCTTTCTCAGAGTCCTTATAGCGGGATCAGCCCGTCTCGGAAGAGCTGCAAGTGAGATTTTTCCTATGTGATTGAAAGAGCTTAGATATAATTCGAGTAGGAACCATCACCATTTAATTAGTTTATTATATAATCATAAAGGACGTCACCTAAGGGAATGGAATGACGTGATAGGTCACAAGTCGTCTTTCTTTAAAGAAAAGTCCCAGGGCAGAGACAAGATAGTTAGCTAAGCCCCTTCAACCCTTAGTGAATCAGCAATCTCGACTAGCACTCAGAGAGAATCGACATCCACTTCTGGCTTTCATGGCCACCTTCTCCTGTTGAGCCAACCTGATTGGTCGAATGAAAACCCCTTCAAAAGCAAGCGTATTTCACACAAACTCAGTCCCCCTTGTTTATCCTAATGCAAGCGATCAAAGTCAAAGGAGAGGTAAGTAATCTCTCGACTATAAGGAGAGGAATGATCAATCCTTAAGCTTCGCATAAGCGACTTCATACCCGATCCACGCTAAGGAAAATGATCCAACTGAGAAGAGTGTAGGATTCCAGTGGGTCCAGATTTTTGCCTTGGTTAGGCGACAATCATGGTCTTGGTGATTCTTACGATTACGCCGCTTATTTTTTTAGGAAAGGAATCCCACTCGAGTCAACATCCCTTTCATCATATATACGACGATTCCCCTCGAGATTTTTATACTCTAATTCTGATTCTGCCACATAACGCATAACCTATACCTCACGCTAAGCTGTAATCTAATGCCCGGGGGACGCAATAACTTAACATTTCCCGACATTTGCAATAGCGACGACAATGATCTATTCTTCTTAGCAATAGCAACAACCGATATGCGACATTGCAGTCCAGTCCTTCTCTTTCGCCCTCGTTATCTTCTCTAGTTCGAGAATAATTGGAAGTGAAGCAAAAAGATGTACACTATTGGGAACTTTATTCTGCTATTCGATAATTACCTTTTCATTTTTAAATGAAATATCTTCCCTTCTTGCCTAAGGGGACTGCCTACAAGGTATTAGTAGGGGAAAACTTGGTTGACAATAAAGTAGGAAAAAACAATTCGAATAAGAACTCTAATAGTAATATTATAGAAAACATACAAATATCATCCGTGAAGAGGAATGCTTCCTTGCCAACTCTCACATTCACTGGATCTGAAATCAAAGCCCTCAAAAATATCGTATTCAAACCGACAGAAAAGAAGGAAGCCCAAAGACTGAAACTGGATTGGGTTAGCTTACCACTGCAACTCAAACCCCCAGGAAGCCCTTAGGACGGCAACTCCCACTTGTTGCCCTAGCGGATGAGTATCTAATGGAATATGCTTTCGCCCACTCTCTTCTTACTATGCTCCCACCTAAAAAAAAGAATATTTACTGCATGCATGAACTATTCAGAACGGGGTGCTACTCAAAATAAATGCTAATCCTACCCCCCTTCTTATCCGTTTAGGTTAGGCTAAGGCTGCTATCAAGTCATCTTTCCTTCCTGCGTTTGAAAGGAGAAAGACTCCAACAAACTTGCTTGCAGAAGGAATAGAACGAGATGCTCTTAGGTTGGATCAATCGAAACTGACACTCCAATTCAATCTCCAGGGAATGAAACTCACTCAATAGCTCTTAGTTCTGACTTACCCCATCCAAGATAAGCAGAAATGCATCGGATTAGCTTGGCTGCCCGACTCTAGTAAGACTTCTTCCCGTTCCCGCGTGGAGCTAGCATGGGCCTCCCCTCCGTCTTACTGCTCGCTTCATCTTTAGGCTTTGATTATGGTTGTTTAGGCGTATTCTACAAGGATCGTTTTCAGTCCTATAGAGGGACCCACATGGATGGGATTTCTTTCTAAACATGTAAGACTTCCTTTTTCTCTAAACCCTAAATAGTAGGATCTTCCCCTGTAACTGTGTGGTATGTATAAATTGTTCAAGAGTCGCAACCCTTTCAATAGCTGCATTCAATTCCTACTCTGTTATGTACGTCGTAATTCAATTCCCATTTTGATACCTTCCGGGTCTATCTCCTTCTAATATGAGTTATGACCTTCCTCTAACGTTGGTTAGCATCGAATTGGAAATAGTAATTCAAACCTCTTGAATGAAAGTGACACCAGGATTCTAAACTAGTAGCCTACAAAGAAAGAAAATCGTTACTGTTACTAAACTAAAGGCTAAATCAATGGGCAATATCGTCTGATCGTAGACCTGTCTTACTCAAACCTAGTTGAAGGCCAAGCCACGTCAGTCCTTTAGCGAAGAAAGTTCCATCCCACTTTATATAAGGGCCTTGTTGTTGTTGTTGGTATGAAAAAAGGAAAAAAGTTCCCCTTTGGTAGTGGATTCCCTTAACAACGAAGGGATGACCAATGCAAGTTCCAGGGATAAAGTCTCCGTGGTAGGGCTTCAAGTATGCTCTTAGGTCCTCAACAAAGCTAAGGCTCGATGAAATAGAAAGCCCTTTTATCCTCTTTGGCTGTGTTTAAGTGAAGTGAAACTCGGGAATGAAGCGGATAGGTCGAAGGCATCCAACTTTGCCGTAAGAACACTGACTTCGAAGAAAGAAAGATCGGGTGGTCTGGCTCCAGGTGTGCCCCTGAGATAGTATCCCCTTGGAAGGGCTTACACATATAGGGGATCGCTGCGCTTACTTTAATTCATCATGGAAGAGGAGCAAAAGAATAGCGTAAGGTGAACTAGAGTGGAATTGAAAGACTACTTCTTGATGATTTCATCAGTTTCTTTTCGAGTCTCATAAGGAAAAGAGATGTTCGGCAAGGAAACTGGCAGTGTTTCCAAGATAGATAGTTGTTGTCACGGATCATAGTGCATTGGCCGTGACGCGGGAAGTAGTACGTACATTGGTTCAGAGGCCCCAATGCAGCTCTCAAAGGTGAAGATCTTTTGTCAAGGGCTCAAGTGCAAAGAATTCTCCTCCTGCTTCTTCTTTCTAAAATGATTCCAAACATTCTAGAAAGAACCGGACTCTTTTTTTGATTAAGAGGGAAGGAGCCAGAATCGAGAGAAAAAATGGTCTGGGCCCTCTGTTCTTGCAGGTGGAAGCGTGCTCCCCATGTAGTTTTCTTCGTTCCCGTGTAATCAGGTGCGAGTGTAACGAGTTTGTTTGAAATAAGTCCAATAAGATGATACGAAAACCAAGAGTGAAAAGCTAGCTCAGAATAAAGTCTAGTGGGTGATAGCTTGCATATAGGAGTAGTTTAGATGCATGTTTTATATATGTTTTGGTTAGGTTTTGGTTAGTTTTTATGTAGTTTTTAGGTTTTTGTGTTGTCAGGTATTATGCGCTGGTTTGCTCGGTTTTACAGGTTTTAGGTTCTGGAGCAACAACGGGGTGAGTACAGATGGATCATGGTGGTGATGGACGAGGCAAAGGAGCTAGGGAAGCTGGGATGTGCTAGGAAGAAGAGCCAAGCCAAGAAAGAACGAGCCAAGAAGTCAAGCAATTGCGCGGTTTACAACCCGAGCAATGTGCCCGAGCAATCTCAACTGGTGAGGTATTGCGCGGGGAGGACAATGCGCGGACGCGCAATCTAGGCCGAACCCGCGCAATCTGGGGTTTCTCACGGACGCAAGTTTGGGCCAAGTGTTGGTTTTGGGCTTTGACATGTTGGCTATTTGGGCTTATGATTTCCAAGATTATATGTTTAAGATAGAGTTTGAGGGATATTTTTAGGGAGATATAAATACTTTATGATGATTTTTATTTTCATAACTTTTGTCACACTTTTGGAGGCTAGGGTTTTCTCTCAAGGAAGACTTTGAACCTTTGTAAGTTTGATTTTAATTTCAATTATGCATTGCTAATTTTCCTTTGTGTTTGACTAATTAGTGAAGTCATGATTTGTGTATGATTGTGAGATTTAATTGATTCTCAACAAATTTGAATAGAAATTATTCCCTGTGCTTAATTGAATCAGAATTATTCTAGGGTTTTGTTAGATTATCTACCTAATAGAATTTCTAGGTTAATTTACAACTGAATCTGATTAATTACCGGTCGGAGTTAATCTGATCAAGAGTAGACTTTAATTAATTTAGTACCGGTTGGACAAATTGGTTAAAGTAGGGAATAAATTCACAAGTCACTTAGATGTCTGGTTGCTCTAAGTGTTTGTTTCTATTGATAACTTGAATCGTCATGCTGTTATTTAATTGAATCTAGAAGGTCTTCTAGGTCATTAGATAATTAGGGTTGTTAGAACTGGTTGGTCTATCAACTAAATCTGAAGTTCGGGGTTTAATCCTTAGTAGGATCATTATCCACAATAGATTATTCAAGTGAGAAGAGAATGAAGAGAATCAATGATCAATAAAGCAATATCATGATGGATCTAATTAGTTGAACACGCTTTTCTCATATTTGTTAAACTCAATCATATTTGCATTCATAGTGAGTTTTCAATTTGCATAGTAGTTTAGACTTTCAATCAATAAACCCCCCATATTAGTTACTTGGCACTAAAGCGATAACACATTTACACGAGTCTCCGTGGGTTCGACCCTTACTTGCCGCTCTACTAAGTTGGTTAAGCTAAGGTTTTCTTTGATAGGTATTAACGACCACTGAAAATACCTCATCAAATTTGGCGCCGTTGTCGGGGACTCGTCGCTATTTGTTTTTATTACTTTTGTGTTGTTTTGGGTGTGAACCTGTTATATGGTTCATACTCGTGCTACTAACTCATCTCCCCTGTTGTTTGATCCAGATATTGACAGGACACTCTTCAAGCTAAGGAAGGAAATCCGGAATCACTTTCAGGTCTTACCGTTCTTTCTTGAAGAATCAGGCTAAAGACTGGTTTTACTACTTGGCTCCGGGAAGAATTGATACATGGGATAAGAGGAAGGAAGCTTTTCTGGAGAAGTACTTCCCTGCTACAAGGCTCAACGATCTGAAAAAGCGAATCAGTAACATCGAACAAGAAGCTAATGAGTCCTTGTACGAATACTATGAGAGGTTCAAGAGGTTGGTAGCCAGCTGTCCTTTCCATGGCTACACTGATCAAGACCTGATTCTATATCTTTTCAATGGCCTCTTGGATGATGAGAGAAGAATGGTCAATGCAGCTTGCCAGGGTCACATTCTCAACAAAACTCCTATTGTTGCGTTTGACCTGTTTACACAACTGTGTAAGGGCACAAGACAGTTTAGAAAAGAGACTAGCTCGAGAGCTGCAAATTCAGTGGTGGCTAATACAAGAATCCAAGATGAAGTCACTGAATTGAAAATGATGATGAAGCAGCTATTGCAGCAAGGTGGTAGACAACAGGTGAAATCTTGTGAAATCTGCTTTGATAACATGCATCCCACTGACGCTTGCCCTACACTTCAAGATCAAAACGCTGAGGTGAATACAGTGGGAGGATATGGACCACCTAGGCCAAGGTATGATCCCTTCTCCAACACCTACAACCCAGACTGGAGGGATCATCCTAATCTGAGGTATGGCAATTCAAGCAATCAACAGTTCAACAATCAAGGTGGCCAAGCTCAATACAGACCACCTTTCCAATCTCAGGCTCAGGGAGTGAATCAGAATGATATGTCCACTGACCAGATGATCAGAAGTCTGACTCAGACAGTTTCGACAATACATGGTTCTCTAACTCAGCTTCAACAGGAAACCAAGTCCAGTATAAAGAATCTGGAGAATCAAGTCAGTCAGATTGCTGAGGCAGTGAGCAAACTGGAAGCCAGATATTCAAGTAAGCTACCGTCTCAGACAGAGCTTAACCCGAGGGCGAATGTCTGTTTTGTCTCTATTTATGATGGTTCAGAGGCGGGACAAGTATATCAGTTGGGAAAAGCTGAAGAATCAACAGAATAAAACGAGGGAAAATTGCTCGGCTTAGCCGCTAAAAGCGCGGACGAGCAATGTGTAACCCGCGCAATGTGCTCCCAGTTGGGATTGTGCGGGATCGAGGGTGAAAGCGCGGCCGCGCAATGTGGTGCGAAGCCGCGAGCTCTGGGCGAGCTGAAAGACAACTCTGAACCTCTTCTGAAAGTCTATGTACTTGTCCCACCCTTTCCTGAGGCCTTGAAAGAAACCCGGAAATTGAAGAATGACAAAGAGCTGTTCGAGGTCTTCAGTACATGCAAAGTTAATGTCCCGCTACTGAATCTAATCAAGAGTGTACCTCGGTATGCCAAGTTTCTTAAAGAGTTGTGCACTCTGAAAAGGGGACAGAAGGAGAAAAGTCAGAAGCAAGCCAAAGAAAAAGAACATGTGCCTGCTGTGTTTCAAAAGCGTTTACCCGAGAAGTGCAGCGACCCTAGCATGTTCACTATTCCTTGCATGATTGGAAGCACCAAAGTGAATGAAGCTTTAATTGATTTAGGCGCATCTGTCAATGTGATTTCTTCGTCCCTATATGAGAAAATCGATATGGGACCATTAATAGAAACGCGAACCATAGTAGAGTTGGCTGATCACTCCACTGTAAGGCCTAAAGGAAAAATTGAAGATGTATGGGTTACGGTGGATTCCTTGAAATTTCCGGCTGACTTTCTAGTGATAGACATGGGATCGGGAGTTGGAAAGATATCAATGTTGCTAGGACGACCATTTTTGAAGAATGCGAATACAAGGATTGACATACAACAAGGCATTCTGAAGATGGGATTCGATGGGGAGGAGGTCGAATTCCACAGCTTATATCCTTCTTAATATCCTTTTTACGTCAAGATAAAGACGTTAAACAAGCGCTTCTTGGGAGGCAACCCATGTTTTAGGATAGTTTTGCTTTGATTTTTTGTTTTTTGTTTTGCAATTTTTGCTTTTATCAGTTAGTTAGGCAGAAATAACCCTCAAAATTTTTGATAACTCGGAAAAGCTAGGAAGTACAGAAGGACTCGAAAAGGGGTAAAAATTGCGTGGCCATAAGATCTGTAGCCAAGCCGAGCAATGCCAACTCAGTTGTAATTGCGCGGCTTGGGCTGTTAAATGCGCGGTCGCGCAATCCCAAGCCCTGAAGCCGAGCAATCCCAACTGGGAGGCAATTGCGCGGCTTCGCAATTGCGCGGCCACGCAATTCTGTGCCAACCCGCGCAATCGACAAATTTTTTCGGGACCCTTTTTAATTTAACCCAATTCCTTCGTTCTTTCGTCACTTCGTCGCCCACCCTCTCCTTCAACCTCTCAAAACTCCATTGAAGCTCAAGCTATCAACCTCCTTCCAAGCTATTTCAAGTCGGGATTTCAACCTCAATCAAGCTAACAACTCCAAATCAAGCGGGATTCAAGTAAGTTTCTCAAAATCCCCATTCAATTTCGGTTTTTATTTAGTTAAATCTAGATCTAGGTTTGGCTAGAAAAATCCGAATTTGACTCCTTTAGGCTCGGATTTAGGCTTAAGTTCTTCACAAAAGTTTGTTTATTGCATGATTCTAGCCTAGATTCGTGTTTTATTTGAGCTTTCTGCATAAATCTGAAAATCACCTATAATTTGATTAAAATTTAATTAAATTTTGATTAAACTGTTCTACGTAGTGGGGGAAGTGAGTGATTGAGCGATTATTTGTGAAATATTGATGTGGTTGTCCTTGCCGGGACAACAAACATTGTGTTTGTTTGGTCCGTTTGTGGTGTTGTGCAGGTTTCTGTGAATTTCTGATATAAATGGCTCCAAAAAGAAGTAGAACAGACAGCGCTTCATCATCCTGAGCTGCTTACGCTCCCCCTGCTATGGTGGGAGAAACCACCCAAGAAACTTTTGGGATCAGTCTGGCAAAGAATAATCATGTGATCCGGTTTGAGCATCTGAAAGGCAGGGAATGGAAAGCAACTAGGTTCATTGATTGGAACCTGATGAATGAAATCGGGATTGCTCATCTGTTAAATGAGATAGGAGCGCATCTGCATATGGGCGAGTTCTTGAAGTTGTGTGAACCCACTTTCAAAGGGTTAACATTGGAGTTTCTCAGTAGGTTGTCCATTGATTTTAAAGGAGAAGGAGAGATTAAGTTCTGGCTCGGAGGTGTAAGGAGGAAGATGACATTGAAAGAGATCAACTGGGCATTTGGGTTCCTTCATATATATGATAGTGATGTAGTGCTCACTGAAACTAATGCTACATGGGCTGACAGGCATTTTTGGAAAGCCATAACTAGGAGACCCACTTATAATCCAACCCGAGAAAAGGCCTCTCCCATCACTCATCCCGCTATCAAAGTGTTTCAACGATTTATTGCTGGTAGTATGAATGGGCGGGGTGATGGTGGAAACAACTGCCCAAAGAAAGATGTGGTTGTATTGGCTGCTTCTTTGAAGAGAAAAAGGATGAGTTTGGGTGCCATGCTGATGAACCACATGTACCATGTTGGAAACAAGGGTGGAGGAGCTATTTGTATTGGTGGGATTGTGACCCATCTGGCCAAGCATCTTGGCGTTGATCTGAGCAGGTTACAGGTTGACATCCCACCGGTGCCTATAAACTTCACTATGCTCAAGAAAATGGGTGTACTCTATGTTTACAGGAACTCCTACTATTGGGTGCTTGGGGATTCTGGAAAAGTAATGAAGCTTCCTGATGGGAGCCGAGTGAAGATAGGGAATAGCCCGGATAACTGGTTCATTGAGGTTCGGGATGGAGATTTGGATGTGACTGATGTCAGGGGCCCAGTTAGACACAAGATTTTCCGCCCTATTACCCGCCAAACAACTAGGTTTTGTGAGTTTTTCTCTTTCCTTTACCTTTTTACTATACTTTGGGGACAAAGTATGTTTTAAGCATGGGGGAAGGGAATTACTTGTTTGCATTGCATATAGTTGCATTAGATTAGGTCATGTTTAAAATTTTTGCATGCATTGATTAAAATCCTGAAAAATGAGAAGAAAAAATTAGAAAAATTTGAAAAATACAAAAAATATTGCATTTAGGTTCTTATTTCCCCATTGTTTGATTCCTCTTGTGTTTCTAAGTTAAGTATAAGTTCTAACCCATGATTTGCATGATTTACTGAAGTTGATATGATATAAGCATGATCATTGATTAAATGACTTGATTATAGGATGGAGCATGTATTTATCTTGAGTTTTAGATTCATTCTGAAGTTCTAGACAAAACAATTAGCCTTGTGAGATTTGATTTTTGGCCTTTCATGATATATTGTTCTCTACATTCTTGAGTGTATCACCATGACTGTCTAGCTCTAGAACTTGCGTTAATACTCTATTTTGAGGTTGCTTTATATGATTGAATGCATGACATTAAAGTGATTGAGGCAATGTTTCTTATTAGCCTATTATTTCCCTTCCTACCCTACAAGATCCATGTTTTTGACACCCCATTTCTTTTAAGCTTTAAGCCTATTTTTGATAGCTCCACAAAATTTTCCTAGCCTAATAAGCTTGACCCAGGATCCGGGATTTAGGACTTTAGGTTGTGTTTTTGGTTTTGTGTGAGTTATGTATAAGTATGGGGGAGTTGGATGAAAAAGGTAGAAAAAGAGGAAATAAAACTCTTGTGTTCAAAGTGAAAAAAAAATGAAGATGAAGTTTGTTGCAAAATAAGCAAAAGAAAAAGTGTTTGAATGTTATTACTCTTCATTAAGCAAAGCAAGAAAGAGTTGAAAAGAGGCAAAAGGAAAAAAAAAGAAGCAAAGTGCTTTAATGTAATTGTAATGAATTGGTAGAAAGAAGTTTGGAAGAAGTTGAGAAGAAAGTGTTCAAGTTTGGGTTAGGATTAGTTCTTTATCCCGGATTTAGCACCACAGGCCAAATATTATCCCTTCCAAATGTCTCTTTACCTTGGCCCCATTACAAGTCGAAAAAAAAGACCTCATGATTTTTGTTATGTATTTGATCCCCAACGGTGGAGATTTAGAACTCTGATGCAAGCATATGGTAGTCTAGTTTTCATGGTTGATTTTGAGTGAAACACATACCCATTATATACTTGAGTGTTGAGTTCAAAACACAATTTCCTTGGTGAGGTCTAGAATGGATGAATGGTCTTTACTTGTTGCTTACCATAATGCATGCTGAGAAGTCTTGGTTGAGTTTTTAATTACATGTGAAATGTTTGTTTGATTTGAAATGGATGTAAGATTGCATTTCTATGGTGTGATTGGATTTATGTCTTGCTTGAGGACAAGCAAGGGTTAAGCATGGGGGAATTTGATAGCTTGCATATAGGAGTAGTTTAGATGCATGTTTTATATATGTTTTGGTTAGGTTTTGGTTAGTTTTTATGTAGTTTTTAGGTTTTTATGTTGTCAGGTATTATGCGCTGGTTTGCTCGGTTTTACAGGTTTTAGGTTCTGGAGCAACAGCGAGGCGAGTACAGATGGATCATGGTGGTGATGGACGAGGCAAAGGAGCTAGGGAAGCTGGGATGTGCTAGGAAGAAGAGCCAAGCCAAGAAAGAACGAGCCAAGAAGTCAAGCAATTGCGCGGTTTGCAACCCGAGCAATGTGCCCGAGCAATCTAAACTAGCGAGGTATTGCGCGGGGAGGACAATGCGCGGCCGCGCAATCTAGGCCGAACCCGCGCAATCTGGGGTTTCTCATGGACGCAAGTTTGGGCCAAGTGTTGGTTTTGGGCTTTGACATGTTGGCTATTTGGGCTTATGATTTCCGAGATTATATGTTTAAGATAGAGTTTGAGGGATATTTTTAGGGAGATATAAATACTTTATGATGGTTTTTATTTTCATAACTTTTGTCACACTTTTGGAGACTAGGGTTTTCTCTCAAGGAAAACTTTTAACCTTTGTAAGTTTGATTTTAATTTCAATTATGCATTGATAATTTTCCTTTGTGTTTGACTAATTAGTGAAGTCATGATTTGTGTATGATTGTGAGATTTAATTGATTCTCGACGAACTTGAATAGAAATTATTCCCTGTGCTTAATTGAATCAGAATTATTCTAGGGTTTTGTTAGATTATCTACCTAATAGAATTTCTAGGTTAATTTTACAACTGAATCTGATTAATTACCGATCGGAGTTAATCTGATCAAGAGTAGACTTTAATTAATTTAGTACCGGTTGGACAAATTGGTTAAAGTAGGGAATAAATTCACAAGTCACTTAGATGTCTGGTTGCTCTAAGTGTTTGTTTCTATTGATAACTTGAATCGTCATGTTGTTATTTAATTGAATCTAGAAGGTCTTCTAGGTTATTAGATAATTAGGGTTGTTAGAGCTGGTTGGTCTATCAACTAAATCTGAAGTTCGGGTTTTAATCCTTAGTAGGATCATTATCCACAATAGATTATTCAAGTGAGAAGAGAATGAAGAGAATCGATGATCAATAAAGCAATATCATGATGGATCTAATTAGTTGAACACGCTTTTCTCATATTTGTTAAACTCAATCATATTTGCATTCATAGTTAGTTTTCAATTTGCATAGTAGTTTAGACTTTCAATCAATAAACCCCCATATTAGTTACTTGGCACTAAAGCAATAACACATTTACACGAGTCTCTGTGGGTTCCACCCTTACCTGCCGCTCTACTGAGTTGGTTAAGCTAAGGTTTTCTTTGATAGGTATTAACGACCACTGAAAATACCTCATCAGTGGGGCATGGTTTAGAAGGTGGGTTACCTGCTCGTAAGAGGCACTCTAACTTAGTTAGAGGAAAGCTTGCTCATCCGAAGGATAAGCAAGGTTTTATGAATTATCCTAGCAAGGCTTATAAGATAAGGCTAAGCAAAAGCAAACATGGGAGCCCCTTTGTAATGTAATGAAGGTTTGGTCTTCAGTCCGCCATTCCAAGGTAAATGCCTGGCTATTCAAGCTAGCGTGGTAACGAGACGGTGAGTGAAAGTGAATCGGTTAACGAGACTGAGGAAGATGCCAAGCTAGTTTTGAACCAAAGGAGGGAAAAAAAATAGCGAAATCGGAAGTGAAGCCCTCGATTAGCAAAGAGCTCCCCCAACAAGCTCTCTCCGCTCTATCCAATAGACTATTTGCTAAAGTTCGAAGGCCAGTTTGAAGAAGGTCCACCAGACATAAGAAGTAAGTGAAACTGCCGTTCCAAAGCCTTATAGATAGAGGTGCCTATAAGGAAGTGGAAATATATAGGATAACCGGATTCCAGCTGTAGTTTATTGGCCATTAGGTCAGTGAAACTGTCCATGTAGCTAAAGTAAAGCCAATTGTTCAAGTTCGATTTTTGTAGACCGGATGGGACCTAACAAACTCTCTACGTTCGTAGCTGCAGCTAACAAGTCCGAAGTGTCCCCTGAGTTCGAGTTAGTTGTTCTAGTTCAGGATAGGACAGTATGGGACCTCTTTCTTAGGGCTTTGGAAGCGAGCAACCAACCCGGCAGAAGTCGATCGGAAGTTTCCTGTTTGAAAAAGGGGCGCGTTAGCGGTGTAAGAGTAAGTAAGTAAACAAATCAGGTGTAGCGGGCAAACACGGGTGTAGCGATAGAGCGGTTTACGATTCTATTCAAACAGGCTATTGCGCCTAAGTCAATCCCTCGTATTGGTCGGCTGTCTTATGACGGGAGACACGACAAGTAGGTGTGAAGCCTTTACTTTAAAAGCCCAAACAAGCTTTCTTCGTTCGCACCTTTTTAGCCTTTGTTACAAAAGTGGCAGGATCCGTTGGTAGTTTGCTCTCTTGCTAGAGTAGGTATAAGCGGATTCGGGTTGCCTAAGTAGAAGGCATGGAACTAGTGATTCCCTTGCAATCTTGTCTTCCTACTATAGAAGGATCAACGCACAGATCAGGCTTTCTGACTCGCGGAAAGAGGCTAATGCTATGCCTAAAAGCATTGGATGAATGCCCGGGCCTTGAGATTACTTACTTTCTTGTAAGAGCAAGTTTATTTAAGCTTATACGCAGTAGCTAAACGCTAAGAAGCTATTGGCTATATGCTTAACACATGCAAGTCGGACTATGTTTTCGATCAATCTGGTTGACCTCTCTAATTACGTATGTTAGTGTGTTGTATCCTGCTCTTCTAGTAAAGAAAGGTGATCCTCCGCCCATCAGAGCCATCGTTAACCATTGGTTGGTAAGTCGTATTCTCAATATACCTATATCCACCGCAGTGGCAATTGGAGCGTGGTTGGGTAATACGCCGATTTGTCCACTATTAGTAGATAAAATGATTTCTTTTACTTCGGAATCCCAAAACAAATTCGATTGGGAGTCAGTACACAAAGATTGAAGGTCATTTCTTCAATTTGTTCTCCATTTCTAAGTTCATAGCTTTCGCGGTAGCTTCATCGATGGTACCTACTAAATAAAAGGCCTGCTCGGGAAGCCCGTCGAATTCTCCGGAAAGGATCAATTGAAACCCTCTAATTTTTTCTGCTAGACCAACATATTTTCCTGGCGAACCTGTAAATACTTCGGCAACGAAAAAAGGTAGTGATAAGAAACGCTCAATTTTTCGTGCTCTTGCTACGGTTAAACGATCTTCTTCGGATAATTCATCTAACCCAAGGATAGCTATAATGTCCTGAAGTTCTTTGTACGTTGTAAAGTTTGCTTCACTCTTTGCGTTGCGCAATTTTATAATGTTCCTCGCCAACGATTCGAGGTTGGAGCATAGTTGACGTTGAATCTAAGGGATCTACTGCTAGAATATACCTTTGGCGGCTAACGCTCTTGAAAGTACAGTAGTTGCATCTAAATGCGCAAATGTCGTGGCAGGAGCGGGGTTCGTTAAATCGTCTGCAGGTACATAAACTGCTTGGATCGAAGTTATGGACCCTTGCTTGGTAGAAGTAATTCTTTCTTGTAAAGAGCCCATTTCGGTACTAAAAGTAGGTTGATAACCCACAGTTGAAGGCATTCTGCCCAATAAGGCAGATACTTCAGATCCTGCTTGGACAAAACGGAAGATATTGTCAATAAATAGAAGTACGTCTTGTTTATTAACATCTCGGAAATATTCTGCCATAGTTAGGGCAGTCAAACCAACTCTCATACGAGCTCCGGGCGGTTCATTCATTTGCCCGTAGACTAGAGCCACTTTGGATTCTGGAATATTTTGTTCATTAATAACTCCGGATTCTTTCATTTCCATTAAAGATCATTTCCTTCACGAGTACGTTCACCTACGCCGCCAAATACAGATACACCTCCATGAGCTTTTGCAATATTGTTGATTAATTCCATAATGAGTACGGTTTTACCCACTCCAGCCCCCCCCCCTCCCCCCAAACAATCCTATTTTCCCTCCACGGCGATAGGGGGCTAAAAGGTCTACCACTTTTATTCATGTTTCAAAAATAGATAACTTTGTGTCTAACTGTATAAAGGCGGGTGCGGATCTATGAATAGGAGATGTTGTTCGAGTATCTACAGGACCTAAATTATCAACGGGCTCCCCAAGTGCATTAAAAATTCGTCCGAGAGTTGCTCCGCCCACCGGAACGCTTAAAGGAGTCCCTGTATCAACCACTTCCATTCTGCGCGTTAGGCCGTCTGTAGCACTCATAGCTATAGCCCTAACGCAATTATTTCCTAATAGGTGTTGTACCTCACAGGTTACATTAATGGGTTGACCAGCAGTATCTCGGCCCTTAATGACCAGAGCGTTGTAAATATTAGGCATCTTGCCTGGTGGAAAAGTTACATCTAGCACCGGACCAATGATTTGAGCGACACGTCCCAGGTTCTTTTTTTCAAATGTTGAAACTCCAGGGCTAGACGTAGTAGGATTGATTCTCATAATTATTATTATAAAGTAATAAAGTAAAATAATATTGTTGAAAGGGTTTCTTGACAACAAATAAATTTATAATCAAGACCCCGCTGAGTATAGCAGAGTCAGGTTCGTCCGCAGGGAGAAATTCAGTATCAAGTTTTGTTACTTCTCACGCAAGCAATCAATTAAAGGTAGGGTTTTTATCAAGGAAGAGGGATTCTAAGGTAAAGGTATCCCCACAACAACAATTATGCATGCCAAACGCTAATGAAACATATAGATCATGCTTTTATAACATAAAGGTGTCAACTTCCGTCAAGCTAAGCAAGTAAATCAATCAACTTTCGTCCTATCAATAAACTTACTATCTATCTCTTCTAGTTCAACTAGGATAGATCTGCTTTCACTTCAAAACCCTAATTTGACTATCCTGATTCAAGGTTTCTGCTTTCACTTTAACAATGAATAAGAAATTCCCTTCAACTTTCGTCTCAAGGATTAAGAACAAGAGAATAGACTCATGCAATTAAAACAATCAAATCATGATCACAAATAAGCATGCACAACCATTGTTGGGTTTAACCCCAACCTTAGAGAGAGAGACTACTCACAAAGCATGATTGAAAACAACTGAATTAAATAAAATAGAAAGCTTACAACCGAATTCAAAACAATAGTTCTTCTCCAATCCACAATCTCGTCCCCCTCTCACGTCTCTCTCCTCCCCTTACTTCCCCTCCAAGGCAATTGATTGTGTCCTTGATAAGAAAACTAAAGAGAGGACAAGTGTATTTATAGAGAAACTATTCTATCTTAAATCTATCTCTAAGGAAATAAATCTATCTTAAATCTATCTATAAGGAAATAATATCTTCTAATAAGATATACTCCTTCTATCTATCTAATAACATAATAAAAACTTACTAAACTAAAGTTTAAAAGATAAAAGATAAAAGAAAGAAGTCTTCAATTAAACACCAACTCGGATCTCGTTGCTCCTCACGGCGCCTCGTTTACGACTCTGACAGGGTTGAAAACAGCCTTGAGTAAAACTTGCGTAGAAGATTCGTTACAACTCCGTTTGACTCGATTCTTTTTCCTATGTTCTTGTAACGAATTTCTATATCTCTTTCCAAGCTCAAACTTGATCTTCAATAACTTTACTTGAGCGCTTAATCTTCATCTTCTCTTCATGCTTGAGTGCTATCTTCATCTTCTCTACTCCTTTCTTCAAAATAATGCTCCAAATAGCTTCTAAAAACCTACAAAACACCACAAAAGCTTATGTAGACTCCATATCTCAAGAAAATATGAAAACCTACACAAACGACTCAAAACAAAACACAAAACTAAAGAAAAAGACTCAAAAGACACAAAAACACACCCTAAAAACATGACTAAAAAGGCGGACATCAAAATACCCCATACTTAGACTTGCTTGTCCTCAAGCAATCACTTAGACAAGAACCACAACCATCAACACATATATCAAGTCAATGCCTTTATCAAAAAGCAACATCATAAGCCCAAGTAGAAAATAGACAAGTGAATCTAACATCATCACACATATATGCAACCTCAAGCAAAAGCAACCAAGAATCCAACCTCACAAGGGATATGTGTTTCACTCAACTCTCAAGTGTTTAGGCTTATAATAACAACTCTCAACTCAATCCAATATGCAAATATCAACATAGTCATTGTTACTTATATCACCAAACTCTCCACCAGAGATGTCAAAACACATAAAAATCATCAAGAGAACTTAGGCTCAATGAAAAACTTCAAAGAAGTTTCCATTCGGCCGGGTTGTAATGGGGCTTGGTAAAAACAATAAGGCGTGGAAATATTTTGGCTATGTGGTGCTAATAATATCCTGGAATCAAAAGACTCCTAAAAACTCACATCTCACCAGAACATTTCATATAAGATAACCAAACTCACTCTTCTTTATGCACACTTCTCTCATTAACCCCTTTTATCTCAACAAATCTTGCTTACAAACACTTAGGAAATTTGGCTCATGCACATTTTCACTTTTCAACTCTTCACTTTGGATTTCTCAAGTCTTTTCTTTTTTTTCTTACCGCGGGGGCTCAGTATCGAACCCTTTTAGGGTCGGTAACGACTCTGAATTATTTTTCTTTTGTTTTCCCCTTTACTTTCCACTTCATTTCTTTTGTAAGTGCATTCAGGGAACCAAACTCTTTTTACATAACAAACTACAAGATACTATCACTTTACCCAACCCAAATTACCCCACACTTGAACCAAAACATCTCACTCAACAAAACCATCACCATAACCAACACTAAGTCCTAATCCCCGGATAGGGTCAAGCTTATCTCGGCTAGGGAATAATTTGTGGAGCTAAAAATAAAAGGCTTAAAGCTCAAATTGGCTTCAAAAAGAGGATAATGGAAGGGTGGATAAGGATTAATAGGGCTTATGAAAAATAAGTTCTCCATCATATGACTTACATGCAATGAACTAATATCTCATATAGGTCTCAAGTAATAGATAACCATGCAATGACAAGAGATAATATGCATAAGGAGAGTAAATCACACAAGAAAAGAAGGGGGATTTTTGATGTTCCCCCTATAAGGCCAAAAACATCTCACAAGGTAATTTTTTTGTTGGATTTAAGTCACTTTTACCTAAGATCATATGTGCTCAATTTCATCACATGCTAAATATCCACATAAAAACAATTTTCAACATGATTCAGGCAAAGCTATCCAAACATGCTATGAAATTACATGATCAAGCAAGTTAAAGCATATCATAGGACATCTAAGTGGAATATCATCAATCCTAAAAAAACAAAAAAAATGACACAAAACTGAGTTTCCTTTTCCCATACCCCATACTTAAACCAAACAGTGTCCTCACTGTTTAAAATCATAAAAATAAAGAGAATAAGGAAAAGGGAACTCACAAAATAAAACTGAAGCTACTTGAAACCATTGATCACTTGAGGAGCATTGCGGAAATTTTATTCGGTATCGACCCTGTGGGGGTCGTTACCGAGCTTGCGTGCTTGTACACCGATTGTCTTTGATTGTAGCATTTCTTCTTTTTGTACCTGAGTCACATTAGAAAAACTTCTATCCTACTACACTAATCTAACCTAAAAACAAGTCAAAAGAAAGCTAGCAAAAAGAACTAGGAAAGCAAAAACAAAAAAGCAAAAACAAAAAGCGGGTTGCCTCCCGTAAGCGCTACTTATAACGTCGTTAGCCCGACGAACTTACCTTAGCTTACCTAGGGCGGCTGCCATCCAGTATCGAAGGGATCATAAGAAACCCCATACTTGGCCTGAAAAACATCATAGCTTCTTTCCAAAATATTCGGCCCTCTATCATCAATAAGTATGCTTGGTAATCCTACAATAGGGTTAGTATAATCCGAAAACCAAGGAGGTTTTGACTCCTTCATAGGACTAATAGTAGGATGTAATATAGAACTAGGATAAGAGAAAGGATCATGACCAGAATTGATTGGATAAGAACAAGAAAACTTACCAGGGTCATTCGGAAAGTGGCTCGTTACCGAGGTGTAGGGGGTCGTTAACAACCCTGCTGGATCTGGAAGTGGCTCGATATCGTGTTTGGATCCACCTCCCACCTCGTTTTCCTTCAGATAAGGATCGTTACCGACCCATGGGGGTCGGTAGGCTCCTTGATAGGCGTGTCTCTATCGATTTTGCTTGTTTTTGTACTCAGAGAGGGGTCGATACCGAGCCATGGTAGGTCGGTAGGCTCCTCAGTACTACAACTAGCCACTTCACTTATGGGCGAATTGAAATGGAATTCAACCTTCTCTTCTCCAATATCAAATGTGAGAAGTCCTTTTTTGACATCTACTCGCGCCCCTGCGGTGGCTAAAAATGGTCTGCCTAGAATGATTGGCACCGCAAGGTCTTCAGGCATATCTAGCACAATGAAGTCGTTTGGAACAAAGAATTTTCCAACTCGGACAGGAACATCGTCAACGACTCCAGTTGCTTTTACAGAAGATCCATCCGCCATGTAGAGTTTCATCTTGACAAGCTCTAGTGGTCCCATGTTAGCTTTTAACCAGATTGAAAGAGGAAGCAAACTAGCACTGGCTCCCAAATCACATAAAGCTTTAAATTTGTGGTCGCCTATGCCAATCGTGATGGCAAATCTCCCTGGGTCTCCAAGCTTTTCTGGTAGAGCTATTGATCTGACTTCATCCTACAGTTGTGTAATGGACCTTTTCCTGCTAAGAATATCCTTCAAAAAATTTGTGTAAGCCGGCATTTCGCTTAGGGCGTCAGCGAATGGGATGGAAATATTAATGCCTTGAAGAATCTTCACGAAACGCTTGAACCTACTCTCAGTAGAGTCCGTAGATTTCTTAGTTGGAAATGGAAGAGATTTCACCATTCTCGGAACCAAGTTGGGCTCGAGAGGTGAGAGTACCGGGTCGACACTGGGGTCGTTTGGTGTCCTCGGCGGGTCGTTACCGACCCTGATGGGGTTGTTAACTACCCTGGAATAGAGAGGAAGGCTCGGATTAGTAGACTTACCTGGGTTAGGGTCGTTAGATACCCTCGGAGCCTCGTCACCCTGGTATGCGGGCTCCGTATTTGCCCTCGCTGGCTCGTTACCGAGCTTGGTTGTGACGTCCTCTTCCTTCTCATCCTCAGCTTGGACTCGCTCCGGCAATGTCTTCCCGCTCCTAAGGTGTACCGCTGCTATTTGGCCTCTAGGGTTCTCCTCGGGGCGGCCCGGGAGTTGTCCTTGTGGTCTTGGAATCCGTGCAGCTAGGTCCCTAGTTGGGAATCAACACTCCTCTTCAAAATATCGAACTCTCCCCATCTTTTATCTTGTCGGTTCAGTTTGGCTTGAACTTCATCAACTTTGTTGTTCACTCCGTTAATGCTTTCCTTTATTTCCTGAACCCATGGTGGCGTCTCCTGATGGCCTGGAGGTTGGTAAGGAGGAACCCTTTGTTCTTGTTGAGGAGGTTGGCTCCATTGGTCATATGCATAATTGCCCCAGGTGGGCTGATTGTAATTCCTCCATGCATAAAAAGTATCACCTTGGTTCCTATATGGGCCCCACATGTAATTATCCTCTTCATATGCCTCAGCAGCTATGGTTTCCCTTTCTCTCTGGATCTCCTCTATCTCTAAACAGAGTTCAGCAATCTGCTTAGCTAGTTCTTCATGTGTAGCCATGACTTTGTTTGCTCGACGACCTTCAGCTGGCATACACTGTAAGCAAAAACAAAAACAAAAAATGAAATCAAAAAGCAAAAAGGGGTCTCAGACAAGGTTGGTAACGAACATGGGGGGTCGTTAACGAGCCTGGAGTGATCCCGTAAAAACCGAAACTAAATAGAAAGAAACAACTACCTGTCGACAGGGTCGTTACCGAGCCTGGGTAGGGTTGGTAACGACTCGACAGTGGTCTAGAAACTAAACAAAAAAAAACACAGAAACTGGGTTGCCTAGCAGGGTCGGTACCGACCCTAAGGGGGTCGTTACCGACTCGGCGGAGTCCCAAAAAACGTAAAAAGAACAAAACTTGGCACTATTGAAATCTCCCCGGCAACGACGTCAATTTGTTGAAAGGGTTTCTTGACAACAAATAAATTTATAATGAAGACCCCGCTGAGTATAGCAGAGTCAGGTTCGTCCGCAGGGAGAAAGTCAGTATCAAGTTTTGTTACTTCTCACGCAAGCAATCAATTAAAGGTAGGGTTTTTATCAAGGAAGAGGGATTCTAAGGTAAAGGTATCCCCACAACAACAATTATGCATGCCAAACGCTAATGAAACATATAGATCATGCTTTTATAACATAAAGGTGTCAACTTTCGTCAACTTAAGCAAGTAAATCAATCAACTTTCGTCCTATCAATAAACTTACTATCTATCTCTTCTACTTCAACTAGGATAGATCTGCTTTCGCTTCAAAACCCTAATTTGACTATCCTGATTCAAGGTTTCTGCTTTCGCTTTAACAATGAATAAGAAATTCCCTTCAACTTTCGTCTCAAGGATTAAGAACAAGAGAATAGACTCATGCAATAAAAACAATCAAATCATGATCACAAACAAGCATGAACAACCATAGTTGGGTTTAACCCCAACCTTAGAGAGGGAGAGACTACTCACAAAGCATGATTGAAAACAACTGAATTAAATAAAATAGAAAGCTTACAACCGAATTCAAAACAATAGTTCTTCTCCAATCCACAATCTCGTCCCCCTCTCACGTCTCTCTCCTCCCCTTACTTCCCCTCCAAGGCAATTGATTGTGTCCTTTATAAGAAAACTAAAGAGAGGACAAGTGTATTTATAGAGAAACTATTCTATCTTAAATCTATCTCTAAGGAAATAAATATATCTTAAATCTATCTATAAGGAAATAATATCTTCTAATAAGATATACTCCTTCTATCTATCTAATAACATAATAAAAACTTACTAAACTAAATATTAAAAGATAAAAGATAAAAGATAGAAGTCTTCAATTAAACAACAACTCGGATCTCGTTGCTCCTCACGGCGCCTCGTTAACGACCCTGACAGGGTTGAAAACAGCCTTAAGTAAAACTTGCGTAGAAGATTCGTTACAACTCCGTTTGACTCGATTCTTTTTCCTATGTTCTTGTAACGAATTTCTCTATATCTTTCCAAGCTCAAACTTGATCTTCACACTAGTACAAAAAAGGGATTTTACAACGGTTAAAAAAGGGTACGGACAACGGTTGTTGAACCGTTGTCGTATCCAGCGTTGTCTATGTGAAGACAACGGTTAATTATTAGACAACGGTTCTCCTAGACCACGGTTGTGTACATTGTCTAAGATGTTATTAACCGTTGTTTATTCAACATAAAATATATTCTTTTAAATTTAAATATAATATAAACCATTGTCTATGTTGTTTAAAATTGTTGTCTTTGTATGGTAATGTAGTTGTCAATGTATGTTAAGACCATGGTTATGCTCATTGTCTAAGGTTTTAAATAACCATTATCTTATGTTTCCAATAAACAATATTTAAAATTTTGATATTATGTTAATCGTTGTCATTGTTTCATAAAACCGTTGTGGTATAGACTTGAGACAATTGCAACTGTTGTCTTTATTATAGACGTAACCATTGTCTATGTTATTTTAAAATAATGGGTTTGAAAATAACATAGACAATGGTTTGATTTTCATTGTCTTTGTTTATGTTAAAAATAGACTTGTGTTGATATGAAAGGATACTCGAGCAGTCTAAATATCACTGCTCTCATACTTAAACAATTCCTCAACAATATATAAATATTCAAATGCAATCATTCACAATTAATATATATGAATATATTTCCATCTCCTGTGTTCCTCATAGCATTTTCTGATTCTCCGACCATTAAGATGTTTTCAAGCGCTTCCAAGCAGACATTAATAATCCTTGGGTCAAGGCATACTAATAGATCGCAAATTGGCTTGAAGCATCCTTTGCTGACTAAATACCTAAAACCAATAAAAAGTATAGTAACATTATATATCCTGAAGCATACCTAAAGCCCAACAGAATTAGCATTTGCAACAAAAGTAGCAATTGGAACCATAAAAACCATACTAATAGTGTTAGCTTACACTGAAGCAAATTGAAACCCAACAAATAAATTAACATAGCAGAAACAGAGAGTATACTTGATTTGTTCATGAGAACCACCAGAAGTAGCATTTGCAATTGTCCAGTCAACTTCCTTTTTGATATCAAACTCAGCGTTTTGAAGGAGTTGGACCAAATGGCCAAATATTCCAGTAGTAATTATAGCCTGAAATTATCAAACAGAAAAAGTATCAAAAAATTAATTGCACCCAAACACTTGATTAAAGCTTAAACAGGCAGAAGAGAGACTACAAGTAGGGTAGATCTTCATTCAAGGTTCGGTCAGAGTGATTATAATTTACAAATGTCTAGTTTGATCAAAATGGTCAAGGTTCTTAGGCCAAGTCAGCTTCTATTTGCCAAAGATTAGAAGAGCAAAAAATCTAATCAACCATAGAAAAGCAAGACACAAGAACACAGATTTAAAAGAACCAAGAAACTTGGACAACAGGAGGGAGTTTTATAGTACCAATCTACATCTACAATACACATAGATATCCAAAGAGAAAAAAAAGTCTAGAACACCGGTTAGACTATTAGCAATCTACATCAAAATTCCAAGATAGCATTCACACCTTGACCTACAAGAAATACAATCCATCATCCAACACAAATTTAACATTCACCTCACATCTCCTGCTGGAAGAGCTCAAAAGCACAACTTCTTAGATTAGAAAATCATTGGAACATGCTTTTAGAACTCACAATTAAATTAGCTCAAATAGTTGTATCACTTCCTGCTGCTTGTTTCTTCGTAGCGTTCACAACTAATATTCAAATAAAATAAAATTAGTGGATTGATTACCAAATTGAATGAAATCATTGATAGTACATATGCAATATTTATTCAGAAAAAGAGATTAAAGCTTGTTTATGCAATCCAAAGGTTTATGGTGAATTTGAGTGCAAATCTATCAAAGTTGCAGTTTGAATCAAATGTTACGTGAGCAAAAGTCTAAGTACTTTCCATTCATTTTTCTAAGAAGAGAAAAACAACTCATACTAACCTATTTCCAGCAAAAAAAATAATAAGGACCTCTTGCTAATAAAGGAGCTCATCCATAGGTGGAATTCCTTCTTCATTTTCATGTTCAATGTTGTCACTCACAAGATCAACAAGCTTTTCCCTACTAGAATTCACTGGTGTAATAATGATTTATGTATTATCTTCATTTTAATGTAGAATTAAAACAACACTTTTAGTAGGTTATAAGGCTAACATGAGTACAAAGATAATGATGAGAAAGTTCTTTTTTTTGCAGTAAAAGAGAGAGAAAATGTCATTTTTCCTTACCGATTTGAGGTGATATAGTTGGGAGTCTGGAATAATGTCTTTTTGGCTCCTATCTTATTGACTTCCAATATAGGGTTTGAATCCTGAAAAAGGCCAAAATATGCCAAATTAATACATTCTAACAAATGTAAAAGAAGTTGTAGTTCCATCGGTGTACCTTTATCTATATTGTGCAGTACACTAGGATCCTTTACAATATATGATTGCCATGTCCCCTGGTAGAATAATCAAGGAATTGAAAATTTTAACAACATGCATAAAAACAAGCTAACTACAAATTAACCATTATGGGGTTCAATTTGGTTTCAACTCAACCAGACTCAATATATTCAATATATAGCACAAGCCTGCGTGTATTCACTGTTTGTTCCTTCTAAGAAAAGGTTAGTCTGCAAAAGTATGCTACTCTTTTAGCTAAAACACCAGGCCTTGGCATCAAGTTGTATGTATCACTTTACAAAACCAAAAAGACCAAAAAACCAGCATCAAATGATATATTATAGCCATTTGTAGACGTCAAACTAAATCTCCCACACTTAGAATACCACTATCAAGTAAAACAATACAAATTTCTCATATGCATTTCATCAAACACTTTAAGTGCATAACTAATCTATATTGTTATACCTAAATTTCAAGAGATTTCGAGTTATAATTTCCCAATTTTGAGGCAAACAAAAATTGATAGACCTAACAATCAAACAATTTCTCAAACCCAAAGCCCAAATTAACTAAAGCATCAAGACAAACAAAAGCCAACTTACCTTTCATATCAAGCGGAAACATGCCAACCATCTAGAAGCAATAATCCAAACCTGAATCTCGAATCGTCGTCCTTAAGAAAGAAGAGCCCAAGAAATCAACAATGACTGACAGTGGTGTCCAAAAGAGGAAGAAAACGAACAAGTTCATTACAAAGAAATAAAAAATTGTAGCAACCCTAGGAAGATTGAACTTGTGATTGAAGAAGAGGAAGTAATAAATACCGCAAATGAGCGGAATTGCTGTTGATTGTACCCTGATCGGGATGGGGCGGAATCGGCCCGGGAATCAACGACTGAGCACACCAGTTTATGCTATGAACAAAAACCTCGTCAACTTGAACCAAACCACAAATCAGAAAGGGGGCAAGTAAAAATCGCCAATAAACACCCTAACCTTGAAACTGAAGATTGGAGAAGAAGAAGAAAGAGGGAGGGAGAGAAGAAGACCGCGGAAGAAAGAGAGCGAGCGGGACTGAAGTCGATAGAGCAGAAGCACGAATGAAAGAGAAGTGTTGGAGAAAAGGAGGTGGGAAATAAGTAAAATCACAATTAAGGGCTAGACTTCAATGTTAGTAAGACAAAGTCCTCATTTATATTAGTATAAATTAGACAACGGTTTTAAAAAAACGATGACCGCATAAAATAATAATACACTTTAGATTACGATTTTTTAAACCATTGTCTATGACATGTATTATAGACAATGGTTATGCAAACAACCGTTGTCCGCATCTAAAATGCTTCTAAAATATAACGCATTTTCGAAAACCGTTGTTTATTTTATAAATCATAGACAATGGTTATTAAAAAAAATCGTTGTCCGTATTTCACTCTACTCAAATTCATATTATAGACCACATGTTTTCAACAATCGTTGTCTATATATGCGTATTTTAATCTCATTTGTGTACTAGTGTCAATAACTTTACTTGAGCGCTTAATCTTCATCTTCTCTTCATGTTTGAGTGCTATCTTCATCTTCTCTACTCCTTTTTTCAAAATAATACTCCAAATAGCTTCTAAAAACCTAAAAAACACCACAAAAGCTTATGTAGACTCCATATCTCAAGAAAATACGAAAACCTACACAAACGACTCAAAACAAAATACAAAACTAAAGAAAAAGACTCAAAAGACACAAAAACACACCCTAAAAACATGACTAAAAAGGCGGACATCAAATATTAATATATATTAAAATATATATGCTTTTTTGCGAAAATGAAAAAAAAGAACCGTCCGATAACAAGTTAATCGGTTAATTCACTACGAAATGGGAGTTAACACTCGATTTTGTTGGCATCATACAACCGAATCCAATTCAACTGTTTACTTATTCCTTCCTTTTTCTCTTTATTTGATTCAATTTCAATGAGTGAGTTCAACCAATCTATTTTCAAAATATCAAGTCAATGAACAAAAATTTGTATTGTATAAAGTCTTTTCTTTTTCTATCATTATAGACAATCCCATATATATTATCGATGGAATTCGAACCTGAACCCTAAATTCGATTTAATTTATGGTTCATTATTTCATTTCTATCGCATTGGCTCTCACATCGGCCCCTTTTTATATTTAGCATATTTATTTCTGTCTAGCCTATTCTTTTTTTCTTTCTTATTTATACCCTTTCGTCTATGAATTCCACATATTTTCACATCTAAGATTTACATATCCAACATATATTGCTGTCAAATCAAAAGTACATTTTTTATTTATTATTTGGTAAATTCAAAAAAGGTTAAGGCATTAGAAACTTGAAAAATAAAAGTTGGGTTGCACCACATATAGGAAAGAGTATAGAATAATGATGTATTTGGCGAATCAAATACTATGGTTTAATAATGAACCTTTTTAATTAGTTGATAATTTTATGAAAGATTCCTGTAAAAGTTATAATTAACGCATAATTCATGTCGAGTAGACCTTGTTGTTGTGAGAATTTAGTAATTGATGAGTTATAGGGAGGGACTTATGTCACCCCAAACAGAGACTAAAGCAAGTGTTGGATTCAAAGCCGGTGTAAGGAATACAAATTGACTTATTATACTCTTGAGTATGAACCCCATGATCATGATATCTTGGCAGCATTTCGAGTAACTCCTCAACCTGGAGTTCCTCCAGAAGAAGCAGGGGCCGCGGTAGCTGCCGAATCTTCTACTGGTACATGGACAACCGTGTGGACCGATGGACTTACCAGCCTTGATCGTTACAAAGGACGATACTACGACATCGAGCCTGTTCCTGGAGAAGAAAATCAATTTATTGCTTATGTAGCTTACCCATTAGACCTTTTTGAAGAAGGTTCTGTTACTAACATGTTTACTTCCATTGTGGTTAATGTATTTGGGTTCAAAGCCCTGTGTGCTCTTCGTTTGGAGGATTTGTGAATCCCTCCTGCTTATACGAAAACTTTCCAAGTCCCGCCTCATGGTATCCAAGTTGAGAGAGAAAAATTGAACAAACATGGACGTCCCCTATTGGGATGTACTATTAAACTGAAATTGGGGTTGTCCGCTAAGAACTACGGTCAGGCAGTTTATGAATGTCTTCGTGGCGGACTTGATTTTACCAAAGATGATGAAAACGTGAACTCCCAACCATTTATGCGTTGGAGAGACCGTTTCTTATTCTGTGCCGAAGCTATTTTTAAATCACAGTGCGAAACAGGTGAAATCAAAGGACATTACTTGAATGCTACTGCAGGTACATGCGAAGAAATGATAAAAAGGGCTGTATTTGCCAGAGAATTGGGAGTTCCTATCGTAATGCACGACTAGTTAACCGGGGGATTCACTGCAAATACTAGTTTAGCTCATTATTGCAGAGATAATGGCCTACTTCTTCACATTCACCGCGCAATGCATGCAGTTATTGATAGACAGAAAAATAACGGTATGCACTTCCGTGTACTAGCTAAAGCCTTACGTATGTCTGGTGGAGATCATATTCATTCTGGTACTGTAGTAGGTAAACTTGAAGGGGAAAGGGACATTACTTTAGGGTTTGTTGATTTACTACGTGATGAATTTGTTGAAAAAGACCGAAGTCGTGGTATTTATTTCACTCAACCTTGGGTTTCCATGCCTGGTGTTATTCATGTGGCTTCCGGGGGTGTTCACGTTTGGCATATGCCTGCTCTAACCGAGATCTTTGGGGATGATTTTGTACTACAGTTCGGTGGCGGAACTTTAGGCCACCCATGGGGAAATGCGTCGGGTGTTGTAGCGAATCGAGTCGCTCTAGAAGCCTGTGTACAAGCTCGTAATGAGGGGCGTGATCTTGCTCACGAGGGTAACGATATTATTCGTAAAGCTGCCAAATGGAGTCCTGAACTAGCTGCCGCTTGTGAGGTATGGAAGGAAATCCAAGCAATGGATACTTTGTAATCCAGTAATTACTGGTCGGTCCCAACTATTGAGGTGGTCCCTTTCACGTTTAAGAAAGAGGCACTGAGACTATACTATTGACGAAAGATGGGCTAAGTCAGGAGGCGAGATAAATGAATTCCATCCAGTAGTTATCTGGTTATGGCTTCCCAACTCTACTTCTCTTTATCCAAGCACACGTCGTCTCGCTCCTTCCCTGCCTAGCAAGAGCAAGTCAGAGTAAAGGTCAAGCAAGAACTAGACCTCTTCTATCCTACTTCTACATTGCACATTTCCTCTGAGCCACTGATGCCGGTCGAGCTAGTTCACTCAAGCAAGGTAGCAATAGTTCGGCTTAAACGAGTACTAGCAAACCACTACTCAAAGTCTAGACTTCGACCTCAAATCTATCCGGTTATTATTTGTCGGAGAAGATCCGAACGTTTCGAGCCTAGATCCGCTCCTTGTGACCCTAGGGTCGCATCAGTCAAGATCGCCTTCTTTATGGCGCTCTTGTTGGAACTCTCTCGGCCACAGTAGCGCCGCTCATTACTAGGGCTGCATCGTGCCAAGATGCATGGAAGATGCTTGAAAACACATACGCCAAACCTTCACGGGGGCATATTCATCAACTCAAAGACAAGCTCTAAACTTTGAAGAAAGATACGTTGTCTATCACCGAATTTATGCAGCAGATCAAACACTGTGTTGATCTCCTTGCCTGGCTCGGAAAAGAACGGGATCCCGAGGATGTCATTGACTATGTTCTTAAAGGTCTTGACAATTCCTATCAATCCGTCATTAACGGCCTTTGAGCACGTGACACAACGATTTCTTTGAGGAGTTGCATGAAAAGCTTATCAACAAGGAACTCCAGTTGAAAATTGAGGATGTTGATTCTTCATCATCTCCGGCAACTGCCACTCCGCTTCTAGTTGGGCGTCGTCCCAAGCCAATTCCAACAACCGGTCGTGGAACACACCACAATACCAAAACCCTAATACCCCAAACCTTAATTACCCGCCGCCACCACCACCAAACCCTAATCCTCCCAATTTTTGTCCAAACTTTATAGGCAAGTGCCAATGGTGTCGTGAAGTTGGACATGTTGAAGCATACTATCCTATTTTTTGGCAAATGGAACCCAACATACGCCCACCTCCACCGCCGAGGCTGCCCTATAAGCCACCGTCGCCAAACACACCACCATCCTACCCCTCTCGGTCCATGCCTCAGGTTCATGCTACCACGAACTCTAATCAGTCGTGGTTGCTGGACAATGGAGTCTCTCATATTGCCACTCATGACCTCCAAAATCTAAGCCAACACTATCTGTATGAGGGTCCAGACGAGCTCCATATTGGTAACGATAATGGTTTTAAAATTTCGGGTCTCGAGAAACTTCGTTTTCATACAAACAACCATTCTTTTAAATTTGATAATGTTCTTTTGTTCCTTTATTGTACAAAAGCATTATTTTTGTCTCTCAATTCACTTCTCAAAACAATCTTTTGGTTGAGTTCTTACCTACTTGCTTTCTTGTGAAAGATCTTCTTTCGGGATCGGTCCTTTTTAGCAGATCTTATGTTGATGGTGTGTACTCTTGGCCTCTTTCCGTCTCTCCTCAAGTTCTCACCGCTTGCTCCTCCATCGAGTCGTCTTTACATCATTAGTTGGGTCATCCGTCTTCAGCAGTTTTAAAGCTTATGCAATCTAGTTTTAATTTGCCATGTTCCAATTCCGATTTTGATTCTTGTACTTCATGTTTCATTAATAAAAGTCATAAATTACCATTTGCTCAGTCTTCTATTTCGTCTAGTGCACCTCTTGAAGTTATTTTTTCGAATGTCAAGTCTTCTCAAGTTTTATATCATGACGATTATCGCTATTATATTGTTTTGGTTGATCATTCACCAAATATATATGGCTTTATCCGCTAAAACGAAAATCCAATACCAAAGACACTTTCATCAAGTTCAAAGCCCTGGTCGAAAATTTCTTCAAATCCACTATCAAAATTTTGTATTTCGATAATGGGGGTGAGTATCTTGCCCTAACTTCCTTTCTCGCCTCTTCGAGTGTCACACACTTCACTACTCCACCTCATACACCACAACACAATGGGTATTCTGAGTGTCGTCATCGACATATTGTTGAGACGGGTCTCACTTTTTTTATCCTATTATGGTCTTCCCAATACACTTTGGCCCTATGCTTTCAAAACATCGGTTTATCTCATAAATCGGATGCTTATTGCTACCCTCCAAAACATGTCACCTAATTTTAACCTTTTTCAAGTTTCTCCAAATTATCAAAAACTTAAATGCTTTGGTTTTTTGTGTTTCCCTTGGCTTAGACCTTACATGTCTCATATGCTTGAACCTAAGTCCCGACCTTGCGTTTTTGTTGGCTATTCTCTCTCTCAAAGTGCATATTTTTACCTTGATCTCGAAACCTTCAAAGTCTTCACTTCAAGGCATGTCACTTTTGTTGAACATGTCTATCCATTCCTTGCCATACACACGTCCAAACCGACCCCATAGTCTTTGGCTGCCGATCAAACTTGGGCGTCCTTTGGCGTACCATTTGTGTCAAACCCTAATCCGGTTTTGTCTAATCCTAACCTGGATTTTCCGTCACCCCCCCCCCCGGTTTTTTGCCTTTACCTAACTGTTGGATCGACGTGCATTAGTAAGAGCTTGGGAACTGGATGACGAGCACTTTTATTTCGTTGTAAAAGCACTGTCAAAGTAATACCTAACTTCCTAACTTGAGTAAAGTGGAAGCAAGGGTCGAACCCACAAGGAATAAGATTATTTGTATTTAAATAATATTACTAAGTTAAAGGGGGGTTTTATGATTGCAAGCTATAAATCTAAGTAAATAAAGAAAAGAAAGTAAAACAGTTAAAGATTCAAATATAGAGAAAAACGCCCAACTAGTTTCATCCATTGCATACATGAGTTTTAATCATAGATTATCCTTATTTCGATTTCCCTTAACTAATCTATTGTGAATTTATGAAATTCAAGCTTAAGGTGGTTATTAATATACACCGTCTTTAACAACCTTTTAACCAATTAACCTAGAAAAGTTTCTATGTCAAATTGATCATGCAATTAAGTTTAAAGCATTCAATAGAAACATAATTCATGAATTACACCGTCTATTCATGAAGTTTTTTGATTAAATTCTCCGTCTTTGATTAACCTTATTCCACCTTCGATAAGTTTAATCAAAGGATTCATCCATGAATAATCAAATTCCACCGTTTATTTAATTATTCTAGTTGTAATTCAACCTAGAAATAGAATAGGTGATCAAGCTATTATAATCCTAAGTCAAATTAAACAATCGAGCATGGAGAGATTCAATCTAGTCAAGGAAAACTGAAATAATTCAAATCTCACAAACAATCATGCATACAATTTCAACTAACTAGTTGAACATAGGAAAATTAGATAGAATATGACATTAAAGAAGAATTAAACTTACAAGAGTTCGATTTCTCTTCAATATTGCAAAACAAGGGTTTGGTTTTCCACAATTCTCTCTAAATTGAAATTAACGCGAAAACAAAAGTAGTAGAAAGCATTTCCAAAGAAACCCTAAGTATTTATATGATATCAAAAACATCCAAAAATACTAATAAAGTCGGCCCAAAGATAACACAGATGCCCGAAGTCAGCGTCGGATCAACGCGTCGAAGCGCGATCAAAGTCACCCGGAGCGCGGTCGCACTCCACCCCATACTAACCGCGCTTAAGCCTCAGCATTCAAGTGACACTTTAGAGGCTGTTTTGACCCCCTTCTAGTTGGAATTTGGACTCGTAGTAAAAATAGGAATTGTAGCTCTTCAAGTTAGCTTTCTAGTGATACCAAATTCAGCTTCATCCGACCACTGTAGCTCCCAAACCAAACATTGCAGGATAGAGGTGTCAAAACAAGACTCCAATACATGACTCGAGTTTAAGTGTTTTTATCCCTCAAGCTCTTGGGCCTTAATTCTTCCAATCTGCACTTGCAGCACTTTAAGCTTCATCTTGATTTGTGATTTTCCCTTCGATTCTTCACTTCAATACTCTCCAGTCGTTCCTAGCTCCGGTCCTTAGCTTCACATCCACCATGCTTCACCTTCCAACCTGCAATAAAGCACAGAAACACGTAGATTTCGAACTAAATCGAAATAAAACTTAAAGCAAAACTCTAGCTAAAAATGCATAAAACGAGAACAAAAACATGCTCTAAAACCTATATCTATATGCTCTATCACTGGCGGTTAGGGTGTTCCCAAGGCAGCGGAAGTAAGCAATCGCAAGTTGATGTTTGTGTTTTTAGTATAGTTTTTCATATGTTTTATTCGGTTATTAGGTTTAGTTTTGATAAGTTTAGGATTAGTTTCATGTGTTTTTGGATAGTTTTGCATATTTTGTGAAAAGTATGGAAGCTACTCCGTTTTGTGTATTTTTGTAGGTTTTAGAAAGGAAAAGGTGTTGTTTGGAGCTGAATTTGGAGAGATATGATAAGAGATGGAGGAATACAAGATGAAGAAGCTGAAGTTCGAATTTTTGGAAGAGGAGTGCTGAAGAAAACCAAGCCCAGCTTGTTAACGAGGTTGTGAGGGCTCGTTAACGAGGCCACGAGATGAAGATGTTCGAGAGTTGACTTTGTGACTCACCGATCCTATGCGGGAAATATATTTCCGTGTCGGTAGAGTATCTTTTTATGATTTTTAGAGTTATTATATTATGTATTTTAGGCCTTGTTATCTTTTGAGATTTTATTTCTATCTTTTAGATTAGGTTCTATCTTTTTAGGAAAGTTTATATCTTTTAGCCTTTTTTAGTTTCTAGCCTTTTTAG
This sequence comes from Fallopia convolvulus, assembly GCA_964016875.1. Lineage (NCBI taxonomy): Eukaryota > Viridiplantae > Streptophyta > Magnoliopsida > Caryophyllales > Polygonaceae > Fallopia > Fallopia convolvulus. The sequence goes on along the minus strand of OZ024731.1, from coordinate 52,003,237 downwards.
TATAAATACCCTTCTATCTAGCATAGAAAAGGGGGAACAGCTTGGTAGAGAAGAGAGATCGGATTTTGGAGAGCCGAGAGAGAGAAGGACGGATCGGAGTCGTGATCGAAGGAGCTCGGTAACAAGCAATTGGGTGAGTATCTTGCCCAATACCCTCCCAACAAATTGGCGTCGTTGCCGGGGATCGAACCCGGGTCACCCGCGTGACAGACTCTCTTAGGTATGAATTTCTTGGTCCTAATTCTACTTTACCTGTCATCATTAATGCCAAATTAAAAGATGAGGAAGTAGAGAAACTGTTGAGCATACTTAGAGTGCATAGAAAAGCCATAAGCTACTCCCTTGATGATATTATTGGCATATCCCCTTCTCTCTGCATGCATAGGATATACATGGAGGATAATCATAAACCCACCATAGAGCATTAACGTAGATTAAATCCTAACATGAAAGATGTGGTTAAAAAGGAAATCATTAAATTACTTGATGCTGGGATCATATTTCCTATATCGGACAACCAATGGGTGAGTCCGGTCCATGTAGTTCCAAAAAAAGGGGGGATGATTGTTATTGAAAACGAGAAGGGAGAGCTTATTCCAACTAGAACCACCACCAATTGGAGGATGTGCATTGATTATAGGAAGCTCAATACTGCTACTAGAAAAGACCATTTTCCGCTTCCTTTCATTGATCAAGTATTAGAGCGCTTAGCCCAGCATGATTATTTCTGTTATCTAGATGGCTATAGCGGTTTTTGGCAGATTCCCATTCATCCTGACGATCAGGAAAAGACTACCTTTACATGTCCTTATGGAACCTTTGCTTATAAAAGAATGCCATTTGGGCTTTGCAATGCCCCCTCCACCTTTCAAAGGTGTATGGTGGCCATATTTCAAATATGATAGAGGAGATTGTAGAGGTCTTTATGGATGATTTTTCTGTTTATGGTTCTTCATTTGATGCTTGTCTTACTAATCTTGCACGTGTGCTTAAACGTTGTGAAAAAACCAACCTTGTTTTGAATTGGGAAAAATGCCATTTCATGGTTCAAGAGGGGATAGTACTAGGACACCTTGTCTCTAAAAGATGGATAGAAGTAGATAGAGCAAAAATTAGGCTTATTGAAAAACTACCTCCTCCCTCTTCTGTCCTAGACATTAGGAGTTTCCTAGGGCATGCTAGATTTTACAGACGTTTTATTCAGGATTTCTCTAAGATAGCTAAACCTTTGACTAACCTACTAATGAAAGATGTAGTGTTTGAGCTGTCCCCAGAGTGTCTTGAAGCTTTTTACAGGTTAAGAGAAGCCCTCGTGTCAGCCCCTATTATGCAGTCTCCAGATTGGACACTCCCCTTTTGAGATCATGTGCGATGCAAGTGACTATGCAGTCGGCGTAGTTTTGGGACAACAGAAGGATAAGAAACTCCACCCCATCTACTATGCCAGTAAGACACTGGATGAGGCGCAGAGTAAGTATACCACAACGGAAAAAGAGTTTTTGGCTGTGGTATTTGCCTTTGAAAAATTCTGGTCCTACCTTGTTGGATCAAAAGTGATTGTTTATATTGACCATGAGGTTGTTAGATACCTAATGGCCAAAAAGGATGCCAAGCCTAGATTGCTTCGTTGGATGCTCTTATTGCAGGAATTTGACCATGAAATAAGAGACAAGAAGGGAGCAGAAAACCTAGTGGCAGACCACTTATCCAGACTACCGGTTAAGCATATCACTGAATCCAACAACGAAGTGCCAATAAATGATTCCAGACCAGATGAACACCTCATGCTGAACGAGGTCGAACTCAACAAGACCCTCGTCACCGACCCCTTCAGGTTCGTTAATGAGGCACCGAGGCTGGAATGCATAGATCACGAGAGAAAAGCCCCAAGGAGCATCGACACATCAGTTCGGCAGAATGCTACCAAGCTACGGGAGGTCGTTACCGAGGGTCACATAACCTCTACAGGATCATTAACGACCCACCCAGGTCCAATGACGATTTGACCAGGTAAGATCTCTGAACCAGAACAAGCTCAATTCAGTTCAATTCCTTCTCCTTCTTCTACTTCTTCTTCTTCTTCGATATCATTCCATGCTGTTAGAGGGTCGAAAGTCCCTTGGTTCGCGGATTTTGCTAACTATCTTGTAGGAGGCATAATTCCCAACGGACTAACTCCACAGAAGAAAAAGAAGTTCCTCCATGATGTAAAACAATACTATTGGGATGAACCTTACTTGTTTAAACAAGGGAACGATCACCTTTTTAGACGTTGTGTCCCAGAAGAGGAGATAGAGAAAGTGATCCGTCAATGTCACACATTACCTATCGGAGGCCATGCAAAAGGTTTCAAAACCACAACGAAGATTCTTCAAAGTGGTCTTTATTGGCCTACCATGTTCAAGGACGTTCAAGCTTATGTGACGGCATGTGAGGGATGCCAACGCTCAGGCAATATTACTTGGAGACATGAGAACCCACTAACCGGGATACTAGAGGTCGAGCTATTCGACGTATGGGGGATAGACTTCATGGGACCTTTTCCCTCCTTCGGTCCCTACAAGTACATCCTAGTGGCGATCGATTATGTCTCTAAGTGGGTGGAAGCCGATGGTACAAGGACCAACGACGCTAAAACTGTGGCCAAGTTTATTAAGACTAACATTTTTCCTAGGTTTGGCGTTCCAAGAATCCTCATTAGTGATGGCGGTTCCCATTTCATTGAGCGGAGATTTGAAGCACTATTGGCAAAGTATGGGGTATCACATCGGGTGGCAACACCATATCATCCCCAAACTAGTGGCCAAGTTGAAGTTTCAAACAGGCAAATAAAGAGCATATTAGAGAAGACAGTTTCGCGTTCTAGGAAGGATTGGTCTTCTAAATTGGATGACGCTCTTTGGGCATACAGGACAGCATACAAGACGCCTCTACGCACCACTCCCTATAATCTAGTGTATGGCAAAGCATGTCACTTACCGGTCGAGATGGAGCATAAAGCACTATGGGCTCTTAAAGAGCTCAACATGAACCTCGACGCAGCTGGAGCAAAACGATTCATGGATTTGCAAGCACTGGAGGAGCTGAGACTTAAGGCGTATGAAAATGCTGAAATTTATAAGGAGCGCACCAAACGGTGGCATTATCGGAAATTGGTGCCTAAAACCTATGAGGTTGGTGACAAAGTACTTCTTTTCAACTCTAGACTTCGTCTATTTACAGGGAAGCTTAGGACAAGACGGAGTGGGCCATTCGTGGTTCATCACATTTATCCCCACGGTGCGGTAGAGTTGATCGATAACCAAGGCACAATCTTCAAAGTTAATGGCCACCGACTGAAAAAGTTCCATGAGAAACCCGACCCGAATGAAGAGATTAGAGTCACTATGGCTCTCACTACGTCGGACTAGCAAGGGAAGAACGTCGGGCTTACGACATTAAAAATAGCGCTTACAGGAGGCAACCCGCTTTTAGTATAGTATAGTTTTTCTTTTTTTTAGATTCTTTCTTTGCCTTAGTTTTCTTTTCTTTTCTTTTCTTTTCTTTTTCATAACTTTTTAGGATAGAAATTAGGATAAATTTTGAGGTAACAAGATGCAGGAGAAGGGCTCGAAAATCATTTCAAGAGGCTACGGTGGCTCGTTAACGACCCACCCAGGGTCGTTAACGACCCGGTTCGACAACCCGATTCAGCAAAACGGGCAGGTAAGTTTTTTTTTTAACCTAATCTATCTCTTACCTACCCCATGCCGCCACCCCCTTTCACCTCTTCCTATCCATACCCTCTCCTATATAACCCTTCTACCCCTCCTAAAAATTTCACTCTCAAAAACCCCTAAAAAATCCTACCAAAGATCTTGGAGATCCCCCACCACCGATCGAAATTTCTCACCTCCACCGGTCGTCGGAGACACCCTCGTTACCGAAGCTCGGAACCCCGGAATTCCACCGACGAGATTCACACTCGTTAACCACCCCAATCCGACCCTTTGTTCTTCAATTTCTCAAGTTTGCGGTATGATCTCTAAACCCTAACTCTTACTTACAAGATTCATGGTTTTTAGGGTAGAAATTTCATATTGGAATTATGTCTATAGAAAAGGTCGACATGCATGTTCGGATTTTGCTCATGAATTTTCGTTGAAGCTTAGTTGTTCATGTTCTGGGGAAGATTATTCATGTTAGATTCTCCATTGAAAAAGTCTAATTAGAAAAGCATGATTTTTTCTTGTCCTAGTATTAATTTCAATATTTGCTATATCAATTTTGGGTAAATTCGCATGTTTGGGATGGGAAATCGAGCAAGTATGGGGTGCATAAACCCGATTGTGTGTCTAGTGGGGAGTATTGAGGATGCATACCTGATTTATGGTCTGATTTTGAAAGTTGATTACATTCGGAATTCTGTGAACTGGCTCTCGGCAGCTCGTTAACGACCCACCCAGGTTCGTTAACGACCCTGCGCAAGCATCACCGATTCTACACCAATCCAGATTCTTTAACAACCCAATTGGGTAGTTGACGAATAATTCCGAGGTTATTTTGAGACCAAGTATGGGGTCTCTTGCCTATCTATTTTGAGTGGATCTTATTTTGGAAAATTCTTGATTGTTTTTTAGATCTCATGGCAAGTTCAAGCAGACCCGCTACCCGAGATCGGAAAAAGAGGAGGAATCAGAGGTCCCCATCTCCACCTCGCATGAATAATGTGATCTTGATTACTCAAGTCCAAGTGAAACGATACCGTGCCATTCTAGAGAAGGACCACAACACTCCTTGGTTCTCGAAGTCTAGTGTCGTACACACGGGGATTTACACGGATGTCAAGGAGGCCTTCGTTATTCTCGGTGCATCTCATCTACTGAAGAAGGAGAATCTACCACACTTTCCGGCCCTCACATCCGAGTTTCTGGCCACTCTAGAGACTAGTTTTCCGTCGAAGACTTCGGCGGGACGCATCCGGTTTCGGCTCGGTAATGTGAGCCGTGAGTTCACCATGGCGGAGTTCAATGCAATCCTGGAGCTCCCAAACCCTTCTAGAGAGTACAGCCTGAAGGACTACAGGGTGACTCGGACTTGGAGCTATATCACCGGGGAGGTCCAATCCTCCACGGCGGCATTATCTGGGGCAAGCATCATCAACCCCATCTTCCGGATCATTCTCCGAGTCCTAGCCGCCACATTCTGGCTGAAGAGAGAGTTGAACAGGCCAACGAGGACGGAAGTTGCTTGTCTCCACACTATCCTTTTCGAGGAGCCCGACCCTTTGAATTTGGGGTATGAATGGCTCTACTGCATAGAGAAATCAACCAAGTCCAAGGAAGTTTGGTGTGGTAACTTGGTCAGTCTTTTGGCCACCAACCTTGGAGTCGACCTCACTCTCTACACACCGGCTCATGCTCAGTTACTAAAAAAGAACTATTGGTATAGTTCTAGTATCTTCATTCAAGCTGAGAGAGGGTTTAAAGTAAAAGTTCAAAACCACCTTGTTACACCCACCCTCGATATGTTGGAGTTACTCTATGTACCAAATTGGTATGAGGTGTGGACGGGTCATCCATTCCCGTTAGAGCCTAAGCCGGAGGATGAGCTATCACTTAGGCCTTGTGAGTAGGCATGGCAATGGGTCGGGTCGGGTGCGGGTGGACTACTTCCACCACCCGACCCGCGGTTGTAAACCGCCCACCCGACCCGGTATTTTCACCCGACGGGTTCCACCCGAAATCGACCCACCCAAAACCCGTCGGTTTTCGGGTCGGGTCGGGGTTTTTTCGGGTGTTATAAAAAGTTCAAATTTTCAGTTTTCAATCATAAATTAACTTTAAGTTTATTTGTTCCAACGGGTCAACCGATGATCCGTAAAAAATAAACTAAAATTAACGGGTCAACCGATGACCCGTAAACAAAATAAACTAAAATTTAAACCTATTTATGTAGGTACTACCCATTGGATTAGCCAAAAAATAGATTTATTAGAAGTCTCAAAACCATCTCTATGGTTAGACTTCAAACACTTAACCCTCTCCTCATCTCCTTTCCTTTTTTATAAGCTCCTCTTGTCCTTTCCTTCTACCAATTTTCTGATGTGGGATAAAAAATCGGGTGATCGGGTCGGGTGATCGGGTCGGGTCGGGTGAGGCTATACCCGAAACCGTAGCCGCTCCATCACCCGCTCACCCGAAACCCGTTTTTCACCCGTTTTTAATCGGGTTTTTTCGGGTCGGTTTTTCGGGTACCCATCGGGTGCGGGTGAAATTGCCAAGCCTACTTCTGAGACAAGATTTGAGCGAGATGGCGAAGCAATGGATGAAGGTGAAGGTGAAGATGAAGATGAGGATACCGATTTAGTTGGAGCCACCCTCGATATGTCTTGTTTTTTTTTGTGTGTGTGCTTTTACATCGAAAAAAAAACAAAAAATTCGAAAAAGTTTTGAAAAAATGCCTAAAAAAAATGTTTTAGAATTGATAGATATCCCTTTCTTAGGTTCTATGATAGTAGTTGCTAGCATGATCATATAATTCCTTGCAATCATGTCTTTGAGAATATAGCCGGATTCTTATTTTGAAGTTGTTTTTAGGAAGGAGTAGCAATTGATGAAATTGAGCACATATACCTTCTTAGCGTAAGTGATGCAATCCAACAAAAATTAGCCTTGTGAGAAATTTTTGGCCTTATAGGGAGAACATTAAAAATCCCTCTTCTTTTCTTGTGTGATTTACTTTCTATATGCATATTATCTCTTGGAATTGTGATGATTATCTATTTCTTGAGACCCGTATAAGATTTATAGTTCACTACTTGTGAAAATCAGATGATAGAGAACTTATTTTATAAGCCCTATTTATCCTTATCCACCCTTACATGATCCTTCTTTTGATAGCCAATTCTAGCCTGAAGCCATTTATTTTTAAGCTCCACAAAATATGTTCCCTAGCCGAGATAAGCTTGACCCTATCCGAGGATTAGGACTTAGTTTGGAGAGGTATGTTTTTTTTGTTGAGTGGTAAGAAAAAAAAAAGGAGTGATATATAATGTTTGCTTTGATTGAGGGATTATTGGGAAGGGTAGATTGGAAGTCTCTTGTTTTTAATAGTTGTGATAAGAAAGATCTCTTGGTACAAAAGATGCACAAAATTAAGTTGATGGTTGAAAGAAAGTTGTAAGAAAAAGGAGTACACGATGAAGCTCGTTAACGACCCTGAAGTGGCTCGTTAACGAGGCAGCGACAGAAAAAGAAGGAAAAAAAAGAAAAATGAAGAAAGAAGGAAGTAAGAGGTTCATAGTATTTATGAGATAAGTCGGAGATTCTTTTGTTTTATGAGACTTTCTAGGATAATAATGGGTGGGTGAAAATAAGTGTGCATAATGAGAGAATGAGTTTGGTATATGTTTTTATGAGAGTTTTGATGTTATGTGTGAGTTCTTAGGACTTTGATTCCCGAAAAAGTTTTGATTCGGTATTTTAATGTTTTTGGTTTCTTCTGAATCTCTGTAAGACGATATTTTTATTTAGTGTTTTGTTTTTAATGTTTTCTTTAATTAAAGTTATTAGTTTCTTAGTCATGATTAGTGAGTAGTCTTTTTATCTAGGGTCGGGGTTGAAACCCGGCATAGTTGTGCATGTTTGGTGAGTAAGATTATGTGTTGAATGCCTTTTATCTATTGATGAGATTGTTTGTTGTGCTTATACCGAGATGAAAGTTGAGGTAATTTGAGTTGTTGACTTGATTGAAAGAGAAAGTTATAAACTTGAAGGTTGATATTGTTTGAATACGAAAGTTTCAAGCTTTAGATCCGAAACAAGCAATTGGGTGAGTTAGTTTATGAAAGTAGATTAATTTGCTTGCTAAGTCAATGAAAGTTGATGCATCTATCTATTTAAAGGCATGATAATTATCTTCTTACGAGATTGTGTGCAATACTATGTTGTGGTAACCCTTGTCCTGGATATTTTTGTTTTATTTGATTTCTTTCAAGATCATATTCGTTACTGAGTTCGTTGGCTCGGTACCGAACCTGTCTAGGTCGTTAGTTTTGGTCTTTTTATTCTCGGTGGTTCGTTAACGAGGCTGACAACTACGTTAACGAGGCTGCTTGTGTGTTTTGCTTGCTTTTGTTTTATTCTTTGTAGGAGTCGATAGATAAACAAACCTTTCTTCCCGTGGAACGATCCTGACTCCCCTATACTCAGCGGGGTCTTGATTATAAATTTATTTGTTGTCAAGAATACCCTCCCAACACAAGTAATACGGAAAGTAAAAGACACAGTTCCTTTATAAAGGAATCCCACGACAACCAACTAGTTTTGTGGGTAAACCTTTACCTCCGCTTGGAGGATTTTGAACAATCTACTTGTTTTATTGATTGTTCCCTAGTTACAAAAAGGCAAGACTTATACTTCTCTGTTCCTAGCAGTTCTTCCTAACTCTAGTAACACTAGCAAGTATTCTCAACCTTGTTCCTAAGCGAACAACTCAACTAAACACAAGATAAATCGAACCTTATACCTTGAGGTCATTGTCACAGTTCCCCAACTCTTGGGAACTTGGATTCATCGTCGCCGAGATCGCACACTCGTCATCGGGGACTTCTCTTCACTTGTCTCTCTTGTCTCTTTGTATGAGGATATGAGTTCTAGGAGAAGTGCTTATTCGAAGCACTATTCATTTGCCTTTATACTCACTTGAACTTGGCCTGAGATCTTCATTTTCATGTTGTCCGAAATGCCCTTGTCTTGCATACCAAGTTTGCAATCTTCGCATGTGACTTGATTTGAACTTAGTCAACTCCAAATGTCAATCGGGCTGTTGGATCACTCGTCCCAATTTGTTCCTCAGACTGTGTCTTTGTTTTGTCCAAGACAGAATCCCGCGATTTACGTTGCATTGTCTGTTGTCACATGTGAGTTCCCATATGTAGGGAACGACTCTCTTTTGAGTTCCCTTGATGGGAACTTGCTTTGGTGTACTCCTGAGTTCCCTTTGTGTTCTGTAAAAGAGATTCTTTGTTAAACCTGGTGTTCCCTTGAAATACTTGAGTTTAAAACGTTAGTTCCCATATGGCGTTTGTCATTATCAAAACTAGAGATAATCATGGTTGTTCAAATATCTAGAACTAGAGTTCCCAACACCCTCCCAACACTAACCTTAACTCCCCTCTCAACCCTAATACACCATCACACACACCACCGCCCTCCCCCTCGTAGCATGCTATTGAAAGTGAGGCCTCGTCCAACCCTAACCCTAACCCTAATTCGACCCAGCAATCTTCTACTACCTTGTCCACCTCTAACCCTAGCTTTGGCTCGGCCCAATCTTCCTCCACTGCCTCAGCTTCCATGACTCAAACTGAGTCCTCGTCCTCAACTGACTTGTCTAATCTTAACCCTTCTTATCCACTCACCCTTGTTGGTGTTATCACTCGTTCCAAACATAAAATTTACAAACCCATTCAAAAACTCAATCTAAATGCCCAAACTCAACTCCACAAAGAACCTCATTCAATCACACAAGCCCTAAAAGACCCGGATTGGCGCCATGCTATGGTGTTGGAGTACTATGCACTTTGCAAGAACGAGACGTGGGACTTGGTTCCTCTTGACTCTAATGTGAATGTTGTTGGTTGCAAAGGGGTCTTTTGCATCAAGTACAATCTAGATGGCTCGCTTGACAAGTCCAAAGCTCGGCTTGTTGCGAAAGGCTTCCATCAGTGTCCGGGTTGTGACTTTACTGAAACCTTTAGTTCGGTCATAAAGCTGGTCACTGTCGCATTGTGCTGACCATTGTTGTTTCATCTGGTTGGCCTCTTCGTCAAATTGATGTCAATAATGCCTTTCTTCAAAGCAAGCTGAATGAAGATGTTTTTATGGAACAACAACCTGGATTTGTTGATAAACAGTTTCCGACTCATGTTTGCAAGCTTAAAAAGGCAATCTATGGATTAAAGCAGGCTCTGAGGGTGTGGTACACTAAGTTACGCAATTTTCTCCACCAGGTTACTTACGTGTATATCTTATAATCTTTTTATGTAATCTTTCTCAGTATATGATGCATAACTTCTAGTTGATCGATTAAAACATAGTCCATAATCTTTTAGGTATTATGTATGCTCATAAATAAAGTAACGCTTATCAGTCACCAAAACGAATAAGCAATGTGATCACGTACGCACTACTCCATAAAATTGGAAATGGGCATATGTTGCTTAGTTGGATGTCAGAATTGCATATAATTGCCATATGCCAATCAGTGAGTCCGTGACTCCCAAATTTTTGTCATGAGAATTCATATTGTGGCTACTTGCTAGCTACACTCAGTATTCCGTGCACTAACCCTTCTTTTCATACGTATAAAGCATCGACCAAGAGTTTTTTAGAGTACATTCACTGGTGGACCAAAAATATTGGTCATCAACTTATAAATAAATAATTTTTTATTATTTTATTTCATTAAAGAAATAGAAATAAAGTAATTTTACACTTGTTACTTGATGGAGCTATTGCTCCAATACAATGGTGGTCATCATGAAGACCAAAACAAAGCCCAAAACACTCTCTCTTAATATTCTATTAATATAAACACTCTCTCTCCTCTATGCCCAAGATTTTGAGCTACCGTTGGGCAAGCTCTTAGTGGAATTGATATCCGGAAATAATAATTAGGTAATACTCCGTATAAAACAAGATTCCACCAATATTTTTTAGTACGAAAACTAAAATACCCCCAATATTACGGTATATTGGTGTTGTTTTTCAATCATGAAAGCTTTAATAAGAGTGATGAGGAAATCGTAAACTTTCCTTAAAAAAATAAAGGCAATCATAAACTAGTTCAAAATAGGAAGAAAAAAAAAGGTTTAGGATTAATGGAAAATTTACAAAAAAACTTACAATTAATTAAGATAACACTGAATTGCATAAATTTACCCTTTCAAAAAGATGTTTACATGAACGGATTTTCTAACCTATGCCCTAAGGGCTAAGGGCATAGGATAAATATCTTGTTTTAGAAAGATTTTATATTTTGATTTATTTAGAGATTTAAATTTTTTTTAGACAGGTTTATTCGTTTCTTTTTTAGAATTTTAGTTTCTAAAATCGGAAAGTTTATCCTATACCCTTAGGGCATAGATTAGAAAGACCGATACACGAATAATTACTTTTTTTTGGGTTTGCAAGGATATGCTAAATGGGATATTTTTTTGTAAAAATAAAATACATAAATATTTTTAATTCAAAAATAGTTAAATAGAAGAATTATTATTGAAAACAAATGATTGGAGTTAGTTAAATACATTTCATTGCAAATACAACAATGGAGAAGTGATAGATATTCAGAGTAATAAGATTTCTCAAAGCGAAGCAATGAATTTTGGATAAAAAAAATGAAGAGTATTTTTTTAAAATAAAAATTAGTCATTTAAAATTTATATGAATCATTCTTATAAAAATTTACAAACCTAGCAATGAGGTATGGGATGTTATTGTTTGTAAAACGATAATTCAACGTTTGGTTACAAGTGAGAATTTAGTTTCGAAGTAATTTCTTAGAAATTGAATTTATGGATAATAAAGAACTTTGTTTGATTTATAGTTATTTGGTAATGCAAGATACTTAACACTTAAAAGTTAAAACATATGAAGATTTTACCCGTTCAATTCATGTGAGGTAAATTATAATGCATCCCAATCACGTGAACTTCTTTCCAAAAAGGGAAATAGTTATCAAGTACTTACAAATGATGTAACAAGTTCTACCTATGGAAAATGTTATGAGTTGAAAAACCATATAAATTTATTTTAGGAGTTTGGTTCAAATAAAATAAACTCTTATCCTAAAACGAACTTTTATTCTAAAACAAATGCACTTTTCATAGTTAGTAATGCACTTTTCATATAAAAGTACATTGAAAAATACAAAAAGTGCATTACGAAAAAGTGCACTAAAAAAATTTGAAAAGTGCACTAAAAAGTATGAAAAGTACAAATACGAAAAAGTGCACTCTAAAATATGAAAAGTGCACTGCTAACTAAAAAAGTACATTTATTTTTGGATAAGAGTTCGTTTTAGGATAAGAGTTTGTTTCATTTGAATTAAACTCTTTATTTTAGATTTGATCCACTAACTATTTTTTGGGGGGTCGGGTCCACTAACTAATATTTAGTAATGTATCAAATTCATACGTATCCAATTTGAATCTGTACCTATATAATTTTCATTACTTAAGGCTTTTTCTAGTGATAAGCTTGCATGTGATTAACTTTTTGTTAATTTTAAAATTATTTCCTAGAATTTAAACACTGGAAAAACCTTTTATAAATTATTTGTATACGGTAGCTGTCTAAACTTGACTCGATATGACAATCCAATCCGAATTACATGAAATTTTTAATGTTAAAATTTAACTTGAAAATTAATGGGTCATAGAAAGATATGACTTTCGAGATCGACTAATCCAAATCCAATTGAATTGAAATCCGTAACCTGAAACTTGTTGGGTTGATTTGAATTATTATTATTATTTATAAATTTATAACATGTAATTTTAAATATTACTATAATATATTTTATTATTAAAATATGAAAAACATTTTCATTAAATTTATTATTATAATTAAATTATTATTTTAATCAATATATATTTTCTAAACCTGAAGCACTTTTGGGCAGTTTCATCATTAAGAATTTATATTTCAATCAACATATTTTTTAATAATGTTTTTTTAATCAATTATATATTATGTAATTCAATCACCTTATGGAATTACCAATTTTATACCCTCAACTTATTTAATAATTTTTTATCAACTTTGTATGTACATGGATAAATTTTTATCTCTGCTTATTATTGCATTATATTCTATGGATAAATTTTTATCTCTACTAATTATTACATTATATTCTAATATTTAATTATGGTAAGATTATCAATTTTAGTATCTAGATATAAGATAGATACACCCTATTTCTAATAATGATTTTTTAAATTAATTATATATTTTGTAATTTCCAATTTCATAAACTCATCTTATTTTATCAGTCTAATTTTATGCTACTTAACCTTATACTACATAACTTTTTATTGTAGACGTAATTTGTTTTTGAAATGTGCCTTAATGTATTTTTCTCTATGCATTATATACAACATATACATATCGTAATCATTATATTATAAGGTTAATTCATTGATCTATTTAATTTTATATTCTTAATAAATCTATAAATTATACATAAGTGAAATATACTATAGGAGGCAAGAGTTATTGCTAATTAAGAGAGACTTGAGTCAAAAATTAACCACGAAAGTAACATATTATCGGTTCATCGGTTAACCGACTGCGAAGATATTAATAACTGTATCCGAACCGTTGAACCGTTAAAACTATCGGTTGGTTAAATGTAACCGATAAAAAAAATAGTTTTAGTTCGGTTAACCGTAAAAAGTGATCAGTTTGTCGGTTTTTCGGTTTGGTTTTTCGGTTACGGTTTTTTTCCCCATCCCTACCTATAAGCATGATTTTTTATGTTATTTTCTATATATAACCGTAAAAACTTGAAGCAATTTTGGGCAAATTCATCATTAAGAATTTATATTAAGAATTGCTGATATTTTAAGCAAGAGGTGTAAAATTACTAAAAATGGCTTAATGAAGGGTAAAAAAAATAAAAAAATATATATTATTGTTCTTTTTGTGGGTCTCGCCTACTTATCTCTTGGTAGAAAAGTTAGCTTATTTGACATAAGGTGGGGGAGTGCTGATTATTTTTTAGCAGATAAGTATCGAATATAATTAACTTATTTCAAATAAGTAAATTTTGCCGAACACATAAAACAAAGCTTATTAACTAACTACTTATAAGTCTCCAGATAAGCGTTGCCGAACGGGGTCTAAATTTCTATTCATAAGTATGTTTAGTTTTTATATTACGGATTCCTTAATAAATAGGGGAAATTGCATTTAACCACCCCTTATCTTCACATGTTTTCATTTAACCACCCTTTATTTTAAAAGTTGCAAAAAACCACCCTTTATATGCCAATTCCTACAGTTCACCACCTTGTTTGACGGTTTCTGTTATGTCTCCGTTTTTTGTAATTAAAAGACAATTTTATCCATTGTTTTTTTAATTTTATTTACAAATGAAAGTAAACCTAGAAAAGGTACAAATAACAAGATGGAAGGCGCCGAGTCGCCGACCTCTCGTCGCCGGATTCATTCCCTCCTTCTCCCTCGTCATTTCTTACCTATAGCTCTATCTTGCTCTCAAATCTCTCAATTCGATCTTGAAATTCCTTAGTTACCTAATTCGCATTCGTCGGAGACTCGGAGTTGAAGGGGAACGAAAATCAATGGGGCGTGGTGTGCTTGGTCATTGAAGCTTGAGATTCAAGCTCACCAATAATCTATTATTAGAAGAACAGTGAAGAGTTTCTCCGCTCAAATACGAACAATGGATTCTAGTCTCCATCCAATTCTTTGTCTATCTTATTCTGATTTTCTCCATCCTTCTCAATCTCGTTATTTTCTCTCTTATATTCAACATCAAATTGGCCAGGAAGACCACATATATTGGTTGCTGCTCAAGAGTGACAAATCTCTAATGGAGGACAAGAAAGGGCAAATATTTCTCACAGTGAGAAGTCGCCTCCAATGGTGGTGAAGGCTAAGGCCGACGACAGTGGATAGAGGACAGGGGGTTGAATGCTGGTGCGCAGTGTTTGCAGCGGTGGGCTATGGCGCAACAACGGTAATATGGTGTGCAGCTTGTGGAGACTGGAGAGCACGGAAGTGGTGGATTGTCTCGCCGGAGAAGGAGGCGTGAAAGGACAACAATTCAATTTAGTGTGGGTGGTGCGGGAGAAAGTAGAACAACATTGATCGGCATTAGGAAGGAAAGGAGGGGAAGAATTCGGCGGCGAGAGAGAAGATAAGAGACGAGAGAGAAGAGTTGCGGGCTATCAAAAGGTAGAAGAAGGAAGGAAAGCGACAACACAGAGTATTGAGGAAAGGAGCAGAGTAGTCGGGGAAAAGAAAGATTAAATATGAAATTAATTGATTAAATGTAGAATTTTGATTTATTATTTTGTAGAAAATTTTTAATTTTAACGGAGGGTGGTAGTTTGTTAACGGAAATGAAATAAAGAGTGGTTTTTTACAACTTTTAAAATAAGGGGTGGTTAAATGCAAAAGTGTGAAAATAAGGGGTGGTTAAATGTAATTTTCCCTAATAAATAAATAAAATTTATTGGCCTATTAATGTTAAGCTAGTTAATCGGGTCAGTTCAATCAAGTTTAGATTCAATCATTTCGAATTCGAGGTGAGTACGTATTCATGTCATTAAAATATACGAGTTGATTGGATTAATTCATTGCAGTTTTTGTGCGGGTTCGATTCAACCACACGAGTTAAGAGCGCCAACTTTTTTATGATATTAAATAAACATATTAAATAAAATTTTTAAGAATAACATAATATTTAAATATATTTTATAATATTATAAATTATTATAATTAATATAAATTACAAATATGTAATAATTAATTTAATTATTTATAATATTATTTTTTGTTATATGAATTATAATACCTATATTATTTTTAAATTAAAATATTATAATTTTTATTTAAAAAAGTTCCCAGGCAAGGCCGGGTCATCAACTAGTAACTATAATAAGTTGGTACTCTTGACCCTTGGGTTAATCCGAACCCACAAGATAACCTACCATAATCCGAGCCAATTTGACCCATAACTCGATTAATCCGAACCAATACTCGAAATGATTGAACTTGAACCCGACTAAACTGACCTGTTTAACAATTATGAGCTATATTCTAGATTTGCTTAATCCTCAATGTTAATTTTTAATTTACGTACTCCTTGTCCTACCAAAAAATTTACGTACTCCTTGATCAAGTAACAATGTTATATGTATGCATATGAAGCAAATAAACTTAACTTTTTATGAAGAGATCGAAAAAGCCAATCAAACTAACTTGATGTAAGTTACCATGGTAAAAAAAAAAAGTAACATTTGAAGACAATGTATATATTAATTGGATCGTCCTAGGCTCCTGTGTGCTTATATCCCAACTCAACAATTTCCCAAATGTAGACCATCACCAAAGC
This sequence comes from Fallopia convolvulus, assembly GCA_964016875.1. Lineage (NCBI taxonomy): Eukaryota > Viridiplantae > Streptophyta > Magnoliopsida > Caryophyllales > Polygonaceae > Fallopia > Fallopia convolvulus. Next base: position 51,987,109 of record OZ024731.1, on the reverse strand, counting down.
CATACACCACATCACAATATCACTCAACTATTCCTACTCCACCATGGAACAACAACCCAACACCTCTCCGCCGCCAACCCCACTACCGCCTCCGCCGCCTAAAACCTACACACTCACGGCCTCCGCCCTCTCCTTCACAAAATCCACCCACATCCACCTCTTCAAACCCTCCTCCAACCCCACCCACATCCTCCACAACGTCTCCTTCACCGCCCACCCCTCCCAAATCCTCGCCGTCGTGGGCCCAAGCGGCGCGGGCAAATCCACCCTCCTCGACATCCTGGCCGCCCGCACCTCCCCCTCCTCCGGCGCCCTCCTCCTCAACTCCGCCCCCATCCCCACCCTCTCCTCCTTCCGCAAGCTCTCCGCCTACGTCCCCCAACACGACGCCTCCCTCCCCCTCCTCACCGTCCTCGAGACCTTCTCCTTCGCCGCCTCCCTCCTCCACCCCAACCTCACGCGCCACCAACGCGCCGCCGTCGTCTCCGACCTCCTCTCCGACCTCCGCCTCCTCCACCTCTCCCACACCCGCCTCTCCGGCTCCCTCTCCGGGGGCGAGCGCCGCCGCGTCTCCATCGGCCTCAGCCTCCTCCAAGACCCGCGTATCCTCATCCTCGACGAGCCCACGTCGGGCCTCGACAGCGGCTCCGCGCTCAACGTGATGCTCACGCTCCAGGGAATCTCACGCGCCAGGATGACTACCGTGGTGCTCTCCATCCACCAGCCCGGGTTCAAGATCCTCGCGACCATCGACGCGATACTGTTGCTCTCGAAAGGGAAGGTGGTCCACCACGGGAGTGTTGCCACGCTCCAGGGCTTCTTGGCGCGTGACGGGTTCCACGTGCCGCCTCAGCTTAACGCGCTTGAGTACGCCATGGAGATTCTTGACCAGCTAAAGGATTGTACTGAGGAGAAGCCGTCGACGGATCGGGCGGACTCCGATCCGCTGGTGCAGGATACTGCTGTGGAGTGTCATGTAGAGGATCGTGGCCGCGGGGATGATGATTGTACTGCTCGGACTGGATCGGATGGAGCCCCACTGCCGAAGGATATTTCGGTCAGGTACAATTATATACATGTGATTTTTTTAAAAAAAAAAACATTGAATGAATCATAACTATGTTAGTTAGGGTTTGAATTTAACACTTTATGTACAGAATATTTATAAAAAAAGCCTCTTTGGAAAAGACTAAACTGTGTAATTTCACTAATTAAATTATTAAGTATGTATGATTATATAACCTAAGCACAATGGAAATTACACCATTCATAATTTCCATTTGAGCTTTTCTATGAAATCATGTGAAAATGAGCCTTACATCATTATTTAATATGATAATTAGTATGTTTGTATTAATTTGATTATCCCTTTGATCAACAGCTTGCCTAGTTAATCAAAAACGTATAGCATTGCTAAATCATTTAAATAAGGAAAAGGGTTCAATTTTTGGAATGCATGAATAGTTATGTCCAAATACTAATTGATTCAACTAATATATATGAAGGCGACAAATTAAATTGCATCTATAACGGGTCACATGTGAACTGTTCATGGAAGAAAATTGGAGTCGAGAATATATTAGATTGTGCACCCGGCCAAAATCTGAAAAAGTTGCACATGAAATACACCCAAATTTGAAATGATCTAAAGTTAATATGAGTGTGGTCTGTCTTACCAATCCAAGGCTAAAAAATGAACGGCTTTTAACTATAACCTTTAACTCAAAATTACCAAATATACATGAATTTATAAAATTACTGAAACAGGAATCCATTTAGTATGAGGTGCATTTGGATCACATACACAAAATAATACATTACAATGAGTATTGAGTTATATTTTTTGGTGCGATTCAAATGTAGTATCGCTAACATGTAATCTCAAAGTAACAATTAAAAATCTAATTATCAAAATTAATTAATGTAATTCATCTCTCAATTTCAGGTACAAGAGCTCAAGGGCACATGAGATAATTGCTCTTTACGGCCGTTTTTGGAAGATCATCTACCGAACCAAACAACTTCTCTTAACAAATGCCCTAGAAGCCCTAGGCGTCGGACTCGTCCTAGGAACCATATACATCAACATTGGCTATGACAAGCAAAGCATTCAAAAAAGACTGGGCCTCTTCGCCTTCACTCTCACTTTCCTCCTCTCCTCCACGACTGAAACCCTACCAATTTTCATCAATGAGCGCCCCATCCTCCTTCAAGAAACCTCGAGTGGAATCTACCGCCTCTCATCCTACCTGATTGCCAACACACTCGTCTTTCTCCCCTACCTTCTCTCAATCGCCGTCCTCTACTCTATATCGGTCTACTTCCTGGTCGGCCTGTGTGCCACCTGGCAGGCATTCTCGTACTTTGTACTGGTGATCTGGATCATCGTCCTGATGGCAAACTCGTTCGTCCTGTTCCTGAGCTCCCTGGCTCCGAACTACATTACTGGGACATCGCTCGTGACTGTGATCCTCGGAGGCTTCTTTCTGTTCTCGGGGTACTTCATCTCGCAAGAGAGTTTGCCGAAGTACTGGCTGTTCATGCACTTCCTGTCGATGTACAAGTACGCTCTTGACGCGTTGTTGATCAACGAGTACTCGTGCCTTACGTCGAGGTGCTTGGTTTGGTATGATGAGGGGAAGGGTGGTAGTTGCATGATGACAGGGAAAGATGTGATGGAGAAGAGAGGGTTGCATGTAGGGCAGAGGTGGACCAATGTCTATGTCTTGCTAGGGTTCTTTGTACTCTACCGTGTGCTTTGTCTTCTTGTTTTGATCAGAAGGGTTTCCCAATTAAAGAAATAATACAAATCATGGATAATGCACTTAATCCATGTATTGATGATAATGCAATATATATCATATGTATAAATGACCCAATAGATTACATTTTTGTGATATTTCATATATAGTACTAGCTTTCAATTGTGTGTAAATGTGTAATTTGATCTTATGAAAATATGTACAATTAATTCCAATTAAATTGACACATCGAAAAGACAGCTTGTTAATTAGTTTGGATTTGGATTTATTTAACTAGAGAATATATTATTCATTGTCATGAGGTTTCATTGTCAAAACTAAGATGAAAATTGGAGGGTCCGAAAAGAGGTGAATTAGGGCGGGAGCACATGTATATGTTTAGTATATTATTCTCGTGACAAAATGTAAAGTGCGTTAATCTTGTCTCGACGCTGCTTGTGATCGATCTGCCATACAAATTACACGTCCCCATCAGTCAGACAAAATGTAAGGCGGGAGTAGTACTGTATTTTCTTACTTCATAAATTATGAAAATTTTCACAGTCACGGGTTGAGTTTGCCGGGTGGTTACCAACAAAAAACGGACCCTCCCGTGATCCACTTTTCAATGATTTATTTATTTTCTTACCAAAAAATGATTTATTTATTTTTCTAGACCTTTTTTAAATCCTTTAATCCACTTGTAACCTGTCTGACTTCCGAGTTTTGTATTTGGTTCTGCGCAAATATTCCAAACTAGTTTTACCCGTCATACCATGTACGACTACGATTCGATATTTTATAAATATTGTGAATAAGATATTAATAAATAAATGAAAATATAGTATAAACTTTAATATAAGTAATTTATTGCTCGTAAAATATATATAATTTTTTCATAAAGTACTATATTCTTCATATTTTATTACTTTTTATGTACGTAAATTTTGGAGTTTTATTAAATATTTCAATATATCTATCAAATATTTTATTATCTATTTTTATTAATTTTAAAAATTATAAATATTTATCATTAATATTTTTATAAAAGAAAATCACTATATATCTATAAATAAATTAGTCAAAATATATATGCTAAAATATTTATATTTATATTTGTTTTAAAATATTTAAAATATTTTATCTTTAAATTTAAATACTTGTATAATGAAGCTTTCAAAAAATATTGTAATACTAAACAAATATTTTTTTGATGTTAGAGATAAATGTAAATAGTTAAAAAGAATTTAATAGAAAGAAGTTATAATAATAGAAATAAAAATTAATTTTTTAAATATGAGGTGGGGCTATAATCGTTCTGGTGGCTTGAAAAGGTACAACTTTAATATATAGATATAGATATTACCTATTTTTTTTATTATTTTTAAACTTTATAAGTATTTATCATTAATTTTTTTTATTATAAAAGAAAAATATATCTATAAATAAATAAATTTAATACTAAAAGACATCATGCTAAAAGATAAAAGATATTCATTAAAAATATTTTAAATTTGTTATCTTTAATTTTAAATATTTGTATAAGGAAATTTTTCAAAAGATATTATTATACTAAATAGATATTTGTTTGATGTTAAAGATAGATTTAAATAGTTAAAGATGAATTTAATAAAAAAATTAAAATATAAAGATAAAAATTAATTTTGTAAATATGGGGTGGGGCCAGAATCGTTCTGGTGGCTAAAAAGGAACAACTTTAATATATAACTATAGATAGTCCCAAACACATCCTTATCCTAAATCATCAATTCATCTCATATTCTCATCTCAAAAAACTGTTCCCTCTACATTTACAGCATGAATCCAAGAGTAAACTTGGCTAAAACACCAGATTAATCCATTAAAAAAAGTTATACATAGTACAATATGAAGTGATTGTTTTTTTTTTTGGCGGAGATTGGAGAGAATAGCTCTAAATAAGTATTTTATTGTTATATTTAGTGATTTTTCTCATAAATAAGGGAAAGGTCATGCATGGATTATAGCATTTGCACCTAAAAATCGATAAAAGAGGATTTTTTTTTCAAAAACTAGGTTTGGGTGCAATTGAGGTTCATATAAAGGTCTTGGTATATAATAAAGTGTATTCACTTTTTTTTTTAAATTCGATGTATTAAACAAGTCTGATAGATCAAGTGACCGGAAAAATACGACAATTGGACAAGCCAGCAAAAGCGCACAAACACAAACAACTCCAAAACAAGAAAAAAAAGCCTAACAAACAATCAAAAATAACAAAATTTGAAAGGGTTGAACCAAGCACTACTGAAAACAGTATCGTCGACATACAGGAAAAAGAGTCAATTCTGCATGGAGAGTGCACAATTGAGCAACATCATGTTGCCCCCACCTAGATGAGATCTTTAAAAACCTCCAACGCAACCACGACCTCAATCAAACATAACTTGATCTCTTCCCATATCAACTTCTAATCGCTTCTCTAAGTTGGCTTGAAATGAATAAAAATTGAATTGGTAATATTGGTTTGGTAAGCTGTAGTATTTTTGTATTTTTTTCCCTATTTGTTTATCAAAGCAAATTGTAGTTAATGAATTTTTAAATAAGTTTTTTATGGATATAGGGCCAAATTAAGTTGGGCCACTATAGGTTGGTAAATTGGGCCTCATTTTAAAGCTTGCAAAACAAGCTTCTTCTTCTTTTTCTTTTTTTTTATGGATAAGTTGGGCATGTTATTTAGCGATTAATTTTTTATTTAAAAATAAATAAATCAAATGAAAATGTTTTAAAGTTATTTTTTCTAAAAAAAATCTTCACTAGTTAAATCCTTTTTCTATTTAAAAATAGAGGCATTTTACCTTGTTTTTACCTTTTGACGAGCTTATACAAGGTATAAGTTTTATTTTTGTTAGAGCCTACTTTCGATAAAAACTAGATTGGCTACTGAAAAACTCTTGGCGAGACATCTTTCTTAGAAGTGTGTCATCCCAAACACACATGATTGGTTTCCATATGGTTAAACAGGGAGGGATAATTTTATTTTTGTCATTTGTTGACGGCATTATGATTTTCGCACAGTGAACGATCAAGGCAGGTAGTCGTAGGCATGTGAACGATTGATAGATGAATATATTGTGATATTATAGACAAAAAACCAACTTCCATAAATCGGAATTTCATACCACAAAGGGTACGAATGCAACGAAAAGACGTCTCTACAAAAAGAATTGGATGTTCCCAACCTCAATTCATTGGGAAAGTATTTAATTTGGACGGCCTAGTTATTAATAAATGAGCCAATAAAAGAACCTTTGACACCATTATTCACAATTCAGAAAAATAGTTATTTCTTTGGAAGACGAACAATCTATCACATGCTAGTAGAACTACATTGATCCAAGCCAATCTAGCTTCTAAGCCAAATTACATGATACAAAGTTTTACATTAATTACCCGAAACAACGTTGTGAGTTGGATAATATGAATCGATGTTTCTTTTGGAATAAACATCAAAATTATATTCCACTGATAAGAGAGGATAACATATGCAAACCTAAGGCGAATGTGGTTTGGGATTAAGGAAATCCACACATATCAACCAAGCTACGCAAAACTTTTGTGAAAAATTCTTGCAAAACCCAATAACATATGGGTCCGAATTATTTTAGAAAAAAACTATACAGTGTTAATCTGTTAGAATACAAATATAAGAAAATTTTATCATGATAATGGGGGAATCTAATGAAATTAATGGATAAGTTTATATCGAGATTTATATGGAAAATTAGGGATGGATAATCAATCAGATTTTGGAAGGACCCTTGGCTTTTGTCTAAACTTGTTTAAAAAATGTGTGACATTGGATAGCATTGATCTAAATATATTAGTAGGGAATTTTATCACATCGATAATTATATCGCAGTGAAGTTTTGGCTGGATAGCATTAATATACTTGAATTGTGTTTTTGTATTTTATGTGCATTAGTGAAGTTTCATTATAGAAATCTTATTTCACTTAATTATTTCATTGCTTCGCGACCCCAATTCATTCATTCACCTTCCATCGATTTTATTATATAAGAAAGTTATACTCTGAACAATTTAACAATTTGGTGGGACTCTAAAACTACCTATTTTTGTAGAAAGTGCATCTAAAGTTTTACATTCAAATTCAAGCTTTTCTTAAAAATTACCTTCATGATATATATAGTAGATTTGAGATATATATTGTGTTGTTTATTTGTCTTTTTGAGTATTAAACCAGAGGTGTGAGGAAGAGAGCATACACTAACCTAGTGACCTAGTGATGTTATTTGGTGGGACTCTAAAACTCCTATGTTTTATTATGAGACTTTTTTTTTTTAACATAAACTGACCTAGTGATGTTATTTTGTCTATATTTTTTAGAGGCTTGGAGGTTGATGGCTCAAAAGCTCCTTGCATAGTTAGAGATTATAGAAATAGTCCTTTATTGAGCAAAAACGTGCTAGTACAAAAATGACATTGGGGTTTAATGAAGTTGTATTCAAACGAGGTTCTATAAAATTAGAAAACTTTTATTGATCAAGGAATAATAGTTCATATGTTTTTAAAAGGATTTCTTGTTTTTTGGAGGTTTTGAATGATTTTTTTTTTGCAAATAGTAAAATTCATTAGAAAGAAGATAGAAATACACAAAGACTTCAACTTAGAAAACCAGCTGAAGTGCAAAATACAAAAGCCTCATTTGCTCATTTACCATCTCTTAGGCATCTTAGGCCTCATGTACGACCCGTAGGTCTCTTTTGTATACAAATTCAAGGCAAAACAGTCACAAGTCCTTTTAATCTCATTGCAATATGCTACGCAATCAAGTGCATCATGTAACCATATATCATATGCCATCTGTTAACATACCTTCTGTGCAAACAACTCTGAAAATTTCAGAGCTATCATATAAAACACATATATCCATGTAATCCATATAACACATATATCCACATAGCTCATATAGCACATATATACATAAAGCACATATATCCATATAGCTCATATATCCGTATGGAAGATATAGCACATAGGGTTGAATCTCCGATCTATACTCACATATATCCATATAGCACATATATTCATATTTTATATATAGCACATATGGTTGAATCTCTGGTATATACTCATGATGTCTCTTTATTTGGTGGTGTTTTTTATATGTGATTTCCTTTGTAAATATGTTTCTTTTTCCCCTTTTCTTGTGTGTTTTGTTCCTTTTTAGCTTAGTTCCCGTATTTCTACGAGATTCGGAGATTATGCGCGTTTTATGTGTTTTGTAGGTGTTTTGGCATGAATCAAGGATCGTTTTGAAGGAGAGTCGGAACATGGAGCAAGGCCCGAGCTTAAGAGGGAAAGAGAGGAGCAAGCCATGAAGAAGAACAAGAGAAAAGCCAACAAGAAGAAGGTGGAACGAGGTCCGAATCGACTTGCAACCAACGTCGGGCCCGACTTGAGTTTTCAACCTCGGACCGACTTGCACAGTAATTCGGGCCCGAGGTCCTCCGTGTCGGTCCGAGTCGGTCATTGACTGCTTGGGCTCCAAGACACGAAATTGTAAACTACCACTTTTGCCCCTCATCTATAAAGGCTCTCTTGTCTTCTAATTGGAAAGAGGGTTCACACACTTAGCAAGGAACCCAACCCTCAAAAACTCTCAAGAGGATACTTGGAGAGCAAGGAGGAAGGAGAGGAGAAGGAGAAGAGAGAGAATCGGCCATAGAGAGGGGGATTTGATAGGTTTGGTTGATAGATTAGCTTTGCCTTGTTTTGATTTTGTGGATTTGGAAACCTTTGATTGGAGTTTGTGGATTGCTTTTGATTTGTGAATGAAACTTGACTTTGGTTTGAGATTGATGATGTTGATTGCTTTGCTTTTTGATTTGTTTGCTTTCTTTGTTTGCCATATGGAGTAGGTCTCCTTGATCTTGGGTTATGGGGGAAAACTCTAGCTAGGTTGGGCTAGAAACCCCAATTCCATAGCCTTGAGTGCTTGATCTAGGAACCCACTATACATAGAGCTACAATTCCTTACGGAAGTAAGGAATCAAGGCTTGTGATTGGCAAAGTAGCGAAAGTGAACATGTGTCAATCTCAAGACCTTGCTTCGAAGGGGATTTCCCCAAGGATCAATGTGTAGAAGTGGTTGGAACGAGGGCGAAAGCACTCGATCCTATTTCGATCATCACTTATTGCTTGAATTAGGGTGGAAAAGCCTTAATCTACTAGAGAAGGAACCCAAAAGCCCAAGATCTACTTTCAATCTTTGAGTTCGACAAACCCAGCTACCTCGGGCCCGACTTGCTCTACGTCGGTCCCGACTTCCCTCTTGTCGCCAACCTCGGGCCCGACGTGACACTTGTGTCGGTCCTGACTGTTCTCTTTGTTTTCCTTTGTTTTAAGTTCTCCTTTCCAGCTTTCTAGTGTCTAGGCACCTCAATCGAGTAGATTTCCTGAGCGTTCGACACCCACCACGTGCTACAATGGGGTCGGGTTATAAATTGTATCTCTAGACCCTCGCACACAAGAGGCGATCAAAAGATTGGCGCCGTTGCCGGGGACGTCTAAGTGCATTGAGTGCCAATTTGGCGAGTTTCTTGTGTTTTGGTAGTGATTTGGGTGAGGGAATAGCCCAAACCCTTTGTTTGTTTTTGATTTGGTTTGGTTTGTGTCTTTGTTTCGTAGGTGTATGCTAGCTCGTTCCTCCCGAGGAACACTTGAGCTTGAGTTTGTGTGAGATCCGGAAAGTATTCTCAAAGAAGCCCGAAGAAGGAAAAGGATGGAGAATCAATCTCTCCATGGTGATGAGGAGTTGGCTCAACTTAGGGCCGAAATGGCTAGATTGCAACTTTAGAAGGACTTAAGAGGCGGTGGCAAGAAGAGAACGGGAGCAACGGATGAGGGTCGAGGCTCAACTCAACGCTCTACCCCGGAATGCATGCCAATACATGCATCCGGAGTTGAGGGTGCCCGAACCGGCTATTGTGCTTCCCGAGGTTGCCAAGAATTTTGAGATCAAGACGCAATTCATTTCCCTCATCAAGTGTGATCAATTCGAGGGCCGTCCACATGAGTGTCCCATAGAGCACGTCAAACGCTTTGTGGACATGTGTGAGACGATCTCTACCGACGAGGAGACGTTGGAGTATGTGCATCTAAAGGTGTTCAAATGGTCACTTGGAGGCAAGGCCACACATTGGCTCGAGAGCCAAGCCTCTAGGTCAATCACAACTTGGAAGGCACTCTATGATGCTTTCTTGATGAAGTTCTTCCCGCCCTCAAAGACGACCGAGTTAAGAAGGAAAATTGCAAGCTTTCAACAAGGTCCGAATGAGCCTCTCTTCGAAGCATGGGACCGTTTCAAGGAGATGTTGCGCCAATGTCCTACTCATGGCCAACAACCTTATGTGCTCCAAGACATCTTTTTCCAAGGCATCAATCCGGCAACGAAGGACAAGCTCAATCTCCACACCGATTGTGGGTTCATAGACTTGACACCGGATCAAGCTTGGGAGCTACTTGACAAGCTATCCGATTATGAGGCCATGTATGGGGTGAGTCAAGCTAGCAAAGAGGTGAAAGTTCAAGGTAAAGGTGCAAGGAAGTTATATGATCCAAAGGGAGAAGACATTGACAAGGATGTGAAGCTCCAATTCCTTGAAGGTGAAGTGAGCAAGCTTAAGAGGCAAGTCCACTACTACAAGCAAAATGCTAGAGCTTGTGAGGAGTGTGGATCCTTTGCACATGCTACACAAGTTTGTCCGAATGAGAGCCAAGTGCGCTTGGCCGAGCGAATTGAGGAGGCAAACTATGTTCGAGGAAATTTCGGTGGAAGAGGCAACTTCAACAATGGTGGTAATGGCCGGTGGAACAACGGTCAAGCTCAAGGCTACAACAACAACTTCAACCAGAACGAGCCAAGGGCGCCGCAACCACCACCATATAGGCCACCGGGATTCAATGAGCTACAATCATTTGCTCAAGAGATGAAGGATGGGTTCAAGGAGATGAGGACCCAATTCAATGAGTTTGGTGCATGGAGGACGCAAGTCGACAATCAGTTTGCCCAAATTGCAACTCAAGCCCCGAGAGAGAACGGGAGACTTCCGGGCCGACCCGAGGAGAACCCCCGAGCTCAAAACAATCAAAATGAAGTCCGGACAATTGGATTGAGAAGTGGCCAAAACCTACCCGAGCCACACATGCCTAAGAAGAATGAAGAGAGCCGGACCGACTTACCCAGCAAGTCGGGTCCGATGTTCCCTGAAGTCGATCCAGTAAGAAGATCGACTCTTCTGCCCCAGACCGAGGTTGAGAGTAAGTCGGGCCCGACGTACCCAGGTGTCGATCCGACTACTCTGCCTCAGCTTTGCCCCAGGACCGAGATTCACAACATCGGGCCCGACGTGGTGCCTAAGTCGGTCCAACCAGGAAATGTTGCAAGTGAAGTGGGGAAGTCCAAGGAGGTTGATCCAAGCAAGATTCAAGGTGCAACAACTCTTCCATATCCCTCAAAGAAGCCGAAAGATGTTGTTGAGAACAAGTTCAAGAGGTTCCTCAAACTCTTGCAAGGTTTGAATATCTCTATCCCATTCACCGATGCATTGAGCGAGATGCCATCCAATGCCAAGTTTTTGAAAGAGATTTTGAGCAAGAAGAGGTCCATAGTTGAAATGCAAGATGAGGTCAAGACCTTGGAGTTACCGCAAAAGCTAGGAGATCCCGGTCGGTTTGCTATCACTATTGGTGTGGGGTCTCAAAACTTCCAAGCCTTATGTGACCTTGGAGCAAGCACGAGCATCATTCCTTACACCATATGGAAATCCACATCCATGGGTCTCTTAGCTCCGGTCAACATGAGGTTAATGATAGCGGATGGGTCGTCCATTGAGCCAATTGGTATCGTCGAGGATTACCCCGTTTGCATTGAAGGCCACTATGTCCCAATCGACTTTGTTGTGGTGGACATGATAGAAGTGTCGGGTGAACCGATTATACTAGGGAGACCTTTCCTTGCTACGGTTGGGGCAATCATTGATGTAAAAAAGGGCCACTTGTCTCTTGACATTGGAGGAAGAGAGATTGAGTTTTTCTTTAGGCCAACTTCAAAAAGGGTCGTACATAAGGAAGCTAAGATGATCCAAGGTCCTCTTGGATTGCAATGGGAAGCCGTTTCTAAGAAGTCAAGGTCAAGGGATCTTAGGTTGAAAGCCACCCCACCACCTAGAGAAATTGAGATAGAGCGCCAAGGTCTAGCCCTCAATATGATTGAGCATGAGCAATTAGAGGAAGGGATGACTTATTTGGAGGTGTTCAAGGCCGAGAAGGAAGAAGTTCAAGCACCACCGGAACCATCTCAAGAACTCAAGGAGCTTCCAAAAGATTTGAGGTACGCATTTCTTGGTCCCAACTCTTCTTTGCCCGTAATCATAAATGCCAACTTGAATGATGAGGAGGAGTCTAAGTTGTTAGAGGTTCTAAGAAAACATAGAGGAGCTTTAGGGTATTCACTAGAGGAACTAAAGGGAATCTCTCCCTCAATTTGCATGCATAGGATTTATATGGAGGATAACCATAAACCCACTATTGAACCACAAAGAAGATTAAATCCTAACATGAAAGAAGTGGTAAAGAGTGAAATACTTAGGATGTTGGATGCGGGAATCATCTTTTTCCGATAGCAAGTATGTGAGTCCCGTGCATGTAGTTCCTAAGAAAGGAGGTCTCACCGTTGTGCAAAATGAAAAGGGAGAAATGATACCTATGAGAACCACAACAAAATGGCGTATGTGTATTGATTACCGTAAGCTTAATAGTGGCACTCGCAAAGACCATTTTCCTCTTCCCTTCATAGACCAAGTCTTAGAAAGATTAGCACAACATGAATATTTTTGCTACCTTGACGGGTATAGCGGGTTTTGGCAAATCCCTATTCATCCCGATGATCAAGAGAAGACGACATTCACATGTCCTTATGGGACTTTTGCCTATAGACGCATGCCTTTTGGTTTATGTAATGCGCCAGCAACATTTCAAAGATGCATGATGTCCATCTTCTCCGATACGGTTGAGGATATAGTAGAAGTGTTTATGGATGATTTCTCCATCTATGGTTCCTCATTTGATGTTTGCTTAGCTAACTTAGACAAGGTTTTGACTAGATGTGAGGAGACTATCTTGGTGCTTAATTGGGAAAAATGCCACTTCATGGTGAAGGAGGGCATAGTACTAGGACACCTAGTTTCTAGTAGGGGGATAGAAGTAGATAAAGCTAAAGTTGAAATAATTGAAAAACTACCTCCTCCCTCTTGTGTTCGTGATGTTAGGAATTTCTTAGGTCATGCGGGATTTTATAGACGGTTCATCAAGGATTTTTCTAAGATTGCAAAACCATTATCGAACCTCTTGATGAAGGATGTGCCCTTTGAATTTTCCGAGGATTGCATGAGTTCTTTTTGTAGGTTGAGAGATGCCTTGATTTCGGCTCCAATAATGGCGGCACCTGATTGGAATCTTCCATTCGAGGTAATGTGTGATGCTAGTGATTTCGCCGTAGGGGCCGTCCTTGGGCAAAGGAAGGATGGAAAGTTGCATGCCATCTACTACGCAAGCAAAACTTTGGATGAAACTCAGTGCAATTACACAACGACGGAGAAAGAATTTCTTGCGATAGTGTTTGCATTTGAGAAATTCCGTTCATATCTTGTGGGATCAAAGGTGGTAGTCTTCACGGACCATGCGGCAATCAAATACCTCATGAAGAAGAAAGATGCAAAGCCGAGGCTTCTAAGGTGGATGCTCCTTCTCCAAGAGTTTGACCATGAGATCAAGGACAAAACCGGTGCGGAAAATGTGGTAGCTGATCATCTATCCTGTTTGCCCATTGAGTACATGTTGGAGATGGAGGATGGTTTGACTATAGATGATTCAAGGGCAGATGAAGTTCTCATGAGTGGAAAGGAGGAAAGGAAAGGTGGATCGACGAACCAAGTAAGTCGGGTCCGAGGTCCAGAACATCGGACCAAAGGCAGGGCAGGTACGAGTGAGTCGGGACCGAGGTCTTCAGAGTCGGTCCCGAGTTACCTGTGTGTCTGCGAAGCTAGACCGGCGTCCAACCATGTCGGGCTCGGTACACTTCAATGTCGGTCCGCGGAAGAAAGTAAGTTTCCTAACTCGATTTCCATCCCTTCTCGTTCTCAATTGATTAATTCTTTCTCTCCCACTTGCCTTCTTTCTATTAGTGCCGTAAGACGAGGGGTTTCCCCTTGGTTTGCGGATTTTGCTAACTTTGCCGTAGGGGGAGTGATCCCACCAAATTTGTCTTATCAAGCTAGGAAGAAATTCTTACATGATGCTAGACAATATTTTTGGGATGATCCATATCTCTACAAGGAAGGGAGTGATCAAATCTATAGACGGTGTGTGTCAAGTGAAGAGGTTGAGAGCATAATTCACCATTGCCATTCCTTGCCTACGGGGGGTCACGCTAAGAGTTCCAAAACCACTTCAAAAATTCTTCAATGTGGTTATTATTGGCCAACCATGTTCAAGGATGTGCATGATTATGTGAGGAAGTGTGAGGAGTGCCAAAGAGAGGGGAACCTATCAAGGAGGAATGAAACTCCTCAAACTGGCATCCTAGAAGTTGAGTTATTTGATGTATGGGGTATCGATTTCATGGGACCATTTCCCACATCGGGGCCTTACAAGTACATCTTGGTAGCCGTGGACTATGTCTCAAAATGGGTAGAGGCCATACCAACAAGAACCAATGATGCTAGGGTGGTGATGAAGTTCTTGAAAAGCAACATTTTTGCAAGGTTTGGTGTGCCTAGGGTTCTCATAAGTGATGGCGGACCTCATTTCATTGAGAGATGCTTCGAGAATGTATTGATCAAGTATGGGGTGTCTCATAGAGTTGCTACTCCTTATCATCCTCAAACAAGCGGGCAAGTCGAGGTGTCAAACCGTCAAATCAAGGCTATCCTGGAGAAGACCGTATCTCGATCAAGGAAAGATTGGGCCTCTAAGCTCGATGATGCACTTTGGGCTTATAGAACCGCCTTCAAGGCACCTTTGGGAACTACACCCTTCAATCTAGTTTATGGCAAGGCATGCCATCTTCCGGTAGAGCTTGAGCACAAGGCAAAATGGGCACTCAAGGAGATGAATTGGGATATCAACTTGGCCGGTGAGAAAAGGTTTCTAGAGCTTCATGAGTTGGGAGAATTGAGGTTGAAAGCCTATGAGAACTCCAAGTTGTACAAGGAGAAGACCAAAAAGTGGCATGATAGGAAGTTAATTCCAAAGACTTATGAAACCGGTGACAAGGTTCTTCTTTTCAATTCAAGGCTTAAACTTTTCCCGGGAAAGTTAAGGACTAGGTGGAGTGGACCATTTGTGGTCCACCGTATCTATGCTCATGGTGCGGTGGACTTGGTTGATGAACGGGGACATATTTTCAAAGTGAATGGTCATCGATTGAAGAAGTTCTATGACAAGGCCGAACCAAGCGAAGAAGTTAGAGCCTCATGGGCTCTCGTCCTCGCCAATTGACCTAGACATGCCATTGAAGAATAAAGAAATTGTGAGCTCTTCATACTCTTCTCTCTTGCTTTTAAGTTTTGGTTTCCTTGTTTGATGGGGACATCAAAATTTTAAGTATGGGGTGGGGGTATGTGTGCTCATGATTTCACTTGCTTGTGTGTTTGTTATTTTGAGGATATTTGTTTTTGGTTTCTAGTTTGTGTTTGGGATGTTTGTTTCTTGGTTTGTGGTTTGATGAACGACATGGATGATTGATTTGGTTTTGAATGGATGAGTCTTTGTTTTTGGTTTTAGAGAAATTTTTGCAAAAAAATCCATAAAAATTTGAAAAATTGTGTTGAAAACATCAAAAAGATTTTGTGTCTTGTAGTTTTTGGACTAGAAATTCCCATCTTAGATTTCCAAATGAAAGCTAATGATGATGTGAGCATGTAAATTCCTTTGCATATTTTTGGATGGTTTAGCCTCTAAAAAGATGTTGCTTTTGATGTGATCATGATATCTTGCTTGTTTTATTGAACATGTGAGTTCTAGGATGAGTTCTTATGCAACTGAGTATGAGTGACCCTTGTGAGATTGATTTTTGGCCATTTTAGGGATGCTTGTTCATATTTGCATATCCCTCATGTTTCTTGTGTGATTAGCTCATGCATGCTTAGTAAAACTTGCTATTGCGGTGTTTATCTATTTTCCAAGACCGTCATGAGATTTGTCCTAGCATTGTCACATTGATTTTGAACTTTATTCTTCTAGTCACATAAATGTTCCATATCCTACCATGAAGTGAATCCTTTGTTTGTAGCCCCGTTTTAGCCTAAGCCTTTGTTTAAAACTCCTCAAAAATATTATTCTTAGCCTTATATGACTTGACCCTTATGGGATTGGACTTTAGAAGAGAGGTTTGGATTGTATTTGAAGAGTTGAGATTCTCTTGGGTTTAAGAGCAAAGAATGGTGTTATGAATCATGTGGGTAGTGCATCTTTGTTGTATAAAAAGAAAATGAAGAAAAGAAAGAAAGAAAATGTTGGAAATGTAAAGTGGAATGAAGGCAAAGAGCTTAAGTGAAGAAAAAGGGTCCGACCGAGTTACACACCACATCGGGCCCGATGTCATAAGAAAGTCGGTCCCATGTAGAAAGTGTGGAAAATCCAACAAAAAACCTAAGAGCAAAGATGAAGTGGAATGTTAAGTGAAATTTTGGGTTGAAAGGAAAAATGTTAAGTCTTTTGGGTGAGTGTGAAATTGATTGTGGAATTTTGGTGAAGTTGGTGAGAGTTTAGGTTGTTCAATCCCCATTGTAAGCACCACAAGACCAAATAATTCCCACCTTGAGAAATACCAAAAGCCCCATTACAACCCGGCCGAATGGAACCTCTTTGAGGACCTCCATTGAGCCAAGTTCAAATTCTTTGTGTACTTTGTATTAGGCATCTCTAGGTGGAGGAATTGGTGATATTAGCTTCAATAGTAAAGTCCTTACTTGCATGATTTTTGAGCTTGAGTGTTCATTGCTAAACCCATACACATGATGAGTGATACACATTCACATATCCCTAAAGTGAGGCTTAGTTGCATTGACTCTATTCCTTGGAACACTTAATCATGTGTGATGATGTAATCTTGCTTGAATATCAATCACTTGTGCTAAAATGTGTTTTCATACGAGGCTTTACTTGAAGATTATGTTTCAGTCTTGCTTACATTGTTATTGCTTGAGGACAAGCAAGTTTAAGTATGGGGTATTTTGATGTCTCTTTATTTGGTGGTGTTTTTTATATGTGATTTCCTTTGTAAATATGTTTCTTTTTCCCCTTTTCTTGTGTGTTTTGTTCCTTTTTAGCTTAGTTCCCGTATTTCTACGAGATTCGGAGATTATGCGCGTTTTATGTGTTTTGTAGGTGTTTTGGCATGAATCAAGGATCGTTTTGAAGGAGAGTCGGAACATGGAGCAAGGCCCGAGCTTAAGAGGGAAAGAGAGGAGCAAGCCATGAAGAAGAACAAGAGAAAAGCTAACAAGAAGAAGGTGGAACGAGGTCCGGATCGACTTGCAACCAACGTCGGGCCCGACTTGAGTTTTCAACCTCGGACCGACTTGCACAGTAAGTCGGGCCCGAGGTCCTCCGTGTCGGTCCGAGTCGGTCATTGACTGCTTGGGCTCCAAGGCACGAAATTGTAAACTACCACTTTTGCCCCTCATCTATAAAGTCTCTCTTGTCTTCTAATTGGAAAGAGGGTTCACACACTTAGCAAGGAACCCAACCCTCAAAAACTCTCAAGAGGATACTTGGAGAGCAAGGAGGAAGGAGAGGAGAAGGAGAAGAGAGAGAATCGGCCATAGAGAGGGGGGTTTGATAGGTTTGGTTGATAGATTAGCTTTGCCTTGTTTTGATTTTGTGGATTTGGAAACCTTTGATTGGAGTTTGTGGATTGCTTTTGATTTGTGAATGAAACTTGACTTTGGTTTGAGATTGATGATGTTGATTGCTTTGCTTTTTGATTTGTTTGCTTTCTTTGTTTGCCATATGGAGTAGATCTCCTTGATCTTGGGTTATGGGGGAAAACTCTAGCTAGGTTGGGTTAGAAACCCCAATTCCATAGCCTTGAGTGCTTGATCTAGGAACCCACTCTACATAGAGCTACAATTCCTTACGAAAGTAAGGAATCAAGGCTTGTGATTGGAAAAGTAGCGAAAGTGAACATGTGTCAATCTCAAGACCTTGCTTCGAAGAGGATTTCCCCAAGGATCGATGTGTAGAAGTGGTTGGAACGAGGGCGAAAGCACTCGATCCTATTCCGATCATCACTTATTGCTTGAATTGGGGTGGAAAAGCCTTAATCTACTAGAGAAGGAACCCAAAAGCCCAAGATCTACTTTCAATCTTTGAGTTCGACAAACCCAGCTACCTCGGGCCCGACTTGCTCTACGTCGGTCCCGACTTCCCTCTTGTCGCCAACCTCGGGCCCGACGTGACACTTGTGTCGGTACCGACTGTTCTCTTTGTTTTCCTTTGTTTTAAGTTCTCCTTTCCAACTTTCTAGTGTCTAGGCACCTCAATCGAGTAGATTTCCCGAGCGTTCGACACCCACCACGTGCTACAACGGGGTCGGGTTATAAATTGTATCTCTAGGCCCTCGCACACAAGAGGCGATCAACTCACCTATTCAAAACAGATACTATATTTCTTCTCTTTCTCTTAACTACGATTTATGACTTGTGCTACCCAATGCAAATTAGGCTATTTACTCTTATAAATTCTAACCCCAAATGCAACGAAATGCCAGTATGCATTATGACTTCTTGTGCGTAATTTCAAATCCTTTAAAATTTGACATCGATAAACTATATATATGAAAGAACATTTTTCTAGTTCAAACTTTTCTGTAAAAATTGATACAAAACAAAATCCTAAAATTACTCTGAAATCTTTTACCGAATATAAATCCGATATCGAAAACACCCTCTAAGAACTATAAATCGACTGATTTTCAAATCAAAATCAATTGTAGATCTAGATCTGGAAAAATTAGAAAAATCTAAATAAACCATTAAGGGGGCGTTTGTTTGTTGGGTATCGGGAATGAAGGTATCGGTTTCTGGAATGAAAACCCCATACCTAGTGTTTGGTATGTTATTTTTGGATTTACAAACCGATAAGTATGGGCTTCTCAAACTCTACCCCTCCCTTGGGTATGAAATCTCATTTCCAAAATTAAACTCTCATTTTTCCTTTATCTACTCGCTCAATAACGAAAGAACGCCGCTTCTGAGTTTCCTCGATCTTCTCCTTGTAAATTACAAGGTAATTTTTCGATCTCTTCTACTATATTTAATTCTTCTTGTCTTTGGTGTTCCTCTCATGCTTCAATTGCGATTCTTCATAACCCTAATTCTAAATTATAATTATATTTATCTCAATTGAATTTATTCTTTGGAACTCTTTTCTTCTACAATTCAAATTAGGGTTTCTGTTAAAATCAAGTATATAACGTAATAATTTATACAATCGATCAATAACTAGAATAACGATAGTAATTAATAAACGTTAATTAGTACATGAAATACTAGTAAAGCTAGACAGATTATGAGTTGACTATAGATTCAAGTGAAACCATAGTCTATTGTCTATTGAAACCATTCTCAGTTGAAATACTTTTCAGCTGGACAGATTCTCAATTGATAAACGTAATTAGCACATGAAATACTAGTAAAACTAGTAAATTAGTACATGAATTCACGTGTAAATTTTTTTGTAAAATTTGTCTCACATAAATTGACATGCTTTAATCGTTTGATCTTATTCTCAGTTGAGTATAGATTCAAGCATTGCAAAAAAAAAAATCGTTTTAATAAATTGTTTGTTCTTAGTAGTTGAATTGGGATATATTTTCTGAATTATTGAATATATTTTGATTTGAGGACAATCTAAGTTTCTTTAACTTATGTTTTTAATAAGTATATAATGAAAGTATAATTTCATTCCAGATTTCAAGTTTGACAATACCAAACACTAGTATGGGGTTGAGTCTCATTTCAGAATTGTAACCAAACACATATTTTTAGGAATCAAATTCCATCCCCATACATTCACAAACTCATACCTTATTTCAACCCCATACCTGATTTCATACCAAACACTCCCTAAATAATTAAAACTTACCAAACCACGCTTATACTTCGAGATTAAAACCTGACAGAAGAGATCTTGTACCAAAACAAGATCAAACCAACAAAACCACCAATTTCTTCTTCTCTCGAACTCTCTCTGTATTTTCCTATCTATGTAAGTTATATGAAAATATTAAGAAGAACATGATATATATCATGTTGGTAAGAGTCGGCGTGAAAGTCGGCTATATTATATAAAAATCACAATTTTCACCCTCAAATCTCCTTTATTATAAACTTTATCCTGAAATAATTATTAATTAATTTTTAGTTAAAAACTTTCTAAAATATAATAAACTTAATTTGAAAATAAATATTACTTTTAAAAACTCATTATATATCATGCCAATATGGTACGCATATGCTATTAATATTATATGAATGCAGAATGACGTATGCACTTTGGTCGGGATGTTACAGGGCATAAGATAATCATCTTATTTTGGAAAGATTTGTTATTTTTATTTATTTAGTAAATTATATCTTTTTTACTAAGGGTTTAGACATTTCCTTTTAGGGTTTTAGTTTTCAAAATCGGTATGCTTATCCTATGCCCTTAGGGCATAGGTTAGAAAGACCGATCTACTATTTTTAAAGAGAGAGGTGTTAAAAATAGGTGATGAAATGAATATTCAATTTTCTTCATGTTTGTGGACTTAGACGAAATTGACTAATACATGTGTTGCATAATGTAGTAAGGGTTTTCCCGGGGGCACGATAATTTATTGACTTGGACGGAATGCAAAGCGTCGAAACAACCTCTACAGCAAGTCGTAAAAATTAGCTTGAGCTATCTATTTATATTTTACTTTTACTTTTATGTGAAAGCAACATGATTTATTATATATCTTTATATATTGTTTTTGTGAGTTGTAGTGTACACATGAGATAATCTGGAGATGGAGTATAATTATCCCAAAGATTGTATGACCTTCAAAATTTATAACTAGTATTATTAATTTTTTATTAAGTTATATTTATATTTGTAACGTTATTCATAATTGCAGTGGTACGGTATTAAGAATACTTTCTCAGATGATCAAATATATGAAACTAGAAAGGAGTTGATGGAGTATTTGATTTCTCTTATCATTTAGGTAAGTGTTAATTAGTTTTTTTTTCATTTTGTATGATCCAAGTTGCAATCTTAAGCCTCATTTTTTTCTCTTAAGGAGTTGAAGGAATATTTAATTTTCTTCATGTTTGTTAACTATTACATGTATTTTCTTTCCTTTTCGAAGAACATGGTACATGCATTTTTTGCTTGAAGAAATTAATGACTGACTTTTATAATTGTTTTCGGAGTTTATATTTTTGTTATTTTGTAGTTTTTTATGGATATAATTTTAAAAAGTGACAATATTGATGGACATATTTTTTTAATTTCCGCTATCAACATCATTTCTACTATTAGTGAATTGTGCGTTATATCAACATTATTTCTACTTTTAATTAATTTTGATTTCTACGATTAGTTAACTGCTATAATTGAGTTTATAAATATGGTTGCATTGTGCTAATACACCTAAAGGAATTAACTCGGATATTAATTCAGATTATATTATGTTTTGTAAGTCTAACACTTTAAGAGCGATTAAATCAGACGTTAATAATTTTGTGTATATATCTAGATAATTATATCTCATATTCCAACATTTGGCGTATATACACTAAATATTATACCCTAGACTTCAACACCCAATGTATATACCCTAAACATTATCACCCGTTTAAGGAGAAATGCCCAGGGTGACCGGGTCGGGTCGGGTGAGGCCATACCCGAAACCGTACCCACTCCATCCCGATCACCCAAAACCCATTTTCACCCGTTTTTAATCGGTTTTTCGGGTCAGTTTTTCGGTACCCATCGGGTGGAGGTGAAATTGCCAAGCCTATTTAAGGAGAAATGCCCAGGGTATCTGGATTATTCTATAGTAGTGCATTGTTGTGAGGATCCTTGTTGATATTAGAAGCTTTTCTCCCATTGATATTCTCAAAATTTACTTGTTTGCTTGATTTTATTAGTTCATAGTCATAATCACCTCTCAATTTTTCTTACTTTTTACAGTTTAGTCTACTAGAGTACTAGTTATTATAGAAACCAAAACCCTAAAAGGAAATTAATTAATCCTAAGAAAATAATCAAATAAAATAATCTCAAATAATATAATTAAACAAATCATTTCCATTTTAAGGTTCTTAACCAAGGGTATAGGTTAGAAAAATCGTATTATCTGTAACTATATATTAAAGCTGTTCCTTTTCGAGCCACCAGAACGATTCTGGCCCCACCCCATATTTAAAAAACCTTATTTTTCATTCTTATTATTTTATTTTAATTTTTTTTATTTTTATCTTATTCTAATAATCTTTATGACCCGTGCACTTACAAAATATTGTTCCAATAATATCGTTTCTCAAAATCGGATATATATCTACTATCTATCTCTTATAAAATTGATTTTTATTTCTAATATTTTAACTTTTTCCTATTAAATTCTTCTTTAACTATTTAAATTTATCTTTAACATCAAACAAATATCTATTTAGTATAACAATATCTTTTGAAAACTTACTTATACAAATATTTCAAATTAAAGATAAAAAAGTTAAAATATTTTTAAATAAGTATAAATATCTTTTATCTTTTAGCATGATATCTTTTCACGAATTTATATATAGATATATAGTGATTTTCTTTTATAAAAATGATAAATATTTATAATTTCTAAAATTAATAAAATAAAATATGTAATATATTGAAATATTTGATAAACTCTAAATTTACATACATGAAAAGTAATAAACTATGAAGAATATAATATTTGATTAAAAAAATTATATACATTCTACGAGCAATAAATTACTTAATTATATTAAAATTTATAGTATATTTTTATTTATTTATTTATTTATTTATTAATATTCTAGAATCGTAGTCGTACATAGTACGACGGGTAAAACTAGTAATAACATAATAGTAGTTTACAACTTTGACAGGATAACAGTTCTATAGTTATGGATAAGATTTTATGTTTACAGATAGAATTATTGTATTTCAATTTTATATGGATTTGTTACAAGTGAAAACTATATATTTTCATGGAAAGGAAAAAATAGAAGATCGGATCTTACAAGCGCTATAAATAAGATATAGATTAGACTTTAGAAGAAAAAAAAAGTTGTGACTTTCAAGGAGAAAAAGATTTCAAATTGAAACGTGGAGTCTTAGAGTATACTGGTGAAGTTTCAAACTTAGTTCATGGTTACTATGTGTTTGTGGCGTAATTTAGGTTACATTTAAGGATGGACAGCAATAGTATTGTTGACTATGAATGAGTCCTAGGCACCAGAATGTCCTTGGTTGCAATATAAATATGAATCTTAATAAAAATAAGTGGACCATTATTATCCTACTAGGTGAGAAGCTTAAGGGTACATAGATGTTTTCTCTCATCAATTAAGTTGATTAGTCGGAGTTTTTTCTATAAGTAACTTGTCATTGTTATTGTGTTAGTCGTTATTTCATTGTCTAGTGAACAACGATGGTTGCTTGTCTAATCTAACACAATTCAACAATTTTCATAAACAAGGTCTTTTCTCTATCAATTATGTTATGTTCTCATATTAAGCTAAGTATTATTACTAGTGACATAGCATTGGTATGGCACACTGTTGTAACATGGATTAAGGTAGAAAAATATATTAAATATGGAACCGGGTTCACTAGCAATTTTAGCATACATAAATTAGGTGAGTCGGACATAAGCAACCCCGGGTTGAACTCGGTTGGATGGCTTAACCGGATTCAACCTAGCTTGGTTCGTTATTAGAGCTATTGGGCTTACCTGATTGGATTTGGGATTTGGCGTTGATCTGGTTGACAGGGCCCATCTCCTTGCTTGTTGATCCAAGTCTGAGGGACGCACTTCATTATTGAAACGATGTGTTCCGAAGCTTGACCTCAACCCTAGCTTTAAATAGCTAGCTCGTCCTCTTCTTTGCTTATTCTACAACGACACATTTGAGAGAGCTCAAGAAGAAAATAGAGAGAAAAGAAAGGAGAGAGAGAGAGAGAGAGAGAGAGAGAGAGAGAGAGAGAGAGAGAGAGAGAGAGAGAGAGAGAGAGATCCAGTGGCAAGGGAGCTTCTCCAGTGGTCTGACGGTGGTGTTAGTGGAAGCCGATCCTGCTTCCACCTCTTCATGGTCCAAATCCAAGTGAGGCTCCATCTCAGAGATTCTCAGCCTAAGGGGGGCGAAACCCTAGATCTTCTTCTTTTACCTTTTTTGTGTTTCTCCGTTCTTGTACCTTTGGATCTATATGTTCCTTAGTCGTTTTCGCTCTTCTTGTTGATTGTATGTAACCTGCTTGTAATCTTTGAGATATAGTGGGTATTTGAGACGAGCTTACTTCTGAGGCTTCGAAGATGTAGGCTTTGCCATACTACGTCACCAATTGCTTGTGTTCACTTGTTCGTACTTTTACTTGCATGTTTTTCGCTTTGCTTTAGTTTCTTTGAAGTATTTGAGTCAAAACGTGATTTTCAAATTGGTATCAGAGCTTGAGTTTCTCTTGTTTTTTTTGTAGATCATGTTGCTTCCGCTTTCATGTTTTTGTTTTTACTCAGATCTTGTTTTCCCTATTGTTTGCATGCGTGTCAAGCTTCGACCGGGGTTTCTTGTCAACTTGGATTAATGGATCTTTCAGGTGCAACTCCTGGCAGACCCTACAGTAGAACTCTAGGAATTCTCTCTTTCCTGACTTGTGTTTGTGCTGAAGTTCTTGTTTCTTGGACATTTCTATTTCCAAGCAAGGATTCGTAGTTTCTGTCTTTTGTCATCTCTTGCATTCTTTAGGTCTAACTTTTTGTTCTTGAAAACAGGTACCAAAATGGTGGACGCCTACAGGATTAATACTTATGATGGGCAGACTGACTATGCTATGTGGAAGCTGGTGAAGATGAAAGCCATTCTCACCAAAGAAAAGTTATGGCACACTGTCACTGACACTTGGGATGCTACCACGATTGAATTCCAAAAGAAGCAAGCTCAAGACGTTGCTCATGCAGAGATTATGCTTAGACTATTCGATGAGGTAGATAGGCAAGTTGTAAGTATTTCTAAACCAAAACCCCTTTGGGATGCTTTGGATGCTAAGTATCTTACTAAGTCTCTTCCTTGTCTTGTCTCTCTGCTGTCTAAATTGTTTAATTTTAAGATGGATATAAGTCAAACTATTGAAGAAAACTTTGATAGCTTTCTTAGAATAATTCAAGACTTAGAAAGATGTGAGGTGTAACACTCGGGATTTTCGAGAAACCCGATAATTAATTCCTCCATTCCAATCTACCTTATTTTTTTTATTACAAGTTGACTCCCCTTTGCCTTTTGGGCCAAAAAGCCCAAAAGCTTATTTTTGGAAGACCAAACCCGAACCCTTCTTTTCCCTCATCCCCTTGCCATTCATTTGCCCTAACTCCCTCCTTGCTGTCGGAAGAACGCCTCTCACAAAACCATGTCTCCGTTCAAGCCTCTTGACTCGCTCCTACTGTCGGCGATCCAATCTTGACCACCCTAGTCTCGTCATTCCCTCGCGTCGCTGCTCGTCGCGGATCCGGGGAGCTCAGCCAAGGAACACCCTCTCTGAATCTCGCCTAAGCTCGCGTCGTCACCGTTGACGCCACGCCGACCATCGTCGCCCAGGAAGTCAGTCGCGAGATCCCTGCTCCATCTCTTCGTTGCAAGCCGTGTTGGTCGTGAGAGTCTAGGTCGGCACCGATTGAACAGCCTTTCTCTAGTCCAGAAGCTTAACCACCTCGAGCCCTAACTTCGTCCAGAAGCGCAACCACCTCGAGCCCCAATTCCGACCCCTTTCCGCCTTCGTCCGTCGTCCTTTCCACGCACAGGGGTACTGCGTGACGGCTTCACTTGAGAGGCAGGAGATAGTCGGAGATCTCGGCACAGGCCAAGTGTGTCGCCGCTAATCGAGCAAACCAGGTTCGGGGTTGTGCGTTGATGACCACAAGAGAAGTACAAGCTGCGTCGCTGGACTGAAGTGGTGAATGTCGCCAAGATCTCTGATTTAAGTCGTCGAGCTTCAAGCAACACATCTCCAGCAAGAGGAGCCTCGTTTCATTCAAGTTTTAGGGCGAACCTGATCTTTGCAAGGTCGGGCAATTCTCGAACCGATCCTTGAGTCATTTGTTGTTTCATTTTACCTTGTAATAGTAATCTAAATGGTTTGAGTTGAGTCCTAACCCGATGTGGTCAAGTTGGACTCATTTTGCTTGCTTGCATAGATTATATATATATAATTTGTTATGTCTTGCATTGTCTTGTTTTTTTTTAACGCCATTAAATGATTAGGAGAGAATTGTTGTTTGGATGGTGTGAATGTTGTAATTTGACTTCGGGGTTTGAGATTGTCTAACTCTCGTGAATATAGCGATGTTTGTATGTTGTGAACGAAATTCGATCTTGTATGGTTTGATCCTTCCTAGAATGCAAGTAGTATTAGGGTCTTCAAGTAGGACGTATGTTAGTTTCGGCTTTCTTGTTGCGTCGTAGAACTCGTGTGGTTGGTTTTTGCCCTGAGTATGAGCTTTGAGACCTAATATTATAATTTGTGAACTTGGACTTTGGTTTTGGTTGCCTTACTCTTCTTCGCCTTGAGGCACGTTAGGCTTAGATAAGAAATGCTATTATGTTGAGAAAAATTGATGTTTGGTAGTCATTCAGTCGTCGAGTCTAAACTTGTCTAATAATATCATAATCGGGTCAAGCCGCTTTTGTGTGGATACCAAGAAAGTATGGTGGCTCGTACTTCGAAGCCACTGTAGCTATGCTTGCTTAGAATCGAAAGTTCTACTCACGGTTAGTCGATTAGCCGTGAACGTTATGATTCGTAGGTCTTTAGTATCGACGTCTTTCTTACATCATTCGAAGATCGTCATCCAGGTAAGTCGTTCTCGACTTGCTCGGCTCTATTCTAGTCTTGTTAGATTTCATGCCGTGATTGTGAGATTGGTTTTGGGAGTTAGTCCCGAATGTAGGCTTTCCATGTGAAATGTTTTCATGCATGATGTGATGCGCTTTTCATTTCAAACGTTTTCTCGTAAAAGAAATAGTATCGCTTTCTCTGTGCTGGCAGCGTAACCGGCACGATCATGTGCGACGATTGTCGGTGGCGAAGAGGCATCTAGCCATGGTCGTGTGTCGGCCGGGCCCTTTAAAAATAAAAATTGATTGTTTGTTTTTGGCAAGTGCTCTAGTGGAGGCTTGACCAGGGGTTGGAAGGATGACGTATATGGAAAGTGGGAGGGCCTGCCTCTGCACTCGGGCGCAGGGAGTTAGCTCCGTAGATGGGAATGCGGTGGTGGAAGGGAGAATGGCATTTTCCAATAGGATTGTGAATGTTTTGTTGTGTGCATGTGTGTGATTGCTTATTTGGTTTCCGACCTTGTGAATTCTTGCTACGCTTGATGAATTGTTTGTTCGTTGTATCTCCCTATATTTGTTTAATGTCGAAGTGTTGGTTACTATTATAAATGCTTTACTTTTGTGCTTGTTAGTTTGATTATGGTATGTCTCATTGCTTTTCCTTTCACATATTCTCTAGGTTGTGGAAATGTGTGTTGACCTATTTTGTTCTGTTCAATTCACTTGTTAAAAGTTATGTTGTTAAATAAGTGTTGTTTTTCAAACGTCTTACTATTGCCGTGTGTTATCTAGCTTGCCTAATGTAGTAGCTGACCCCTTGGGGACTTTATTTTTCAGTTCCAGGTACTCACACAGGTCCCGTGTTGGAGCTTAGGTCAGATGTTGCAGCGGATCATTGACGCGTGTCACTAGGTCACTGAGTGGGTTGGGGGTTCAGTTTAGTCTTGTTAGTTGTTTTGGATATTTCACTATGTTGTTGACTTTAGCAGATTTCTGGTGTTGAATGTGATTTGGCTAGACATTTGGGATTCATGCATGACATTATTAAAAATGTGATTTGTTGAACGACAGTTGGATGTTTTAAAATAGTTTTCTTGTCGTGCCCGAGTTGCAAGGTCCAGATATTCTAGTTGTCAACCAATTCAGGTAGGACCCGTTAGGGTCAAACTACCTAGTAATGTCCCGACGTTAAGTCGAGGTGTTACATGAGGACAAGATTAAACATTCTCACCAGGTCATACTCTTAATGAACTCTCTCCCTGCTCGATTTGATGTTTTGAAAGATGTTTGCCAGTTTGATCACGATGGGCTGTTGCTAAATTGTCTGAGTTCATTATCCAGAAAAATGAGACTCTTAAAGTCTTTAAGATCAAAAATGGAAACTCTAATAATGACAAGAAAACCGAGTCCAAAAATGAATTTATGATGGCAAAAGGGAAGAAGAATTTCAATAAGAATAAGAGTAAGAAAGATAAATCCGGTGAGTCGAATAATGACAAGAAAGATATGTCAAATGTGAAATAATATTAATGTGGTATACCTGGTCATTATTCTACATATTGCCATAAAAAGAAAAGAGATGATAGGAATAAATCAAAGGATAATAATGGTGTGTCAAATATCTTTGAATCATGCTCTCAATATTCTCATGAACTCTTGATTGTTTCAAATTCCTCTAATGACAATGATTGGATCTTAGATTCTGGGTGTATTCAACCCCTAATAAGGTTTTTTTTTGAATCTTTGACTCTTTGCAATGATGGCATTGTCTGTAACACCCCTATTTTGCAACGATAGGTGTTACCGCCAGTGACCTCGGATTTTACCATCCAAAGTCACCCAAGGCTTTATAAGGTATTAAGTTAAATAGAAACATGAGGAATTATAAAGTTATTACAATTAAAAGGGTTGCTCATATATGAGACTTTAGAAATACTATTACATACCATGATTAGTTTAGCAAAACCCAAAACCTTAGGTATTGTTAGGCAACGAAAAATTTTAAACAACATTGTTTTCGTATAAGCCTAAAATGACCCGAAAGTGAGCAAAATACCATACTTGATTTATAATCGATTTCCTTCCTTCTCTTGATTGATCTTCTTCCTTCACGCCTTTGATGGAGGTTTCTTGGATTCTGGCATTTGGCGCGAAAGGCGGAAAATGCTAGGCAGAAATGCGGAAAAAACAGAATTAGTCTAAAGAGACTAAGCAAGCAAGAACGGACAATCTTACGGTAGTTTGGTAAAGTATCGAACTTACTACGAGGTAGTCGAGATGTGTTTAATTTTAAGTGGAGTTGTTAAGGACGGAAAGAGTAATTTTCGAGATGAGATTGACGAAACCCGAAATAACGACTCGCTAGAAGACAAGGGACGAGGTTATTATATTAGAAAGTGCAAACACTTGCTTCTTTATTTATGATTTTCTTTATAGCGAGGTTACAAGTCGGCGAGGCTAACAAGCAATTGAGAATTACACCTAAGACCTCCTACGAGTTTTCGAGATCTCGAGCTAACAATATTCGATATCTCCTACATGATGAGAGATTCTACCGCCTAAGTGTAGCGTGATTGTCCTTGAGACGAGGTGGACTCTACGAGGGTGATGTGTCTTGTGAGATTGTGTAGCGAGGTCTTTTAGTGTGAACGGGGTCGCTGGCGGACAGATCCCCAGTGAAGTCCCCACCCAAAAGCAAGAGGAAGAGAGACGAATGCTTACTTGCTTAGAGTCGGCATAGAAGGAGCGGTGGAGCAACTGAAAACTGGCGGAGCTTTGTCGGAAACCGTCTGGAGAACTGCTAGCGGGAAGCCGAAGAGACGAAGAGAGAAAGGGAGAAAATGTTGAAAGAGAAGATGAAGGGGAAGCGTGTGTGATACACCCTTATAAAGAACAATCTTGGGCCTCCTCCTCTCCAGAAAGGCTTATTGGGCCTATTCCACCTGGGCGGCCCATTAAGCAAGATATGAAGAGCAGTCAGACAGCTTCACCCATGCGAACAGAAGAAAATCCCAAGTATGGAGCTTCGCAAGGAGAAGGCCTCGCGAGATGCCCTCCAAACCTCCCAAACCTCGTACCCCGCGGCCTCAAGGGGATTATGCCCTGCGACCCTCGGGGCGAGGTCCCCAGGCCATGGGGTTGTGATGATGTCCAAAATAGTAAAATGAGAAGTGGTCCCGGGGTACAAAGAACAAATGGACCCGGCGGGACTCCCAAGGATGATTTCGGGTCCCACATCCGTATCCCCCAGTTATTTTGAACCAAGTTCCTACCCCCGCGAGGTCCCCTAACACCTCGGAAAACCGACTCCCCCGGCACCCGCCCACGCAGACCCTCCCGGGACCTGATGCAGATCTCGCGATCCCATTCACGACGTTCGAGAAGGCGAGACACGGAGTTGTCCGAAGCAGCGGCGAGTGCGGCGCATCCTTTGGCAAATTCGAAGTCGCGCCGCCCGTCCGTCGAGATCGGGTACAATAACCCCTTTGTAACCGAGATCCAAGAGGCGCCCATGCCCAAGGGCTTCCACTGGCCACAAATGGGGCTCTACGACGACACGACCGACCCCGAGGACCACATAAAACACTTCGTCGTCCAGATGAACGTCAACTCTTACAATGACGCCATTTTCTGACGTATTTTCTGACGTCAACTCTTACCACGAAAGGGCACCCCGGGGGCCCCGCGGCCATCCATTGCGGGGTCTCGGGCATGTTGTTGGGATGTTGGGGAAAGAAGTTGTTTGGGCAAGCCATTTTGAGGGGTTAAAGAGCCAAGGTTTGCACTAATCGGGAGACTACTTAGGATGAAAAAGTTCCCACAGACGGCGCCAGTGATGAAACCCGAAATAACGACTCGCTAGAAGACAAGGGATGAGGTTATTATATTCGAAAGTGCAAACACTTGCTTCTTTATTTATGATTTTCTTTATAGCGAGGACTTCGCCTGGCCCGAGGGAGTGGAGTTGGCACTTCTCGAAGAGCGGGACTGCTCCTTGGCGTCCTACGAAAAGTGCGCGATCGTGCACCTCTTCAGTCTCCAGGCGGGTTTTAGGCTACCTCTGGCCCACCATATTGTCGGCTATCTGTGGGCCATGCAGATCTGTCCCGCGCAGTTGTTCCCGAACGCTTGGCGGCTGTTGTGTGCCTACACGATTCGCAGTCGTGAATTTGGGGACGGGCCGAATCTTGGCATCTTGTCGGCCTTATTCCTAGCGAGGAGGGAACCTCGGTCCTGCCTCATCAATATCAGCACGCCGAACATCAAAATCACCAATGCCCCTTTCGAACGTCGGGACGTGGAAGTCGAATTGGTTCTTGGTCCGAGACTCCACCAGGAGATATCTCAATTTTCCCGTGTCGCCGGGCATATTTGTTCGGTGCGTGTGCCCGTATACGGTTGCCGAGCTTAAGGCACTCAAGGCCCGATATGCTACCGCGAGTCAGGCACCGTACCAGGGGTATCTCTCTCAGGACCAGCTTAAGCGGGTCGGCCTGAGTCTCAGCCTCCCCCCTAGCGAGGGAAAAGAGGGTATCCAATCTCTTTCCTGATTGTTTTTTTTCTTTTTATTGTTGGGTAGCGAGGTTATAAACCTTTCCAGCCTGTTTTGTTTTATTGTCGTCTCTAGGCTATGAGGGTATAAACCTTGCTAATTCGTTTTTGTTTCTTTCTTGATTAACTTTTATGCCGCTTTTTTTGTTTTGACAATGGACCTACTTGGCGCTCTCACCTCGAAGTCACAGGGCAAAAGGCTTGTGACTTCTTCCTCCAATGCTCCGAGACCCCAAAGCCAAAAGGGAATCATTATAAAGGAGCCGACCTCGCAAGCGAGGTTACTCGCCTCGCAGCCGAAGGCCACAACCCCGACATTGAAGGCGCCTGAGGCGAAGAAGAGCGAGGGGGCTGCGACAAAGGGGGACTGCGCAAGAACGTCATCCCAAGCCTCCCGAGGATCCGGTGATAAAGTCGGGTCTAAGAGAAAGGACACGGGGTCTCCACACGGAGAAAAAAGGAAGAAGCAGAAGGGGGGACCAAGGGGGAACCCTAGGGGGCGAGATGATCGAGCGCCCCGGCTCGAAGAGCCGAATTGTCTCAGCCACCGGGCCTCCTGCCGACAAGTTTCACTGTCCCGGTCCTTCCCGGGGCGCGTCCAAAGACTGGGACAGGACATTTTGGACCGAGGAGGTTGCATGGGCCAACAACCTCTCGGAGGCAGACCTTAACGATGAGATCCTCCGCTACTCAGCGATGGTATGCCTTGCTCTTACGGGGCTGTTTTTTTTATCGGCTTTATTATTTTTGCTTCTGTTTTAACGTGCTCTTCTGTTGCTTCAGAATAACTTCTTCGCGAACTACAATTGCGGTCGCGTCAGCCTCCTCCATAGGAATATGGATAGGATGGAGGCGAGGCTCAAAGAGCGGGATGCCGAAATTGAGAAGAGGGGAAAAAACCTCGCGGAGGCCAAGAAACGCGTTCGCGCCGCGGAGATCGCGGCAGCGGACGAGGCCAAGGACGCCGCGAGGGCCAGGGAGGAGTTGAGGAAGGCGAAGGAGGAGGCTAAGGATTTAAAGGAAGAGATCGGGGATTTTAAGGGCGAAGTCACAAAGGTCAAGGGGCAGCTATCCGCGGGGCACCAATTCTTCAGAGAAAAGGAGGCGGAGCTTCAGAAAGCTGAGGAGGAGATTACCAGGCTCCAACGGCGTGTTGTTGAGCTTAACGAGGAGGTTGAAGCTGTGGGACCCAGGTACGTGAACTCCGAGGCTTATAAAGAGGAGTTGGTGGAGAGTGTGAGGAAGATGTTCCACCAGTCCGTCCGTATGGGGGTCAAACAGGCGGTTGCGAAGTACGAACATATAGACCCCCGCATTACCTTCTTCATCCCCAACTATGAGGAGACTATGGGGGAACTTGACGGAGAAGAGCCCGAGGGAGAATGTGAATTCTTCCTCAATGAGGACGGGACTGTGGCCAACGAGACACCTACCTCAGCAGACCTCGCTCGGGGAGACCTGGAAGTCGCCACTATGGAGCCTCAGCCTGTGGCGGA
Organism: Fallopia convolvulus; assembly: GCA_964016875.1. Classification (NCBI taxonomy): domain Eukaryota; kingdom Viridiplantae; phylum Streptophyta; class Magnoliopsida; order Caryophyllales; family Polygonaceae; genus Fallopia; species Fallopia convolvulus. Next base: position 51,954,163 of record OZ024731.1, on the reverse strand, counting down.
TGTGCCAAAGTCTCAGCCGTCCGCGACACCTCCTCCTGCCCCGGAAACTCTCAAAGGCCCCGACGCTGAAGCCTCGAAGATCTGGAGGATGTTGCTGGTTTTTGTAATAATTTTTTTTTGTTATTGGTGGCCCTACGGGGTCTGTAATCTAAACATCTTGGCCCTTGTGGCCCTTATTTGATGCCACTTTTCTTACCTTATGATTGTTTGTGCTTCTCGTTTTAACTTGCTTGTATATGTCTATCCGTATCCATCCAACCCCATGGTTCGAGTGTCACAACTATTGTGGCGCTCGGGCCACATCGGGCGTTTAGTTCCGCATCGAGATCATGAGCTTCGCTCGGATCTTCACAAGAATCCGCCGAGGTCCCGAGCCTTGCTCGGGCCTCGCATAATAATTACGCTAAAGTCACGAGCCCTGCTCGGACCTCACACATTTTGCGCGAGTTCTTCCAACCCCAAGCGGGAAGCGAGGGGTGGAGCAAACGAGATTCTCCAACCCCAAGCGGGAAGCGAGGGGTGGACCGATTCTCCAACCCCAAGCGGGAAACGAGGGGTGGGCCAAATGAGATTCTCCAGCCCCAAGCGGGAAGCGAGGGGTGGACCAAACGAGATTCTCCAACCCCAAGCGGGAAACGAGGGGTGGACCAAATGAGATTCTCCAACCCCAAGCGGGAAGCGAGGGGTGGACCAAACGAGATTCTCCAACCCCAAGCGGGAAGCGAGGGGTGGACCAAACGAGATTCTCCAACCCCAAGCAGGAAGCGAGGGGTGGACCAAACGAGATTCTTCAACCCCACGCGGGAAGCGAGGGGTGGACCAAACGAGATTCTCCAACCCCAAGCGGGAAGCGAGGGGTGGACCAACGAGGTTCTCCAACCCCAAGCGGGAAGCGATGGGTGGACCAAACGAGGTTCTCCAACCCCAAGCGGAAAGCGAGGGGTGGACCAAACGAGGTTCTCCAACCCCAAGCGGGAAGCGAGGGGTGGACCAAACGAGATTCTCCAACCCCAAGCGGGGAGCGAGGGGTGGAATTTAACACGAGATTTCTGCTTTTGAGAGAATTTTTGAAAAGCCTACGATCCTTTATTCATAAAAACTTGTAAGGAACAACGCGGTTTAGAGAGTTTACACATAGTATTTTTTTAGCCGCGCAATGTTCCATGTCTTGCTTATGGTACGTCCCTCGCTATCTTTGAGTTTAAAAGCTCTGGGTGTGACCTCCTCCCGGAGGAGATATGGGCCCTCCCAGTTAGGATCCAGCTTGCCACCTTCGGTACGCCTCAGAACGAGGTTCCCCGTGGCAGAGAGACGAGGTCTGACCTTCTTGTCGTGGTATACAGCCACGCGACGCTTATATTCTCTGAAGCGTAGGTCAGCCACCTCGCGAAGCTTGTCTCGGAATTGTAGCTCGACCTTAAGGTTGGACTCGTTTTTTTTCTCATCGAAGTTGAACACCGTCGCCGATGGGACCAGAGTTTCCGCGGGGACTAGCGCCTCTGTCCCATAAGTGAGAGCGAAGGGTGTTTCTCCTGTTGCACGATGCGCGGTCGTGCGATAGGTCCAGAGGACGAGTGGAAGCAGTTCTGCCCAGCGACCTTGCACCATGCCTAGGCGCTTCTTTAGGTCGGTTAGGATGCGGGTGTTGACATTCTCTACCTGGCCGTTGGACTGGGGATGGGCCACAGAGGAGAACTTGAGGGTTATGCCTAGCTCGAAAACCTCCTCGTAAAAACCCTCTTGACCTTTAAAAGCGAAGCCTGGTGGGGGAATCACAGAGGCTCTCCTAGGCATGAAAAAACGACGTCCAGGCCACGAAGGGCGAGCACCTGGATAAGAAAAGAGGCTTTAGACGTCGGTCAAAATTACAAAAGTAAAGAGAGCAAGAGGTCATCACAACAACAGGAAAAAAGAACGCGAGGTTATAGGGGAAGAAAGGCCATGTGGAAACCCTAAACCTACTCTGACAAGATAGGACGGCTAAGGAGAATGTGAAGCGCCAAAAAGGAGGAAAGAGAAGGAAGAACGCCAACCAACGGTGGAGGCCAGTGATGGAAACCCAAACGTCCCGTCAATCAAACGACATGACGTTTGGGCTCCCAAGGGTTTCAAAAATTCAAAATGGTGGAAAAGAGCATGCATCCAACCGTCAATCGCCAGGCGAGAGGTACAGGGGCATGGCGGTCGCCGCCGCTGCCCCACCGTCTCCCCACAGCGGCACTGGCAAAAAAAACCAAGAAGCCACCAAGGCAGGAAACAGCAAAAGAAAGGAAAAAAGACAAGAGGCGGCGAGGGCACCGCGCCAAGATAACGGCCGCCCTCACCACCGTCTCACCACCGCAGCGCCGAAGCGAGAAACCAGGCGATACGCCATCACCCCTCCAAAACACAGAATAGAAAAAGAAAAATCAAAAGCGAAGGGCACCCAAAAGCAAGAGGAAGAGAGACGAAAGCTTACTTGCTTAGAGTCGGCGTAGAAGGAGCGGTGGCGCAACTCGAAACTGGCGGAGGTTTGTCGGAAACCGTTTGGAGAACTGCTAGCGGGAAGCCGAAGAGACGAAGAGAGAAAGGGTGAAAATGTTGAAAGAGAAGATGAAGGGGAAGCGTGTGTGATACACCCTTATAAAGAACAGGCTTGGGCCTCCCCCGCTCTAGAAAGGCTTATTTGGCATATTCCACCTGAGCGGCCCATTAAGCAAGATATGAAGAGCAGGCAAACAGCTTCACCCGTGTGAACAGAAGAAAATCCCAAGTACGGAGCTTCGCAAGGAGAAGGCCTCGCGAGATGCCCTACAAACCTTCAAAACCTCGTACCCCGCGGCCTCAAGGGGCTTATGCCCTGCGACCCTCGGGGCGAGGTCCCCAGGCCATGGGGTTGTGATGATGTCCAAAATAGTAAAATGAGAAGTGGGCCCGGGGTACAAAGAACAAATGGACACGGCGGGACTCCCAAAGATGATTTCGGGTCCCACTTCTGTATCCCCCAGTTATTTTGAACCAAGTTCCTACCCCCGCGAGGTCCCCTGACACCTCGGAACGAGGCCTAGACCTCGTAACCGACTCCCCCGATACCCGCCCACGCGGACCACTCATGGATGCCGCCTCCCCGAGCAAATCACCAACTACCTCACCTTCGGACCAATCAGAAGCCCCTAGCCTCATGCATCCCACATCGGACCTTGGCCAAAACTCGACACCCCAATACTTTATAAATAAAGAGGAACCTCATAACAAGAAGGGGTCGAAAACATCTTGAACTCAAGAACTATCTTGCTCGTTAAAGATCGATGTGATAGAAACATCGTCAAAAGACCTCGCTGCAGACAAGAAGAGTCCACAAAAAGACTTCAAGTCACACAGAGACCCTGTTCACACTAAAAGACCTCGCTACACAATCTCACAAGACTCTACATCACCCTCGCAAAGTCCACCTCGTCTCAAAGACAATCACGCTACACTTAGGCGGTAGAATCTATTAGCAAGTAGGAGATCTCGAATATTATTAGCTCGAGATCTCGAAAACTCGTAGGAGGTACGAGGTGTAATTCTCAATTGCTTGTTAGCCTCGTCGGCTTGTAACCTCTCTATAAAGAAAATCATAAATAAAGAAGCAAGTGTTTGCACTTTCGAATATAATAACCTCGTCCCTTGTCTTCTAGCGAGTCGTTATTTCGAGTTTCATCAGAGATAACTCGTAAACCGAAAGAACGAACAACGAGATTGTAGTACATCTTAGAATAGAATGAATGTTGGGAACGTTAATTACACACAAGTTCCTAGAAAACCTCTCGTGCCCTTGCGAACCGAGAGCCGAATCGATCATTTGAGACCGGTCCGGTTTTGGTTTCTTTTAATGTGCTTTAGCACTTACTTTCTTTCGTGATCAAAACTTTCACATTAGTTAACGATTTTTAAGAGTGTGGGGGCCATGAATGGGCCGACGTACTACTTACGGGAACTGAGTTCCGGCACCTAGCTAGGGTGCACACGTCCCTCCTCCGAGTAGGAGCAGACATAGATCATGATCCGTACAATCGAGGGAAGAGAGGGCATGGTGCCATACCACTCGACATGTTATATAGAGATGTTCGGGCCGAGCCCGCACCCCTTATTACTCTAACTACGAATTTCCTAACGAATCTCGAAAAGAGATTTTAAACAAGCCACACAACAAGTCTAGCAATAATTCCTATTAACGATAGTAATAGTAATAATGCTAACAATGGTCATTATCTCTAACAATCGGTATTTCCTAGGTTCATTTTTATTTAGCAAGCAAAGTGTTCCCAACATAGAACAAGTTAACGGAAATTGAATTATCGAAAGGTTCAAGTAGAAAGTCCACTTGCCTTGGATTTCTTTCGGAATATTCGTAACTCGAAAATGTAAAATCCTAGAGACGTCGAGCACTTCGACCTATTTGATCGAAAGAAAAGACGAACGAACACTTAATTAAATCCTTAGTTTAATATTAAAATACGCTTTTCTCTTATTTTTCTCTTCTAAGAGAAAGAACATTAAATCTAAATTATTTTAGTTAACAATTTAGATATGGAATAGAAAATAATAATCCTTATTATTATTTTCAAGATAATATTTTTTACGATTTTTAAATATTTGTTTTAAAGACAAATGTACAATGTTATTTAAATATAAAGGAAATTTCTTGTAAACCATATGCAATAATTACAACCTATATAAAGGAAATTTCTTTTGACATGCAATCATATTTTATTTATGAATAAACCCTTTTTACAACTATCAAAATTTTATATAAACTACTTAGTAAGAATTATTATTATGATCAACACTAATATTTAAATCTCATGAATGATATATTATAAAAAAATATAGAAAAAAATCTCTAATTGACATGTATGCATATAATAACTTATAAAAATACTTTATTTCCAACATGCAAGATAATATACTAATTAAATAGGGTATGATTATAACAATTCCTTTTTCTTCTATTAAAAAGGGTATATATATATATATATACATATTTATTTTCACCTAGTGAACAAAACTAGATTACATGCAAGAAATGATTTTTTCTTATAAATATTATTATAAAAATCCATGTACTACTATTTTAATTTTTCTTAAGTGGATAAAAACCTTATAATTTCATTTTACACTCTAGATGGTTTAAAATATTTTATCAATATTTATTTTATCTAGAATTGACATGCAAAAGTGTTTTAAGCTATAAAAAAAATTCTTTTAAAAATACATGTAAGACACTTCTAATTTAAATAAAATATGTTATTCTTATTAACTTCTATTTTATAAAAATCCATAGAAAAGATTATTCTTAAGTTTATCAATACATGCAAGAGAATTTAATTTATAAAAACTCTTATAAAAGTACACACAAAGGTACTTTTAATTTAAAAGATCATATTTGTCTTTACTAGACTTATTAATATTAAAAATTCATATAAAAATAATTTTAAATGCTTATAAAGGACATGCATGAAGATTTCATGCATGAAAACTTTACATTATAAAATTACAAGTCACACTTTTACAATCAAAGAGTTTTTATGTATAAAAAGAGAAAAAGGTCTAGGCCCTTTTACATAGAATAAAATCAGAATTTTCTAAGTAAATAATCATTTTTATAAATCTTGGATTTATAAAATCTCATTTTATAACTTGTAAAAATACATCCCCTTAAAACTCATTGCATGCAAGTTATTTTCTTATAAAAACATGTACAAGAGTAGAATTTTACTTAATCTGATTTTTAGAGATAAAATGGGAAAAATGGGATCATAAAAAAAATACATGACAAAATCAGCCCATTCTAGTGTAAAGAAAAAGGCCCAAAAATAGATTTATACCCTTCTCCTTCTTGTTGAAACACTTAGAAGGAACCAGATGGGAAATCAGACGGAACGACGACACAGAGGAGGGAGGCGACCACCAGGCTGGGGGCGACGCCGGCGTCTCCTGGGCGGCGCGCGGGTGGTCGGCGCGACAGGGAGACGGTGGTCGGCAGTGGTGAGAGTGGTGGTGGTTCCCAAAACAAGTAAACCCAATTTTTGTGGTTTTTGAAAAAAAATCAGATTGTATTTTCAAGGTTTTTGGGTGTATAATTGAGAGTTTTGGAGAGTAGAGGAGGCCTTCTCTGAGTTGTACGAAGCCTTTAAATAGGCAAGGAGATGGGGGATTGAGAGAGGAAGAGAATCAAAGCAATCATCATCAAATCTCTTCAATGGTGTTAGTGGAGGAAGTGAATTTTTAAAATTCACTATAAGTAAGAGATGAAGGAATATTGTCTGCAATAAAATCCAGCCAAATCTCCCCTCTTAAAATCCGAATTAAGCCTTAACCGGATTGGATTTTTGGTTTGGCAAAAATTCCACTGAAAAGGAAGGATTTAAATACTAATGGGTGTATTATACTTCTAGAAAAGCATATTAGCACAATTGGTAAAGGGGTGAGTGGAGGAGTAGGAGGTCATGGGTTCAATTCCCATTATCCCACACCTTGTCTTTTTTTTTATTTTACCCCTTTAATTGTTTTATGGGCTTTTTAAATGGGCCGGGCTAAGGCCCATGTCTTTTCTTTTTAAGAAAAGGAAGGTTGAAAAGTTTAAGAGAAACAGAATTTCCGTTAGGATATGAATTTACTAAATTCCATCTTTAATAAATTTATTTATTCAAAATAAAATTTCTATGAGATTATTTCCTTAATAAAATAATCAAATATTAAGAAATACAATTTATTTTCTTAATGAAAATTGCGGATATTACAGTAGTACCCCCTTAAATTAGTTTCGTCCCCGAAACTAGGAAAACATGGGATGGTACAACGTTACAGTACGAGAATGGCTATACAAGCTCACTTAATGTGAGGGAACAACAAAAGTACTAGTACCCCCTTAAAAGACGTTTCCTTCTTTAATTATGACGCTAGCAACTCGGGAAAACATTTCTGCATGTCTTTCTCAGTTTCCCATGTTGTACCTTCTTTGTCGTCCTTTGACCAGCGTACTCGGACTAGAGGTACCTCTTTGTTGCGTAACTAATTAACCCGTCGTTCTACTATCTTTAGAGGTGTCTCATCATATGTACCATCTGACTGGATTTCCACGTCATCATAATTGATTATGTAGGACTCGTCAGGCACATACTGCATCAGGAGTGACACGTGAAAGACGTTGTGAACTGGGTGTGTTGATGGCGGTAGAGCGATGCGATAGGCCAGCTTGCCTACTTTCTCTAAAATTTCGAAGGGTCCCACATATCGAGGATTGAGCTTTCCTCTTTTCCCAAAACGGAAGACATCCTTCAAAGGAGATACTTTGATGAAAACTTTACATCCTACCTCGAACTCAACATCTCTTCTCTTCAGATCCGCGTACGACTTTTGTCAACTTTGAGCAGTCAACATCCTTTGACGAATTAGAGCAATGTCTGCGGTGGTCCTTTCAACCAATTCTGGTCCGAGAAGAATCTTGTCAGCATTATCATCCCAACAGATTGGGGATTGACATTTTCGGCCATACAAAGCTTCGAAAGGAGCCATCTTTATGGTTGAGTGCCAGCTGTTGTTGTAGGTGAACTCTATCAAACTTAAGCTGACATCCCAACTTGTTATGCGATCCAAAACGCAGGCTCGAAGCATATCCTCAAGAGCCTGAATGGCCCGCTCAGATTGACCATCGGTTTGAGGGTGAAAAGTTGTGCTTGTTGAGGGTTTATTAACAACAAATAAATTTGTAGTCAAGACCCCGCTGAATATAGGGGAGTCAGGATCGTTCCACAGGAAGCAAGTTTGTTCGTTTATCAACTACTAAAAAGAACAAACAAAATCAAACAAAAAAACACACACCAGCAGCCTCGTTAACGACGTTATCAGGGTCGTTAACGAACCACCGTAAACAAAAGACTCAATCTAACGACCTAAATAAATTCGGTACCGAACCAAGTAACTCAGCAACGAATATCACTTAAGATAATTCAAATAAAAACAAAAATCTAGGACTAGGGACACCACAACATAGTCATGCATATAAACTCTTATGAAGATAAGATCATGCCTTTAAATAGATAGAGTCATCAACTTTCGTTGACTATCAAGTAAATTAACCTACTTTCGTAACCCAATTCACTTAATTGCTTGTTTTGGATCTAAAGCTTGAAACTTTCGTATTCAAACAATATCAACCTTCAAGTTACTAACTTTCTCTTTCAATCAAGTTAAAAACTCAAATTACCTCAACTTTCATCTCGGCATAAGATCAACAAACAATCTCAATAATAGATAGAAGGCATTCAACACTCAATCTTACACATCAAACATGCATAACTATGTCGGGCTTAACCCCGATCCTAGAAAAGAAGACTACTCACTAATCATAACTACTAAACAAATAAATTCAATAAAAGAAATCATTGAAAACAAATTACTACTCAAATTAAATAGAAAAATTGTCTTACAGAAATTCAGAAGAAACCGAAAAATACAAAGCACCGAACCAAAATCACGATTAACGAACCCGATAACTTTCGTTCACCGACCTCGATCTCGACTCCGATCCTCTCTCTCCTCTCTCGGCTCTTCCTCCTCTCCAAAACAATCCCTAAAAGTCTCACTTCCCTTTTCTATGCTAGATAGAAGGGTATTTATACTAAAAACCTAGAAACTAAAAAAGGCTAAAAGATATAAACTTTCCTAAAAAGATAGAATAAAACCCTAAAAGATAGAAATAAAATCTAAGAAGATAACAAGACCTAAAATACATAATATAATAACCCTAAAAAATCATAAAAAGATACTCTACCGACACGGAAATAATTTCCCGCACAGGATCGGTGAGTCACAAAGTCAACCCTCGAAAAACTCTATCACGTGGCCTCGTTAACGAGCCCTCACAGCCTCGTTAACGAGCCCTCACAGCCTCGTTAACGAGCCTGGGCTTGGTTTCTTCCACACTTCATCTTGTAAAACTTGAACTCTGACTTCTTCAATCTTGTATTCCTCCGTCTTTCACTGTAGCGCTCCAAATTCAGCTCCATATAGCACTTTTCCTTGCTAAAACCTACAAAATACACAAAATAGAGTAGCTTCCATTCTTTCCATAAAAATATGCAAAACTATCCAAAAACATACAAAACTAATACTAAACTTATCAAAACTAAACCTAATAAACAAAGAAAACCTACTAAAAACTATACTAAAAACACGAACATCAAAATACCCCATACTTAGACTTGCTTGTCCTCAAGCAATCACTAAACACTAACCAAAACCAAACAAACATACTCATCAAGATATAGCCATCATCTAAAAAGCAACATCGACACATGAGAAAAATATAGCAAAGGATTATTAATATCATCACACATATATGCACCAAATAGACATAAGCAAATACAATCCAACCTCACAAGGGATATAATGTGTTTCACTCAACTCTCAAGTGTTTAGGCTTTATAAATTCAATCTCTCAACTCATCTTATATACAAAAACTCATAGAAATTGGAACTTATATCACCAATACTCTCCACCCAAGATTTGTCAAAACAAGCAAAAATCATCAAGAGCAACTTAGGGGGCTCAATGAAAAATATTCAAAGAAGCTTCCATTCGGCTGGGTTGTAATGGGGCTTGGTAAAAACAAAAAGGCGTGAAAAATATTTTGGTCATGTGGTGCTAATAATATCCGAGAATCAAAGACTCCTAAAAAAACTCACACATAACATTAAAAACTCTCACAAAAACATATACTAAACTCACTCTCTCATTATGCACACTCTCTTTACTCACCCATTATTATCCTAGAAAGTCTCATAAGAAACAAAAGAATCTCTGATATTATCTATAAACACACATGCACTATTTTTTTCTTTTTTCTGCCTCGTTAACGAGCCCACATCAGGGTCGTTAACGAGCTTCATCGTGTATTCTTCCATTAGTTCCTTCTTCTTATCTCCAATAAATAACTTTGTTTTGTGCATCTTTTGCTTATCAAGAGATCTTTCTTATTACAAGTAAAACAAGAGACTTCCAATCTACCCTTCCCAATAACCCCTCAATCAAAGCAAACATTATATATCACTCCTTTTTTTTTACACTCAACAAAACATACCTCTCCAATCTAAGTCCTAATCCCCGGATAGGGTCAAGCTTATCTCGGCTAGGGAAATTTTTGTGGAGCTTAAAAATAAAGGCTTCAGACTAGAATTGGTTGTCAAAAGAAGGATCATGTAAAGGTGGATAGGGAATAATAAGGCTTATAAAAATAAGTTCTCCATCATTTGATTCTCACAAGCAATGAACTATAAATCCAATACGGGTCTCAAGAAATAGATAACCATCACAATTCCAAGAGATAATATGCATATAGAGAGTAAATCACACAAGAAAAGAAGAGAGATTTATTGATGTTCTCCCTATAAGGCCAAAAATTCCTCACTAGGTAATTATTTTGTTGGATTGCATCACTTATGCTATAAAGTATATGTGCTCAATTTCATCAAGTGCTATCTTCTTCTAAAAACAATTTCAAGTTAAGAATCCGGCTATACTATTAAAGACATGCTTGCAATGAATTGTATGATTAAGCTAGCAACTACTATCATAGAACCTAAGAAAGGGATATCTATCAATTCTAAAACTCTTTTTAGATTTTTTTTCAAATTTTTCGAATTTTTTTAGAGAATAAAAACTACTCAAAACACATAAACACATAAGACAACAAGTTTTCTATTTTCTCCTACCCCATACTTAAAATTACAGTGTCCCCATTGTAAGAAAAATAAGAAGAAGGAAAAGAAATAGAAAAGAAAACAAACAAAGATAAAAATAAGAAAAAGAAAAACAAACATAAAAACTTACAAGGTCTCAAAAGTGGAAAACAAACTTCATCTTCAGGCTGAATCAACGGTTTGGTGGAGGAAAATACTGCTCAAAGTTCCCCATGAAGTCGTACATCGTCCTCCAACGCTCAACATCATCCGCCTCTCTTTGACGATGCCTCTCATCCTCCATTGACATGCGAGCAGAATAGACAGATTCCCATCTATCTATCCTCCTATGAATATGGTCTTGCTGAAGGTGAAGCTGCTGCATCTGAGCAAAAAGATCCTCGGCCCATGGTGGTGGCATACTCGATCCTGTGTACTCAGGTTGAGGAGGTGGTGGATAGTGAGGCTGGAAATGATCTTGGTACAACACCGGGTTGTATGGCATGAGCCCATAGGAATGAGGGTCGGTAGGAGCTGGCGGTGGGTCGACAGGAGCTCTCAGCGCCTCGTTAACGAAGCTGGGCTTGGTTTCTTCCACACTTCATCTCGTAAAACTTGAACTCTGACTTCTTCAATCTTGTATTCCTCCGTCTTTCACTGTAGCGCTCCAAATTCAGCTCCATATAGCACTTTTCCTTGCTAAAACCTACAAAATACACAAAATAGAGTAGCTTCCATTCTTTCCATAAAAATATGCAAAACTATCCAAAAACACACAAAACTAATACTAAACTTATCAAAACTAAACCTAATAAACAAAGAAAACCTACTAAAAACTATATTAAAAACACGAACATCAGTGCTAAACTTCAGTTCGGTACCCATGGCCTTATGCAACTCTTGCCAGAAATTCGCCATAAAACGTCCGTCCCGATCGGAGATGATTGTCTTTGGGGTACCATGGAGGCGGACGATATCCTTAATGAAAATTTCTACTAACTGTTGGACTCCCCAGTTTTTCTTGATTGCAATGAAGTGGGCGCTTTTGGTGAGTCGGTCTACAATTACCCATATAGAGTCTTTCTGCTTTTGAGTCTTAGGTAAGCCGGTAAAAAAGTTCATTGCTATATCTTCCCATTTCCATTCTGGCACTGGAAGTGATTGTAGCATTCCTCCCGGTCTTTTATGCTCAATTTTCACCTTTTGGCAAACCAAGCACCTTGAAATGAATTCTGCCACTTCTTGCTTCATGTTCGGCCACCAGAAACTCCTTCACAAGTCTTTGTACATCTTACTTGCTCCGGGATGAACGGAATATGCAGAAGAGTGAGCTTCTTTCAAAATTATCTTACGAAGCTCATCTATGGCAAGCACACAAATCCTGTTTTGAAACCAAAGGGAACCATCAAAGGGAACCATCAGACTTTTCTAAGTAAATAATCATTTTTATAAATCTTGGATTTATAAAATCTCATTTTATAACTTGTAAAAATACATCCCCTTAAAACTCATTGCATGCAAGTTATTTTCTTATAAAAACATGTACAAGAGTAGAATTTTACTTAATCTGATTTTTAGAGATAAAATGGGCAAAATGGGCTCATGAAAAAAAAAATACATGACAAAATCATCCCATACTAGTGTAAATAAAAAGGCCCAAAAATAGATTTATACCCTTCTCCTTCTTGTTGAAACACTTAGAAGGAACCAGATGGGAAATCAGACGGAACGACAACACAGAGGAGGGAGGCGACCACCGGGCTGGGGGCGACGCCGGTGTCTCCTGGGCGGCACGCGGGTGGCCGGCGTGACAGGAGGACGGTGGCCGGCAGTGGTGAGAGTGGTGGTGGTTCCCAAAACAAGTAAACCCAATTTTTGTGGTTTTTGAAAAAAAAAATCAGACTGTATTTTCAAGGTTTTTGGGTGTATAATTGAGAGTTTTGGAGAGTAGAGGAGGCCTTCCCTGAGTTGTATGAAGCCTTTAAATAGGCAAGGAGATGGGGGATTGAGAGATGAAGAGAATCAAAGCAATCATCACCAAATATCTTCAATGGTGTTAGTGGAGGAAGTGAATTTTTAAAATTCACTATAAGTAAGAGATGAAGGAATATTTTCTGCAATAAAATCCAGCCAAATCTCCCCTCTTAAAATCCGAAATTAAGCCTTAACCGGATTGGAATTTCGGTTTGGCAAAAATTCCACTGAAAAGGAAGGGTTTAAATATTAATGGGTGTATTATACTTTTAGAAAAGCATATTAGCACAATTGGAAAAGGGGTGAGTGGAGGAGTAGGAGGTCATGGGTTCAATTCCCATTATCCCACACCTTGTCTCTTTTTGTTTATTTTACCCCTTTAATTGTTTTATGGGCTTTTTAAATGGGCCGGGCTAAGGCCCATGTCTTTTCTTTTTAAGAAAAGGAAGGTTAAAAAGTTTAAGAGAAACGGAATTTCCGTTAGGATATGAATTTACTAAATTCCATCTTTAATAAATTTATTTATTCAAAATAAAATTTCTATGAGATTATTTCCTTAATAAAATAATCAAATATTAAGAAATAAAATTTATTTTCTTAATGAAAATTACGGATATTACATTGTCATGTTGGGTGATCATACTGCCTTACCTATAAAGGGGATTGGGATTTTCCCAATGAGAATACATGATTGGAAGATAAGGGTTCTCCAAAAGATAAGGTGGGTGCCTAACCTTAGGAGGAACTTACTCTTAGAGTCTGTCTTTGATGATCTGAATTGTCATATTATCACTCATAAGGGTATAAGGGATGTCATTAGAAATGGGACAGTCCTTATTAGGAGCATTAAAAAGGGAGGGTTATATCATGTTATTGCTACTCTTGAATTAAATGTCTCTACAAGTGTTAATAATGATAAGTTAGATCATACAAAGATATGGCATGCTAGACTAGGTCATATAGGCAACAAGGGTCTCAAATACTTGCATAAGCATAATATGATTGATTGTGATCCATGTGATATTGACTTTTGTGAAAATTGTGTGTTGGGAAAGAAAAATTCTCATTCATTTAGTAAATCAACCTATACTACCTCCAAGCCCCTAGAGTACATTCACTATGACCTCTGGGGGCCTGCTCAAGTTGATATTATAGGGGGAAGGAAGTACTTCTTGTCCCTTATAGATAAATACTCGAGGAAAGTATGGGTCTATTTATTGAAAACCAAGGATGAGGCCTTTGAAAACTTTAAGAACTGGAAACTTATGGTTCAAAGGCAAACAAGTCACAAAGTCAAGTGCCTTAACACTGACAATGGACTTGAATTTTGCAATAACATCTTTGATGAGTTTTGCAAACAACAGAGTATAAAAAGGCACTTAACAGTTCCTGGAACTCCACAACAAAATGGAACAACTGAAAGGATGAACATGACAATGTTGGAAAAAGCCAAATGCATGCTTACAAGTGCTGGAATGAAAAATTCCTGATGGGGAGAATTTGTGATTACAATTGCTTAGTTGATCAATAGATCACCCTCCTCTGTCATTGACTTCAAAATTCCACAAGAATTATGGATGGGTAAGAAGCCTAGCATAGCTCACCTTAGGCCCTTTGGGTGTACAGCCTATGCCTAAGTTTCACAAGGCAAGCTGTAGCACAAGCTGAAGAGGAGTTTGACATTGGATACTCCTCAGCTACACAGGATTCCTCTGAACACAACAATAATGATGAGGATACTACTGGAGCACAAAATGATGAGGGCGGCAACACAAATCAACTTGATATAACCTCAACAAGTCTGCAACCTCACCAATTGGGTGGGGGGGGTGGAGGGTAAGCAACTCAAACACAAATTTTTTTACCTTTATCTTCAAGTTCTCTTCCTTGTCTCTCTATCTCTAAGCATGCTAGTTCTAGTTCTTCCTCCTCCTCTTCTGCTATTATGAATGAGTTGGTTGACTACCAACTTACTAGGGATAGAGAACCTAGGATAAGAATACCTAATAAAGATTTGAGGTGAATTTGCTTGAGTGCTTTGATAAAATTGTTGAGTTTGCTTTTACTGTGGTTGAAATCATTAAGAATTTTACTCCTGATAGCTATGAACAGGTTGTCAATTGTAAACAAGCTAATGAATGGGTTAAGGCTATGCATGAGGAAATACAATCCATGGTAGTTAACAATACTTGGACTCTTGTTCCTAAAGCTGCTAAGGCTAGGCTTATAGATTGTAAGTGGATTTATAAAATTAAGGATGGGGCTACTAAAAATGATCCCCCTAGGTTTAAAGCCAGGCTGGTTGCCAAAAGGCTTTACCCAGAAAGAGGGGGTTGATATAATGATATATTTGCTCTTGTTATGAAATATAAAACCATGCGTTTATTGCTAGCCATGACTGTAGTGTTTGATTGGGAACTTTAACAAATGGATGTAAAAATTGCATTCTTGCATGGTTACTTAATTGAGACCATTTATATGAGACAGCGTAAAGGCTTTGTTGATAAGAATAAATCTGATCATGCTTGTTTGCTTAAGAAGTCCATTTATGGCTTAAAACTGTCACCTAGACAATGGAATAAAAAACTTGATGCTTGCATGATTTCTCATGGGTTCTCTAGAAGCTGATATGATACTTGTTTCTATTTCAAAGGTGTTAAGTCAACTTCTCCCATTTTTATCTTACTCTATGTTGATGACATTCTGCTTGTCAGTAGTTCTAAGTTTATAATTGTTGGTGTGAAGCATGACTTGAAAAAACACTTTGACATGAAAGATTTAGGAGTTGCATCTAAGATTCTAGGAGTTAAAATCATAAGAAATCGTGCTAAGAGAATCATTTACTTGTCTCAAACTGATTACCTACACAAAGTACTTGACAGGTTTGTCATGAAGGACTCTAAGCTTGCACCAATACCCCTTGGAGGGCACTTGGAGCTCACAAAACAAGACTGCCCCGCCGCTGAAGAAGAAAAGAAGAATATGGAGCATGTTCCATATGATGTAGTAGTGGGTAGTATTAAGTATGCTATGATTTGTACTAGGCCAGATTTAGCTTTTGCTATAAGTGTACTTAGTCGCTATATGTCCAATCCTGGGCAAAAACACTGGGCAGACATGAAATATCTGCTCAAATATGTAAAAGAGACTGAGAACATTGGACTAGTATATGTTGAACATAGTCCGAGAACCACACTTACAAGGTGTGTGGACTCAGATTATGCTAGTAACAGGGACAACAAAAATCAACAACAACATATTTTTACTGTTGGGTAGGATTTTGCATTTCCTGAAAATCCTAACAACAATCTATATTTGCACTCTCCTCAATTGAGGTCGAGTATACCTGGTTAATTATGTGGAATCTTGCATGAAATTGAAGGCAAAACATATATGCCTACTCTTTTCACTAATAGTTAGAGTGCCTTGTATCTATGCAAGGATCATGCCTATCATGAAAGGACTAAACACATAGACATGAGATATCACTTTATCAGGAGAATGGTGGAGGACTAGCAAATTAATGTGAAGAAAATACTTGGAGACACCAATCCTGCTGACTTTTGAACAAAAATAGTCCTCACTAACAAATTTGTGTTCTGCAAGAAAGAGCTCCATATCGATGATGTAACATGAGATATGGAGATGAGCTAATGATGATATAATGAATCTTGTTTCAAAATCCACTAGAGTCTAAAATTACTTCTAGAAACAATACTAAGCTTTTATAGATGTTCACATTGGTCAAGATGGTGTGGATCGTGTCTACCCTTCACACATAGAAAATTAGAACGGAGAATTGGTCAGTGTCGGCTCGGTATTTTAGTTATGTTTTTTTCTAGCCCTAGTAGTTGGGTTAAAATCAAGAATCGGTTTGGAATTGAGAATCTTGCTATTTCATTCCTCAAATTGGTTGTTTGGTGTCTTATTGGAATCTATTTGGGAAAAGCACAATAAGCTCTAAATGTATGGTACTCTTATTTACTCTCACGACAACACCATGTTCGACCTCTACCTATATGTTCCAACACCCCTAAAATAGGTATTTTTGCTTAACATTACAATATGAACAGAAGATTGAATTCGCGACCTAATAGCCATGAACATCATCACAAATAAACTGAACTGGTTAGGCTTGATAATAAAACTTAACTCTTATGAATAGGATTTGTTCTCCTAACCGGAGCACAATTTCTATAGTACTAACCATAACTTATAAGTCAAACATGACACTGCATGAATTCCAAAAAACTTACATAACTCGATAACATTAAGCATCAAATTACAACTTGGGTTTGGGTGGACTTCTCTTGACCAGTTTAAAAGCGGTTCTTTTGTTTCTTACAACTTGTTGTTGTCAGCTCTTTTCAATTCCATATAAAAATATTTTGTCGGTACCTCCATTTAACTCCTTCACACATTTTGTCATGTACTCCTTTAAGACTCGCACAATAGTTGTTGTTAACTCTTTTTAGGTCCCTACAACATTCCCTCTCTATCTCCTATCACCCCCATGAAACGTTTATTATTATTACAAATATGAACAGAAGATTGAATTCACAACCTAATAGCCACGAACATCATCACAAATAAACTGAACCACTTTATTCCTTGATGATCTTGTACCATCATCATCACTTTTAAACTCTTCATGGTATTTTTGCTTAACCACTTTTCTAACGCCCCTGCGCATATGATATTCACCGTTTTTAACCAAATCCTTTTGTTTCTTACAACTTGTTGTCGTCATCTCTTTTCAATTCCATATAAAAATATTTTGTCGGTACCTCCATTTAAGTCCTTCACACATTTTTGTCGTGTACTCCTTTAAGACTCGCACAATAGTTGTTGTTAACTCTTTTCAAGTCCCTACAACATTCCCTCTCTATCCCCTATCACCCCCATGAAACATTTATTATTATCTTGATCCTCTCAACTCATTTTTATATATTTATCAAGATTTTCTATGAACTCCATAAAATATTTTGTCGTTACATACCATGAAATTCATGAAAAAAATTTGCCGCTTCCCATTTTACTTCATCATAAAGCATTATGTTGTTTTGTACTTTCAACTAAATGAGATCTACGCCTTTTAAGATGACAACATAGTGTTTATTTACATTAAAAAGATCGGCCAAGAGTATGATTGCACAGATGTGATAATGTTTCCATATATAGCAGAATACATCAATAGACACTTGAACTTGTAACTTTTTTTCAACCAGCCCCCCGTACTATGAAATATTCAAAAAAACACTTAAACTTGACTAAATTTGTTCAACCAGACACATCTCATTTTCGTGAGGTTGACGCGCGTTTATCTGGCATTAAAATTTGCCATCTATGCACCACATCATCCAATTTTATTAAATTTTTGCCACATAAGCCCATAATTCCCTAAAATACCTTTTTCTTTTTCTTTTTTGGAACCCAGTACCAGAACCAGACAAAATCATGACGGAACTACAAGAAGGAATTCGAATTCTTCACCGCCGGCGTACGAAGGAACCCAGAACCAGACAAAATCGGGACGGAACGAGGAAATCGGAGAAGGAATTTCGAATTCTTCACCACCAGCGTACGAAGAAACAATAACCACACAAAATCGGGACGGGACGACGAACTCGGAGAAGGAAGTCGAAGTCTTCACCGTCGGCATACAAAGGACGACGAATCAGACATCATCGGGACAAAACGACGAGGTTGTTGAAGGAGGTCAAGGAAAATCAGATCTGAACCAGGGAAAATCACCGTCGGCATATCTTCTCTGCCTCGTCGAAGTCTGCAAATTTAGATCTGAACCAGGGGAAATCAAGACGGAGAGGTTGTTGAAGGAGGCCAAGGAGTTCGGAATTCTTCACCGTCGGCATATCTTCTCTGCCTTTAGTGCCTTGTCGAAGTCTACAAATTCAGATCTGAACTAGAGGAAATCAGGACGGAACTACACTCGGACTTCTCTCCAGAGCGACAGACTCGAGATTCCGTAATTGGACCGAAGATTGAGGCCTGAAATTGGGATGTTGCCGGAGATGTTGTTGAAGGAGGCCAGGAGAGGCCGGTGAGGAAGGCGAGGGCGTGGAACAACATTGAGCGAGAGTGGAGGAGAGGATTAAAGAAAAGATTTGTTTTAATTTAAAAAGAAAATTTTTATATTTTAAATAATTGTGATTTTTTATTTTCTAAATATTTCCAAATCAGTATCTCACATGCACGTTAAGAGAGTGAATCTCACGCAATATGCCACATCATCATATTGTGTTTAATAGAACAAATTTAGTTAAATTTAAGTGTGTTTTTGAATATTTTATAGTACGGGGGGTTAGTTGAAAAAAAGTTACAAGTTCAAGTATTTGGTGATGTATTCTGCCTTCCATATACTATGAATCTCATTCAGTTAGACGATCGGTGGCAGATTTTTTAACATAATTCCTTATGTAAAAAAATTTTAGGTTCTACCTAGTTACCCTTTTTATTTGAATTATTATATTCTTTATGACTTGAATCCTTATAATACTTTAATTGTATGCCAAGTTAAATTTAAGTGTGTTTTTTAATATTTTATAGTACGGGGGGTTAGTTGAAAAAAGTTACAAGTTCAAGTATTTGTTGATGTATTCTGCCTTCCATATACTATGAATCTCATTCAGTTAGACGATCGGTGGCAGATTTTTTAACATAATTCCTTATGTAAAAAAATTTTAGGTTCTACCTAGTTACCCTTTTTATTTGAATTATTATATTCTTTATGACTTGAATCCTTATAATACTTTAATTGTATGCCAAGTTACTCTAAACCGTTTGCACACTCGAGGTGCTGCAGTTGTAGTAACTCCCATCAATTAATGAAATAATCAATTCAATTGATACTCTCACTTATTATTTAGATCCATCAATGGGTTTTTATTTAATTTTGAACTAAAGCATATCAGAATTAAAACAAGAAACAATAAATGAAATTAGCTAGACCTGCCCTATCCACCTGTCCACTGCATGGATTTTGCTTTAGGCACCATGTACCCCATACCTCCTCAAAATTCTAAAAAATAACTTGTTCAAAGTAAACATCAAATATAAAATCACCTCAAAAATTTTAATATTTTTTTCCTCAAAATGACCATCATTTTTTAAAACATCACCGACCTTTTTTTAGTGAAACAAAATCACATAAAACCACCTAAAACTTGTTTTTGTTGCTGGGTCAACAACATAGCTTTGAAAGCAGATCCTGAGAAAAAAATATAAAGTTTTGACATTTTCTCAAATAAACATATAAATTATTATTTTTTCCAAAAACATCACCATCTTTTTTACAAGTCCAAAGTTAATTTTCCACGACTCTCTTTATTGCTTTATCAAAATAATTAGCTATATTAATTTTATATGAGTGTTTTACAAGCTAAAGCGATTTCTCTTCTTTTTCGTCTTCAGTTTGTTGTGTCTTCTAAAATTTCTCGCCTTTTTATTGAGGGTGATAATCTTACTCTTATTAATTCTATTAAATGAGTTTGGAAAATTCGCCTTGGAAATTCAATCTATAATTCATAACATTAATGATTTCATATCTTCCATTCCGCATGTTCAAGTGTTACATTGTTATAGAGAATGTAAGAGTGCAGCATATTTCATAGCAAGAAGACATGTCTCCAAGACTCTTCTTCAACAAGTGCTTCAACGTTTTCAAGATAATTCGTTACATAGTGATAGTTGTTCTGTTCTTTTAAGTTCAAATGTTAGTCAGCGTCCTATTGTTTTGGAATTCTTCAAGATCATCTGATGTGAAGATTTAGGTTGACCTTGTAATTTACGGGTAAACTAATATTTGCCTTGTATTATCAAAAAAAATCTCCAAAAGTTAATGAACAAGACCCCATGTTAGTTAAATAAAAATTAATAGAATTTTGCACATTCAAATTTTATGCGAAAAAACATTTATTTTATAATTGAATATGCATAATCTTATGATTGCATGTGTGCATTCTTATACTCTCTCCGTTTAGTTCTACTTGTCTTTTTAGGCTCAAATTAAATCATGTTTATAAAAACTTGTTTTTTTAAAACACAAATTTTCCACTTTGACCCTTATAATTAATGAAAAAGTGAACTAAATTTGTGTCATTTTTATTTCCAATGCAAAGGCAAACATTTAACTAAGGGTATTTTGGTAAATTTTAATGTTTTAATTCTTAATATATGTGTCAAATGTAAAAGGATAAGTAGAACTAAACGTAGAGAGTAATTGAGTGTGCATAACCTTATAATTATGTACATGTTCTTATAAATGAGCGTAGATGGTTGTATAACTGAGTTTGCATGAGTTATATTATGATTGGGTGTGCATCATCTTATAACTAGGCGTGCATACTTATACCTCAATTATAAATTAAGTTATGCACACCCATTTACATGAACGGACCCATGGGGGCTAGTGGAGGTCGGTGCCCCCACTTATGTCCGGACTGAAATTGAGTTATGTGATATTCTTTTGAAAAAACAACAATTTTGTTACATATTATATTTTATGTACACAATGTTCTAAAAAGCAATAGGCGGACGCTGGGCGGAGAGGGGCTGCCTAGTGCCTAGACAACCTGAACGATGGCCTAGGCGGGCTAGGACCTTCCAGCGCCTAGACGGGGCCTAGAAGGGATTTTTAGAACAATGTATGTACACCACAGTCTTAATTATTAGCAAAAAGTTTAGTTGGAGGTTGATTATAGTAAATCGGGCCTCAATTTTGCATTTGTCCAACCCACCATTTTAGATGGACTTTTCAAATTTTTTCAATATTTTAATCTAGTTAGTTTTATGTTTCTTTTTTTGAAGGACCAAAATTCATTTTAGGTTCCACTCAAAAGCAGATATGGTCCAGTATTCCCTTGTTCCCAATATTAGTTATGCTCTTTATTTCTTGTTTAGCAGAAACTAATCGAGCCCCGTTGATCTCCCAGAAGCGGAAGTTGAATTAGTTGCAGGCTATAATGTAGAATATGCACGATATGCGATCGATCCTTAATAGTTCACTATTGTAAGAAGCCAATGTCTCGGGGTCCCATGTAGGACTTTTAATATTATTTTATCATGGCTACGAGAGACATATTTGAGTTCGTCGGGCTAGAGTGACTACATAACTTTTTTTCATCAAGACTACTTATATAATAATCATGCATACTCGCTAAAAAGGTCATGTATATTTAATTAAAAGGTCACTTATACTCAGTAATATCATCATGCACACGCAATTATAAGATCATTGACACTCAATTGTACCATCTAGCACATTCAATTGTAAAATTTGCATTTTTGCAAATAAAATTTAACACGGTCGAATTTTTTCAAAATTTTCCAAAGTTAAACAAAATATTGATTTGGATCGTTAATTTTCTTGAAGTCCAATTTTCGTAAGGCATTCTCAATTCTCTCTTGTGTAGGTCGTTCTCGCAAGATTCAATCCCATAAAGAGTAGCCCTTCGAGTGCTTGTTTGTTTACAAGTTTTGTAATTAATTTGTTGTCCAAATAAAATGCCTTATTTTTTTTGATCCATAAGAGAAATTTAGAACATTACAATACGAATAGAAGATTTGAATTTGCGACCTAATAGCCACGAACGTCATCACAAATCAGCTTAAATGATTAGGTTTGATAATAAAACTTTCAATTCATTAGAACAGGATTTGTTTTCCTAATCGGAGCATAATTTCTATAATACTAACCACATAACTTATAAGTCAAACGTGACACTCAACATGCAAAAAAACTTACATAACTCGAAAACATTAAGCATCAAATTACAGCTTGGGTTTGGGTGGACTTCTCTTGACCAGTTGACCATATCTTACATTTTAATATTGTAACTTAGTTTACAATATGACGTCATATATAACAACAACAACCACGCATACCCCAATTATAATAAAAAGCATGACACATACTCAGTACCGCCTCTCCATCTAACCAAAAAAAACATTACACACATAACTTAAACCGATATATTGCTCGATGACCCATCTAGTAAAAACCCGGTCCACTTGAACCGGATCCAGATCCCGAAGAGCTTGATCCACCATCACCCAAACCATTGAACCTCCTCCAATAGCTCATCATGTCTTCATCCACCATCAAGTTAGGTATCAACAACCCCTCCTCCGGTGGCGGCGGAGGCAAAGCCAAAGGTTGTTGTTCATGCTGGAAAGGTATGGCCTCCGAGGGCGGAGGCGGAATTAGCTGAACCGGGTTTTGGTGATTGGGGAGATCACAGGCCGGGATAGAGGCGAGAACCGAGTCGGGTAAACGGGCGAGCTGAACCGGGTTTTGGTGAACATGGTCGCCTATGTAAGTGACCGTGTAAAGCTCCGGTTGAAGGAGGACTTTCTCCACTTGCTTCTTGGCCTTGCACCCTCTTGAGGTGCTACATTTGTAGTAACTCCTACGTATACATTACATATATACAATTAATGAAAATGATCGGTTGTTCAATTAATTAATACTTTCATTTAATTTTACAGTTCCATCCATCAGTGGGTTTTAATATTTAAAATTTGAACTAATTAAATTAAATAAATAAAGCATATATAACGGAATAAATAAAGAACAAGAAATGATGAATTTGAAATATTATTGAGGTAAGAGAGAGACCTGGGGAAAGGGGAGCCTTTGATGGGTTTCTGGCCGTACTTACGCCATGCCCACCGGTCCACCGCCTGGATATCTTCTCCGGCGACCATGTACGACGGATCCTTCTTCTTCTCCACCTTCCTTCTCATCATCAACAACAGAAAAAAAAATAAAAATAGATTAGGCTAAAAACTTGTTTCTTAGCAAATTTCATAATTTTTCAAAACATCAACCGAGCTTTAATTTTAGTGAAGCAAAATCACATAGAAACCATCTGGAAAAACTAGTGTTTTTTTGACAAGGACAAGGTCAACAACAATTTTAATCAAAGGAAATTTTGAAGAAATACAAAGTTTTGACATTTTCTCAAAATAACCATATTTTATTCCAAATCATTACTATCTTGCTTAGGAGTCCAAACTTATGCTCAGTTGATCTTTGATATGCTCTCTTCTATACTCTATAGTTTTAATTGACTAGATTGGATTTTCTATTATTTTATCGATGGATAAATTTCTAGTTTGATTTATTTAGAAAATAAATCAGTCAATTATCGAAAAGTGGAAATTTGCGAAGTAAAGAATTTGAACTTCTCTTTTAATATGCATAGCAAAATCACTCAAAACCAGCTTAAACTAATTGTTTTTTAAATCGAGTGTTTCTAATATGAAATCTTAGTTTAGAGTGTTTTTTTTTAAAACAAAACTAATTAAAAAGTAGGAATCCTTTAGAAGGGAAAAAATATACAGAGTACTATAAATTAACTAGCTAGGGTGATTAATTATGAAAACTTTCACAATAATAATTAAAAATAGCGCATGCAAATGATGAATTGATGATAAAATTATAATGAGCTAGAGGAAATTAATATTGAATACTTCTTCTTTTTGGTGTGAGTAGCCGCCGGTTGAGAATTAGTGATCTGTTGTGGGTTTTGTAGGTGATTCACTTGCATCCTCCCCCAATTTTGCCAATAAAAATACTCCCAAAGCAAAAGTTGTTGTTGAGCCTCCAAGCTCTTAATCACCCTCAGCTCAATTGCCTCCTCCTCCTGCCGCCGCTGCTCCGCTAGATAGGCGGCAGCCACATCCACCCCGTCTGGCTCTGGCAGTGGCGGAGATGGAGGAGGAGGATTAAGGATTTGGTCGACGATGGTTAGTGGTGGTGGTGATGGTGGTTGTTGTTGCTGATATTGGTCAGATGGAAAGAAAAGTTGATCTGCAGCGGTGGTGGTGATTAGTGGTGGTTGTGATGGTGGTTGTTGTTGCTGATATTGGTCAGACGGAAAGAAGAATTGATCCGCGACGGTGGTGGTTAATGGTGGTTGTGGTGGTGGTGGTTGTTGCTGATATTGGTCAGAAGGAAAGAAGAATTGATCCGCGACAGTGGTGTTTAGTGGTGGTTGTGATGATGGTTGTTGTTGCTGATATTGGTCAGACGGAAAGAAGATATCATACAATTCAGCAAACATTTTATCTTCTTTTCTCCTCTTGTTTTCCTCGTCGTCGGCCTTGTCGAGGTGGTCGACGTCCTGTGAATTTCCAAAGTCCATTTTTAGGGTTTTCTTTGATTTTTTTTTTGGGAATTTTTTTTGTAGAGATTTCAATACCTAATTGAGAAAATGGGTTTTGAGGAGTATGGGAGGGTGAGGAAGATAGAGGTGGAGGGACTAAAATGAGTTTATGGGTTATATTTATAATGGGCAAAAAAAATAGGGTTTTGAATTGGAAAAAAAATGGAAAATGGGAAGAAAAAAAATGGGTGTTCAATGTTTTCTGTTGGTAGAAATAGGGATGGAGAAGGATAAAAAATACTGTGGGTTTTGATGTCATTCATTTTTATTTTTCACTTTCGGTCGTCAACTTTTTTTGTTATATGAAATTTGTCTTTAGTGTTAGGGAAAAAGTTGGTTTAGTGAAAATGGGCAAGTGCATGTATATTTTTATATTAATATTTTAATATTTACTGTATATGATTTGTACGTTTGTGATGTTTGATTTGGGGACAAGTGCCAAAGAAGCTAGGGCTCTTTCGCGTATGACGTCAGCTAGGGCTTTCTGTTCCATTGCAGAAAAATGTTAGAAGATGGAAGATGGAAAAGATTAGAATTTGTGTTTTGGGTATATTTAGTCAATTGACTAGGACTTATATGTGTAGTATTCTTAAGGTTTTTGTTTCTATTTTAATGGGTAGTTCACTTCACAAAAAAATAAATAAAATCTATTTTTTTTCGTTGAAAGAAATTATAATTTGTTTGTTTAAACTTCTAAAAAAATCACAAAAATATTGATATGTCAAAGTATGATTATAGTATATGAAAATAAAGAATGAAATATATCTTTTTTAGTAATATATCACTTGCTATATATGGTTAAAAAAAACTGATATATCGATTCTTTAATTTGAATAGCCTAATCAAACACTCATATAATCTTATATACTAATTTTTGTGAAGGTAATTAATTAACGACGTAGATCGAACACACAGATTTCTCCCCTATCTCGTATCAAGTTCCTTAATTGCTTAGTTGCTTGCCATATGTGGTACTCGACACAAGTGAAGCTACCAATTTGATCGAGCGATTCATCGATCAAAATCGTTCAGGATATTTGATTACTGTCCAACGGTTCACTTTCAGATGGGGTCTATCTAAACTCTTATATTCTCTTCATTCGAAAATATTTATCATTTTAACCTGATTTTTTTTGTTAATAATACTTATCATTTAACGTAATGTATCACACTTTTTTCGATATTATTCTCATTAATTAAAAAAAATTACATAAATATATAATAAAAGAGGAAAGATCTTTACAAGATATGAGTATTTAAGTCAAATTATATAGTTTTTTAATTTTTGACAAATCCTAAAACGACATGTATTTACGAACAGATGAAATATATAATTATTGCTTCTTTTATTACCTAAAAAAATTATTGCTTCTTTAATTCTTATTACGTATTTCATCATTTAATTAGTTTACAAGGTAGTATTTACTAGACATTTATATATGAAAGCAAAATTGCAAAAGTAGTAGTTCTATCTATATATACCATTTTACCCCAAAAAGAAATTCAGGAGGACAATGTATTGGTTAACATGATTATTTCGAATTACCTAAAAACAGAATGAACAATTGTAAATAATCCACCTTCCTCGATCAACCATCACTTTTTTTGAATGAACAGTAATTCTTTCATTTATATGTCTTCCATCCCTAGCTTCACAAGCCAATCTCTAGAGCCTCAATTCCTCTTGTTCCATCGTGCTCTCTAATTATTTCAAATCAATCAACAAATATATACATATATAAGGATACGCTAACCGTTACGGCATAGTCAAGAGAAGATTTAAACGATGACCTAATTGAAGTAATAAGATATCACAATTTCTGCTAGGAAATTGTTATCAAGCCTTCAATTGGTAGCTTCGCAATAGATACGTCATTTGGCGTATGGCATTTTGTTTGATTGTTTTTGTAGTTTTCTTGTTAATTTGACCATTTGTTGGCCTTTTGTCGCCTCTTGGTTTCTAGGCCCAATATGGAGTACTTAATTTCAAGTGTGTTTGTTTTCTCCTATCAGTTTGTTCGGTTTTTTGTATTTTCATCCACTCGATTTGTCAAATATGTCTAATACATCAATTTTTTGCCTTAAAAACATTTTGTGCTCCTAGCATAAAACAATGCCCTTCCCCTTTAATTAGTTTAAAACATATATCTTAGAGAAACTTAATTGCTATTTGACTAAAGAAAAAGTTACTATTGCTTTTTCTCTAGTGAGAACTAATATTACTTTTTCTCTAGGAAAAGCAGTATTTTTCTCCTCAAAAGCTGGTCATTTTTTCTCTAGAAAATTGTTAGAGAAAACCTTGCTTGCAAGGTATCGAGGTAAAGTCATACAAGCTATATCTTGGAATAAAATCTCATTTTACATTTTCTTGGGTTTAATTGTGCATTCACATTTGAGTTGAGAAACATTCTAAAATACAATATATAAGGTTGATGGATTACTCATGCTTATCACTATTTAGTTTTAGAATGGAACCTCATTGACTTTTCTATTGGGCTTGATTATTGGGCCTATTTCCTGATAACAAATGGTATCAAAGCCGATGTTTTGACTTAGGGGCCTACGTGATCTATTAGTCGGGGTTTGAGAGGATTTCACAAAGAGAAGGTTGTTGGGTTCGATTGTGAATCTCACATCTATGGTTGTTGGGCTTCCTGATCTATATAGTCCTCTCCTCTTATATAGGTCCGTGTCAAATATAGGCAGAACTATATGGGGGCGGGAGTGGGCCATGCCCCCCCCCCCAATCCAAATTTTTTTTGGTATATATGTTCCTCGTGTTAATAGCTTCGTTTGATATATTATAAGCTCCAATGTGACATTTGAGCATAAAGTTATGAACGTTTTAAGATTAGACATATACAAACCACTTCTAACAAGTCATTTACTTAGAATATTTTTATCTTTTGCTAAACTTCCTACTTTCATAGTGTAATTGAACTCGAAAGCTTTGAATAAGTTATTGTTGGGATGTATTGAATCACTCAATTCATTATTAGTACGAGGGTTTCAGTTTGGATTTTAGTTTTTAGTTATGAGCCTTTAGTGTTTATAGATTCAATCCGGTTTTATTCTGAAACAATTTTCTTTTATTAACGTAAATGTATTCTAATACATAATTGTATAAGTTGTCTTTATAAACTATTGTTTTCTTAATACAATTGTATTTTAAAATATTTTAGTCTCTCCTCAATAAAATATATTCTTTTTTTGTAAAAGTTTATATTTATATTTCTACATTTTTCTCAACCTTATCTTTTATAATAATGGTTTGATATTTTGAAAACAATATGCATGTTTAAGTATTTATTTTAATTATGTACTAATAATTTTAAGAGCTTCTTTAAATATTTTTCAATATTTTGTACTTCCTCCGTTCAAAAATACACGTCATTTTAAGATTTGTCTTAAAAATTAAAAAACCATATGATTTGACTTAAATACCGGTAAAACATGTCAAATGACAAATATTATTAAACAAAAGAATTACGCTAAAACGACAATGTCTCAAACGAGGGAGTCATTTTTTAAATTGAAAACACATTGGTTAGGTTAAAAAAAATTATTGACCCCTACAATGATAAGTTTCTAGTTCCACCCTGGCGTCAATTAATATTGAGTCACGCTCAAGTGTGTGTGTGTATATATATATATATATATATATATATATATATATATATTTGATCAGAAACCATGAAAATGCATTAATCACCCAACAAATCAGTTGCAAGTACATCATAGAAACAAGACGGCAAAACAAAGTTTTCAAACAGCAAGAAAGAACTAGAAGGCAACATTCGACTAAGCCAATGAGCAGCCTTATTTGTATCTCTTTTCACAAACTCTCAGATGCACATATCAAAACCATAGCTTGATTCTGCAGTAACAGCAACTAGGGTACCCAACACTTCGCCTTTAAGCAGATCAATCACCTTCTTGCAATCTGATTCAAACACCACCCTGGTGAAACCTGTGGATTTAGCAACCTGAACACCCCCACCCAATTGCTTCAATTTCTGCCACTGGAATTTTCGTGCCTGATTGTATTCTTTTTGCCCCTGCGCGCACAGACAACCGATCCAGCAGCATCACGTCTAATAATTCCAATGCCATAGTTATTCCCTTGAAATGAAGCGTCACAATTAAATTTGACCCATCCCAACTGTGGTTTTTGCCATTTAACAACCGAAGAAGCCTTCTCTTTCTCATCGCATAACACTTTGCATGCATTCGAAAATTCCTCCAATCTAAGAGTGCTCTCCTCAACAATCCTTGTTGGGTCTGTCTCCTGCCCTTCAAACACACCCACATTTTGAGCTCTCCACAAATGATAGATAATGCTTGTCCACATATCTTGGTCTTTTTTGCTCTTCAATTGAACAATGTACTCAACCCAGTCCAAAAATTCCCCCTCAGAGCTACCTTTCCATTCAATTTGTGGAAAACAAGCCCACACTTGACGCGGAATAACACAGTCTCGAAGACAATGCAGAACACTCTCAGGCTTCCCACATTTTCAACAAAAAGGTTCCTTGAGTACCTTTCTTCTCAACAGATTCAGCTTAACAGGAATCACACTTTTACACGCCCTCCAAAGAAAGTCTTTCATTCTAGGGCATATATACCTCTCTACTCCAAACCCACCGCCAAATGCGCTTCATCCCAAGGTTGTCTACTTGTTCACCACGTTTGCTTTTTGCTTCTTCAATATCCATGATCATATGATAAGTTGATTTCACCATAAGGTTCCCATCTGTAGAGTGAAACCAAACCAATTGATCCTGGACATGGTTGTCAAGAAGATGAATAGATATAATGCATTTATTTCCACATCACTCGGCAAATACAGACTTTCAAGTAGCTCCTCCTTCCAGTCTTTTATCTCCAATAACTTTAAACGATTGTGGTCTCGGAATCCAGCGATCTCTCCAAACATTAACACTCAGCCCATTCCCGATCTGCCAATACGAGCCCGACTCAATAAACTCCTTTGCCCTACCAATACTCCTCCATGTATAACTTGGGGCGTAGCCTTCCTTAGCATGCAAAAAATCAGTCCTAGGAAAGTATCGGGCTTTAAACAATTTTCCAACTAAAGAGTCACGTTAATTCACTAATAATTCTCCAACCCTGCTTTGCAAGAAAAGCGAGGTTGAAAGCTTCAAAATTTTGGAACCCTAACCCTCCTTTATCCTTAGAATAGCACAAATTTCTCCAACTCATCCAGTGCATATTCTGCTTCTCCCCCTTCTTACCCAGAAGAAATCGTTCATCATTTTTTCAATGTCCCTACACACTGCCTTTGGAAATAAGAAACACGACATAGCATGCATTGGAACAGCTTAAGCAACCGGCTTTAACAAGACCATCTTTCCTGCCCTAGAAACCGAATCATATTTCCAGCTTTTAATCTTCTTCCACACCTTCTCTTTCACTTGGTCATAAATGACACGCTTTGACCTGCCAATCATAGTTGGAAGCCCCAAATATCTTTCATGTTTTTCAACTTCTTGAACATTTAAAATACCCTGCAGCACAAAGTTCAACCCATCACAAACATTACTGCTAAAAGACAACTCAGACTTTGCTAGATTCACTTGTTGTCTAGACACTGATCCATATCGTTGGAGAATATTAACAATTTCATGCGCTTGTTGACAAGTAGCTCTAGCAAACAAAATGATGTCGTTTGCAAAGAATAAGTGTGACACCACCAGTGCTGATCTTGCAATGTGAATACCCTGCCAAGTTCCTTTCTCCTTGCTTTTCCTAATGAATGACGAGAAGCCCTCCGCACACAATAGAAAAAGATACAATGAAAGAGGGTCTCCTTGTGTAAGACCCCTAGAAGGATGAAAAAAACCTGAGACGAGACTCAATCCATTAACACAGAGAAAGAGACACTCCTAACACACTTTATAATCAGATTCACCCACTCCCTACAAAATCCCAGGGACAACATACAATGTTTCAGATAATTCCACTCTACTCTATAATATGCCTTTATCATATCTAACTTTAGAGCCATAAAATCCCGCTTGCCTGAAAGTCTTTCTTCTTCATAAAGTGAAACATTTCAAAGTGACACTTGTGGGATGTTGGATTAGGGGTAATAATTGACAGCTTTGATTAAAACAAATTCGGTTCATAAAATAAAAAAAAAAAAAATCGGTTCATTTTAGAGTGGTGGCCCAAAGTGTAAGTAGCATTAATTTTTTGTGACAACCTCAAAATACCCCTATGTAAACGTAAAACTGCTTTCACCCTCACCAAATCATCTACATTAGCACTCTTCATTTTGTTTATGAGATTACAATATACGAAGAAAGAAGTGCAAATAGGTTAGTGTTTTCTTCCTACTTAAATTTGAATTTTATAGGGTTCTAGAGTTTGTTTTAACAAAAATTCTAGGGGTTAAAAATCACTTTTTCTAATATTAGAGTAGAAAGCATATGAGAGTATAGTTTACATTCTTGAAGCTAGTCAAAAATTGTTTTCTAGTGTTCCTAGAAATTGAAAATTATTGATTCAAATCGAGATTTTTTAAATACAACTCAAAATTAGTGATGAATTTATTGATTCCTTATAATGGTTTTTTTTTTTTTTTGATAAGGTAAAGTTTAAGAGACCCTCTAAGGAGGGCGTTCTAGAGCATCTTGCGGATGAGAACTCGAAGTTCTGAATTATCTAAAAGGAGGTTAGTAGGGATGCTGTGGCCCAGCTTGACAATTTTATCGGACACAACATTCCTTACAATGGTTGTTGGTCTTTCCAATTTTTAGGCTAAAATATCTCCTAACACTATAGGCAAATAACAAATATGATGATGAAGAAGATGGTTAGACTAGTCTTTGGGGAGAAGGGGTAAAAAAAACCTCCACAAAAAAACAACTATATAGATCTCTACCTCATACAAAGGTGTATAATGAATAACTCTTTCAATACTATCGTTGTTCAGATTTTGGTACGTATTAGTAGGTTTATAGTTACTGTTCTATCGGTGCATAATTTATGAATATAAATATTTTGATGTTTGTCAATATATATGTTGTTAGCTTGCTTCATTGGTTTGTAAGGTTATGATGAAATAGTCTTATTATTATTAATTTTCTATTTTACAAACATAGAGCTAATTAAAGAGGACTAAAGGATAGCAAAACATGTCACTAATGATAAAACCTCAATTACAACAAGTTCACGAACTTCCTTTTGAAACATTGACAATGGATGGTGACGAGGTTGCAAGAAAAATTGGAAGCAAAAAGGTGAATGATCGAGGCATCTCACAAGAAATGAAGAAAATATTGCCCAAAATGAGACTACCTCTAATACAGAGAAAGGTGCGTGATGAATAACTATCATACTTTAATATAATAAGTATAGTTTTAAAAAAAATTAGTATCCTATTAACTCAAATGATAAAGCAATATATTTGTGCACATGTGAATTGCAATCCTACATATGCTAATTAGAGTAATAAGCATTTAGAAACTTCAAGTGTTGCTTTTTAGCGTTGTCAATGCAATGTTTTTCTTCTCCAAAGTAATAAAGTATCAACTTGATACTAAAAATTGGAAACAACGCCAAAGAGCCCTTTGTTCATCCTAGACTTATGTGTGCTTATGACTTTATAGAATCTTGAATTTTTGAGCTTGTGGTAGCCTGCTTTTGCGATGTTATGAGGCTAGTTTTGTTTCCTGGATCAAGTCCTCATATAGCCCTTTATCAATTGCTTGTTCCAGACATCGACTTGTATGCTTCAAACCTGATGTCACCGTTGATTTTCATTTGAGTGCTAAACTTATAGACCATTTGTTATGTTTGCTTTTGCTGGTTTGGTCTTAGATGGTTTGATCAAGTATTCCAAAAGAGTTGGACTGGAGTTTGGGTTTCAAATAGTCATTTGGGCCAGGTCGTCTATTGTGATTTGTGACCTTTAAAGATCCTTCATCCAAGTGGAGGTAGATATGGGTCCGGTTCCAGAACCGGCAGGAAACTGGCTGAAACCGAAAAGGTTCCGGTTCCGGTTCCCCCACTCCAGGAACCAAAGAACCGGCGGTTTCGAACCGGAAGAAACCGACGATTCCACAAATATTTAAAAAATAATAATGAAAACCATTTAGAATCGCAGTCGCGGTTTTTCTTCTGCTACATTACATCTGACATTGAACGAAAACGACCTTGAAACCGAATGGAACTGGACCGACACCGGGGAACCGCCCAAAGTCGATTTCGGTTCCGGTTTCAGGGTCTTGTGGAACCAAAACCGGACCCATATCTAAGTGGAGGAAACATCAGTTATCCCTTTCACACACCTAGAGTCGGGTTGGCCGTTTGTTGGGCGCATTTTTTAGTACTTCACTCACCCCGAGCGTAAATTCATTTTCGGTTTTTCTGTTTTGGTTGTTTATTCTTCTTGCTTGATTTTTTTTGCTTGTTTTACCGCCTCGTGCGGCCTCCCGGTTTACCAAGCTTGTCATCGAATTCTTACCTTGTTCAAAAAAAATACACTTGATACTAGACTAAAGCCTTTTGATATAATTAAACACTTAATAATCTAAACAACTTAGGCCACATTTGGTTACAATTCATTGAAACGTAAACAGAAAGGAAATTAATGTAGTTCACTTTAGTGCCATGATACATTGACAAAAAAAAAATCAACTAGTTTTGCACAACCTCTTACCCACTGTAAAAACGAGCTTGCTCCACCTCAATCATTCCTCCATTAAGGGGGTGGGTAACAAAATGGGGGAATCACTCTCTTCTATCTCACTTTTACAATGGACAAGTTGTGGGATGGTTTTTTTTATATAAATGTATTATGACACTAAAAGTGGTCTAGATTCATTTCGTTTCCGTTTACGTTTACATTTCCATATGTCACGACAAACCAAACGGGGCCTTAGACTAATAATACAAAGTGAATAACAGAAAAATACTATTGCTTCCTTCTTACAACTTGGCAACCAGATTCCACTACTAAGCTGAACAGGAAGAGTTTCCATAGTATCGATTTGCAGTCGACAACAAAACCCTGTTGTAACATTCACACTATCATAGCAGAAAATGCAATGAATAGAAAAGTTTCCCATTTCAACTTTGGTTGTGTAGTTTGGTAGTAGTTAGATACAAGGATACCTGATGAAGTCAGCTTTGTACTTTGGCCTCGGTATTGTTCAGACTGAGGTGGTAGAGCTCTGATTCAGATGCAGTCCGGTCAACTTCCATCCACCACTCTTCATCCTCACTCAAAGCATAATCCTCCTGTTTACAGAACCAATAACGCGTACGGGATTAGAATTAACTAAAATGAGCTTAAAATGCTACCTGTTAAGAAAATATGAGCTACCTACAAAAGATTGAGATGCTGAACCCGTTAAGAAAAAAAAGAGTAATTAAGAGGATGAAAGTTATACCACCTCTAACAAATTTGTAGCATTTTCAACAGTATCGGCAATTTTAACAGCTTCGCGCCACCAGCTTTCACTGCAGGGGCTCTCAATTACAGTTTCTACTGAACTATCATTTGTTGCATTGTTTTGGTTCATTTCTGATTGCCCTGAGCCGAATGTTTCCGGGATAATCTCCAATGGAATTGGACGTGAAGGAGATCGGTAGCCTGATCAAAATCAGTTTAATTAGTGAGAGGACTTTATGTATCTCATCTAAAAAAGCATTTGCTGCAAAGCTTTCAGAAGAGAGCATAGGATATGTAGTTGAAGAACAATGACAAACGAACCTCTGCAATCAGGATCATAACATTTCTGATAATAAAGTGCCCACTGGAGATCAACAACATACATTACTGTATCAAGAAAACTGAAGCAAGTTAGTGCATGGCTGCATGCTTTATGTTACAAAAAATGCATGTTATTCATGAGAAAGAAATCAGCTTATGCCAGGTTATCCCCTATTAACTAAACTAATTATGCTTTCTAATATCCTATAGAGTACTTTTTTCTTAGTATCCTTGCTAAGTTGTAGAAAACTATCCAAGGTATTGGGTGCAATGAGCAGTTTTTGGCAATTTCACTTGAGAAGTGGTGTAAGAAAACTACACACTGAAAATAATTTTGATACTGGTATGGTGGAACTATGTGCATCAAAAATATAACAATGTAGACAGTTGAATGATGAACATACCATGATTGCTCTTATGCTCTCGACCAATTCTTTCACAGAATTTGTTCCTCAACATACTATAAACCATCAAGTTATATTCCGAGAACCAATACCAGCAGCGGATTTTCCCTGGAAATAAAGTGAGGTCATATAGTGATAACCAATACAAATTGGTATATCAAAACATTACAAAACGTATAAAAGATACAGATTAATATACATTGGCAGACGAAAAGTAACAAAAAGTACCAGATACAAAATAGCCAGACAAGAATGTTAAAAAAAATTGTATCATTAATTAGCTAAGTGTTTACTTCAGCACAATAAACTTTCTTTTAAGTAAGCCATTTATTTATGAATCCTCTCAAGAATGGTAATTTAGTTACATTTGGTTGGTTCAGGTAAACCAATTCCTTACCTAACCATTTGCACAACATTGATCTATAGTGTACTTGTCATTCTTCCCATTAGACAACAATATATGAAATTAACTCATTTTACATAAATATGAATAAGCTTAAATGTTAGGATTGAGAATGAAGCTAGCCAAAAAGGACCAAGGGCTGCCAAAAAGAATTGCTTATGGAAAGGCAAGGGTACAAAACAGGTGGCAAGGAGAATATTCTAATTATAACAAAGTCACTACTTATAAGGGAATGGGCATTTTTTGTTCGTTTTTTTTTTCGATAGAAGGAATGCGTAACTAAGGTAGGCTAAACTCGTTTTATGTCTAAGAGAAGAAGAAAGATACATTCACCCGAATTGAAGGCAGACTGCAGCTAAAAGAAAATAGTTGTTGATTAGCAATCTCTAGGAAATGAGTAAAATGACTTCACTAATCTTATCAAGAAAATCGGGAGTTGGTGATCTGGATACTCACCAGAAACATTTCCAATAGATGCAACTGATACAATGAATGCATCAAGGGCAGGAAATGGTGACTTTCCCATGAAGTATGTCTTTGAGGCATCACTTGGACAAGCATCAAATCTGTATTGTTTAAGGTTACTGGACTGCTTCATATTGTCCTGATTTACCTGATCCAACATAGTTGAAATATGAGCTTAGATACTGTTTGAAAAGTTTAAAATGATCAACCAATGTTCATCATCTTTTAGTTTACAACACTTCTGTTTTTCGGGAAGTGCAATAATGGAAATGTAATTCAAAAACTGTGTCCCAGTCTGTTTTACTTTAGATAGCATTTTTTTTTCAGTTCACTTTGCACATATTTTTCATTATTTTGTTCACGGAACATTGCCTAAACTCTTGAGCGAATACCAACAAGTATTAATACATGCTGCAAAACAAATGTTTCCTCTCAGATATATTTGTCAAAATCTACTAGCAAATATATACGAGGTTCTAAATTCTACTAGTTGGGACAGTAGTTCAGCTGCAAATGGAGCCAAGCTTAAATTTACCTCTGTATCATAATGCAGGGTCTTCACACAGTCTATATCTGTTTTGCAGATAAGAAGCTTCTCACAGTCATTATCCATATTGCAGATCAATGATGCGAAGAATACATCTTCTTCACACTGAGGTACATTGTAACAACCAAATGTCAGATGGTGAAGAAATGATGTTGATCTAGAATTGTTCTAGCACACATGCAATGGTCTCCAATGTAAACAACCTCTATCATTCTAGTATGATAACAACATCATCTCCCAGTATGATAGCATTTATGTGAAAATAAAGGATAGGACATTGTACAAAGCCTAAAAGGTATGCAAGTGAAACATGTTTCGAGCATCTTTCGCTGTTTAACTTTCTAAATACCTATTAGCATAATCTGTAAGTAAAACCCAAATTAGTAGGCGAATACATGTGAAATGTCTTTATTACTTCATATAAAGCCGTCATCATAAAAGCAAAAGCCTCCAGGGTCAGATTAGAGAGCAACAAGAAAGAAAAAAATTGGATATGTTGCAAAGATATAGAGATTCCAGTTATATAATGACCACAAGAAAAAAAAATAATGAAAAAGAAAACCCAACAAATACAAGGACGTATATGGTAAATGTTGGCCTTAATTTAAGAAAAAGAAGGCAAGTTTCATACCATTTCCTTACATTTGAAACGTCCAGTAGGCAAAAGTACAGAGGTCTTCCCTGCTTTTGATGATAGAGCTAAACGGAAGCAGCGGTTTCTAGAATATACAGCAGTATCAACAAAAAGCTGGGAAGATAGTCCAGAAGCGCTTGAACCTTTGGAGACAAAAAGTTGCTCAAATTTGTCATCTTTCTCCCTTAAATTACCAATTCGTGAGCATATCTGATAAGGCATTCTATATTAAAACTTAAACCCTCAAAGAAAGCCATAATGAATAGGTAGAAAGAACGATGAATATTCATACAACAAATGGATGGAAATGCAGAACTAAATTTCTATTAACTTGATTTTAGAGAGAAATCATAACAAAACAAACAACCAAGTGCAACATATCTTACTCTGTTAGAGCATACCTCATTAATAAATACACCAGCATGTGAATTGTCTTTGAAAGCAGCCTTTGGGATGCGTATCAACAAATGACGAGAAAATTTTACTGCCAATGCAAAATGAAGAAGCAACAAAATTCAGAAGTTAATAGAAATATGTTACGGATTAAATCACTTTGAATGATGATAACTCCGCTCCCTCCACACAAGACAAATTGCTCCAATAAGTTAAGCAAGAGATGATTAAAGATTTAACATTCCATAACAATTAAATGGCACAAAGGAGTAACTCAACATAATGGAAATGAAACCAGATCTGGAAACAAGGATCCTTAACAAGTAATAACATTGATAAGGCAGCTCCATTGCACACATCATTCCTACAATTATGATTGAATTTCGTACCGTTATTGGAAGAGTCAAGCTCTACAATCCAGTCCAAATCTCCTTGTATGCAGTACTTTTCATGCAAGGCTTCAAAAACAACTGATATCAAAAGGTCAACCATTTGGTCTCCGTTTTTATCACCATTTTCTGCCTTTTCAAACTCCAAATCAAAGTAAAGGTGGCAAGGCAAACCCTGCAATTAAGATTGTGTTGAATTATAGGGAACTGCCTTACCTAAAAGCTAACAAATCACTTACACATGACATGTTTAGAAACAATTTCAGCAAATACTAGAGGAATTGTAATTGCCTTACCCTGTATGTCTAATTAAAGTTCAAATTACGATGAAAATAGGACATCACAGTTGGACAGAAGGAATTATAATAAAATTCTCTAGAAATCAAAATTCTTTGTTGTGAGAAGAAAGATAAAACGCATAGGATTAAGAGAAAATTTCAGTTATTACAAGAAAAATATTCTCCAAAATCTAATTCATTTTTAAGGGCCTAAATGCTGAAGTATGCATAGATCAAAACACCTAAATAAAACAAGTTTCATAAAATCCAATTCTTTATGTCCAACAAATAGGTACAATATTAAGCTATAAAAAGGTTTCATAGTATAGCACAGAGTTACTATGTTCTCCAAATTTATCAAATATGCAAGAAGCTCTACATCAAAAGATGGCTCCTTGAGCATTTTAATGTACTACTGTAATTCAACGTAGGAAATGAGAAGAACAACTATGTTGATGGAAGTAATTCACTCCTCCTTGCTGCACCAATGACATGCTTTACTAGCCATGATGCTATTGCCCTTTTATTTGCAAATATGAAGTTATTCTCATTGCCGTTCAAATATCTAATCCTTTCCATTAAAGGACAAAGTATTTAATCCTTTGTAGAACATGTCAATAAATCATGCTGAACAGATCCAGAAGCTCAATTATGTTGGAGAATAGGAAGCAATAAAGTCAAGTTACCTCCTGAATCACCTCATAGTGGTGCCTGAATTTGCTGTCCATGTTTTTGTACCTGAAATTTCACAGATTGATTAAATAGAGGTAAAGAACACATTTTATCATAACAAAATATTTTAAGAAAAAGAAGATATTTTCCAGAAGGGAAAAAAGTACTCTGGTGTCAAACAATAAAAAGAAAGACCATTTATCCAAAAAAAAAAAAAGAAAAGCATGCGTGCAAACATATGCAGAAATGTATGTAACAGTAACCTCTGCCAGAACACACTATAGCTAGAAACAAGAAATCTCCTCTGTCCATTAAAATGATCTTGATAACTGAAAACATTAACATTCGGATGTTCTCTGGAAAATTTCATTGCTTCATCCTGCTTTGGAAAAGTTGCCCACACTTCTTTCCTGAGGAACCAATAGTTGATCGAATAGATAGTCAAACAACAGAAAAGGGCAATGTTCATAACATGAAAAGTCTTGTCTATAGCATAAAATACCTCAAGTTTGATCTATGCTTTTCAGCAAGATCAATGCGTATTTCACGCAGTAACCGCAACAAACTGGAAGGCCTTTTTGGAGGGACACCATGAGGCGAGCCATAAAATACAACAGGAGAGATCTGTTTTTTAGAATCATCTTTCTCTGCCTTATCTGTCACTGGACCAACCTGATAAAGAATAGTTGTACACAACTCAAGTGTGACGGTATTGAAGAATGAATTGCACATAGAGAATTGGGAAGAATTAAATAGAGGAAAGAGCAGACAAATAACAGTCTGTGTCAATCTCATTTTTGAACTTTTAGCTCTATGAATATCTCATAGAAAGAAAACAAAATACATACAAATCTTGCATGACCGTGTTAAGTTGATAGATGTATAAGACAAGATAACCAATCTACGAATTCTTCTGTTCTTTCAAAATTCATCAATGTCACAAAATTGGTGAAAACACTGAATTATATAACCTATTGTACATGTAATTGATCGTATGCTTGCTCCATTGTTTCATACAAACTTTACCTGTTTGAG
Organism: Fallopia convolvulus; assembly: GCA_964016875.1. Lineage (NCBI taxonomy): Eukaryota > Viridiplantae > Streptophyta > Magnoliopsida > Caryophyllales > Polygonaceae > Fallopia > Fallopia convolvulus. The sequence continues at coordinate 51,914,335 of OZ024731.1, read as the reverse complement.
AATATTAATAAGGGGAAACAGAAAAGGAAACTGGAGGGAAGTGTGCTAGAACTTTTGCAAACATTTTTCTCAAATAATTACGTGCAACTCAGCCATAGCAAGATTTTTTACCAACATGCAAGAATTAAAGATAGAATTTGCATACAGAATACCTTCTCCAATCTAGGATTTGAGTCTGACACTTTTTGCTCACACTGTCCCCCGGATAGCGGCAACTGAAGACCTTTCAGTGAAGAGCCTTCAGGCCTTGAACTTTTTCTCTTCAATCTACTACCTCTTGATTTCCTCTCTCTAAAAGCAGACTCTGAACCAACATATGATTGTTTATTAAAAGGAAAGAAACAGGTAAAATGTAAAATAAGTTCCAAATTGATTTAGCTGGAGAAAAAAAACAGTTCCAAGGTACTTAGGACAATTTTCGATCTCACTTTTTGACTTCATGATCATATCGCCCTTTGTTTTAAAAAGTCATTAACCAGTTCCATAAACAGATAAATATTTCTATCATAAGTGAATGACAGTATGCAAGAACATAGTATCATTAGACAAACAAAAGGCCAGGCAACAATATTCATCCATTATTATAAGTGTTTACCAATGATGATATTTCAAGACAACAGTTGATAGCTAACAGATTCATCTTCAACTCAAACTGATAATAGTCTACCAACACCAAATTTCTGTCAGACTACACAAATGCTGAGAAGGAATCTTCAATTTCACTCGATCTGCATACTTTAATTCAACTATTCTACTTCAACGGGACAGGTTTAACTTCAATTTGCTATCAGTCACCCAAACCACAACAGAAGATTCCAAAATCAAATTTATGAAGTGCGAAACAAGGAGAGAGTACCAGGAGGAGAGACACCGCATTTGAAACATTCGAACAAGCGATCAACGTCATCCATGGCGCTTTTAGAATTTCGACACAGCGAACCTAAAATGTATATTTCCCTCCTTTCGAAAAGCAAAGCAAACATCTATCTAGCATATGCAATTAGCAAATGACAAATTTAGATGAGAGGTTATAGAAAGTTCTAAATAATTCAAATAAGAAGGGTATAGTAGAAGCAAATAAAAAAATTCCCTATTAAATTTTTTGGGGATCAATCAAAATTTCTTCCTTACAATTTAAAGAAATTTATTTAGGAAAAAAAAAAAACCTATTTGACAAGCTCTTGAAAAATAGTTTTTTTATAAGATAAAAATTTGGTTCATCAAACAAGGTGTAGTCAAGAGATCGAATTAATCGATAATTCAAGAAAAGACATGCTCAAATACGATAAAATCGGAAGGAAGATTCCAGATCACCAAAAACCAACTCGAAAAAGGGCTAATCAATAACTCTGCCAAATTGCAACCCCCCTACAAGGCTACAAGCAAAAAAATCCCGAAGCACAAACAAATTGACATGGCCACCATTACTAACATGTAAAAGTCCACAAGAAGAGAGGAGAGGCAATATGGGCAAGCTTTGGAGATTGGGCCACAAAAGAACTCATGCTTAATCAAAACAAAATGACCTAAAAAATAATTAATTGTCTCAACAGTCTAGAAATCAAATGAGTCTTCCACCTAAAAATCTACTTCTAGTTTTATATATTAGATCTCATATCATAGTTGTTGGGCTTGGGCCTAAATTTGTCCAACCCAAATACTTGTTATCTTGTTAGGGCATTGAAAGAAAACAACAAATGAGTGTGTGAAGCATATTTGTTGGGTGTGTTCAACAATCGAGAGAGAGAGAGAAGGGCACGAGAGTCCTCTCTTGAGGGCAACCCCCTTTTGAGCAAGCCCCCATTCTCGGAGCACAAAAAGTGAGAGAGGGGGGAAGAAGAAGAGAGAGCTGAAAGTGGCTGAAGAATGAGCGATTTTTCTAGTGAAGTTCGTAATTATTCATCTCTAGCTTTGTGATCCAACAACGACTGTTTGTTGGTAGGTATTTCTCCATCTGGGAAACCTAATCTTTTGTTACTGCCTTCATTTGGGTGTTCTAGAGTTGATTCTCCTTGTATTGAAGCTCTTTACACTTGTATTCATTTGTTGATTAGTGAAATTTTGCTTTGTCGTCAATGGGCTTTTTCCACATAAACTTGGTGTTCATCTTTGCTTGAATTTTGCTTGAATTTGCTTTACTTGTTTGTGGTCGATTTGGTTCTTGGATTGTTGTTGTTGGATTGGTTGCTTGGATTTGTTGTGTGGGTTGCATTTTGTTATCCTATAGATTGTTGTTTTCTTCCACTAAGATTGTCTATAGGATTAGGAGCTAGTGATCGATTCCCCCAACAAGTGGTATAAGAGCCTGGTTAAGCTTCGTTTGTGTTTGGGTGAGATATGGCAACTAAAACAGATTAGTTTATGAAAACTATGATCAAGTTGACATCTTCCAACTACTCGCTCTAGAAGTCAAAGATGCAAGATATTTTGTTCTTCAAAGACTTGTATGATCCGATTAAGTTGGGATCAAAGAAGCTAGATAAAGTTGATGATAACGATTGGAAGAAAATGCATAGAAAGGCGGTGGGAACCATAAGGCAGTAGGTAGACAACAATGTCTATCATCATATGAGCAATGACACAAATGCACTTGTTTTATGGAAGAAGCTTCAATCCATGTATGAGAGAAAGTCAACTTTTTAAAGCAAAGCTTTTGTGATTAGGAAGCTTGTCAATTTAAAGTACAAAGATGGAAAGCCCATTGTCGAGCACTTGAGTGAGTTTTAGGAGCTTGTAAACTAGTTGAGCACCATGAGATTGCCTCTAGATGATGAATTGCAAGCTTTGATGCTATTGAGTTCTTTGCTTGACACTTAGGAGACTTTAGTAGTTTCCATCAATAATTTTGCTCCTAAAGATGGTGTGTCTTTGAGTACCATCATTCTCTACAATGAGGAGACTAGGAGAAAAGATATGGGTACTGGCACTTCACAAACTCTAGTGACACACCAGAGGACAAGTCTAGAGGAAGAAAAAGAGAGAAAAGGATGTGGCAAGTCAAGAGGGAAGTCACAAAATAGGGGAACTTCTCAAGATAAAGGAAAGTATAATTGCTTTCATTGTGACAAAGAGGGGCATATGAAGAAAAATTGCCATGTTTGGAAGAATAGCAAGAAGGAAGATAAAAATCAGAACGAGGATGATAAGAACACCACAGATGTGTGTGGTGACAAGGAAGTTCTAATGTTTTGTCTTGTGTGGATGATCGCAATGAGAATTTGATTCGCATGTTAAGTGGGTAGTGGAATCAGATGCATCTTACCATGCCACACCGAGAAAGGAGATTTTCACTAGTTATGCGAAGATTGCCGATATGGGTGACATTTGTGTTCAAACAAATGTGGGTTGCACGATGATATTAAAGAATGTGCGACATGTATTTGATATTCATATGAAACTAATTTCTCTTCATGCTTTGGATATGGAGGGCTACCACAATTTCTTTGGTGATAAGAGGTGGAATCTTACAAAAGGACCAATGGTGATTGCTAGAGGGAGTATTAGCTACACTATGTACAAGACTCAAATGAAGGTCACATGAGATGGCCTGAATGTAGTTAAGAATGAGGCATCACCAGATTTATGGCATGGGCGGTAGGTTTTCCTATTAAGACATGTACTCCAATTTTATAATACAAAAGCCTCAATGATCTAATGAAATATTCATCTTAATTACTTAAGATTGTTCAAAATCTTATCACAAAAATCAAATTGAGTCTAAATAATGGCTTCCATATTTTATAATTTTAAATCACAATAGCACAACCTATTTGATTTATCACCCCCTTATAGATTTAAAATGATCTACTCGATCTTCAATTTAAAACTGTCTAATGAGTTTTTTTTATTCTAACAAATTAAAATATATATCATTAGAATTTAAAAAAGATCTTTCCTCAAATTTATATTATTTATGTTTTCCTTTTTAAGAAATTTCCTATTCCCCCTTTTCCTTTTTTTATTTAAAAAATCAATATACAAATATGATCTCTTCTACTTTTAAACAAAAGAGGTTGAAGTTAAGCTATCTCTATCCCTTTATTCATTTCCATGTCATATTTCATGAACCATAAGAAGTAATATCTAAATTTACAACTTGTACGAAGTAGTGTACCACAAGAAAATGAGCACAAAGTAGTGTACCGCAAGAAAAGGAGTACAAAGTAGTATAACACAAGAAAAGGAATACCTAAATATCATATATCTTTTACAACTCAAAACTTATCTAGTAGACATTTCAATTCTTCATTCTACATACCCAAAACGACATTGTTCATTCACACCCTCAATTTATAAATACCCCTCCACATTCACCACTCTCCTCACACCCTTCACTCAATTCAGTTATCACAAGTACATACACAAACACAAAAAATGAGTTTCTCTACTATCCCTACAAATTTCACAGCTGTGTCTGGATCAAGAATGAGTTTGGTGGTGGATAGGTCGAATGCGGGACGATAGTTTAAGGTTCGAGACATATCCCAAGCCGACTATGGGCGCCTCCAAATCCAGTTGGCGGAGTCAGAGATGCCCGGGCTAGTGGCTTGTAGGACAGAATTTGGTTCCTCAAAACCTTTGAGGGCGCGAGGATAACTAGAAGCCTCCACATGACCACCCAAACTGCGGTGCTAACCCTAACTGCCCTTGGTGCTATCGTTCATTGGTGCTCCTCCGACGCCTTCTCCACCCAGGACCATGTTGTCGCCGCCATTGCATGTGACTCTGCCTCCGTCTATGCATGGATGGGCCAATCTCTCCAAGTTAATTACTTAACAAATTTTCCATCTTCTTGTACAATATATTCTTCATTGGCCAAATTGCCATATGATATATATATATACCTTCCTTTTTAATGACAAGTACACACATTCGATGGAAAACCCTTATATATATATATACATACATATATGCATGTATATACGATACACTTAAGAGGATGTCATAACATGTACGTAGTTATTACCAAATGGACACTAGTTGTGAGGAGTTTAAATACATGTACTTTTTAACATATGCTATTTTTTAGGGCCATTTGGTTTTGTTAAGCATGTTAACCAATTTCTAACACAATTTAGACTTCCATGTCATCTTAAAACTAGTTATGTTATATGTGTGGTTAATTATAATTATTAACTGCCTAATGTAATTATTTTTAGTCTTGTATCTAGTGAAGATTAGGTGAAAAAATAAGTAATTATTTATAAGGTGATATTATTCAGTTTCACTTACAAACCTTATTGTTGATATTATCATTTGTATATGTCATAAAATACAATGCAATGGATGACCTATATATCAGTATATAATAATGATATTGATAGGAACTATTGATGAGTTTTAGGAATATTGGTGGTCCGTGGAGAGGGCATTGGATTTTGGCCATGAAAGCGGACCAAATTTGCTAATTGATGATGGTGGAGATGCGACACTTTTGATCCATGAGGGGGTAAGGATAGAGGAGGAACATGAAAGGCTTGGGAGATTGCCCGATCCCAGGAGTGCTGATAACGAGAGGTTAAGAATCATGTTGCAAGTGATCAGAGATGGGATTAAGATCGATCCAAGGAGGTTTAGGAAGATCCGAGAGGCATTGGTTGGTGTGTTCGAGCTGCAGTGGTCTTAGACAATTGTACCAGTTGCAACAAAACAAAACCCTCTTATTTCCCGCCATTAGTGTCAATGATATTGCCACTAGTAGGATAGGTAAGATCACAAATACAAATTTTATTAATTACTTTGTTTATAATAGTAATTTTAGGTGTTTGAATGTATCTACTCTATTTTATAGATCGAAAGCATCCATGGAAGTCGCCAATCCTTTCTTAGAGGATTCCTTAGAGCCACTGATAATTTCGCAATTGTCGGCAAAGTCGTTGTTGTTGTTGGCTATGGAGATGTTGGCAGGGGTTGCGCAACTGGTCTCAGGGGGATTGGTGCTCAAGTAATTGTTGCAGAATTTGACCCAATTCGTGCTTTTGAAGCCTCCGTAGAAGGATTTCCTATTCGTTCTGTGGAAGATGTTGTCTCAGAAGCTGACATATTCGTCACTGCCACTATGAACAGGAATGTCATTAGGGTCCAACACATGAAACAAATGAAGAACAACGTTATTGTCTTAAATATGGGTCAATTTGAGAATGAGATTGACATTGAGGGTCTCAAGACATGGCAAGATGTTAGAAGGGTCACAATCAAGCCTTTTATCTCCGATCGATTTATCTTTCCCGAGTCAAACAAAGGTATCATTGTCCTTGCTGAAGGGAGAAAATTGAACTTTGCATCTGCATCCGGTCACCCAAGCTTTTTAAGATAATTCTCGTTCAGCAACCACTTAATAGCCTTAATTGAGCTTTGGAATGAAAGAAAGTCCTCTAACTATGAGAGGAGGGTGTACTTTCTTCCTAGGCACTTGGAGCAGAAGGTTGCAAGGCTACACCTTAGTCACATAGGAGCAAATATCGATAGGCTCACTTCCGAGCAAGAAACTTACCTTAATGTTCCAATCGAAGGTCCATATGGTCCTAGCAACTATAGGCTAGGTCAGTGAGCCTCAGATAAAGACAATGAGATGAATAAGGATGTATAATCCATAATTGTCATTCAAGTTGAATAAAACAAATGAGAAACATCATTTCTTTGTTTATCTTATCGTGCCATTTAATTATCAATTAACACATGTGAAGTTCCTTCTTTCTTCCATTTAGTAATTTGATGGTCCTTTTTAAATCTGTTGAAGCCCAACTCCTAGCCCGCCCATTCCTTTCTTAATTATAATTTACTATGTGACAAGATTCATTTTTCTTTTCATAATACTAATTTCTATAGCAACAAAAGTATGAGCTACTGTTAAAGCTACGGATTAGGACTTTCTTCTTTCACCTTTCTTAGTGTGTATATATTAGCTACATATAAATTAGTACCTTCTACACTCTTAGTAGCATATTAGGTCTTTCAAATTAGAAGGCATCTCTTGGTTTTTCAATTAAGACATGTACTCTAATTTCATAATACAAAAGCCTCATGATCTAATGAATATTCATCTTAATCACTTAATATTATTTAAAATCTTATCACAATGATCACATTGAAATTGGAAAATAGAAGTAAGGGTAACATGCTACTCCCTTCGTTTCTTAAAACATGTCCTTTTAGCCCACTTTTCTTTTTTCATAAAACATGTCTTTTTAATATTTTTTCCCACTCTTTCCAAATTTGCCCTTACTTTATACGAGTAATAATTACTTTTAACAATTTTCTAGGAGGGGGTTAGAATACACATTTCTCTAAATGTAGAAGTAACTTGGGTAAAAAATTTATTTTTTAATATGTGTGCATTGAGTTAAAAAGACATGTTTCAAGAAACGGATGGAGTATTTGTTTGAGAGAGTTCAATATTTGAAAAGGGAATTTAAAGTTTAATAAATGGAAATGTTGCTTAATTAATTCTCATATCCTTCCAAGGAATAACTATAAACTTCACTTAGATCATGAATCCATAAATTATATAATTAATTTTTATCGCATGCTATATAAATCTAAAGATTCGAGATGTATTAAAAATACCCACGAAAAATACAATTGATGGTGCGCAAAATGATCGCTAAGTAATTAAGGGCGAAAAATTACCAATATAAGAAGGAAAGAGATGGCGCTCCGCGTTATATATACACAACCAAACATGCCATATATATATAATTTGATCAAGCATGGCCGAGTTCGAATTGCATGGCAATTAAAATATAAGGGCATGTGCTTGGTCTAAATTAATATGCAAGTGGGCTTTTGTTCTTTGGCCCAATAAAAAGTGATGGACCCAAAAACAACCCAATAAGCAAAGAAATAACAATACATTGAGATGGATCGGTAGTCCACATGCGCGCTTCGACCGAATTTCACGATCACAACATATATGTAACGAGGCATGCTGCTTGTTTTTGAATGCGAACAAGGCCTTTTCCATGCATGTATACTCTCCACGTATTGCCATCTACATACAAACCTATGCCTTGTCATCGCTTTGTTCAAAAGCAATCTTTGAGTCAACAAAACCGGCTTCACACCAAAAGTGTGCATTCATTTAGGTCCAATGGGAACATGACATGGCATAGCCTTAAAGGCTATGCATTCTTTTGGAATAATTGTCAAAAACACGTCATCCCCACAAGGAGCATGAGGTGTTCGATCATGGCTTCAAAAATCAAGCTATCCCACATCGATGCTTAAGATATAAGCTAGCACGTGGCCAATCTTATAAATAAGAAAGAGTTAGAACCGATTAAAGGGTCGAAAAACCTCTTTGACTCGAGAACTATCTCGCTTGTCAAAGTTCGATGTGTTTAAACTCCAAGTGAGATCGCACTATTTACGGTATAATGTCCAAAAGTTTTATTTGTCAAGAGTATAAAAACAACCAGAAAACCGTTTGGTTGTACGAAATCCCGAAAGTTAGTATTTAATAAAATCCTGAGAGTTAGTATTTTTGTACATCCCTACTTATGACATTCCCATTAAGTTCAATTGAGGAGTTAATTGGCTTCAATTCAATTTGAGCCTAGTTGTTTCCTATACACTTTGTTGGGGATACATTCTTCGATGATGAAACTTATCATGAGTGATCGATCAGGTTATAATTTTGAGTAAGGTTGATTTGCCTTATTTTTGGACGCCTTTCACTGTTGATTTCCAAGCAGAGGAATCTAGAATGGATAACATCGATGTGGTTTCTTATACATAATGCCATCTCATGAATATTATGAGAGTGCACCACCGGCTTTTCCAAATTCATGGAGAATGAAGACAATATCACAACTCTTTAGAGTTCGAAACAACTAGAAGTTAACCATATTTAATAAGGACTTAGTTCAGACCTAGCTAAAACAATAGTAAAGCTCCCATACCTACCCCTTTTAGCTTTGGAAAAATGTACCATATGTAGGAAATTATGAGAATTTGAGGGGAAAAGTTGTATATGGGATCAAGATTTTGGCATTTACATGTTGTTTGACCCATGTGATCAATAGTTAGAATGATAACAATATGATGTAGATAAGAACCTTCAGTAGAAATTCACCTTTCTCGATCCCCTTCATTGAAAAATGTCATTGGGCCATCCAAATGAAGAAAAAGGGGGATTTAAACAAGAAAATCATTAGAGATATCATGCTAGGAGGTATTACGCCCAAAGAAACACATTACAAAAATAAACTTTCTTTTACCGGCCAGGATAATAAAATCTCTCGTAACAGGGTAAACATTTTTTTACTATGCAGTTGCAGATAGCAAACTGTCTTGCAAGCCCATGGTAGTTCAGGATCTAAAATTTTTTGCACAGGCTTAAGTAAGACATTTGTTATCGTGTCTGAGTTTTGGGATTTCCTGTATATTTGTTCCATTAATGCCATTTTGTTCAAGAATAATAAAGAAAAAAAAACAAAGAAGCATAAGCGGTTAGAAAGCAAAACAAAATTTATTAACTGGTTCATATACAACAACCTACCTCTTAGCATGAATAATGGAAGCATGTGCAAGCCGCTCAAGATCCCTTTGATTCCAACTACCCGATTTTGCAAAGACCTTAGCATTCTCTAAAGAACAAACAGAAAAAAAAAAGATGATTATAAGATCTATTACATCTTAATTTAACAGTTTTGCTACAATCAAATCATATTTCAGATCTACAAATCATATTTCAAATCTAATTAACTTTTCTAACCCTAGATAACAAGAAGCTGGAAAGATGCGTATGTGAAAAGAAGTTACCCTTGGTTTGAGGGATCTACAAGCCTTCACAAGCCATGGAATATCCTCATCCTTATTTGGATCATAGAAGAACATCAGAGATTTTAGGTATTCTGAAGCACCAACATTTGCATCAAATTGCTCTCTCGCCTCCCGTCGCATTCTATCAAGGGAATCCAGCTTTGCTTTCCATCGATTCTGTATTACTAAGGCTGCATTATTCCGGTGCTCAACCTCCCGGCGCTTTGCCTCCGCCTTCCGGCGCTTCGCCTCCGCCTCATGGCGCTTATTTTTCGGAGTAAACTTGGATTGTTTCTGCATGTCTTTTAGTAAAAATGCAGAAATCAACAAAAAAATCCAATCAAATAGAAGATTTCAACATCACTACATCAAAAATCAAGCATTGTGGAAGATTCTAAATGATGGACACTTAGGGCAATAGGTCTGCGATCAAAAATACGAAATCAAAAAATTGAATAATTGAAAAAACGAACGAAATCAGATGAGTGGGCTACATACTCGAACCAAGATTTTTATTGAGATCCGAATCGTTGAAGCCAGTGATGACTTCCTCCACGAAGTAACGAGAAGTGCTGAAATGGACTCTCTCGTAGGCATCGTTCTCCATAGATGAGTGCGAAAAAGAATCAACGAGAGGAAGAGAAGAAAGGATGTGGGTTTGATTTTACAGCGAGTAAATTTTGTAATTTTAAATTCGCGTGGAGGGTAGAATTGTATTTTCAGCCAAATAAAAATGCGTAAACTACCAAATAAGCTTTATAAACTATTTAGCCCTAAGTACTTTTCTAAAGAGGGTAAAGGCGGGCCACACCTAAGCCAATGGTGTGGGAGGAGAATCGCAGGCAGATGCAGAGCGAAGAAGATGTCGAGGATCCCGCGTCTTTGCAATTGAGGTCGAAAGGCGTAATGAAGAAGGCGTGTTTGCAATTGGAGTCCAAAGGCTTATTGAAGAAGCCACGCACGCAATTCTAGTATAAATTATAGGGCTCTCAAGTTTACGGTTTTTTATTTATAATTATAGGGCTTTCAAGCCAAGCCACGCACCCAATATTTTTTTGGCACATGTCATTTATTAAAGTTATTTTATTTCTATGTTTTAGTTTAAATTTTAAAAATTTGAATTTTTTTTTATTATAATATATAATAATTTTATAAAAAATACTATCTAATGAGACTAAATTGTATGCAGTTTGTATATTTTTTAAAATATTTATTTTAGGATAATATTTACATGTGATTAATTGCATATATTATATTATATAATTTAAATTTGTATGTTATTATTGTATCTTTATTTAATAATAACTGTGTGATTTTATTTAGATAAACAATAGGATAATTAATTTAAAACACAATAGATTAAAAAGCCAACCTTACACGCATTAAATCTCAAACATTACATAAAATAACAACATTAAATTAAAAAACCACACATACAAGTACCACCATAATAATACCAAACCTCAGTCCAAAACAAACTTACGAGATTTTGTTTGACGGGAATGAGTCAAGGGCTGGTTGAAGTTGCAAATTATTCTAGGCTTGAGAATCAGAAAGAGAAAAAGAGAAACCCAATGGCAAATTTCGACTTTAAACCCTAGAACCTAGAATATCAAACAAAACCTAACCTTATGCCTACTTTTCATCATTACAAGCCACATATTTGAGATCAATTTGAAGGCCACGTTCCCAACACGATCAATTGATAAGACATGACAACAGTATAACCACATCTCAAACAAAAATCAAAGAAGGCAAATCAGGAAGTTCAAGGGAAATCATTGGTAATCTAAGTCTAGAGGAAGAAAGCTTGTGTGGCGCCATCCGAAGGCTGCTTGGAGGTTGAAGGTATGGCGAATTACAAAATCTGGTAGCAGTCGACGGTATAGAAATCTCAATTTTAGGAAAAAGGACGTCAATGTTGGCAATAGAAGCATGGAGAAGGTACATGGGGTTAGTAAAAGAGGTTTTGTTCAAGGTACGAATCTGCCCTCGCCACTCAGTTTGGTTTCTGTGTTTTTTGTTGTGCTTGTTTGGTTGGTCTGTTTGTTGTTTTTTCCGAACCCAATTTTGTGTACATTGTGTGTTTGGGAGTATGTTGTCCACTTAGAGAACTTCATGTCATTGTTTTTGTTATATGTTGTGGTGTCTTCTCTCATATGTGGCTTGCAAATTTTAGTCTATCTAATGAACTTCTCTATTTATTGTGGTTTAGGGTTACTTTTGTTTTATGCTTGCAATTTGCATAAGTTTGAGGTGTTGTATAAAATGTAGCAAGGCATTGTATCTAATTTAGATTACCACTATTTTAGAATTCGTTTTAGATTGTGGTTGAATGGGTATAAGTGTGATTGTTATCTAGAAGCTGGGTTGATCAAAATACAATTGTTGGGCATTGCACTGTCATATGTTTCAGGTCCAGTTCTAGAATAAAAGAATATTCTAGCCCGAATACATTAAAAAAAGGCCAAGCCCATAGGCCCCAATTTGAAATTTGTGGTGTAATATTATATACATATACGAAAATGGATACCATGATAAGAAATCATCTATACCTAACCTTACGAAGGTAGCTTCTTGAAATGTTCGAGCTATGGGAAGGAAAAAAATTTGGACGCATATTGAAACACATATTTAAATTATACCATAAAAAAGTTATGGCAATATACAAACAAAAACTGAAGACTCATCTCCAGAAGGGTGCTAGCGGAAAGCTGGATTCGATAATATAATAACGTCACATGCGAACGGTCGAGCGAGAGGAATTTATGTCGTATGGAAAGAATATAAATTACAACATGAAAACGTTTAGATTTTTAGATAAATATGAGAGATTTATTTCGTTCCTTGTTTCACTCCCCTGAAAAGGGATTGACATGATATTAATATTTACTTATGCTCTGCCATGCGAGAAGAAGAAGATAGCTTTGTAAGACACTTGACACAATACGTCACTAAATCATTTATGATATATGTCATAATGGGTGATTTTAGATAAATCTTATCATGAGTGATCGATCAGATTATAATTTTGAGCAAGCCTGATTTGCCTTATTTTTGGACGCCTTTCACTATTAATTTCTTGTCATACTTAGATTATAATTTTGAGCAAGGCTGATTTGCCTTATTTTTGGACGCCTTTCACTATTGATTTCTTGTCATACTTTCCTTGCTACATTATTCGATTATTGATTTCATAGGTTACTTGATATTTACATGTCATCGATTTACTTTCTTGATATTGAAAAAAGAAAAAAGAGATAACTTCAAACCGATCAAACTTTATGTCCTGTAAGCCCAACTGAATTTCTAACCCAAACCCAATTCCTTGAAAGCCCAACCCAGAAGGACTATGAACGAGTTGGCCCAAACCCGGAGCCGTCCCTGGTTGAGTTTTATATAATAGACTGCTCTTTTAGGGTTTACGTTCTCTCCGTGCAGTTAATCTTCTCTCTGCCTTCCGTGCCTCTAAAGCAGAGCCTCAACGAGCTCAGTATCCCCAATTTGTAGCAACAATGGTGATTATCCCTCTCTCTTTAACTCTTATCTATCTCAGTAATGAAACTAATTCATCGCTGAATTTCGTTTTGTAGATCATTTCGGAGAAGAACAGGAGGGAGATCTGCAAATACCTCTTCCAAGGTCGCTACTTCTTCTCTCTCTTTTTTTAAGATTTTAATCTCGATCTCGAAATGTTTGGTCGATCGGTACTTTTATATCATATGTTCGTCTATGGACTATGTTGAAGGCAAGTTTTGAATCCTTACGATATGAAGAAAGGATCTTGCGTACTAATTAATTTTCATGTATTCTGAGTTTCTCACTTTCTGACGTCTTAGTTATCTCCATCTTCAAAAATGTGATTTTTTTTCTTGGCCTAATAGAATTTTAGAATAGCAGATGGTAAATAGTTTCTTATATGTACTAATAGTCTAATAATGATAAATATTGGTCTTAATTTCGCTGATTTTCCGTTTTTGGATCAACATTGCTTACCTGTCACTTGGCATACCCTGATGAATGCTTGAATTTGCCATGGTTCTTAACAATTAACATAGTCCCAGTTAAATCTGAACTTTTAGTATCTGCTCTGTTGCTTACATCTGCTGCTTGTTCAATTGCAGAGGGTGTCTGCTATGCAAAGAAGGACTACAACCTTGCTAAGCACCCGGATATTGATGTTCCCAATCTTCAGGTGATTAAGCTTATGCAAAGCTTCAAGTCAAAGGAGTATGTCCGTGAGACATTTGCTTGGATGCATTTCTACTGGTATCTTACCAATGATGGTATCGAGTTCTTGAGGACTTACCTTAATCTTCCGTCTGAGATTGTCCCTGCCACTCTAAAGAAGAAGCCTGTTGCCCGTCCCATGGGTGGCCCAGCTGGTGACCGTCCTCGGTAATTTCCATATGCAACCTTGTAGATGAAGTGATTGAAATACTTTGAATGGAAAGGGTTGCTTAGATAATGTCTAGTGTTAGTAATGTGTTTTGGTTGTGCTCAATTGTGCAGTGGCCCACCACGTTTTGAAGGTGACCGCCCAAGATTTGGTGATCGGGATGGATACCGTGGAGGACCTCGCGGACCTCCTGGCGAATTTGGTGGTGAGAAGGGCGGTGCTCCAGCAGATTACCAGCCTTCATTTAGCGTAAGTCCTCAGCGCTTCTCGTTTCCTTTGAGTCCCTAAATCAATGTATTGGCCTTGTAGCTTTTTTATCCTAACAGAAAATCAGCTTAATGGTTCAAATGAATTAACTCATCCTTTTCGTGGATAAAATTTCTTGATTATTGTGTGAATTCTAAAAAGTTGCATTGCATCTCATATATTTTGTTTAATTTAAAATTTTGATTTATGGTTTTTAGTTGCTAGCAGTTTTTTGTGATTTCTTGTTGGCAAGCTGTTAACTTTACTTGCTTTTAACTTCGTGTAGTTGGTTTTAAAGAAATCTCATATCTTTCTACTTGTCTCGAGTCTTACTATTAGGGATGCAATTTATACTTAATGGAAAATTATGATTTTATTCAAACTGATCTTGTAGTCAAACTGATCAAACTGAAGATTTGTAACAATTTCCAGACATTGATTTTTTTTTAAAATACTTATGATGCACACATTTGATTGAGTACAAGCCATGTCATTAACCATGTTGAGTTATACTTATGCACCAACCATATGCTTGAATATTTATAATGATTAGCTTAGTAGCTTCTTAGAGAATTTACTTGAAAGGATTATCTAATTTTCATCTTATCCAGGGTGCTGGCAGAAGGCCTGGATTTGGGCGTGGTGCTGGTGGTTTTGGTGGGGGACCTGCTGCTGGTGGTTCCGGTTTTGCATAAGAGGAATTTGTTGGCAACATGGCACCTGAATTTTGAAAGTTGTATGAAGTTTTTGAAAGTTGTAGCTTGACTGATTTTAGTTTCCTTGCCAATGTTTTTATTTAAATTAATGTTATGTTTCTGATTTATGTTCGTTTTCAACTTCTATGGCACTGTTATGAAATGATGTTATGGCTTCACTACTTACTGGTCTTGAGTTTTGTTTGTATGTTTGCTTGTTAAAAACAATGGTACCGATGAGCGATAGATTGCTAGCCGCATCCAAAAGATACCTTTTTACTACTTCTACCGCATTATTAGTAAGCAAAGAAATCCATTATTTAACAAATGAGCCACTCTCAAGCTAAGAGGTCAGATTTTACAAGCCTTACTGCTCCCCAATTCTGAAAGACGCAAATGGGAAGTTGGATTATTATGCTGTCTTATATATTCAGAATTCATATCCCTCTGATTAATTGGATTCATATGTAAGTAAGCATCATAACTGGGGTTTGCTCCCCTTCTATGGCATAAATGGTGAAGATGAAGACCATTTATGCTGTAACTGTTCTTTTGTGCATTCTGTTGCTAATAAAAGTCTGGCTGTGGGTGGGTGTTACAAGCAGATTCTGCTCCATCTCCGGGTGGGACTAGTTCTGTGCTGTGCGGCATGTGCCTGCTCGATGTAATAACATCTTCCAAAGTAGAATAGTATGCTTTATGGGCAACATTTACCATACCTGGAAGTTAAGAAACGAGGCCATTTTCAGAAACGTGACTCCAAATATAGGCTTTTGCTCAACTTATCACAGGAGAATTTAAACTCAGAATTGTCGTGAAACTCAAGTTATCGCGGAGAAGAGGTCAGGCTATGAGACATTAACTTCAGTTGTGATCTCTTTTTTTCTGTGTCTTTGTACCTTTTTTTTGTTCCCTGGTTTGGTTTTTCTTTTCTGTTGTATACTTCCCTAATCCATTTCCTTTTTGAGTGCTTCAAACTTCATTTTGAAGCACTCAAACTTGCAGGGCTTGCAGGGCTCTTTGGGAAGGTTAGGTTTCTTTTGAGACTTTGTATTTTTACAGCCACCAATCTTTTTTATATCTGGCTTGGATGTAATTTTCTATTCCTCTCTAATATTACTTTTACCACTTGCTAAATAAATAAGTGTACGCCGAGCAGACCCAAGCTTCCGTTTAGATTACCGACCACATTAAGGACTGTTGTGAATCAACTTCCCCTGCATTAGACACCAAACTAGGGTCTGTTTGGTATGCGGAAGATGATGACCACTGAAACAACAAATAAGGAAATTGTGTTGTGTTTAAAGCTAAGTTTAGGATCTCGTGCTTCGAAATGAAAAACCAAAAAAATCGACACAACAAAAATAGAAATCAATATTCAACAGTTCACATTCAATCCAAGTAAGGGACAGAGAAGATCAAAGAGTATGACAGGACACTACCAGACACTTTATTGACTCAAAACATCCATCTCTTACTTGCAACTTCTACTAAAACAAACCTATGTTCAAGACAAAAAACCACCATATAGAAACCTGCCTTTTATACTTCTTTCAGAAAACTCCTTAATCAACCTCCTCCATCTTGTTTTGCTTCAATAAACTCCTTAATCAACCTCCTCCATTTGCCGTTCCATTTGAGCAATAGGCAAGTGGCCAGGTGCCCACGTACGGTAGTAATTTCCAATTTCTGAGCGGTAAAAAAATGTAGAGTTAACTATACAATATATGGAGGAAACGAGTAGAGACTGATGGAGGTCACGTGGTTAATCCTTTCAAAAAAAAAAAAAAAGGTCACGTGGTTAAACTTGACACGTTAAAAAACAAAACATCATCTAACCTAGAGCTTCATCGATCCTATTCATACGTGTACAAAGGGAACAATTGAGAGTTTCCAAGACAAACGGTGGAACATATCCAACAAATTTTATGTATTTGCTAGCATATTCCACAATTTACTTTTAATTGTATTTATGCCCTCTCTCTTGTTGCTTTCATAAATTTTTTGCTAGGCGACTCCCGAAATTTGAAGGTAACGATTTCTTCCACTTTTCGATCTTTCTTCTTCACTTGCCTTTGATTTCGAAATTCTCTCGTAGTTGTTATAAGAAATCTTAACCTGAATTTTAATTTTTCATGTGAGATAGTTTTTAGGGTTTTATGGGGTTTCATTCTGATGGTGGTGTATCTAACTATAATTTTTTTTATAAAATGACATGATTGAAGATAGATTATAGAAAAAGTTGATTGATTATTATTTATAATAATGGGAGATATTTATACAACATATTCAACAAATTAAATCTCTAAGGAATCCGCTATCCTAAATATAATTAACAAAAAGATAATCCTAAGATTGAAAATATCCGAAAATTATCTATTATCATCCGTTGAGATATATCATTAAATCTATAATGGAGTAGTACGGTTTGATATAAGATTAGTATTAAGTTAAAGCTCAACTAGCCTTCTTCTCCCGATATTATTAGTGTTAAGAGTGAAATTATTTAGGAGCTCAAACAATTGGATTTCACACTCATATAACCTAACTACCTAAGACTTGTAAATACTAGAATTCAAAATAATGACACTCAAAATTCATCATGTGGTAAAACTTATAATTTGTTAGTTTGGGTCAGATTCAGGTGAAGAGAATTCTTGATGAGTCACTTTGATGATGAAACCAAAGGTGACAAAACTCGTTCATTTTACGTAAAACACTTTTTATTAATATATCTCCTAAATTGTTTATATATTATACTTGAGCCATTACGTATAATTAATTGTATGAATGATTCAATGATTCCATTACGTACGTGAGCAAGTTCAATTTATTGAAAATTGATCTTTTATTTTGGTCATTGCCACCCCAGTTCAGCAGAGAGTTTTGCTCCATCAAACGCCTAAGTTGGAGTTCGAGGCCCTTTTATTTTTGGGTGAGATCTACTCTTCTAACAAGTTCATTTTTCCTCCACTGAGAATCGAACCCTCGACCTAAGCGAAGGGAAGCATAGTAATGTCTTTTTCCTCCCACTACGCTCCATGCTTGTTGGTTTGAAAATTGATCTTTGAAACTAGTATAGTAATGTCTTTTTCTCCAGATTAATTGGATTCATATGCTGTTGCCTTGCCAGTCTTAAAAAGCTTCCCACAGGAAGTAAGCTTCATAACTGGGGTTTGCTCCCCTCCTAATGTTTGTATTCTTTGTGGCATAATTGGTGAAGTTGACAACCATTTATGTTGTAACTGTTCTTTTGTGCATTCTGTTGCTAATAAAGTCTGGCATTGGGTGGGTGTTACAAGCAGATAGATTCGGCTCCATCTCTGAATGGTGGGACTAGTTCTGTTCTGTGCGGCATGTGCTGCTCGGAGAAATAACATCTTCCAAAGTAGATTATTATGCTTTATGGGCATCATTTACCATAATTGGAAGTTAAGAAATGAGGCCATTTTCAGAAATGTGACTCCAAATATAGAGGCTTGTGCTCAGCTGGAGAATGTAAACTCAGAATAGTCGTGAAACTCAAGTTATCGAGGAGAAGAGGTCAGGCTATTTGACATTGACTTCAGTTGTGACCCCTGGTTTGGTTTCTGCGTCTTTGTAGCTTTTTTTTATGTTCCCTGGTTCGGTTTTTCTTTTATCTCTGTTGTATACTTCCCCTGTCCATTTCCTTGTTGAGTGCTTTAAACTGAAGTTTGATCACTAAAATATATAGAATGGATTGGCCTACGTTTTTACATGATGTTCTTGATGAGTAGTAGTAGTAGTGAGTGCTATACATGTGGACCGTATTTTCTAGGAACCTTGTAAAGGGATTTGGGAAGGTCATTTGAGAGATTCTTTGTATTTTACAGCCACCTATTTGATATCTTGCTTGGATGTTACTTTTACCACTTGCTAAATAACAAGTGTACACCGAGCAGACCCAAGCTTCCGTTTAGATTACCGACCACATTATCTGTTGTGAATCAACTTTCACTGCATTAGAACCAAATTAGGGTCAGTTTGGTGTGCAGAAGATTATAAAGTTAAGGAGCAACAGACCACAGGAACTAGGAATAAGGGAATTGTGCTGTGTTTTAAGCTAAGTCTTCGAAATGAAAACCAAAAAATTCGACAACACAAATAGAAATCAAGACTTCATATTCAATCCAAGTAAGCGACAGAGAAGCTCAAAGAGTATGACAGGACACTCGGGACACTACCAAACACTTTATTGACTCAAAACATCCATCTCTTACTTGCGCAACTTCTAGTAAAACAAACCTATATTCATGACAAAAACCACCACATAGAACCTGACTTTTATACCTTTTCAGAAAACTCCTTAATCAACCTCCTCCATCTTGCTCTCTTCAGCCCCTTCCTCCTCCAAAGCAGGCATATCAGCATCCTCTGCAGCCTCATCCTCCTCAATGCTCAGACCCAGCTTCAACATCCTATGAATCCTCGCTGCAAAAGTGTTCGGGTCCTCAAGGCTAAACCCAGAAGTCAGAAGAGCAGTCTCGAAAAGCAACAGCACAAGATCCTTAACAGACTTGTCATTCTTGTCAGCCTCAGCCCGCTTCCTCAACTCCTCCATGATTCCATTATCAGGATTAATCTCCATTGTCTTCTTGCTTGACATGTACGAGCCCATGCTCGAGTCCCTCAAAGCCTGAGCCTTCATGATCCTCTCCATGTTAGCAGTCCATCCGTACTCTCCGGTCACTAGACAGCAAGGCGAGTCCACAATCCTGTCGGAAACAACCACCTTCTCAACTTTGTCTCCCAAAATCTCCTTAATAGTCTTGCAGAGGTTCTCAAAGGATTTCTTCTTTTCCTCTTTCTTCTTCTTCTCTTCCTCAGTCTCATCATCAAGCTTCAAGCCTTCCTTAGTGGCTGAGACGAGTTTCTTGCCATCATATTCCTTCAGCTGGCCAACTGCATACTCATCAATTGCGTCGACCATGTACAGAACTTCATAGCCCTTCTTCTTCAGCCTCTCCAGGAAAGGGGAGTTCTCAACAGCCTTCTTGCTTTCACCAGTGATGTAGAAAATATCCTTCTGGCCCTCCTTCATTCTTGTGACATAGTCCTTGAGACTTGTCATCTCCTCACCACTCTTTGTAGAGTGGTAGCGGAGCAGCTCAGCCAGCTTGGCCCTGTTCTGGCTATCTTCGTGAATACCGAGCTTGATGTTCTTGGAGAAGGCATCATAGAATTTGTTGTAGTCCTCTTTGTTCTCTGCAATCTCATTGAACATCTCTATGCATTTCTTGACCAGGTTCTTCCTGATAACCTTCAGAATCTTGTTCTGCTGCAGCATCTCACGAGAGATGTTCAATGGCAAGTCATCAGAGTCAACGACCCCCTTCACAAAGCTAAGGTACTCGGGCATGAGCTCCTCGCAGTTGTCCATGATAAACACCCTTCTCACGTACAGCTTGATGTTGTTCAGCTTCTTGCGGGTGTCAAAGAGATCGAATGGAGCCCTCTTTGGCACGAAAAGGATGGCCTTGAATTCAAGCTGACCCTCCACTGAGAAGTGCTTAACAGCCAGGTGGTCTTCCCAGTCATTGGTCAAACTCTTGTAGAAGGAAGCGTACTCCTCCTTCGTTATCTCCTCTGGCTTCCGCAGC
The DNA here is from genome assembly GCA_964016875.1 of Fallopia convolvulus. Lineage (NCBI taxonomy): Eukaryota > Viridiplantae > Streptophyta > Magnoliopsida > Caryophyllales > Polygonaceae > Fallopia > Fallopia convolvulus. The sequence continues at coordinate 51,893,612 of OZ024731.1, read as the reverse complement.
CAGATGGGTTTCTGCTTGTTGATGAGCTGCCACTCATGAGACACTTCCTTTATCTTCTTCTTCTTTTTACCCTCTTTCTCCTTTTCTTCGTCAACTTCCTCAATCTGACCTTCCTCTTCCTTCTTGGGCTCATCATCCTCGTCATCACTGATCTCTTTCTCAGTGGTCTTCTCTGTCCAGAGATAGATAGGGTAGCTAATGAATTCGGAATGCTTCTTCACAAGGTCCTTAATCCTCCTCTCCTCCAAGTACTCCAACTGCAAAGAAAATCAAAACCATCAGCAACTAATTCACTACTGAAACCTAACAGAATAATATCAGATCAGTTAATGACATACCTGATCCTCTTTGAGGAAGAGGGTAATCTTGGTACCCCTTCCAAGCTGCTCGCCACTGGTATCTCTAGTCACAGTAAATGAACCACCGGCTTGGGATTCCCAGACGTATTGCTCATCATCATTGTGCTTGGTGGTTACAATAACTTTCTCAGCAACCAAATATGCAGAGTAAAAACCAACACCAAATTGCCCAATCATGCTAACATCTGCTCCAGCCTGCAAGGCTTCCATAAACTCCTTGGTTCCAGATCGGGCAATGGTACCCAGATTGTTCACCAGGTCTATTGTACAACAAATTACACAAGATCAGGTCACAGTTTTGCACCATCATAAACTTCACTAAAAGTATCCAATTTCAGAATGTAACACAACTTTGACAATATGAAAACAAATCACACACCAATCGACTTGCCAAGATCAGGTTATATTTAAACCCTCCATAAACTTCACTAAAAGCACATTGAATTCAAAACAGTCAAAGAAGCATATTGCAGAGTCCAATCATTATGAACAATTTGTATAAACCACTAGAATTAACAGAAAACTTAAGCAAGGATCTAACCATTATATCATAATATATCAAACAACACACGACGAGTTAATTAGTCTGATTTGAATGTAGTTTCACTTCATCATCAATCATCAACCATTTGCATCTCATTGGGGCTTAGAAATTAGAAGATTGATTCGGCTTCAGGAAAAAAAAATGATACGTATATAATTACTGAACAAATTATTGCTGATCAATTTATCATAGAAGCAACACCACAATGACTGAATTAAACTCATGTGAATGTAATTTGATTTCGTCATTAATGATTTGCATCTCATAGGGACTTTGATTCGGCTTCAGAACAAATATAAGTAACTGAATAATTCTTGAATCACTAATTGATCAATTTCTCCGTGTTCGCATGTACAAAATTTATCAATCAAAATTCCATATCGCAGCAAAAACGCAACAGAGAATGCCCGCACGAAAATTTTCACGCAAATAAATAAATTACTATATTAAAATAGCGAGTGACGATCGAATTACCTGCTTTGGTCATTCCGATACCGCTGTCGATGATCGACAAGGTCTTGTTAGCCTTATCGGGAACAAGACGGATGAACAACTCTGGCTGTGCATCGAGTTTGCTCTTGTCCGTCAAACTCTCAAACCTAATCTTGTCCAATGCCTGTAAAAATTGCAGAACCATAAGCGTAACTCTGTCAGAAACAAAACGTCAACCTGCACAATATTGCAAAACCAAATGAAAACCGCAAATAGAGATGAGAAATGGAACTTACATCCGAAGAGTTACTGATGATCTCGCGGAGGAAGATCTCCTTGTTGCTGTAGAAAGTGTTGATGATAAGGCTGAGAAGCTGGTTGATCTCAGCCTGGAAGGCAAAAGTTTCCGCATCTGCCATCTGGACATCCACCATTGATTTGCTACCTTCGAGAGAGATTTGAAATGTAAGACACCGATGGAAAGCGAGAGAGATTGGTTTTTAAGAGAGCGGACGCGAAGAGATATTGATGAAGTCTGAAATCAATCGTGATCCTTTGAGCTGAGATTTATGAGGTATTTATACACGAAGCAAGGAATTCGGGAGTCTTGTGCTTCTGGAGCCTTCTACTCTGTTCGAGAGCGCCAATTTGCTTATTATGGAGCATTTTTTTTCTATTTTGTTTATTATGGACCATTCTTTTATTATTTTGATTTTTGATTTGTACTGGATCGAGAATGTTCGACCCAACCGTAGAAGTCTGGAATCTTCGGCCTTCTAAACAGGCCGAGCGAAATTGTGGTAGCGGCCGAGTAAGGACGACCAAAAAAAAAAGTACCAAATTTTTTTATATGAAAATTTCTTTTAGTGTTCCAAAATTTTTGCTTCTTCTTAGTACTACTTTTAGTATCTAAAAAACTTATTTCTTTTAGTACTTTTAAGATTTTAACTTTTTCTATTAACACCCTTCTTTGGTTTAAATAAGTTAAAAATTTAAGGTCATTATTATGTTCATTATTCTTAAATTAGTATGTTTTGACTATTAAAACATCAAAATTCATAACCTAATTATTTCAATTTGAATTTGTAAACAATTTTTTAAATAACCCATTAAAATAGAGAATTGCTTTAAAATTCAAATTGATGTACTTTGGTTATGATTTTAAGTGTTTTAAGATTACTAATATAAGATAATGAACATAATGATAAGCTTAAAATAAACTAATTTAAACTGGAGAGGGGTGTCAACAAAAAAAACCAAAATCTTAAGAATACCAAGAGGAATAATTTTTTTTCTAGAACACCAAAAGAAAAAAGAAAAAGCATAAGGACACCAAAGGAACTTCCCTTTGGTCAAGACATCTCTTGAACACAAAACCACCATTGATACCGTCCTTCAAGAATATTCTAGATAAAAAATTATGCTTTTAACCACAATAGTCTCTCTTATCTCTTTTTGGTTTCGTCAATTATAAAGTTTCAATTTGACGAAGAATAAATTGGCTTTGTGAACTCTATTCGCAGTAAAGGAGGAGACAATGATAAATATAGTTTCAAATATTAAACACAATCTTCAATCAGGGACACAACAGAAGCGAAGAAGAATAAAAAAAACTCCAATATGCCAATTTGTTGAAGAATAGGCCACCTCTTATAGAATGTCGATAGAAAGAGGATTAAGATCTCATTTTGTATCATTTTAGAAGCATTGGATTTGGTTTCATATTTGAAGGATTTTAAATAGGGTAATTTGCACAAAGTCACCCTTAAATTATGCCATTTTAAAAAAACACCCGTAAAAATTAATATTACGTAAAATCACTCATAAACTAGCTTCCGTTATCAATGAACCAACACCCCTTGCCCCGTTAAACTTTCTTCATATAAAAAGTAAAAGACCCAAAATGGCCCTTATATTTCGGGTTAGGAGAAGCAAACCCTCTCCAAAAGCAACCCCTCTATTAATTTGTGGAAAGAAGACACCAAAATCTCTCCTTCGATATTGCTAATCGGGTGAAGGTGATAATGTAGGAAGCGAACGCTAATGAGTGCCTCAACAATCCCTTATCATCATGAAAAACGAGGCCAACTCTATCTACAAAAATGATGAAGAATAAGGGGAACTTGAAGGCTCATATCCACTTTACAAATTTGACAAATTAACATATAGGGCAAAGTAAGTCGATAAGGTGGCTAAATTTGGGAGTGATTTCAGCAACGTTAATGGAAATTTTTAAAGGTTTGATTTTGGTTATTAAATCAAGTGATCGTCAACTCTTTGATTTAGGATTTGTAATTTTATTGCAACTTTTTTTCACAAAGCTTTGCAAAATTGAAAAATAATTGTAAAAGATTTTTTACTCTCAGTTTTTCATGATCAGATATTGGATAATATGAAGTTTAAGTCGGGGTTTCTTATAAGATTTGTGAAGACTCGACAAGTAGTGGTTTGTTACAAGATGTTGGAAAATCCGATCAGTTTTGGTTTTGTATAATTTTGGATAATTTGACAAAATTAATATTACGTAAAATCACTCATAAACTAGCTTCCGTTATCAATAAACCACCGCCCCCTTGCCCCGTTAAACTTCCTTCATATAAAAAGTAAAAGACCCAAAATGGCCCTTATATTTCGGGTTAGGAGAAGCAAACCCTCTCCAAAAGCAACCCCTCTATTAATTTGTGGAAAGAAGACACCAAAATGTCTCCTTCGATATTGCTAATCAGGTGAAGTTGATAATGTAGGAAGCGAACGCTAATGAGTACCTCAACACAATCCCTTATCACATGAAATGAGACCAACTCTACCTACAAAAATGATGAAGAATAAGGGGAACTTGAAGGCTCATATCCACTTTACAAATTTGACAAATTGACATAGAGCAAAGTAAGTCGATAAGGTGGCTAAATTTGGGAGTGATTTCAGCAACGTGAATGGAAAATTTTTGAAGGTTTGATTTTGATTATTAAATCAAGTGATCGTCAACTCTTTGATTTAGGATTTTGTAATTTTATTGCAACTTTTTTTGACAAAGCATTGCAAAATTGAAAAATAATTGTAAAAGATTTTTTACTCTCGATTTTTTCATGATCAGATATTGGATAATATGAAGTTTAAGTCGGGTTTCTTATAAGATTTGCGAAGACTCGACAAGAAGTGGTTTATAATAGGTTACAACATGTTGGAAAATCCGATTAGTTGTGGTTTCGTATAATTTTGGCTAATTTGACAATTACGCTTAATTTAATGTGATTGGTGAAATTTGAGGTTTCTAATTGGATTTTGGCTTCTTAAATTTAGTAGAGGCAATCCTAATTAATTACAAGACATGTTACTGATATGATGAGTCGTTCTCACCATCAACATTAGAAATTATAAGAAGATTGACGTGATAGAGAGGAAATATGGGACATGAGAAGGTCAAGAGTAGAAGAAATTAAAGAGGTTCAAAGGAAGACTTAAAGTTTGAAGCTTCAATGAATTTCAATAGATGGGATTAACTCATGAATGTTGAGGAAAACTTATGGTACAATAAAAGTGTATCTTGATGAGATTGAAAGAATAGAAATGAGGAGAATGAATTCCAGTGTGTGATTGATAGGGATCGGAAACTAATGTTCTTCAAACAACAATTTCTATTCACAAGAGCGGGTTCTTGAGTAAGGAAGAACAAGAACCGGGCTTGCTTGTGTATTCCATTGAAAAGAGTACAATTAGGGAAGAAGAAAGGAAAATTACAATCTGATTTTCTGCCTAATCTCTCAACTCTCCTTGTGGCTTTATATACAGCTCACAAGTTACAAAGACTACAGTTGCCACGTGTACCTTACTAATTTCCTATATCAAATCCTCCCTGTTCAGAAAACCTTGACCTCAAGGTTTTAAAAGTACGAAACATCTACGACAGCCTGGAAGAAAGTAGTTAGTAACATTTTTCTTGTTGATGACAAACCACATGGTAACTATGAACCCAAATGGTGGCAATGCCTCATTAATTGCAGCTTGACCAGGAAGATAATCTTGTGTCCCATTCAAGATAACTCTCAATACTCAACAAGCATCAACCGTGATAGATTGAACCTCCTTAAATTGTATATAGCACAGCCACACTACCAACACCAAGGCATTATCAATAGGGCAACCAACAGAAGATAATTTCTAATTCGTTGATGAAAAACCAACAACATACTAGTTAACATCCTAAAATTGCAAATGACCAAGCAATTACCCACATTATCCTTTGAGCTAATGGAAAGTGTTCAACTGAAGCAGACAAATGTTTTGATATTAACCAGAGATGAACATCACCATATTCACTTCCATTTGACATGTCTCCTCTGAGGTATAATATCATAATCTCAGTATCTTCAGTCACATTAGTCAATGGCTTCAAGAGTAAATTCCCACCAGGATCAAAAGTAAATTCTCCATAATCAAGTTTAGTGATCCATTTATCAGATTCCAGCACTAGAAAGGCATCAATACCTCTCATCATATGTGATTTAAAGCTCTGTTGCTCAGAATTTGACGAAAAAATCAGCTTCCGTCATTCCATTTCAAGTCTGTCTTTGAACCACATAACCTGAGATGTTGCAAACATTTTCACCCTATCAGAATTGTCAGCAAGCAAGGATGGATTCTTATTATCGTTAGTAGAGATATTACACCTCCTAATCTCATCAAACAACTTTTGTCCATGGCAATTTTGTGAGTAGGGTGTTTTATCAAACACCTAGTGTGCATCTTGAATGAAATTTTCCAAAGAACAACTCTGACTACTTGTTGCTTCTGGTGACTTTGTCAATCCATCTTGACATACGATTTCTTCAATTGGAGTTACCATCTTGCTTAGACAGTTGTTGGTTCTGGCATCCAAAGACCACTCGCCTTGGTCGCCAAGATGAACAATTGGAAGTTCTTCACGATGGTCCAGTGATAAACCTTCCTTCAACTTGGTATTAGCTGAATTAGGCAACATTGATCCAAAATCTTGAAGGTTTTCGTGGGAGTTCCTATCAAAATTTTGCAATTCCGATTGAAGAACTTGGTTATCGTCTTCTTGAGACGTAGGAATCGGAATTGAAACTAACGAAGTCGGTGGAAAACTTTTCTCGGTTGGTACTGACTGGAATGCGCGTCCCTTTGGATATGCAATTTCATACATCCTTCCATAAGCATAGGCTTGGATCACCGTTTGTGATCGAATGGATTGCACTTCTCTCCGAGTATCCTCTCTTAATCCAACGATAAACCAGCTAATCAAGAAATCTTCCGGCAAGTTGAGGCTTCTCTGAATTGAATCAAACGCTTCATAATACTCTTTGATGCTTCCGGTTTGTTTTAATTTCTTCAATCGGTAAAGTGGATCTTCCTCCATAAAAGCCCACAGTGAATGGATAGACCTGTAACCCGCCATTGATGCCGAGGAGGACTGCTCTGATACCATTTGGTACAGTAAAAGTGTATCTTGATGAGATTGAACGAATAGAAACGAGGAGAATGAATTCTAGTGTGTGATTGATAGGGATTGGAAACTAATGTTCTTCAAACAACAACTTCCATTCACAAGAGCGGGTTCTTGAGTAAGGAAGAATAAGAACCGTGCTTGCTTGTGTATTCCATTGAAAAGAGTACAATTAGGGAAGAAGAAAGGAAAATTAAAATCTGATTTTCTGCCTAATCTCTCAACTCTCCTTGTAGCTTTATATACAACTCACAAGTTACAAAGACTACAGTTGCGACGTGTACCTTACTAATTTCCTATATCAACTTAACGAGGGCAAGGGGGGATGGTTCTTTATTAACGGAAGTTGGGTTATGGGTTATTTTAAGTAAAATTGTTTTTATGTGTATGTTTTCTGAAAAATACCATAGTTTAAGGGTGATTTTGTGTAATTTAACCTTTTAGATAAATAGGTATGTGTGTACCTTTTCAATTTAGGGTTTAATTTTAGGTAGAGTGAAAATGGGATTAGGTTAGAAGAGGAGATTTCTGGCATGTTAATATTATAGGAAATGAATCCTGGATCTAGAGGGAGCTGCTTAAGCTTAGATATGCTATGTTGAGTTCTCTTAATGTGAGTGCCAATTAGATGACAAACCATGTGACAAAGGTTTTTACTAGAAAAAATGGCAAGTTAAACTGTATGGTTGTTTATGATCAACTTAGAAAACATGGCCTTTTGCCTAGACTGGTATGATGTGATTTGGAATGACATCCACTCTAAAAAAAATGGGCCTTCCACTGTTGGCTAGCAACTTTGTAAAGATTGCCTACAATTGAGAAGCTATATCACTGGGGTGCTATTCAATTTAATAAATGTGTGTTATGTGGAAGCCAAGTTGAGAGTGAAAGTTATTTATGGTTCTCATGTTCCTTTTCCCAAGAAGTAGCCAATATTGTGTGGACGTGGCTTGGAGTCCATATTAGGTTTCCCACTTTGCAAGGCTGGTTGAACTAGTTTGCTCAATCAAAAAGCAGGAATAACAACATCTTTCAATCAAAACTCACAAGTTTGATGAGATTTTTTTATTATATTTGGCGGATGAGGAATGGTGTTATTTTTTTAGGGTACTACCCCTAATGCTAAAGTTTGTGCAACCTCAAATCATTAATGTTTGCAAGCTTAAAGTGAAGCTAAAGTTGAGCAACGGGAGAGGATGAGCATTAAGGGCAAAATTACAGTTTTGATTTTCTATGTGTGGGTTTTGGCTAAGTTAGGTTTTTGGTTTTTTGGTTTTGAGAGTTTTTTCCCTCCTTTGTTTCTTGATGAGTGCTCTAGCTGAGGCTATCATGATGAGGCAAGAATGAGGATGACCTTCACCATTGCTTGTTCTACGTGCTTGTCATTAATATGAGCAAGATAGAGGTCCTAGATGGGCTATGAAAGACTCTCTCCTCTTTGTTATTCTTTGTGGGTTTTGGGTTGGTTTTCTAGGTAGATCATGTATTCATGCTTACCCCTGCTCTCCCTTTGTGGAATGATGTTACTGATGTGCATCATGCGGACATGTTTGGAAGATTGTTGCTCATAGTTGCTTTATGCCTAGTTAGTGTCGAGTGTGATGGTATTAAGACACTAATTTAGCCCTTATTGGAAGTTTTGGGAAGCATTTAGGTATTCTTGAGTTGTATTTTATTTGTTTGGTTTCCACCCTTTCTAATCTCGTTCTTTCTTCTATAAAAATTTACCATTTGTAGAAAGATTGGGGCCTTGGGGGGTGAAAAAATTGCTTACCAAGGAAAAAAGAAGAAAAGTAGTTGATAGTAAGAAGAGAACCATCTTAGATGACAAACTTAGACGGCTATGAAGAAAAATAGAAGTAGAATTGGCCAATACATTTGTATAGATGAGGATATGGAGTGAGTGTCTAAATAATCATCCAATCCATATATTTGTAACTAATCATGAAAATTAATTTTTACTAAACAAATACTTATTGGATAAAAGATATCCATAAATAGAATTATGAATATCAATTATTAATATCTGCAATATCACACTGGGCCTTTGGGTAAAAACCACGTAATCTAAAACGCAAATTCTTTATCCCATATGTGCGTTCCACTTTCGTGTTCCAATTAGTTATATAAATATTAAATTAATGTTATAAAATTTTAAAATTTGTATTTATATTTTAAAACAATTATATGTATATGTGTGTGCGCGCAATTTTTTAAATTGAAAATCACATTAAACAATTTTTTAAAATTAAAAAGGTAATATTTTATACGAAAATTATTCTCTTAAAATTTAAAAATTTTATAATATAATTTTTAATATGAAAATATGTACAGATATATATGATTGTTTACTATATAAATATTATTTTTAAATATTGTTTAAATTTTAAGTAGAATATGAAAATGGAAATTGGAGGATTTCGATCCATGTGGATCCCATCTATTGAGACCACTCTCAATCTCAAATATGAAAGATTTTCGCCCAAATCAACATTGGCCGCATTGATGACGACGACCGGGTAATCGGCTGCGCAAAGAAGTCGAAATCTCAAAACCACTCCGTCGTTTCTGAAAATTTCAAATCCTCCGCCGTCAAGAATGCGACGCACCAGCCGATGACGGGTGGCGAAAGATCGCGAATGAAGCTGAAGAAGAAGAAGCTCCGGCATGTTCCCGACTTTCACCGCTCTTCTTCCATGGACTCTCGATTCTCTCTCCCACTCTCCCGTTCCGGCCGATTCTCCTTAGTTTTCTCCCTTTTTCTGATCGCATATATCGTCGCCGTCTTTAACATTTCGTGGAACGATTGGTTTTGGACTTCTAACAGTCCCCATCGATCAGCTCAAATTTACACTATTGAAGTAGTCAACGACTTTCCTCACGATCCTAAGGCCTTCACACAAGTATGTAGATTGTTGTTTGTTCTTCTCTTTTTTAGTTGAGTTTGTTTGATTTGTTAGGATCGGTTAACGAATGAAGATTGGGAATGAAATTGAACTCATCGCTATTCGCCAGGTGCTCATGGAAGATTATGTTGATGTTTCAACAAAGAGCTATATTGAATTAGATTAAAAAGTGGCTATCAGGCTATTTGATCAGTTGCTTTGATGTGATCATAGAGTACTGAAATTATGTTTACATGATGTTCATGTAAGGTTGTGTGGTGCTCACTTAGGGGTCTTTTTTCTCCTTTTCATTTTTGGCTTAGCTTTCAAATCCTCTTCTCCCGAAGCAGTGAGCTTCTAGGTGCATTTTAATGGTCTATTCAAATTTATAAATATTGGCTGAGATCTGTCAAATAGTTTTTCTCTTTCCCAAAATTTACTCATCGTCTGCTTGTTAAAGGTTCTTGGCATTAGTTGCGTCAATATTTTAATCTAGTATCGACCATAAATGTAACGAATTGACTGTGGGCATGCCTTTGTGACGAACTAATCTCTTTTTATGCTTGCTTTCAGGGTCTTCTTTATGGGGGAAATGACACCTTGTTTGAGTCTACTGGTCTTAATGGGAAGGTAAGTTTGAGTTTCTATTACTTCTATAACTCTCTAATATCAGATGGTCGATGGAATTATAGTCATCTCCTTTTCTGAACTCAAGCTTGTTCTTCATACTGTCCCTATTGGTGGATATTTATGTACTTCATGGCATTAGTTTTTGAGCAGCATTTGCATTACCTTCTGTTGGTAAAAGTCTGTAAATAAGACTTAATGATATTTATTTAAAGGAAATATAATTCTGAAATTAGTGGGGAGAAATCCTGAAATGTTAAAATTTGTGGCTGAGATTCTTTCAGATTAACTTCCTAACCGTCTAAAAACTGATTTCCCTAACTGAATTTCTGAATCAACTGTCGCAGAGAGTTCAGAAAATTCTCTATAAATAAGAGAATGGTTTCTTCACAAGAAAAAGATAAAGAGAGAAATTCAGATTTGCTGTCTGATTTCTAGAGGACTTTGTTGTATCCTAGGAGGTGAATTTGTCTGAAACCCTACAACAATTGATAAGGGGACAAATATCACTTTAAAGATAGCGATCTTTTCAAGTTTTCATGCCTCCAAGCAATTTCTAAACAAATTTCCAACACCTTCTCCTGGATGCTTGAGTGAATTTGACTTTTAAACATTCATTTGGAAATTTTCAATTCATTGCTGAGAAAAAAGGGTAGGAGTGGTAACAGACTAACAGCTTGGTTACCAGAAAAAGAGTGAGACACATCTCTGAGTGCAAATTATGCAGGAAACCTAGTATCCAACAATAAAGCCTTGAATTATACATTACCTTCTAATTTATGATATGAATAGGAGCATGGTTGATTTGATATTCCATTAGAACACTCACCTAGAGGTTTAAAAGGGTACTGTTTGGAGATGTCAGGCAAGAATATCTATAGACTTGGTGAAGCAATCCTGAAACTAATTTTTCAAACTCTCAGACCTTGCCTACGGTGCAGTAATATGCTTCATTAACCATCCTGTCTTGTTCAGGTTTTGATCCTATGACTTGTCCCATCATTATATTGATTATGTTCGTGTGAAATTGTCTCCTCCACTAGTTAAGATGGTTATTCTGTTCATATTCTCCCACTTGCTACCTTTTTGGCTTAATGTTGGATTTACTCTTAGTTTACCTTGATGTGCACTACATATTGACTTCTTCCCCCTTCTTTCATTGCAGTCATCTGTGCGAAAAGTAGCACTGCAAACTGGAAAGGTACCAATATATGTCAAGAATGTTGTTCATGAGCTGCATATAAATATCCCTTGACACATATTTAACTGTCCCTGTTTCCAGTTTGTGATGTGTGCAATTAAGTCCTGCAATCAAGTTAAGAGAATTGTTTTAAGTAAAACTCCACTTCTGCCCCTGAATTTTGGGGTACAAGATAAAGTAGTGAAGTCAGTTGTTTTCTGGTGGTAGTGGGAAATGATTATATTGAAACAGCTGTATGTTTCACAACTTACAATGTCATGTAACATACAGCTGTATATTGTTTTTTTGGTTAAAAAAAAACAGCTTTAAAGTGTTATTGCCAACACAATGTCATGTAACTTGATGGTGATAACACTTTATGACAATATTAACTAACATGAGTTACTATTATAAAAGTCTATCTTGTTCATCTATTTGACACGACAACATGACTTATTGGCGTCTTTTCATGGCACTGTCCGCACCAACACCTAATTATTGCAATTTTTTGATTTAAGTAGTGGTTGTGCTGCTGTCTGCATACCACCTATAAGTTCTTATTTTTTAAACTAGTTTTTCTAGCCTTAAATTTTTTATTTTCCTGTGGAATTCCAGGTTGAGGCTCTGCAGCGAATGGAAAACTCTTTTTTTGGTGAAGGGTTAACTCTTCTTGGTGAAAGGTAGGTATAAAATATGCATGATAGTAAAAATTGTTGTTGTTGTACCGTACAGTGAATTGAATTGGCATGAACAATAACACAAGTGCTCTCTTATCATTGTTAGCAAGATCACTGAATTGTAGAAAAAAATGGCATTGCAGCCTAATGGAGGACATTTCACCAATTCCTTATAATTTACACATCAAAACGTCTTGGCATGTGACGAGAGGTTTTAGGAATATTTTAAAGATGACATTACTTTTGAACTTAAGCTCGAATGAAGCTGTTTTTGAAACCTTTCTAAAGAAAACTAACAAAAACCAGAATCTATGAAAACACTTAAATTAGATCCATTCTTTCAGTTTCGAATTTTTGAGCTAGATCTTAGTAATCATGCAATGTTCTTGCATGATTATCCAGTTAAGGGCATGGGGATAATATTGACCATGAAACCATAGGCTGTGGAATTTAAAATAGAGGACTACTAAAACTTACCCTTTCCCTGTTCTATACTTCGAGCTAGCCTTAACTTGGCGCGTTATCAGCTCAAATTAAGCTCAAGACAAGTATGATAATTATTCTGATATTATGGTGATATTTTCTTCTGTAGGTTATATCAAGTTGCTTGGTTGACGAATGATGGTTTCATTTATGACAGGAATAATTTAAGCAAAGTCTGTGATCCACCTTTTTCTTCCTTGCCATTATTCTCTTTTGGGTGTATACTTAGTTAAATGCTTTTTTAATCTATTTCTCAAGCCGATAGAGGATCTATGAATTCAATTTCCAACTTCTTTAGTTTGTAGCTGACATGGTCATGTTCGTATAGTTGAAGCATGACTTATTGACTTGTGCATTTTATGTGTGTAAAACTGTGCATCAAGCTCCTTAGTTACCTGTAGAGAGTAGATTGTTTTTTTCAGGCAACTCTCTGCTGTGCTCAGAAATGCTTGCCGTCATTCTGAAATTAAAGATCGAGAACTAGTCATCACAGGAGTTAACCTATCAACAATAATCCTGATACACTTTAATTAGATCCAGATATCCAGATGTTTTGTTACTTTATAAATGCTTTAGCCTGGTATTAGTTTTTTGCTTCAACCTATCATGTTTGAAAACTTCTTAAAATAACATTTTCCATCTTTCTTTCTTGTGCCCTCACAAGAAGCATGCAAGTGGTTGCCACATTTTAGAGATTTTCTTGATTTAGCACCAAGTTGAAAATAGCAAACTTTTGAAGAATATAACCTCTTCTGGTCACTTTTACTATTCTGTTGGTAGTGGCCTCCTTGAACTGGAGTATGTATGCTAAGAAATTTGTACTTGTGATAAAGTTGCCAAAGCTGTATTTCTAACTACATTTTCTACACGTTTCTCATTGATCACAACAAATCTCATGCCTAATACCTTGATGCTTTTTTAACAACAAAATAAAAATAAACATCATCATCCATGGGTCATCATCTGTATTTCCTTTTTATTGTGTTAATGCTTTCTTTAATAAATTCGCTACAAGTTTTTCATTCTTTCTGGCAGATCACAAAATTTACTCATCAGATGACAGATGGGTGGGGACTTGCAACTGATGGAAAAATCCTTTTTGGAACTGATGGAACTTCCATGTTGTACCATATTGATCCTCAAACCATGGAAGGTTCCTCATTAAACTGTTATGGTTCCTTTTAGTTTTAAAGTGTTTCTCATTTTTTCAGTACAATTGAGACTTCTGACTCCCCCCTCTTTTTTCTTTCATGGTGGATGCAATAAGCTTCTATAATTCCAAATATAAGCTTGTTAGGTTTCTACCTTGACTTGGGCTAGTTTGCTTTTGATTTATGCAGTGATAGAGAAACGCACCATCAAATATAAAGGTCATGAAGTGCACCACTTGAATGAATTAGAGTTCGTAGATGGTGAAGTATGGGCAAATGTTTGGCAGGTATCTCATATACATAAATTCACCCCCCCTTCATGTTTAAAAAACCCATACCAATGTGAACTTGGTTTGTCAAAAATGTGTTTTACACACAACAGTTTTTTTAAAGGCGCGTGCATACCAGTTAATAGCATTAGGGGTGTATGCATTGTGTCAAGGACCGACAAAAGTAGGAAGAGAGCTATGCTGGTTAGTGTACTGAGTACTGACACAAACTTGCACCTAAACATGTTTTGCATGCCCAACAGTACTATGATTCATATGTTTTGCTATTTGAGAACACTCTGCTCATCTATCCTACTTCACTACATGATTTGCACTTTTTTGCTCTAAATTCCCCGATCAACAGTCATCACTTCCTAATTAGACCTTACTGAACCTTGTTTTACTGATAGTTGCAAGTATAGCAAGGCAATATCTTTATTCACATTAAAATGCAGCTACGCTGTTAATTGTGTTCAGTTATGGTTAATGACTCGATTCATCTTGCTTCCTGATGTCCAAAATTAAATTTGCTTCCAGACTGATTGCATAGCAAGAATATCACGTGAGGATGGTTCTGTGCTTGGATGGATTATTCTCCCAGAACTAAGGTTGGATGCCTGTTCTGTTTCCATTTTTCAATTCTTACTCATTAAGATGATCTAAGCTGTCATTTTCTTTTCCTAATTGGGTTATTTTTTTTCTCTTCTCTTTTCTTCTACAGGAAAGGATTGTTACGAGCAGGTATAAGGGTATGTGTTGATTGCTCAAAAGTCTAAACCATTAGTTTCTTAAAACCTCTTTCAGACATATCAGATGATCATTCCGACCTTATCTGATGTATTTATCTGATTACCATGTGCTATTATGCCAGAATATTGACGTTCTAAATGGCATAGCATGGGATGAGGACAAAAATCGACTTTTTGGTAATCTCTACCTCTCAATGTTCCATTCTTAACTTTTAGTCATTTTTTTCTTTTTATTGCAACTGATGCTAATGGTGAACATAAGCAGCATAGATTTGGGTTCATTAGACGGTTATTGAACACTGCTACTGAAACTAATCTGCAAATTTATTTTCTTTTAAACTGAAATCTCTGAGCTTGTCTTCCACACATAAATCTAAAATGTGTATACTGGCCAAACAAGACAACCTAGCGTCTCTTTGTTCATAAACTTCTCTTAGAGCCAAGTTAAAACCAGGTTTAAAGTAAACTTCAAAAAAGAATTAAAAAATTCTGTAGTCACAACTCAGTCTAGCCCTAGATTAAGAGTTGTTGCCTCCCTGCTGATCTCCAATGTGTACAATGCAAAAGGTAGGTGGTTTTCTGTTAACATCAAACTTATGGGTGTTTCAGTTTTAGTTTTCCACATAACCAAAACTAGGAGTTTTGGTATATCTGGATAGTATTTAAAAAGCAAACAAACAAAAACAGATTTGCATATATTTACATTTTGCTTGTTAATCATAACAAGTGTCATGAAACTTGGATCATAAACTGGTAATCTTCGTCCGTATTTACTAGCCCTTTGCTGTATTGTGCGATTTTGATAATCCATATTTCCACGTTATTCTAGTGACTGGAAAACTCTGGCCAAAGCTATATGAGATCAAGTTGCGTCCTTTGAAGGGAGAGCTCAGTGTAGATATTGAACAGCTATGCATCACAATGCCATTCAAGTTCTGAGAGTCTTGATAGAACAGTCATTGCGAACTATTGTCAAGGGTAGTGTAAATGCTGTGATTGCCGCCCAGTGATGCAAACATGTGTTAGTACTTTGCCGATTTTACCCTTGTATCTTAAATTTCGAAGTCACTGAAATATAACATTACTAACTACTAATACGATTTTATAGTACGGTTATAATTTCATTTTGAAATCATCTAAATTGTCAAGTACAAAAAATTAATGATTTTGACATCTTTGTCGATTTGTAATTGGAAAAAAATGAAATAAAGTTGTTTTGTATTTCTCATTCCGCTCTTTTTTTGGTTGATTGTTTTATATTTTTCTTAGTACTTCTTTCAGCATCAAACTAATCGACAACGGTTTGTAGATTTAAGACTAGGATTGGAGATCAAATGAGAATTATTATTATCATGTAAAATAAGAACAAATTTCATCCTTTGATTTTGTGAGATCAAGGGTCTAGATGAGCTGCTATCAACACTCACACTCCTTTGTTTTTTAAAGCTAAAAGACTACTTTTGTCATTTTACTATTCTTTTACTCCATCCGTCCCATATTGTTTGTCCAAAAACATATTGCACAAGTATTAAGAAAATTTGAGAGAGGAAAAAGCTACCAATGAGAAGAGGAGAAGTTGTGATAGTGATGGGTAAAAAGGTGGAAAATGAGAAAGAGAAAGGAAATTACCAAAAAAGGTAGAGTTTTTATTGGATAATGTAGGTAAAGGTGATATTATATAGAGGTAATATTGTAAGAAAAAATTGATATAAAAGGAAAGTTGAAAAGGTGGACAAACTTTTCGGGACACCCGAAAAGGAATACTAGTCAAACTTAATGGGACAGAGCAAGTATTTTTAATTCTACCTTTCAGCCCTAAATTGCTCCTCCCTCTCTCTACGTGATGAATGGCAACGTGATGAACGGCAACGACTTCGTGCGAGATTAATCTCGATTCCTCTTTCGATCTCGATCTCCCCTTCGTTCGACACATACTCTTACTCCAAATTGAAGACACATTGAATTTAGGAAGTGGTTATGAAGAATACTTAAGAAGAGTTTAGTTTGGTGGATGATTTGTTGATCTTAAATAATTCCTAAATTTTTTGTTGTTTATGGTTCTTTGTTGCTTGAGATCATGGAGAAATGTATTGTACTCTTGGTTTTGGGATAGGAAATAAATTTTTATAGAAACTAGAATTAAAAATTGTATGCTTATTTGATTGCCCACAAAGTATTTGATAAAATGTCTCAATGAGCATGGTTTGCTAAAATGTCTTGGAGTATTGTTTTTACTGTTGTAATTAGTGAATATGAAGATAATGTGGACAAATTGCAAGACCTTTTCATGTATTGATGATGTTTTAGTGTTCAAATTTCCTCTTGTGGATAAAATGAATGTTTGCATATGATGCTTAGTATGCTTTGTTGGATATGCTTTTGTGTTTATGTCTATGCCTAGTTATCCACATTGAATAGTAAGATATTGTTTTGAATAAGCAATTAGTATCCTTGTGATCTTTGTTAGATCGCTTCACTTACAATTCATATTGTTATTTTATATGAAACACATTATTATTTTTAGTGAACTTTCTTGTTTAATATTATGAACCACAATGACAATAATTGTGAACTAACTGAACAACAGTATTTTGCACATTTTTACTAGATCTCTTCTTTTTCTCCCTTTTATTGTAGGTTGTTCATCAAGCTCCGGACAACCTAATTTGTCTAATTCAGATAATGATGCTAGTATTGATGAGGTTCAATTGAAGGGTCTTGATAATGATTTTAGTGTTGATGGTGTTCCATTGGATGCTGATGAAGTCCATGATGCCTATATTCTTCAATTATCACAAGATTGTTCTTATTTCATTCCCAATTGTCCAAACGAGTATAAACCACACGAAGGTCAATATTTTATCACATTAGATGAAGGTATCTCCTTTTACACGCAGTATGCTTCTATTTGTGGTTTTGTTATTCGACACGGCGGTTCTCGTATAGACCTTAACTGATAATACTATAATTCACAAGTATTTATACTGTAATCGTCAAGGATTCAAAGATGGGAAACACAACACGAGCAAATGTAAAAGACCGTCAACTCGAGTTGGATGTGATGCGCAAATTAAGCTCAAATTTGTCGGCATGCTCGGTTATGTGGTCCAGTTTTATGTAGAGTGTCATAGTCACATGCCTGTAACTAGCAATTACAAACAATTTCTGAAGTCCAACAGAAAGCTTGATATTGGCCATAAGAACTCCATGTTGAGCTGTGAGAAATCTAAAATCGGTCTAACGATGAGTCATAAGTTGTACAACCAACTTGTTGGAAGATATGCAAATGTGGGTGCTTCAGCTGTTGATTTTAAGAACTACAACGGGATTTGATGGCTTACATTGAAGGTTCCGATTCTCAAATGGTTATTTATAGATTCTTGAAAAAAAGGAGGTGTAATGCATTTTATTATGCATACGATGTTGATTCTTCTGATCGTTTGACAAGGCTATTCTGGGCTGATCCCATTTCTCGCAAGAATTTCTCATATTTTGGTGAGGTGGCGTCTTTTTGATTCTACATACAAGACTAACAGGTAATTTTTTGATATCTTAGAATTCATGAACCTTTGACTTATCATTTTTACTCTATGAAATTCTTTGTTAAAATTTGTGAACTTCTGTATTTAAATGCATGAACTGTTATCCTAGTATTTATGAATTGTCAACTTTAAACTTTTACACGAATATTGTATTCCGTTCTTTTTCTAATTTTTATGTTTGCTCAATTCACAAGTATTTTATGATATTTGCTCCCTTTACTGACCTTGATCATCATAAAAAGTTTGTTACATTTGGTGCTGGACTTTTGCTCAAGGAAGATATATAATCTTTTGTTTGGTTGTTTGAACATTTTAAGAAAGCAATGGGGCACAATCCAAGAATTCTTGTGGCTGATCAGGATGCCGCCATGAAAGTTTCTATTCAGAGGTTTTTTCCATGGACTCGCCACCGGCTTTGCATGTGGCACATTATGACAAAACGACCGTACATTTCCAAAAAAATATGGATAGTATCAAATTATAATAGATTTAGTACAGGGCCTCTAAAATTCATTGGACGGCCTTAGACCTGGGTCCAGTTCAGGGTGAACCGGCGAACCGCCGGTCCCGGAACAAGCGGGAAACCGGCCGGAACCGGAACCGCCGGGACCGATTCCCGATACGGTTCGTCCACCCCCGAAATCAATGAACCCGCTGCGGTTCCGAACCGCGGTTCCACCCACAAAAAAATAAAAATTAACCAAACCACGAACTCGATTTTCGTTCGGAGGTCAAAAATTATGTTTTTTATTTGTTTTTTTATTATTTCCGGTTCCGAACCGGAATCGTAATCGGGAAGAACCGGACCGGAACCGGGCCAAGGCCGGTTCCGGTTCCGAGGAACTGAAACCGCCGATTTCAGAACCGGCCCCAGGTCTAGACGGCCTTGGTAACAAATTAACACTATCCTCACTGCAACACAAAATTTCTAGGCGATTTGAGCGGAAAATTTGACCACCGTCCTCGCTACCTTCTTGTTCGATCATCATTGCCTATCGGACTATTATCAAGAAAGTGAGTCATTCACATATTTTTGCGATAATTGTAAAACATTTTTTGCGAGATTCAATCTAAATCTGAAACCAAGACGCCTCTTTTATACTAGATTTATCATTACCATACTTATATTTGACAATTAAACTTGATGACATATGATATTTTCAATCTGGGGCTCATATTTGATGACAATTGACATTGTTTTGCGAGACAATCTAGATCTGTAACCAAGTCGACTGCTTTTTGTCTCATTTGTTATCACATGATTGATGATAGTGTGGATGGATGTTAAGTAGCATAGACCATAATTTTGATGACAAGGTTGATGATAGTACCGAAATAGATTATTTTTAGTGTGATGACAAGATGATAATTGATGATATATCATATCATAATTATAATCTAAAGCGGAGGTTAAAAAAATTATTAAACGATACATGTTGCTTTTAGATTGGACAACACCACCTTTTTTTTACAAAAAATAATCTTTTATTTTTAGATATAATAAATTCTTATCTATGTTTTTATAATATAGGATATGAAATTTCATTATTAAACAATCTTTTATTTTTGGATATGATAGATAGGAAGATCATTAGGATATTTTTTATGCTATCATACAAATTCTAGAATATTTATTTAATTTTTAGATATATATTTGAAAATAATTTATTATTAATATTTTATTTAAGAAAAACCCGTACAAGGTACGAGAATACATACTAGTTCTATTATAAAAGAGCGTGAGGTATTTTGGTAAAACTTACAAAAAATAGTGGATACCCAAAAAATCATGCCTTTTAAAATAAATCACCAAAGTGCCATTTTGAACTACCCAAAAAAACCATGCCTTTTAAAAGAAATCACCTAAATGCCATTTAGCAAGTTCATTGAACTGATACGAGAGAGATTCAGGACGGATGACAGAGAGATAATTCTTCACCGCCGAAATATCCTCTCTGCCTCGTCGGAGTCTAAAAACTCGTCTTCAAAATTGATTGGTTTGAACTTGTCGTTGTCAATTGAATTTTGTTTCCTGATGCCGACAAATCAGGATGTGAACCAAAACCAAAGAGCCAATCAGGACGGAACAATGGACTCGGGAGAAAGAATTTGAAATCTTCACCACCGACAAATCTTCTTCACCTCATCAAAGTACTAATTCGTCTCCAAAATTGAGCGGTTTGAACTTATCCTTCTCAATTGATTTTTTTTCCATGTCTTTATGTCAACTGTGGTTCTCATTTCTCACTTGAGAGAGATCCAAAATTTTTTTTGTGCCGCTTGCGCCTCCGGCGGTCGGTGTTTGAGAGAGGATGCAGTTGATTGGAATTTTTTTTTTCTCTCAAGCTAGAGTCTTTCAGATAGTACAAATGCTGCTTTTATATGAACTGAATTGCCTTTGTTACAACTATTAAATACAACTAGTTGATGACCCGGGCCTTGCCCGGGGACATTATTTTAAATAAAAACTGTAATATACTAGTTGTACCGTCGTACCATGTACGACTACGATTCATTATTTTATAGACATTATAAATAGGATATTAATAAAAAAATATAATATAACCTTTAATATAAGCAATTTTATTGCTTGTAGAATGTATAATTTCATTAATCAATAAAAATGGTTAAATTAAATGTTGAGAATGAAGATATATTTCATGGATATATTTCTCTTTTTCCTTGATAATATTTCATGGATATAAAAATTTATATATTTAAATATGGAAGAGATACGAATTTAAAAAATAATAGTTACCGTAATAAATAAGATATAATAAAATATGAAAGATAAAGATAATTTAATTAGATAAAATATTTCAAATTTAATTAATTTAATTTAAGATGTGACCATACTCAATTTGTGATTATATCTATAAATAAATTCGTGAAAAGATATCATGCTAAAATATAAAAGATATTTACACTTATTTTAAAATATTTTAAATTTGTTATCTTTAATTTTAAATATTTCTATAAGAAAGTTTTCAAAAGATATTATTATACTAAATAGATATTTGTTTGATGTTAAAGATAGATTTAAATAGTCAATGAAGAATTTAATAGAAAAAAGTTAAAATATTAGAAATAAAAATTAATTTTGTAAATATGAGGTGAGATCAGATTCGTTCTGGTGGCTCGAAAAGATATATCTTTAATATATAGTTATAGATAGATTGTAGTTGATATTGTCCAAGAATATGTTACATAGATAATAACCAATGTATATCTTTGAATGTATCTTTAAATATATTTAAAGATATCTTTAAATATAATAAAAAAAATTTAATTTTTTAAAATTTAAATATATTTAAACTTTAAAAAAAATTAATTTTAAAAAATCATATTCTTTTTTATAATATATCTTTAAAAAAATCATTCTAGGGTATTATATTTTAAGCTTGACTCATCGTTAAAAAAATATAATCATTCAATATTAAAAATATATCTTTGAAAAAAATCTTCCAATTTGGAAACGATTTTTTTTAACAAAATCTTATCTTTAAACTTTAAAAAACATAATCCAATGCGGAAACGATTTTGTTTTACAAAATCTTATCTTTAAACCAAAGCATAACGATTTTTTTTTACAAAATCTTATATTTAAACTTAAAAAAACATAAAAGGAATTTAATTAGGAGAACTAAAATAATTTAAATAAAAATTACTTTTTTAAATATGTGGTGGAGCCAGAATCAACGTGGTGGCTCAAAAACGGTAAGCTTTTATAATATATATTGATGATTGATTGATTGTGAGCTTTTTATATATTTGTTTTGGTTTCCTATTCAATTGAGGCTGTAAGGATCTAAGGGAAGGTGTTTGTTGAAATAGCTAAGAGAGTTTGGGGAATCAAATGAAGGAGTTCTAGGCACTAACACGTAATAAAAGTAAACGAAGATGTTAGAACCTTCTAAAGTACTAATGTTTTCCCCCTTTTTTACATGTTTGTGTTGAAAGAAGCTAGAGTACAATGGTAAGAAGCAAAGCAACCAATCCTAAATTAATCCATGTTCAAATAACCAGAGAATCAATCTTTAATGCTACTTTTGTAAATGCTCTAATTATTTTCTCATTACCGACACAAATACTCACTTGGGTAAGATCATTATTGAGAGATTGGGGCAAGTTGGCGAGGCGATACTCGTGCATAATCCAATAAGTCCTGATCCATGGGAAGGCTTCCCTCTATAGAAAACAAGTGTCTTCTTCATCCCAATAACTTGTTGATTATTTTTGTTGTGTTATGAAAGACTATAAAAGCAAAGACCACTTAATCTTTTGGAAAGAACACTTAGACAAACTTTATGAGAACTTTTAGATCATTAGAAGAGAGGGAGAGAGAGTAAGAACTTTATAGAGTGTATTTCTTACTCTACTTTGGTGCAAGTTTTACAATGGATGATGACCATATTTATAGGCCAAAGGTGGGATAAAACTTAGGTGAATCTCTATGATTTATGCATGGAAATAAGGAGGTGAAGAAGGTGAATAATTCACCTTGTACAATTTACCTCCAATCATACATTATACAATTGTTCATCTACATGATATGTATGATACAAGCAAGTGAGATAAGTGAGGTTAACTTGTGCACATAGACAATCATTCATAACACTCCCCCTTGAATATTCACATTCTTTTTATGCTGTAGGATATGGGTAGACATTGCCTCATTAAAAACCTTATCAGGAAAAACCCAGTGGGATAAAAACCTGAACGAAGGGAAAAAGAGTGTTGATCCCATTGTACGCTGTGATGCTGCCTCATTAAAAAACTTGTCAAGTAAAACCCAGTAGGATAAAAACTTAATCGAAGGGAAAAAGAGTGCAACGCGTATGATATTTCCCCTGATTTCAACCTATTCTCGAAGTCTGCACATTCCAATTCTAGATACCAGTTCTCCAAATTTATTGGGGATTAAAGACTTTGTGAACAAGTCAGCCAAATTGTCATTTGATCGAATTTGTTGGATGTCCACTTCACCAGCTTCTTCCAATTCATGAGTGGAGAGAATTTTGGAGATATGTTCTTTGTTCGGTCTCCTTTGATGTAACCCTTCTTCATCTGAGCAACGCATGCTAAGTTATCCTCATATAATATTGTTGGATCATCAATGATTGGCTTCATTCCACTTTCTTTCTGGATGAATTGAATCATTGCTCGAAGGGACATGCATTCTCTTCCTGCCTCATATAAAGCAATCAATTCTGCTTGATTTGATGATATGGCAGTCACAGTTTGCTTTGTTGATCTCCAAGAGATGGCAATGCCTCCATATGTGAACACATAACCATTTTGCGATTTGGCTTTGTGTGGGTTAGACAAGTATCCTGCATCTTCATATCCAATTAAGGTCGCATCCCTTTGGTATAATAATACAACCCAAGATCATGTGTGTCTCAGAGATAGCGGAATACATGTTTGATCCCGTTCCAATGCCTCCTTGTGGGTGCAGTTCTATACCTGGACAACAAATTTACTGCAAAAGCAATATCTGGTCTTGTATTGTTAGTTAAGTACATTAAAGCACCAATTGCACTTAAATATGGTACCCCAGGACCAAGAACATCTTCGTCCTCTTCTCGGGGACAAAATTGATCCTTTTCTACATTGGGGGATCGAACTTCCATTGGAGAGCTCAAAGGGTGTGCTTTGTCCATGTAAAATCTGTTAAGAACTTTCTCAGTGTAATTAGACTGATGGATAAAGATTCCATCCCTTAAGTGCTCAATTTGTAAGCCAAGACAAAGCTTTGTTTGTCCGAGATCTTTCATCTCGAATTCTTTCATCAAATATTTCGCAGTATCTTGAAGTTCATTTGCAGTTCTGACGATGTTTAAATCTTCAACATAAACTGCGATAATAGCGAATCACTTTTCGGATCGCTTGATGAAGACACATGGACAAACGGCGTCGTTCTTGTATCCTTCTTTCATGAGGTATTCACTAAGGCGGTTGTACCACATTCGCTCAGATTGTTTTAGTCCATACAATGACCTCCTCAATTTTATGGAAAACATTTCTCGAGGTCCACAATTATTGGACTCAGGCAGCTTGAGTCCTTCTAGGACTCTCATGTAGATGTCTGTATCAGGTGATCCATATAAATATGCTGTAACGACATCCATGAGGCGTATTTGTAACCTTTCAAAGACAGTCAGGCCAATTAGGAATCTCAACGTAGTTGCATCAACTACTGGAGAGTATGTTTCTTCATAATCAATTCCATGGATCTGAGAAAAACCTTGTGCTACAAGCCTTGCTTTATATTTTACAATTTCATTTTTCTCATTTCGTTTGCGTACAAACACCCATTTATAGCCAACTGGTTTCACACCATTTGGTGTACGAACTACTGGTCCAAAGACCTCTCACTTTTCAAGTGATTTTAGTTCTGCCTGAATAGCATCTTTCCATTTTGGCCAATCATTTCTTCGTCGACATTCATCGACCGATTTTGGCTCAAAATCATCATCTTCAATTACAATATTACTAGCCACTGAGTAGGCGAATACATCATCGACAATTACATCTTTTCGATTCCATTGTGTGCCTGTGGACACATAGCTTATTGAAATCTCAAAGTTGTCGATATCATTATTCTTGTCTAGAATATCACCCTCTGTTGAGGTATTCTCATTTTCAATATATATGCCTTTATCATCATTCTCATGATCCATTGTGGCTTCTCCTGCCATACCCTTTTGGCTCCTTGCCTTTCTCGGTTTTAAATCTTTTGAACCTAATGGTCTACCACGCTTTCGGCGTGTTGTAGACTCGCTTGCGATGAATGCATCTGGCAATCCATTAGGTATTTTAATTCTTGTTGGAGCATTTTCTGCAGGTATATGTGATTATTTACCTTCTTTGTATCAGTAAATGCATCTGGTAACTGATTTGCAACATTTTGCAAATGAATGATCCGTTGTACTTCTTGTTCACACATTTTTGTCCTTGGATCAAGATGGGATAATGCGGTTGCATTCCATGTGATTTCTTTCACATGTGGGTTCCCATTTTTCTTTTCTCTCCCTAAGGCTGGGAATGTACTTTCATCAAAATGGCAATTTGTAAATCTTGCTGTAAATAAATCACCAGTTATTGGTTCAAGATATTTGATTATTGAGGGAGACTCAAAACCAGCATAAATTCCCAATCTCCTTTGGGGTCCCATCTTTGTGCGCTGAGGTGGAGCAATAGGAACATAAACTGCACATCCAAATATTTCTAGATGTGAAATATTTGGCTCCTTACCAAATACAAGTTGCATAGGGGAATGTTCATGGTTTGTACTTGGCCTTAATCGAATTAAGGTTGTTGCATGTAATATTGCATGTCCCCATGCCGATGGTGGTAATTTTGATTTCATCAATAATGGCCTGACAATTAATTACAATCGCATTATCAATGATTCAACGAGACCATTTTGTGTGTGAACATGAGCCACTAGATGCTCTATATCAAGCCCAATTGACATACAATAGTCATTGAATGTTTGAGATGTAAATTCTCCTGCATTATCGGGTCGGATTTTCTTTATTGTATAATCCAGAAATTGGGCCCTCAATCGGATTATTTGGGCAAGGAGTTTAGCAAATGCAACATTTCTTGTTGACAGTAGGCTTACATGTGACCAACGGGTAGATGCATCAATTAGCACCATAAAGTATCGGAATGGTCCACATGGTGGAGAAATTGGCCCACATATATCTCCTTGGATTCTTTCTAAGAATGTAGGATTCTCACTTGCAATCTTGTTTTTAGAAGGCCTGATAATTAGCTTTCCGAGTGAGCAAGCAGTGCAATTAAAATCACTGGACGGAAGAACCTTAATGTTCTTTAATGTATGTCCAAGTGAGCTCTTTATGATTTTGTGCATCATTACTTCTCCTGGATGACCCAATCGGTCATGCCACAATGTGAATGCATCTTGGTCATATGACCTTTTGTTAAATACTGCATTGACCTCAAACAGATAAATGTATGTATGATATAATCCGGAGGTTTGCGTTGGCATCCTTTCGAGAAACTGTTTATAACTAGATTCATGTTTTATGATGCACAAGTATTCTTTCCATTTTCATTCATGGTTTCCATATGAAACCCATTTAGACGCACATTTTTAAAGCTCAGTAAATTTCTTCGAGATTTACTCGAATATAGTGCGTCATTTATTACTAGCTTTGTTCCCTTTGGGAGTAGAATGACAGCTCTTCCAGAGCCTTCAATGAGTTTTGACACACCGGATATTGTAGTGACATTGCCTTCAAAGGCTCTTAATTGGGTAAAGTATTCTTTACTCCTCAAGATGGTGTGTGTTGTTGCATTGTCCAAAAGACATTGCTCCTTCCCATCGGGTTTCACTTTAGGTGAGTCCATGTTTTTTTATAAATATAAAAAAAGGGAGAATTAAGACATCAATAAAAGCTTCATATATTATACAAGAATAATTCTATTACACAAGTTCTATTATACAAGGTCTATTATACAAAGACTTAAAGGTTAAAACATGGGATGTAAAAAACAGTACAAGTATTATACAACAACATGGGAGATAGTAGATATATTTAGGGGCTTGTGCTTTTCATTTAAGCCCCTAAGGCATAGCCATCATCATTCTCAAGGTTGAGAAAGCCATTGACATCCAGACTAGTCACAGGTGACCTGTCCACATCACTATTATCGATGTAGTTGGTCTCGGTAGCCTTTTCTTTATTCTTTTCAGCTTGGTATAGCTTCACTAGGTGTGGAACTGTGCGGCATACCTTTGACCAGTGACCAATCATGCCACATCTGTAGCATGTTGATTTGAATTTCTGGGAGGATCCCGATGGACCCGTTTGGACCTTTTGCTTCACATCCCCCTTGTAGCCATGGTTCTCACGGTGATTATCGTGGCTTTTGTTGTAGACTCGACCACGCCCATGGCCACCACGACCACCACGGCCACCAAGGCTCCCATAGTTACCACGACCTTGTCCACGCCCATTGTTTTGCGTGATTGCTGTCCACGTTCAATGTCGTTCCTATCATGGAACGCTTTGTTCATAGCATTTGCTTCTGGGGCAGTTGTTGATCCAGTAGGCCTTAGGTTGTGGTTTTTGATTAGGAGCTCATTATTCTTTTCAGCAACCAACGATACTTTCAACAAGTCAGAATATCTCTTTAAATTTCTTTCTCTATACTGTTGTTGCAATAATATGTTTGAAGCATGCATAGTGGAGAACGTTTTCTCCAACATCTCTTCCTGAGTGATTGTTTTACCACACAATCTCAATTGAGAAGTGATCCTGTGGATAGTACTGTTATACTTAGTGATGGACTTAAAGTCCTGGAACCTTATAGTGTTACACTCATGTGTTGCTTGTGGGAGTAAAACTTCATTTTGATTAGCATAACGCTCATTCAGGCTCTCTCACAATTCTCTAGGATCCTCCACAAATAAGTACTCAGTTTTGAGACTCTCATGAATGTGGCGGCGGAGGAACACAATGACTTTTGTCTTTTCCTGTGGGGTGGCATCATTGTTTGCCACAATTGTTTCCTCAAGGCCATTTGCCTTGAGGTGAGCCATGATATCTACCCTCCATTCGAGGTATTTCTGGCCCGATAGGTCAAGGATATCAAACTCCCTTTTAGCGATGTTTGCCATTAGTTGCTACATATAAAGATATGCAAATTAAAGGTTAACATAATCAATAATATAATGCATGAGTCGTGTATGGAACGATTGAAGGACATGTCATATCAAACAATAAATATATGCATGTAGATGATATATTCGGAATGCATAAAGAATGATTGCGTGAGTCAGTGAAGTAATCAATATAGATATAGGCATAGACAATATCGTAAGACAAAAGTAAGAGATCACATGAAATGAAAGAAAATTATAAAGCAGGAATTTTTAGATCTTTAAAGTCCTTAAAGTCATTAGAGTCCGAAGTCCTTAAAGTCCTTAGAGTCCGAGGTCCTTTAAGTCCAAAGTCCAAAGTCCTTAAAGTCCGATTCCCTTCACTTTTTCACTTCCGACCTTATCTCCTTCCTCCACTTCCATATTCGACCGCCTTTACCAAATTTTCTTTCGACATTCTCCATGGCGGGCGACGAGATTATGCGTCGTCTTAGGGCCGGTAATATGAGATTTATTATTGAGCTTTTCATTTGCCTTGTTCTTATTGTGATTACCAACATCATGCTCTTAATTATTTTGGTTAAAACTTACTTCCAATCCAAGTGGTGAAGTTGAAGATTTTCGAAGGAGAAATCGGTTTAAAGGCAAGCAAATCTAATATTTTGTTTGTATCTTGTACATATCCAAAAGCATGATTTATTTTTGGTAAGAAATTGTTTCAAATCTAGGAAGAAAAGGAGTTTCTGATGTAGAAGATCCCAAAACGGGCAACTACAGAGCATACTCCTCAAAACGGTTTTAGGAAATAAACTTCTTGTATGATTAAGACTAGGAAGAGATAGAGTTTGTACCTTGGTGATTAGAGAAGCTCAATTGGTAATTAGAGACTCGTGCTGATAACGTGTTATGAAAAGATTATAAAAGCAAAGACCACTTAATCTTTTGGAAAGAACACTTAAACAAACTTTATGAGAACTTTTAGATCATTAGAAGAGAAGGAGGGAGAGTAAGAACTTTAGAGAGTGTATTTCTTACTCTACTTTGGTGCAAGTTTTATAATGGATGATGGCCATATTTATATGCCCAAGGTGGGGTAAAACTTAGGTGAATCTCCATGATTTATGCATGGAAATAAGGAGGTGAAGAAGGTGAATAATTCACCTTGTACAATTTACCTCCAATCATACATTATACAATGGTTCATCTACATGATATGTATGATACAAGCAAGTGAGATATGTGAGTTTAACTTGTGCACATAGACAATCATTCATAACATGTTGATCATTCTAGGGGAATTATTTCCTGCAAGAACAGTTGGCTTGTCTTTGCCAGTCGCCTTCCAATACCCAGAAATTGTTGCCCTATTTGATCAGTTACTTTGCTTCCCTTGTGCTAAAAAAGTACCTCTGTTGGGCATTTTCACCTACACCACCCAATTTTCACCCTCATCAATGACAATACTGCATGACATGAATGCTTTCCTACCTAACTATGTCATTGCTTTTGTTCATGGGTAGTTGAGTGAACCTAAAAAAAACAACTCAAAGTGAATTGTTCCAAGCTGACAATTCTGTTTCATAACTCTACCGAAAGGTGATTGTATTCATATGAAAGTTCATTCCTGTGTATTTTACAAAAGTTAAAGGACGGTGGAAGAAAGCAAGCTAGAAACCCTAGAAATAAACAAACAATCTATAAACAGGAAAATGAGGAAGAGAGAGAGAGATATATGGAAGTTCTGTTTATTGAGATATGGAAAATTTGTGCTGTTGATTTGCTCTTCATCTTTAGTTGTTGTTGACCTCTCAATTCTATATGAATTTGTGTGGATATCCTGCTTTATGCATTCTTTTGGATGTGAATCTTTTTGACCTTGCCATTTGGTATTGGAAATATGTAAATACTAATGCTTACTAACCTGATGTTGATGTTTAGGAGTCTTATTGGTTGGTTGTTGCATTTTTGTGCTTTGCTTAATCAAAATTATTCTGCTTTATCTTCACTAAAAAGGTTGAAAATAACTAATGCTTGCTTCTATGGTACACGCAGCGCAAAGGTAAAACCAATGAGCTGTGTTTTTCATCAAAAAAACAATGAAGTCTTTTACTGTGTACTTGCATTTTTTACATTTTCCCTCATCGTGTTATAACAAATTATACCTTATTAATTTTTATCCGTGGGCTTGCTTTAAAATGAAGCATGTTTCTCATCAAAAACAATGACAACTTTTACTTAGTAGTTTTAATTAATTATTCAATTATGTTAGGATACTTAATTTATACGTGGTCTATTACTATTACTTCTTTAACCATATTTTAGATTGCTGCTTGTGTGAAAGAATGAGAACCCCCTGATGATGGCACTTGTACTGTGGTTAGAGTAGGTGCTGTTTGGTTGACAAGCTTAGTAAAGACAATCTCTTGCTTGATTGGTGTATAGTAGAGGGAGTAGCATAGTAGATTGTTATGAGTGAATGAGAAAAAAAGTGTATTTCTAAATTTGTTTGCAACTATGTTATTCAAGATTGCTCCAAATCCTAATGAGCCACTCTCTGAGTGGTTATTTTGTTAATTTTTTGTGAACTTTTGTCTTGTATATGTGTTGTCTGGACTTTAAAATCCAGACAAACTTTAAAATCCAACATTGTTAATCTTTTCAAGATTAATCTTTTCAAGATTGCTCCAAATCCAACCGTGACAAACTTTAAAATCCAACATTGTTAAGTTATATACAAATCATTACAAGAATATCGTTTAAATAGTAAATATATATGTGTTGAGGGTTAAGTTTCATGACATTTAAAAAATTCATGATCACCCATCAATACTATGAAAGTTAATTATAAAATATCATAAGTCATCTAATTAAGGACACTGTTATGTTTTCAAAGATGTAATAGAAGAAATGATTAAAAGAGGAGTAATTAAAATTGAGGGGGTAACATCAACGACTCCAATGACTATATTAATCACCACTTTCATGGTAGATATTTCCGAAGTCGTTCCCACAATCCAAAAATCTCTTCAAATATGTCATTTGTCATCAAGGGCTATTCAAAGTGAGGGCATCCCAATAGTGGCATTGCCTCCGATGGTGAAGCCTATGCAACTCAATGTGGATAATGAACTCCAAATTGTATGGGCATATCTTGGAATGGAAAAGCCTGGATTGGGGCAATCGATGCTCTATGAAGCTATAATGTGTTCAAAGTTATGAGGGTGATAGTGGATTAAAACTTGTATAAGCCAAGAAAAACCTCAACAAACTATCACTCAAACACCAAGTTCTTTAGGGTTGAGAAAGCTCAGCAAAAAGAAAAACAAAAAGAAGAAAAATAAGGATAGCATAAAGCAAGATATCCTTTTTGAAGAAGAGTACATCCAACCTGAAAAGAGTTCAATCACCTTGAAGGATTTTGTCCCTTAAAGGTTTCTCAAGGATGACTCATCAAGTGTGATTCAAAGGTCGCTCAATGTTGTACGATATCGTCAGTCTACATTGGTAAAAAAAACTCATTAAATGTTGATGATATGCTTGCGAAGAACTTTCAAATTTCTCAAGAAGAAGAATTTCTAGCCACAAGTGTTAAAGAGTTAATGACAATGGCACCGAATGAGTTATACACGTTCTCAAAGGACAAGGTAGTGATGCCTCGAGTATTAGTGTTTGAAAGGTTTGGAACAAACTCAACAAGTGAAATGTACAAGCCTTCCATGTTCAAGAGGCTTGACATTACTTCAAAAAGGAAAGCAACGAGACTTTTTGTGTTTGAAAGGCTCGAAAATGCTAGTGAACCAAAGAACAAGGTGATTCGATTAAAGAACAAAAAAATGGAAGGTCAAGAACAAGAAATTAAAATGTCTTGTTCTCAAGTTTAAAGATGACATGACCTCCTAAGTTGAAGCAGTGAGATCAATGCCCATTTCTAAGAAAAAAGAACATCTTAGAGTTGATAACGGGTATCATTTTTAAACTTGTGTTCATTAAAAAAAAGGTCATAGTCAACACTTTGTCTTTAAGCTCTCAAGCCACGAAGATTTGGATAATAAAAGAAGATAAAAATGGATATTTAGGAGCTATGTCAAGACTTGATCTCAAAAGGGTACATAGGAAGTTTGATATCAAATTCAATATATTAGATTCAGTCACAAACCTCAAAAAAAAAAAAATTGAAAACCTTTGCGCAAATAATAGTCGAAATAATTTGAGCAAACCTTCCTAGAAAGTGGGTTCAAGTTATAGATGGTGCGCATAAAAGGTTAAAATAAGACATGCACAATGATAGATGGTGCATTCTAGACAACCCTTCCTAGAAGGTAGGTTTATAACTTGTCCTCCGATGCATGTAAAGAACAAAAAAAACAATAAAGTCAAATTGGTTCACAAAGACCTATGAACGGCTTGGTCCCTCACAAAGGGGGTACGTAGTCAATCTAGTCCATCAAAATGTTAGATGCAGCCATAAAAACAAACAAAACATATTCTTCTTCAAAAAGAGGAAAAAGAAAACTGAAACAAGTCTTAAAGTGACTTATGAGTACCAACACATGTTACATCTCTTGGTGGAACATCATACTAAATGACCTTCATTGATGACTCCACATGAAAGGTATGAGCCTATTTTTTGAAGCATAAGTCTGATGCTTTTGATTCCCTTAGAAAGTGGAAGGCCTTGGTAGAAATTGAAACAAGTCTTAAAGTAAAGTGTTTGAGGGAGGAACATCTCACATAATGTTGCAGTGGCTCATGAACTAGTTAGAGGATATGAGAGAAAAGGCACTTCACATAGATGTATGATCCAAGTAGACCTTCAAAAGGCTTATGAAGTTGTGAGATGGAAATACTTGGAAGAAGCTTTGAAATATTTCCAGTTTCCTTCTCAATTGATTGTATGGATCATGCAATGTGAAAACTCTGCCCTGGTATTCAATCATCATCAATGGTGAAGCAAAAAGCTATTTTCCAGGAGAAAGAGGATTAAGGCAAGGAGATCCTCTATCTCCTTTTCTATTTGTCATTGTAATGGAGATGTTCTCCAGGAAAATGAAGATTATGAGCAAGAAGAGTGGTTTTAGTTTTCATCCAAAATGCAAACAGTTAGGTCTGACAAGCATTGCCTTTGCTGATGACCTTTTTATATTCTGTAAACCAAACAAGGTAACTCTGCAGCTGGTTAAAAATACCTTGTTAGAATGGTAAAGAATCTGGGCTGAATGCCAATACAACAAAAAGTAAAGTTTTCTTTGGAGGTTTGAGTAATGCAGAACAGAACGAGATGAGCAGAATCTTGGGTGTTGAGCTAGGGACTTTTCCTGTGGATACTTGGGACTTCCTCTGCATACGAGAAGACTGAAGATAGGGGAATATATGCCTCTCATCAACAAAATCACAAGTATAATCCAAAAAGGAACGTCAGGTTCCTATCCTACGCAGTGTTTTGGGCAGGATAATCGCTCTAACGCCTTACCTGCTATAATGCGGGAAAGCCTAACCAAAAAACAATTGCAACACGTTATGAACTCTGGACAAGATGTAGAATTAAGTAAAGGATATAAAAAATAAGAACAAGTAAGTTGTAATGTGTATATTATGATTGTAGCGGTAGATGAATCTCTTTTAAATACATATGAACACTTGAATGGTGAAGAACAAATGAGCAAAAATGGATTAAGCTTGGAAATTGACTTTGGATGTGATTATCGATGATCCCCTTCATCTCTGCTTCATTCTGGTTTTATAGCTCTCCCCCTCTTCAAACCGTTGGTGGAGCGTTTTTGTGTATCCTAGGAATCTCGCTACTAACATCAATGACATAGCCGTTGAGGAGGCTGTTTGTGCGATCTCCCCGAGCCGAGATTTCCGCCATATCTTCTTCACGTTCATTACTCAACTGATCCTTTTGTTCTTTCTCGCTAATGGCTCGTGCCAATTTCTTTGGGCTCGTCGTGTCTTTTTGGGCTAAGTTTTAGTGGGCCCAACACGCAGGAAGAGCTCAAATTATCAATCAGTCATTGAAGGTGTTCTCTCCTTCTGGATGCAAATAACACCTCTTCCAAAAAAGGTGATAAGGAAGATTGAAAGCATTTGCAGAGCATTCCTTTGGTTTGGAAGTGTGGAAAACAGGAAAAGTCTGGTGGCTTGGAGCAAGGTCTGCATGCCTCTTGAGGAGGGAGGGTTAAATTTCAAGGAATTACTATTCTGGAATAAAACTCTCCCCTTTAAACTAGGGTATGACAAACTAGCTTAATGAGAGAATTTGTGGACACAATGGGTTAACAAAAATCTTCTAAAAAGACAAGGGTTCTGGTTGGTCAATATTTCTACATCTAATTCCTGGATCTAGAATGGGATTCTGAAATTGAGAAACATAATTCTTCAGAGAATGCAGGTCACAATAAGGCAAATGGAAGACAACAATGCTCACTTGAATGCTTTATGTAAAGCAGATGGAAAACTAAATTGTGCTCTTGTGTATGACTACTTCAGACCTCATTCAGATAGAAAAGAGTGGGGATCACTTATCTGGTCAGGGATCCAATCTAAGAAATGGAGCTTCCACTGCTGTCTTGCTACTTGGAATAGGCTATCAACATCTGCAAGGCTATGTAAGATTGGACTCATTCCAAGATCAGATTGCATTCTATGTGGTCATCAAGAGGAAACTGAGGATCACCTATGGTTTCAATGTGATTTCACCAAAGCAGTTGAGAACATAGTCTGGGATTGGCTTCGAGTTACAGTAAGATTTGATTCAAACTCGGATTGGTGGGGCTGGTTTCTGGCTTGCAACAAAAGGAAAAATAACATATATCTAGCCAAGCTAACATCATGCATGGGAATTATTTACTTTACTTGGTGGATGAGAAATGAAGTTATATTCAACAACAAAAACAATGATTGTGCAACCAAGATCATAGAAAACTGCAAACTCATAATCACTGTTAAGTTGAAGCTTACGAGCAGAAGGGGGCAGGCCATGAGGAGACAACTTGAGATTTAGTCTCCGCATGACTTTTTTCCTCCAAGGGTTGTCTATGAAGGGTTTAGGAGGCTTTTTGTGGGCTTTTGTTTTGAGAATTCTCCCCTTTCTCTTTCTTTGCAAAGTGCTCTAACATATGTTATCATGATGAAAGCAAAGATTGGATTGGCCTTCAATAGTGTGCAATGGTTTCCCGTTCCACTTTATGTGCTTGGCATTAATATGAGTGATCATGGGGTCCATGCCGGGCTATGGGATATTATTTCTCTATTTTTCCTTCTTTGTTGTTTGTCTCTGGGTTGTTGTTGGTTGGGGTAGTTTTGGGTAGATATTGCTGTAAATGATGCCCCTTATCACCATTTGTGGAATGAAAATGAAGAGGCGTTTTCATGAGGACACATTTGATGATTTGCTCCTTGTTTTATAGCAATGTGCCATGATTAGTATGGAGTGGAAACATGTGGATATACAAAATCATGGCCTTGTTGGATATTGGGTTTCATCTAGGATGCTTCTACTGGATGTATTTTTAGTTTTGATATGGCCTGTAGGCCTTCTGTATTCCTCTCCCTTTCTATTTTCTATAAAGTTTACCATTATCGAAAAAAAGTGTTTGAGATTTGATAATGGCAGAGAGTATGAGCTTCGCGAGTTCAAGGATTAATATGTTGAGAATGAAATTAGGATGGAGAAAACCCAAAAAGGAACCCCTCAGCAGAACGGTATGGCAGAACGTATGAATAGGACCCCGAATGGCCATGCTAGAAGCATAAGATTGTAGTGTGGACTTCCGAAGATGTTTTAGGCAGAAGTAGTGAACTAATGAGGTATTTTTGCAATCATTAATACCTACCAAATACCCTAACTACCAAACTTATTAAAGTTGGTAAGCAAGGATCGATCCCACAAAGACTCGTGTATTTATGTAATTACTTGTATGCCAAGTAGAGAATGAAGGGGGTTTTATGGTTTGAGTGTTTAACTAGAACTAAGATGCTAATTGAATTTAAAGTATGAAGAAGAAGTATGAGAAGAATATGTTCAACTAATTAATATCCATTATGAATCTTTGTATTGATCATTGATTCTCTATAGCTTGATTCTCTTTTCTCT
The DNA here is from genome assembly GCA_964016875.1 of Fallopia convolvulus. Lineage (NCBI taxonomy): Eukaryota > Viridiplantae > Streptophyta > Magnoliopsida > Caryophyllales > Polygonaceae > Fallopia > Fallopia convolvulus. Next base: position 51,857,518 of record OZ024731.1, on the reverse strand, counting down.
TGAATAATCTATCGTGGAATTGTTTCCAAACTTCAACTCTAGTTATTAGAACTACCGGTCTAACAATCCTAATCATTAAACAACCTAGAAATCATCTAGATTCAATTTAAAAATATAATTACGTTTCAAATATCAATAAAAACAAACACTTAGAGCAAATAGACATCTAAGTGATTTGTGAATTTGCCCCTTACTACAATGAATTGGCCCGAATGGGTCTAAAAATTATAGATTCTACTTTATCCAATCAATCCCAACTGATAATTAATTAGATTTATTTGCAGATTAATCTAGAACTCTTATTAGGTAGCTAATCTAGCAAAATCCTAGACGACAAATCTTATTCAATTAAACAAAGGGGAAAACCCTATTCAAGATATTAGAGAACCAATCCAATCTCACAATAATATACAATCCATAACTATAATCAATTAATTGAACAAAAGAGAAAATTAGTTAATCATAATTAAGAACTTACAAATCACGGTTCAAAAGTCTTTGTTAAATTTCGGCGGGCCAATATGACGTGGGGGGTACACACGTCGGTTCATGCGCATAAGCGTGTTCGGCCAAACACATAAGCCCATGGGGTTCCATCCTAAAACCAATTGGCAATAAGAGGAGTAACCCATGGATTTATATGGTGGGCAAGTTTTATCATAAATTTCAATGTGGGGTAGCTTTTTATCTCAACAGTCTTCCTTAGAAAAGCTCTCAAAACAACCAAACTTGTCTTCCAAATTGTGAATATTGATGATAAGATAGAAAACTAAAGAGACCTAATATCAAAAACAATACTCAAAAGATATTCTCCTAAAATTATCCATAAATACATAGAAAAATATCCAAACACCCGGAACATAAGAGTCGGTAATACAAACCCGCGACACACACAATTGCGCAGTTTGGTCACCTAAATAGGCACGAAACCAGGGGTGGGATGGTGTTTGCTACAACCTGTTAGGCCCAAAAGTCCATCGGCCCATCTGGTCATCCGAGCCCTTGAAGTACATGGAGAAGTCTTCAGCCGTGCCGAACGAGGCGGGATCCTGGAATGGGGAAGTCGCCAGTCGTCCGATGGAAGGAAGAAAGCATCCATCACAGAGCGAAGAGGTCCGTTTAGGAGACGCTGGAAAGAGTATTCCGAGCTTCTTATATATGCGGGAAGTGGGAAGTTAGTAACAAGATGTGTCCTAGAAATCCGGAGATCGTGGTATTCGAGAAGTAACCATTGTAGTATAGACGTATATACAAAAATTATGTATTTTGTAAAAGACACACAGAAACACACGAGATATCCAATTTTTGGAGGAGATCATTTCTCTTTGTGCTTGTGAATTCCATACTCATTCGAGCTCGTTGTTCCCTTTGAATTCGATCGTGCCCCAATCTAGGGCAAAGGTTTGTTAATCAAATTTTTGTCCAAAAAAATTTGGCGCCCACCGTGAGGCCCAACGATCGAAAAAAGATTCAATTTTGTGCATCGAAAAGAGTTCCGGAAGATCACCATGAGTAACCCTAACGAAGGTGGTAAAGAACTAGACATCAAGGAGGAAGGAGGCGCACGCCAGGACGCACCGGAAGCCCTTCGTCTCGAACTGTTCGAATTCGCCCAGAGGCTCCAAGCTCTAGAGAAAGAACTATCCGACCAGCGTGCCTGTAACGAGAAGCACAAAGCAAGCATTGAGCAATTAACCGCCGTTAACGACGGTTTGCGCTCCCAACTTCGATCCGTGTCCTCTGTCAGCCCGCGTTCCCAGGCGACGGATCGAACCCGAAGCAATGGAGGTGAGGGTTCCTCTGGGAATCGTACTGGCCATCGCGAAGGAAATCTTGGCTTGGAGTTCATTACCCCACCAGCAACAGTCCCCGGGGTACCATCAGTCACCCCCCCTCAGGGAAACCCTGGTAGCGAAGGAGCAAGGGCACCCATACGCCTGCGATCGGAGTGAGAGGTTAGTCCCCGACGCTTAGAAGACGGGACCATGGTGAGGAATGGGATCGCCGCCGTCCCCGAGACCTCAAGGATATTGTTCGGAACCAATTCAGGATGTTCACTGAACAGTTATCGAAGATACCTAGGGTCCCGCGACCCATAGAGAAAGAAGCGGTTGACGGTTACGATGAGTCGCCTTTCGCCCCTCACATCGCCCAAGTCGAGATACCAAAGAAGTTTTCCGTGCCCAGTATGACTTTGTATGACGGCACAGGGGATCCTGACGAGCATGTGACCATATTCAAGCAGAAGATGATGACCAGTGCGGTACCGTTCCATTCCCGCGAAGCATTGATGTGCAAGGGGTTCGAAGCCGCCCTCGCGGGACCAGCCTTGAAATGGTTCGTTAACCTCCCAAGGGGAAGTATCCGTTCCTTCGCCGAGGTAATGAATTCGTTTCGGGTACAGTTCACCAATAATCGGAGATTCGAGAAGCAGTCTAGTGACTTGTACCAGGTTATCCAGAAGCCGGAAGAGTCCACCCGGGAATACCTAGACCGGTTTAACCGAGAGAAGATTTCCATCCCGCACTGTGACGTGCCGACGGCGATGGAAGCTTTCCATCAGGGGGTAAATCAAGACGGAGATCTCTACAATGAACTCACTAGACACCCTTGCCCCAACTTCGAGGATGTGCAAACCAAAGGTTTGGCTCAGATCAGGCTCGAGGAGGATTTGAAGATGAGAAAACCCACGAGTGTTTGGGAGAGGGTAGACAAGAAGGCATCATCAGATCACCGCCGAGAGCGTCGTGACCAACCATACCGGTGCCCTCACCCTGAAGCGGTGAAGGTAAACGTCGCCGAAACCAAGCCGGCTAAGCGGCTACCGCCGAAGTATGACGAGTTCAACCTATATCCCCTGAGGACTTGGTGAAGAACATAGCTTAGACAATACGAGGCGTTAGGTGGCCGAAGAGGAATGAAAAGCCTTATCCGAACAAGGATATGAGTAGGTGGTGTGACTTCCATGAAGATTATGGTCATGTAACCAAGGAATGTGTCGCCCTAAGAAGAGAGATTGCCTATCTTGTATCTCGGGGAAGGATTACAGAATTCGCGCCAAATGCGCAAGTCCCCCTAGATGTCGTGGAAGCTTCACGCGCGGGAAGGCCAGCGTTGCCGGTGCCAGCAAAAGTCGTGAACGTAATCACTGGAGGGTCAAGCGTGTACGGTCTCACTTATTCAGCAGCTAAGAGGAACGCACGAGAAAGCACCCTTCCTCGCCCAACGTGTGAGAAGAATGACGTCTTCAACCTCGCAATACATTTTGACGAGGATGACGTCAATGGTCTTGACGGACCCCATCATGATGGCCTCGTGATTTCTCTGTCAATCGGGAACGTCTTAATGATGCGAGTACTCATCGACACCGGGAGCTCAACCAATCTCATGACGTTGGAAGCTTTGAAAGGAATGGGTCTGAGCGAGAAGGACGTGGAGAGAAATCCCACAACACTCGTAAGCTTTAGCGGAGAAGTGAAGCACACCGTAGGAGGCATCATCCTTCCCACATACGCAAAGAGCATAAATCTCCAGGTTAGGTATTCTGTTATGGATTGCCCTTCATGTTATAATGTAATAATGGGAAGACCATGGCTTCATGACATGAGAGCCGTCCCATCCGCTTACCACCAAACGGTGAAGTTCCCAACTCCGTGGGGGGTTCAAGAGATCCGTGGTGATCAAAGAACATCCCGGGAGTGTTACAAATCAGCGTTGAAACCAGCAATCGGTCAAAAGTCCACCTAGCAATTAAAGGAGGCCACTAACCCTACCATTCTAAAAGAAAAAGAAAAGAAAGATCAATAGGTAGAGGAAGTGTCCCTAGACCAATCCAACCTCAATCGGTCCGTGAAGGTTGGAAAATATTTGGAACCAGCTATGAAAAGCAAGCTGATAGACTTCCTCACTAAGAACTCGGAGTGTTTTGCTTGGTCCCATGAGGATATGGTGGGAAGTTCGCCGCAGAGAGAAATAAGATAGTGGATGAAGAAGTGAGAAAGTTGATGGAAACTGAAAAGATCAAAGAAGTCAAGTATCCTGAATGGTTGGCGAACGTAGTCGTTGTTCCCAAGAAGAACGGGAAGTGGAGGATGTGCGTAGATTTCACGGATTTGAATAAGGCTTGTCCTAAGGATTCATTTCCGTTACCTCACATAGACACACTAGTAGACGCCACAACGGGTCATGAGCTGCTGACTTTCATGGATGCCTTCAATGGATATAACCAGATCCGGATGGAAGAAAGTGATCAGGAGAAGACATCCTTCATCACTAGTAAGGGAACGTACTGCTATATGGTGATGCCCTTTGGGTTGCAGAATGCTGGGGCCACATATCTAAGGCTGGTGAACAAAATGTTTCAAGACCAAATTGGAGAAACTATGGAGGTATACATAGACGATATGCTCGTCAAGTCAAAGAAAGTTGTAGATCACAGAAGTCACCTAGAGGAAGCTTTTTAAATCCTGAAGCAATTTAACATGAAGTTGAACCCACAGAAGTGTACGTTCGGCGTGAAGTCGGGAAAATTCCTAGGGTATTTAGTCACTCAGAGAGGGATAGAAGCCAACCCCGAGCAGGTTCGAGCAATAATGACGTTGAAATCCCCCAAGTGTGTAAAAGACGTCCAAAAGCTCACTAGACAGATCGCCGCCTTGAACAGATTCATATCTAAGTAAGCAAACCGATGTCATCTCTTTTACGAAGTACTTAGAAAAAACAAGTGCTTCCAATGGACTTCCTGACATGAAGAGGCTTTCCAAGAATTGAAGAAGTACTTCTCTAATCCTCTGATCCTGGCCAAACCCGAAGCAGGAGAAGCTCTGCCCTTGTACCTTGCCATCACTAAAAAAGCCATCAGTGGGGTGTTGGTCCGAGAACAAGATGGACAACAACAACCCGTATACTACGTTAGCAGAACTCTCCTGTCAACCGAGACTCAATACTCTTCCTTGGAAAAGGTGGTCCTTGCCCTAGTCATGTGCTCCGACAAACTTCGCTCGTACTTTGAGGCCCACCCGATAGTGGTAAGAACTACACATCCTTTGAAGACAGTAATGCACAAGCCAAAATTCACAAGAAGAATGGCTAAGTGGGCGATTCACTTGAGTGGGTTCGATATTAAGTACGAGCCTAGAACCACATTGAAATCTCAAGCACTGACTGATTTTGTGGTTAATTTTAGTCCTACGACAGGAGAAGGATCCGATCCAGCAGAGCTAATGACGCTAGAAGCTAAGTCTCTAGTCAAATGGACGCTTCATACGGATGGCGCTTCTAACGCTGGGGGAACGGGGATAGGAGTAGTCCTAAAATCAACATAGGGGGATAGGGTGGCACAATCCGTAAGGTGTACGTTCGAAGCCACGAACAATGAAGTGGAGTATGAAGCTCTGATATTCGGGCTAACCCTCGCCAAGGACCTGGGCATACAACAGATATAGGTGAAGTGCGACTCATTATTGATAGTCAACCAAGTTCTGGGGTTGTACGAAGCAAGGGATGAAAGGATGGTAGCTTATCTAGATGAAGTCAAAAATCCGATTCCTCGTTTCGAGAAGGTTTCCTTCGCACAGATCCCAAGAGAGCAGAATGCTCAAGCAAATTCTCTTTCCCGCTTGGCGTCAGCCATCGATCCTGACGAGTATCCTGTAATCCCGATGGTTCACATCATGGTCCCCGCCATAGAAGAACTCACACTAATGATAGCAAGAAGTCTGAGAGAGTGATCGATGACGTCAGTCTTCTCGAAGCTGCTCCCCATAGCATCTTCATGAGCAGTGACGATGTTTACGCCAGAAGTTACCGGAACGATCCCGATCCAAACCTCCCCCTGAACGGATCAGACTGCGAGAGAGCTCCCTCCGGCCCCTCGGAGACTAACGAAGCACCTTGGACTCAGCCATACCTAGATTGGCTAACCCAAGGAAAGCTTCCAGAAGACAAAATTGAAGCTAAGTTGCTAAAGATGAAGGCCACCAAGTTCACGGTAGAAGGCGGGAAACTGTTCCACAAATTGGCGGTAGGAACGCTACAGCGTTGCCTAGCTAAAGAGGGGGTTCAGAGACTTCTTGAAGAACACCATGAAGGAGATTGCGGAAACCACACCGGAGGGAGAAGTCTATCCAACAAAGCCCTTCGACAAGGATGGTTTTGGCCTACTATGAGGAAAGATGCTGAAGACTTCTGTCATAAATGTGATGCTTGTCAAAGACACGCGCCGACCGCTCATCAACCTCCCGAGACACTCTACCCCACACTTACACCATGTCCCTTTATGCGTTGGGGGATGGACATAGTCGGGAAGTTACCCCCTTCGTCTGGACAGAGAGTGTTCTTCCTTGCTATGACCGATTACTTCTCCAAGTGGATCGAAGCTGAAGCTTATCGAGAGATCAAAGATAAACAGGTGATATCTTTCGTTATCAAAAATATCCTCTATCGTTTCGGGGTACCCGCGGAGATCGTATGCGACAATGGCTCTCAATTCATAAGCCAGAGAACCAGAGACTTCTTCAGTCACTGGAAAATTAGCCTGGTCACTTCAACCCCCCGCTATCCCCAGTAAAATGGGCAAGCCGAGGCTCGCGAAAGCTAAAGGAAACTGGGCTGATGAGCTTTTGTACGTTCTTTGGGCCGATCGCACAACGCCGAAGGTTGCGACTGGTCAGTCTCCTTTCTCTTTAACACACGAATGCGAAGCGGCCATTCCCGCCGAAATTCTCATCCCAACCGCTCGTACCAGCTTTGTGACCGAAGAGCGCAATCATTTGGAGCTGTCGGCTGATTTAGATACCTCATGCAAACTTCGTGACCAAGCCCGGCTACAATTGGCAAGACACCAACAGCATGTCACCCAGAGTTATAATCAGAACGTCAGGATCCGGACTTTCCGAATCGGTGACTGGGTACCACGACGAGTCTTCCAAAACACCCATGAAACCAAGTCAGCGAAACTAGCACCGACCTGGGAGGGACCCTATAAGATAACAGGGGTCGTCGGGCAAGGCACTTATCAGCTAGAATCCAAGGACGAAGAAGCCATCCCCAGGAGCTGGAACGCAATACATTTGAAGAAGTATCACTTCTGAGGGAGAACTCCTTTTATCGGAGCGAAGACCTCCCCAAATCCCCGACGAAAGATTCTCAGCGTCAGATCTTCAAGACACTAGAGATCACCGGTCCACAGTTTATTATCTTGAGTTTGCTTTAAATTCGTCCTTCTTAGTGTGTTCAACTTATCTGTGTGAAGACTCTTTGTTGTGTGATTTCTATGCTATAGTTTGCTCTTATCGAATGAATGACGTTAATGCATCCTTGTTTGATCACCTTTATTTCCTCTTTGCATGAATAGAATTAGAAAATCCAAAGTATATTTTATTTCAATATAGAATATGTTACACAATCAATTACAAGTGCAAACAACTGAGGTAACCAATCCTAGACTAAACAACTGAGGTAACCAATCCTAGACTAAAGACGTCTCTAATCGACTGGACTTCCCGAGCGCAAGTCCCAATGCGATACCCGTTACACGCCTGGAAACCTCTTCGGTAAACGCAGCTGCCACCCGTGACCAGAGACTTCTGTAGGAGTCCTCGTCTCAAAGCCTTCGATCCGAAGCATCCATCCGTCCTGGAAATTCCTGCACACAATGGAAGGACAATACCAAACGAAAACACACAAGAAAGAAAAACATGCATGCATAAAAAAGATTCACTTCCTCTTCCTGAGGAAGAGAGGATGTCCAGATAAAGGACAAACATTGTTCACGGCCTCTGTGCGGCCCATACGCGACACCAGAAGTTTGTTCAAGCAAAATCAACAAAAAAAGAACATCTTAAGAAATCTTTTACAAGGGCTCGCGGCCCTAATCTTCATCATTGACAAAAGCACCTCCTAGATGCTCCTCAGCATTCGCCAAAGGCCCATCACCTTGCTCAAGTACCCCGCCCGTGCTCATACCATGACCACCGTCTTCTTCCTCTACGCCAAGAGAAGCTAGGAGCTCATCACTAGGGGCCAGTTGATCTGGAGGATAGCAATCATGGAAGGACGCGATCTTCGCATCTAGATCCCAGTCCGAGTGCTCGCCCGCCATGCACTGTTTGATTGTCTCCACCCTAGACATCATTGAGCAGTAAGCCTCGATTTCGCTAGCCTCCTTGAGGATCCTCTTGTTCTTGGCCTCGAGCTCAACGATCTTGGATCAATCCGACACAGCTTGGGAGGACTGGCGCTTGGCCGTCTCAGCAAGTTTCTCCAGCTTGCTCGCATCCGTCCTCTGGCGCTCAGCTGTCAAGTTAACTTCCCTCTCCAAAGCGGCCTTCTCAGCATCCCATCGGGCTTGATGCTCTCTAAAGGTCGAGCCTCTTTGTCAACGGCATCCACCACCCACGGAACACCTTGTAAGGCCTACACGCCGAGATACGGTATTGCCCACGATCAAAATAAAAAAAAGAGTGAAAGGAAGAAGAAAAGGAAAAGATGGCAGGAGAAAGATAACCTTCCAAATCGATAAACCTACGTCCCTGACCAAGATAGAGCGGGATACATCCAAGCGAGGTTTCTTTGAGCCGTGGGCACTCCGAAGTTTCTGCCACAAGTCTGAGGGACCTTTGCAGTCCAGGTCAATGACTTCAATAGCATCGAGCGATGATCTCTTAGCCGGGGTCACTTTCGCTATGGCCTCTACCTTCACCTTCGGGTCTAAGGGGGGTTTCTTGTCACTCGAGCGGAGCTTGCGCTGAATCAGGGCAGTAGCAGAAAAACTTCTCCCTAGAGACGAAGAAGGCTCTGAGAAGACAAGCGTTAGAATTCAAGAAAACAGTTGCTGCCAACATTCACAAGTAAAAAGGAGAGGCACATACTGGTAGGGTTTCTAACAGGGCTTGAACCCTAGCCAATGAGTTTCCCAGACACCGGAGCATTATCCTCGATCGTCTTCTCAGAGTTCCTTGATCTCGCGTCATCTTCATCGTCTTTTGGATCCCCAGTGACCGTCGTAGTCTTATTGCTAGACTCGCCCTCAAGAATTTGTTCTGCAGACCTCCGATACGTCCTTTTGGCCTCTGGGAGAGAAAAGAGCTTTCTGCAAGCTTCCGATTCCAGAACTTGGGCCTTCAGACTCGGCGGAACTGCGCGAGAAATCCTCGAAGTCAGAAAATTGAGAAAGAAGCAGCTTGAGAAAACAATTGAGGATTGAGAAAATTAGGGCAAAAAGTATTCACTTTTGGTGGTCCATGAGTCAAAGAACGCAACTTGGTACATCTCCCCCAGAGTGGACTTTTCCACGAAAAAGAAGCGCGAAGCCCAATCTTTATCATTGACCTTCGATTTCGGGATCAGAGGGTTCCTGGCATCTCGTGTATGTAGAGTGAAGCGTCCAGCCCTGAGGGGACAAACCCGATACGCGCACAGGAGGTCTTGCAATGTGAAGTCGATCTTCTCACCCCGACAGATTTCATCGATCTGGTACAAAATCTTCCATACTGACGGCATCAACTACGCCGGAGAAGCTTTGAGCGTCATTAAGAAGTTTAAGATCAGAGGGGAGAAAGGGGAAAGGGCTCCCAGGGTGAAGGGGTACTCCAGAAAGCAGACCCAGACCTCCTTGACCCAGTCAGCAACCTCGCATGTAGGGGTGTAGAAGTTGGTGTCGGAGGGGAATCCATTGCTTCGGACTAGATTTTCCACCTCGTCTGGGGAAAGAGAACAAGGGCGACATTCGTGAGGCTCGAGGATATGAGAAGATTCGAAGCCCGTGTCTTTGACATCGGTGTTGGCCATGGAGGTTAACGACAAAGGGGTAAAACGGAAGTTAGAGAGAAGGGCAAGAAGACGATGAAACACGAAAGAGAAGACGCGTACCTCCGAGGGGGTCTGGAGCAAGGCATTTAAAGCCCGAGTGATGGGACTCTTCAGGTTCTCGAGGGAGATCGAACGGACGGGTAACCACCACGTGGCACACGCTGCCTACGCTCACGCGGCAAATCCGATCCAAATCCCGCCTAAAAGATTTGAATCAGGATTTAGGGGTATTGTTAGGCCCAAAAGTCCATCGGCCCATCTGGTCATCCGAGCCCATGAAGTACACGAAGAAATCTTCAGCTTTGCCGAACGAGGCGGGATCTTGGAATGGGGAAGTCGTCAGTCATCCGATGGAAGGAAGAAAGCATCCGTCACAGAGCGAAGAGGTCCGTTCAGGAGACGCTGGAAAGAGTATTCTGCGCTTCCGATATATGCGGGAAGTGGGAAGGTAGTTACAAGATGTGTCCTAGAAATCCGGAGATTGTGGTATTCGAGAAGTAACCGTTGTAGTATAGACGTATATACAGAAATTATGTATTTTGTAAAAGACACATAGAAACACACGAGATATCCAATTTCTGGAGGAGATCATTTCTCTTTGTTCTTGTGAAAACCATACTCATTCGAGCTCGTTGTTCCCTTTGAATTCGATCGTGCTTTGTTAATCAAATTTTTGTCCAAAACACAACCCACCCAAAAAATGAATAAATATATATGTGTGTGTGTGTTAGTAGCATTAAAGTGCATAGTAAAAGTCAAAGTGGAAATGATACATAAGATGCTGGTTAACCAGTAACACCCGTGTTCGAAATTCTACTGTAGTATTTTCATTTTTTTTTTGAATTTTCCCTTTCCACTGGGCCAATCTCTACTTCAGCCCCATTTTCTCTTTTGTACTTAGAGCATCCCCAACAAATGCTCTAAAAAATTTTCTAAAATGGAGATTAAAATTCCATATTCTCTAAATTTTTCCAATTTGAATAATCTTATTTTTATTTATATAATGGTATAAAATTTAATTTAACCAATTGGAAGAATACATGAATACATATACATTTAATGCATTCTCTAAAACTTTTAGGGAATTCCCTAAATGTAGAGATATCTACTTATATTTTGGAGACTCTCTCCATTTTAGAGAAATGAATGGAGAAATTTTTGGGCTTAAAACACACACTAAATTCTCCAAATTCACCATTTTCAAGAAACTTGAGATTTTGTTGGAGATGCTCTTACTAGACCCAATATATCCGTGTACATACATGTATTCACATATTAACTAGCATTTATTTTTAAATATTTAGCATATTTATGTATATAATTAATTAGTGTGGAAATATTGCGATTATAAATTTAAATATAATAATACTTATTATTTTCTCAAATAAAATTTGTACAATAAGATGATCCCTTTCAAAAAAATAGTTTTTATTATTGGGTGAGATTGATATTCATTGAAAATAAAAAAAATCTCGTCATTTTTTTCATCATATAAAAATAAATTTAGCCCACCAAAATTTGAATTCATGGTTCGTGTTCGTGCTTTCACTTATCCAGCCCGCAAGAGGATTTGCGCGGTCTCGTCTCAAATAGCGCGGGCGCATTCTTAGCCTCCAACCAGAATATATGGTTGTTGGTGTCCAACATGACGGAGGTTTTGAATGGGACATTCCAATAAAAAATGCATCACAAATACCACGCTAAATCGGCTTATTTCACCCTTCATGTTTGTGACTTGGGTAAGAGAAACATGTGCAAAGTGACTTGTATGGTATAGCTCCATTTTGAGCCCATACACCGTCACTATGTAAAGAAAAAAATATAAAGATCATAGATAAGGTGAAAAGAGAGTTGGGAAGGTATCATGGCTTTTCACTTTCAAAATAGAGTTGGTAGAGATAAGAGCAATGAAAATCTCATTCAACTCAGGAACTCGAATCAACCAGAAACGCAACAGATAAACAAGCTAGTAAAACGAAGAACAAGTGAACACAAGAGAGTTGGTGAGGCAGTTCGGCAAAGCCTACATCTGCGGAGCCTCAGAGAGGAAGCTCATCTCAAATTTCCACTAGATCTCAAAGTTACAAAGCAGGTTACACAAACAACATGAAGAGCGAAGAATAACCAAAGAACAAACAGATTCAAAGGTACAAGAACGGAGAAACACGGAAAAGGGAAGAAGAGAAAATCTAGGGTTTCGGCCCCCTAAGGCTGACAAAACTCGGAGATGGAGCTTTGCTTGATCTGAACCACGAGGAGGAAGAAGCTCTTGCCGCCTTCTTCAAACGTCAACGTCGGAATACCGGAGAAGCACCACTGGCCACCAGACTCTCTCTTTTCTCTCTTTTCTTTCTCTTTTCTCTCTCTTTCTCTAAGCTCTCTTTCAGTTGCGCCGTTTTACGAATGAGCTTGAAGGCACAAAACCAGCTATTTATAGCTAGGTCAAGAGGAGTGTCTCCCAGAAGCGGATAAGGAGATTGGGGCAAGCTTTCAAAGCAACGCCACGGCCCAAAATCAAAGTCGAAGCCCAATAGCAAGCTAAACTGACCAAGCTCGGTAGAATCCGGGTTAAGCCGTCCAACCGATTTTAGACCGGGGTTGCTTAATCTGGTTCACCTAGTTTTAGTTGATAATAAATGCTATTGAACCCGATTCTGTACTTAGTTAATTCTTCTACCTCAATTCATGTTATAACATGTGCCATACCAATACTTATGTTACTAGAGATAATACTAAGCTTAATATTGAACCATAACAAGAAAGAATCGAAGAAGATCGAATTCCTTTCAAAAAAAGATACTAGATTAACTTGATCACCACCACCACCATAGCTCAAAGCTTTAGAAATGCCTTGTAGAGAACCGAGAATATCACCATCTCCATTGTAAGGTGAATTCCTTGTATTTCTAATTAAAACTTAGACATCCTCCCTCCTCTCATATAAAAATTAACCCTTCCATACACAAGAACCCTGTTTCTTATAGCGGGCAAAACCTCATTTCTCCTCCCTCTCATTGCCCCATTTCCCAACACAAGTGCTTCCATCAGAATCCCTAGTGAAGATATATATATACTTGAATATACATGCATGACCTAATTAAAAATATGCCAACATACTCAGTTGGTCTAGCGGTAAAGTGGTGCTAGACTCCTTAAGTGTTGTCTTGGCAGCATGTATGGAGAAATTGATATTGGGAGGGTAGAACGGTGTTGACCGATCGAACCGGACGAGCCAAAGGCAAAGACCAAAAAAAAAAGATACTAACTAATTCAACGAGCCACATTAATAACATAAAAAAGTGCCATAAACTTGGCTCCTCCGATTCATCACAATTAGGTAACTTCAAATGAACATGACTTCTAGTAGATAGATCGAACTCAGCGAGTCATTCAAGTACAAAGGGTAACATAATCATTCATAGGTTTCTATTAATAGTCATTAACATTGAAATTGACATTGACATTGAGGTTTTAGTCTTAATTGAAAATTTATACGTTATAAAACAAAAGTTTAAAATGTGTCGTCTTAGATTAACCTACTAAAATATGCCCATTCCTCTATTTTATGATTAATTGATATTGCCCGTCACATAATTAAAACCTTGTGATGCTATTTAATTTGATGAGCCACATAGTTAATGTAACATTGTTGAACAATCTCCATGTTTTACCATTTCAGTTTCATAAGAAACCTCATCCTTGGATAATGATGACGATTTTATCCTTTGTGAATTGACTATTCCTTGCTGATTTCGTCTTTGAATCTTTATCTGCATTTTGTGTCTTTAAATTCTTGAAGATGAACACACTTTGGTCTCGATCATCAACAAAACACGTGCCTTTCTTTGCAGATGACTTGAACTCCTCTACGGTTTCATCATGTATCCTTACATCTTCATTGGCTGTGATTGAATTCAGCATTGCACTTTCATGGTGAGCTTCAATGGATTAAGGTCTAGTTTCATTGGATCTTGAAGCTTTCGATTTCGTAATCATTGCCTAGATTGACAAATAATAAAGCATTTTTCGGTGTTACGTGTTAGCTATGTTACCCGAAAACTCTAGCAGTGTTTCATGTTTCCGTTTCTATTTCCGTGTAACATAGATTTTTTGTGCTAATGTAAAGATGTATATATGTACTTGATCAATTGTGTTGCATTATAAATCTTCTAGCCTCGCGGAGGCGAAAACAAGGGTAGAAACGGCCTCGTTTAAATCATTTGGGCAATTTCCGTAAACATAAGTTACACTATAAATTAACTCCACCATCAATTAATTACAAGTAGACATAAGAGCTTGTTTTTTGATGTAAGGGATGCTCGTTAAGACAAATTCAACATAGTTATCTAGCCATTCATACACTTCATTGAGGTTTTCGTTCATGTACAACTCCTCAATCTATAGCATAAATATAATTCATCAATCAAAAGATATTAACAATGGAGTTTTTTTCTTATTGGTTTTTCATTGATAGGATTATTTGTGATTACCTTTGTGAAAGCAATATGTTGTTGGGCGTTCATTAAGAGCAAAGCAATGTCTTCTCTCAATTGCTCTGATGTCGTGCTTCTTTGCCTCCTCAATGCCATCAAACGACATCGTAATGAGTAAATAGAGTTATAAAGGACATCGTAATGAACAAATACTTCTAAGAAACTTCTTTAAATTTTTAGGTTTTTTTAGAAATCTTAGGTTTTTAAACCCCAAGCAATTGTACAATTGATTATTTTTCTAAGCTCATTTTTCCCACATTGTGTTTTAGAGTCTTCGAATTTCCGAAATGACATCCAAAAGAGGAAGACGAGAGTCGATCAACCAAACCAATAGTTCAGTAAGGGAATGGAGAGAGATATGTGAGCAGGTTCGTAATTATTGAATAGATTTATGGCCCGTTTGGTTTAGGAGTATGGAAAGGAAAAGGAAAGAAAACAAATTTATATAGAAGAGTGGTTTTGATTCTCTTTTTTTGTGTGTGTCTAGAGAAAGGGAGAAGGGAAATGATTAGAGGAGAATAGGGGATATGCTTACCCCATGTTAAAATGAAGGAAAGGTATAAGAAGAGTTAGCTCAAATTTTACATGAAAATTGGGAAAAAGGGGTAATGATTACCACTTGTATCAATGAATCATAAACTAAAAATAGTCTAGATAGATTTCCTTAACCATTTCCTTTCCACATCTAAAACCAAACGAACCCTTATTATATATAACACTAGGGGTAGCCGTATAACCCCCTATACACACTCTGGTGATTTGTCCATTAATGGCTTATAATCCTCTGTACTACTTTGAGTTGATATCAAAATAATATTTATGTACCTTATTTACATTTTTTTCAGGGCTAATTGCTAATCTGCAAAAATAAAGGTATGTGGTTTGGTATAATTACAAATACTTAACATGGTTTGGGAAACGACACTCGAAAGAAAGCTCTTAAATCACATAACACTTGTACATAATTACATCAGATATCAATATATCACAATGAAAATTCCTAAATCACATAGCACCTGTACTAAGTAGAGAAATGAATGGAAGAACAATGTTACAAAATACTCAAGGATTAGTCTAAGAGTATATGCAAGCAGAAGCACATGAACGAAAAAGAGTCAATTAACATATAACTTAATTATAAGTAAGTTAACAGTGAGCTTCCAGTTAAGTTATCCTATCTATCTCTCAACTAAGTAAATGCACTTGCACGCATCTCCTTCCGATTCCAATATAGCAGATCCAAACGTACATCTTCCATCTATTAAAAGAACAAATAAATCAGCTAAAGATAAATTCAAAGGAAAAATGTACACAAGTAAAATTGACATAGAAAAAGATATGTCAAGTTGTCAACACATACCTCAAGATTTAGACATGAACCAACCCCAAATGGACCTCCTCTGTGTAAGAGTAAGTGTGGGCTGTGGCATCATTCATCAAAAACATGCTTTCTTCATAAACACGATGACTCACTATCTGTTGAATTATCTCTCCGTAGCATGAAAAGTCGTCATTGATGATCCACGGCTCAAGGCCATAAAGAGTTAGCTTCCCAAATAAAGGGTAGTCATCTAAACCTTTGAAGCTAAGGTCGAGGTGAATCCTATATAACTTGTTCCATTTGCTATCCATCACCCAAAAATCTATATACTCCTCCCCGCGCCGGAACACCAACGCTGACAGCATCCCAGCATACTCTGATACCTCTACTCTCATCACGGGATTACGAAATGGAGTTCCATCAGGAAGATAGAAATCTGGCGGGAACTCTATTGTTCCAAACTCTTCCTTGTGACAATCAAACGTCAGAACAAAATCCCTGCGATAATCGAGTGTCGATGCAACCCAATGAATGATTCCATTTATAAAACAGCCATGCCTACTCCTTGACATAGCAAGTTCAAATTGACAATCTTTCATCATGTTAAGGCCAACGGTGTCGTTTATTTCCCTCCAAATTCCTTCCAGAGTCGAGTATACCTCACACGAGGGCAAAAGGGAAGGGCACTCGGATAAGAGAAACTCATTAGGGATCCAAAATCTCACCACCTTGAAATCATTCTTGAGACCGTCGTAACCAAATCCTATACCATGGCAGTAACAAAGAGCGGCTGCCACGAAGAAGTTCACATGAGCGAATTCATATATAGTGGCTTCTAAATGCAATGGCACTACTGGAAGGCGAGGGAGGAGCCGATATTTGTGAATTGCAGGGTTCCAAAGAATGGTGGAGTCGAAAGACCCATTAGAGCGGGATACACAGATCACGCCATGAACAATGTCGACGAATGTGAAGACAATGTTGGGGAATTGGGAGGAAGTGGAGGGGGATTAATGGAGGAGGTGAAGAAATGGTGAAGGCAGATGAAGGAATGAGATGAGATGAGAGAATTCCAGGATTTGCTAACGCATCGGAATCGGCCTAGGGTTTTAGCATCCAGTCTCTTTAAAATGTCCGGCCATAAATCATCAATTATCCCTGGCGGAGCCGAGCACCATAGAAAATACTTCCATGCTTTACGCTCGGACTCCATTCTGCACATAGCAAACAAGTAGAAGAGGCTCTTCTATTATTCTTCCTTGATCGATCTATAGAACATTAGTAATGATTCTACAAATCGAATATGTAGATTCAGGCAGAAATCAGTTTGAGTATAGCAAAGAAAAACAATGTACATAGTAAGAAAAATACTCAATTGATACCAAATCTTGTCATGAACAATTAAGCAATTAGAAAGATAGAAGAGAGCAACTAATTAACAAACAATTGGAGAGCAGGCCTCGATTGAAATTTATTTAGTTGATGTAATACGAGACCTTCAACTTCAAGAGCAGACTTTTGAATCACCTGCAACCTGTACGTTGTCTCGCTTTTCCCGATTTCATAAGAATGGAGAATAGATACGAGAAGAATGGATAATGGAGAAAAAAAACTTTAAGCAAAAAACCTAAAATCAATTCTGCAACTCAAATGAAAAGGCGGAGGAGTTTAAATCATTTTTCAGCAACAATATCATCAGGCAAACGAAAACGAAATTGAAATTAGTAATCCTCCTCTGATTTTTTGATTCGAAGGTTAAGTTGAAAGAGAGACCAGACGGCGGCGGCAAGAGAAGGTTTAGGTGGCGAGCGGGAACCGGTGAGATTTGGAGAAGTGCCGCCGGTGAAGATGTGGAGAATGAAGTAGCGTTTCACAGAGAAGCAGCAGACAGAGAGAGAGGAGAGAGGCGTTCTATTTATAGAAAATTCTAGAAGAAGCAATGGTATTTTTTTTTGGACAGTTGGATTTGGATATACACACAAACACATTGAAACTTATCTAATGGGAAATATGTTCATCAAAATTTAAAATTGGATATATCTTTTTGGCATAATTAGAATTCATTGCTAAAAAACTTATTAATTCATTTTCTTAATTCATTTTCTTATTTAATTTATTTATGTTCTACTTGTACTCGTGGAAATTTAACTAGTGTATGTTCCAATCTCTACTTCTGCCCCTTGTACGCAGTTCATCCAAGGTCCAAGGCGAGTTTTAATCTTCCCTAGTGTTAATTACTGTTTAAAAACTATCAAGTTTTTAATCTCAGTTTGAAATACCCTCTATTTAGTTTGAATAAACACTATTATTTATAGGGGTCCCGCGACCCGCACCGACCCGACCCGCAATTTGCGGGTTGCGGGTCGACCCGCGACCTGTGCGGGTCGGGTCGGGGGTTGAATTTTTTTATTTTACGGCGGCCCGCAAAATAAAGGTTTGTGGTTTGGTATAATTACAAATGGCTAATATGAGGCACCCATGTCAAAGTTGACGGGCGCCTATGCTTTTTTAGTCGGTCGCCTCGACCGACGTGCAAATAGTCGGTCGAGGAGACCGACTGTATAATTTTTTTTAAATAACATGCTATCTGCAATTGCAGATAGCGTGTGGGCCCCCAATGTAGTCAGTCGAGGTGACCGACTACATTGAAATTTTTATTTTAAAAAACACACGCTATCGCTAACGGCTCTTTCAGCCCCAAAAGAGTTGTTCGGCTATTTGTTGAGGGCTATATAAAGCCCTCAACTCCTCCATAACTCCTCCGCAATACTACCACCAGTAAAAAAAATTGCAATCGAGAGAAAAAAAAAAGTGTGAAAATGAGAAAAGGGTGGTCTTTCGGTTTAGGAAAATCTAAGAGCAAAAGCCGTTCATAAACTTCACATGGGCAATCCTCGCAAATAGATTTGAATGAAGGGGCGAACGTTGAGGATATACAAGCTAATGTAGAGCAAGAGGAGCTATCGATCCAACCAACGGCTCCAAAAGCGTTTGAGCTTGACCTCACAAATCAAGAAGCTACGCCATTTAGCGGGGGGATTGATTTAGGTATGTAAATTAATAATTTACGTTTTGAATCATCAAGTTTAGTCGGATCATATATTATAATAATACTTTAGAATTATCTTAATTTTATTTGTTAGTATTTTAATTTAATTTATTATTAATATTAGAATTTTCTTAATTTGATTTCATAGCATTTATATTTGATAATTAATTATAGTATTTAATACATTATATATGATAGTGGTCATACATTATTTATGTAGAGATGCTTATGAATGATCCCCGATATATGGAGTGGTATACGTCTGGGGTTATAAACCCCCAACCACCACACGAGTTTACTGGATCACCATTTCCACCTAACCCAACTATTCCACCCACCCGAAATACAACTCCCAACTATCAGAATTTGTGGGGGTCATCCACTTCCCAACACACCCCACACAGCACAAACCTAACCCCCACTAGGAATTTGTACACTGAATTCGATAATGCTTTCACTCCCTGAACCGACATACAGACTGGCCCACAGGGTGATACATGGATTCAAGATGCAATTTCTTTTACTCCCTTGAGTCCTTATTTACAAGTTGAGAATCATGCGGGGACTTCTTATTCCCAACCTCCACCATCCCAACCTTATTTTCAAGTTGAGACATGTCGGAACTTCTTATTCCCAACCTCCACCATCCCAACCTTATTTCCAAGCTGAGTCTCATGTCGGGACTTCATATTCCCAACCTCCACTAGATCCTCCCAACACCCAAGATGGATATGGTGGCGGACCAATCAATACTAGTTTATTGATCAGTTACGACACGCATATAGCGAAGCTCATATGGGAAGATCAAACGGTAAGAACCTTTAATTAATTTACCTTATATTTATGCATAAATAATTAAACTGAATAATTTTAATAATAATGTTTCAGCATAGTAGTAAACCCTTGAGAGTGCATACGCGAGGGAACATTAAGGATTGGAACGAAAAGTTGACGACTCGTTCAGCGTGGGTCACCTGTGCTCAGCGTAGCGGATTATTGCGCCTACAACAATGGAGGTTCAAACAAACAGATGAAGCATTGATTCAGGCTTTTGTCGAAAGATGGCATCCTGAAACAAACAGTTTTCATTTTCCTTAGGGAGAAATATCAATCACCCTCCATGATGTCCACTACATTTTGGGCCTACCGTTGAACGAGGTGAAGGCTGTTTTGACGTACTCCGAAGAACAATTAAAGCAGTTTTATCAGTGGTGCATACAACGTTAGTGCTCTTGAAATGAAGAGGTTAGTAAGCAGAGGCAGCATAAACATCAAACGTTGGAAGGAGATCCTATTTAGCATGATAGAAAATGGAGGAAACCCAAAGTTGATAGCGTCAGGATATTTGTGTGATCTGTTGGGAAGCACCTTGATAATGGACAGGTCAGGTGATGGGTTACCCCTCATATTGTTGCAGCTCGTGTTGAACCACGATCAGGTGATGGAGTATTCATGGCGTGCCGCTACACTTGCATGGCTACTCAGGCAGCTCGGAATGGCGTCCCGAGCTGAAGGAGCGCAGATCTCAGGGCGCTCATATGTGTTACACGTGAGTGATGATATCTTGTTCTGTTTAAATTGCTAGTCCGGTTTTATTTGAATCTAACATATTCTCTATTTTGTAGAACTTCATTTGGAGGTAATTTCCAGGACTCCAAGGTCACATCAATCACGATATCACATGATTGTCAGGGGAGAATTTCATAGCAGATCGTGATCAAAACAGGGAGCCCGAATCAGTGCTCTACTATCGTCGCATCTTAGACAACATAAAAGTTGAAGATGTAAGTAACTTCAAATTTAACTAACATTTTTATAGATTATATAACATAGAATTTTATCGACTTGCGTTTTTATATATTCTATAACATGAGAAATTTGTGTTTATGTGTAGGTCAATTGGATACCATGGCGGGATTTTATCGACTTTTTCACAAGCGATCTTAGTTTGTCGAGGTATAGGGGTACCTTGACATGTCTCCACATCAAGGAGGCATATCATTTCGAGAGGTTGGCTCGTCAATTTTGTTGGCACTAGTCAATCCTTGAGTTAGACGTTATCAAGCCAATCACTTCATGTCGACCAAAAAAATTGACGAACGTGCATGTGAAGTATGATGTGCAATACTCAGCAGATGATGATCATTGGGAAGATCGATGAAACTCGTTAGTGCCTATGGGGGAAATTGCACCACACATGTACTCTATGGATGCCGAGTACGTGCAATGGCATATGAGACGAACACGTCCTTTTTTGTTGCACACGTCCTTCGTTGAATTGGCAAACAACCCTCCGATGGCGCAACCTGCAGTGGATATTTATGCGGTATGTGTATGATGACACTTGATTGATTTTCTCGTATTACTAAAAAAACTTCAAATTGTAAAATAACAAATTTGTGTTGGTTTGACAGCGGATGACACTAACGAAAGCGCTTAGTAGAGAACTAGAAAGTCATAGGAATCCTGAAGTGGTCGACATCGCTAGCCGATTACAAGCCATATGGTTTGGAGAGAGGCCTCCACCACCGATCCCGCCACGTGTAAGTGGTCGCCGTCTCCGCTCTCCCTCCTTACAACCCGCACGCCACAACGATGTAGGACACTATAGATGGTTTAATTTGTTGTAGTTGTAGTTGTGTAATGGTTACTTATCTTAGTTGGACATGTGTATTTCGAGGTACTTATATTTGTGTTAATTTTTTTACTTATATTTGTAGCTTAATTTTTCATACAAACTAAACCATACGAACAATACAAACTAAACCATACAAACGAACGTACATAAACGATAATATTACACTAAACCATTCACCATTCACCATTCATACGAACGTACATAAACGATGATATTACACTAAACATTCATACACTAAACCTGATAAGGACTAGATATCCGCCCATAAGGACGAGACAAATTTTCTGCAATCTGATACTGATCGAACGTATATAAACGATCATGATATCGGGCTAGATATCCGCCCACTGATGGATGATGACACTCCCTCCACATTCTTAGCGGGGGGCATTGGAGAATCATCGTGCAATGTAACCAACAATATTAAACAAAACACGCAATTATTAAGTGTCCTAAATAAAAATACAATAATTATCAATAATGAGGATATTGACTTACCGGAACGTAGTTCCCAAGGAAAGCAATACATGCAACCTTGTCCCAAAGAGGGCTCTGAACACCCCCGTCTCCTATGATCGGGAAACATGTGTGTGAAATACCCCGGCCAAAGGTGATCAGTGCACACTGAAATCTAGTAGCAAATACAACGCCCATCGAAGGTGTCTCTATCCAATACTCCACTAGACAATACGGGTGCAACCAGTTCACTTTACGGATCAACTAATCAACCTGAGTGAAGCCCCAGCCCTCCATCCTTGAATATATCTCGTGGTGGGTGCTCAGCTCCTAGACAAACTCCCGTCGCATATGCAACCATCCATCATTCGCATTCTACCCCATCTGAGAAGCGAGCGCTCTATATCCACAATGACCGTCTCCTGGAACATCATGCGCATCGGTGATGTATGCCATCATGAAAGGAGGTACATGAGGTATGAGATCTAATCCTCCAAAGTCGCTAGTGAGAGGGGGAGCTTGGGTGGAAAAAACCCCATTCCCGACGTGGGAGGCAAAACCGGGTCTACATCTTCCTCAGTTTCGACATCTTCCTCTTGTTCATCAACTGTTGGGATCGATGTAAATGCTTGTCCTGGCATAGAACGAGCGCCTTTTATAGCCCTTTTGCGCTGGGGAGCTTTGACTTCGACTGGCTGAATCTTAGTCGATTCTAAAAAAAATTCAATGGATTTAAACCCTCTTTTTAGGTAAATTAATTACGAAATGCTTTTCGAGAGCGCCCGATATTTGTTTTACATCTTCTATGCGAAAGTGCTCAATTTTCATAAAATCTTCTTGACTGTTATTCAATAGGTCCAATAATATATGTATATTAGAATTTTTGAGGCAATTAAATATCCTGGGAGGCAATTCTAATTGATCAATAAAAATAGATTTCAATGCTTTTTTTTTGTTTTTTCTTAGTTCAGTCAATCTATCATAAAAGAAAAAAAGGGGTAAAGTAGCCATGTCTTGATTATCCTCGAAATGTAAGTTTTCTTTTTCCGCATATAGAAAGGGAATAAATAAACCAATTAAATTCCGAGAGGAAACCGCTTCCCTGTAGTCGTCAGCTCCTTCTTGACAGATCCGATCGGGTGTTCATAATCTGGAGTAAAAGGATTCGAACCTTTGCATGTTGTAGATGCTCCAACCTAGTCAACCCTCTTGCCTGAATCTTCGATTTCTTCCTAGGTATTCCTTTCTTCTTCTCACAACCGAGTTCCTCCAATGTGTTGATATCCTTGATCTTACGATAATCGTGGATCACCTCACGTTGCACGCGTTTGGGCATCGTGCTTGCATTGTAGTCTGTTATCATCTTCACCCATTCAGCATCGTCATATTCTATGCAATCATCCTCAGGCGATGTCGTCGGAAGGCCTTCCCATACCAATTGCTTCAAAAAAGGATGGATCATTAAACGCTCAATAGGCTTACATTGGGTGATGCATTGCTCGACTTGGTGAGGGAACGGGAGCCCACGGACAGTTGTCCGCCACTGATCGTCGCATATCGGACTATATCCACTATCTGGCCTAAGAGGGGCACTAATATGATCGAACAAATGACCTATACAACTGTTGGATACCTTCGTTGGAAGGAGAGAGAATACCATTCGGAGTGGTTCGTCCATGTGATAGATGGCAAGTGGAATAGTGGTGCGATCCATCTCCATCTGCCCACGTACGGTCATAATCTGGATTCTAATCGCGTTGTGTATCTTCCTCACTATAGTACTGAACCCTTCCACAGATGATCCCAAGTAATCCTTCAGCGTGGAGTGTTGTGACTCGACCCTACAAAAATTTGGAAATTAAAACCCAATTTTTTTAAATTGGAATGAGTGGCAAAAGTAACTTGTTTTTACCTATTTGTGGTCCTCGTAAAAAGGTTGAAGCGGTGGTCGGTGAATGCCCTCACAATCCGAACGCGCCAAGGGATGAGCCAGGTTTTTTGGAGATATGTAAATAAAATTGGTTCCACGACTTCTTTCACCAATTGGAGTCGCTTCTCGTACTCCCACATGGTCGTCGAACAAAATAGCTCCCACGCTTTGTTCGCAAAAAAGTCCGTTGACTTCTCCGAGAACCCATGTCCCAACGCGTATATCCTACAGTTGCATTGGATGTGCACCCAACAAAGCATATGTTTGGTTTTGGGAAATAAGATATCGACAACGTTCACCTCAGCCATATCCCGATCGGTCAGTATGGCTTCTGGCTCTCTTCCAACCAGCTTATACACCTCTCTCAATTGGAGTAACACCCATTCGTAGTGGTCTTGAATCTCCCTTGTCATAAACACAGAAGCAATACAGAAAGTCTTCCCGGTGCATGTAAATCCAACCATTTCGCACAAAGGCATGTTGTACCTACAATGTCAATTCAATGAGATTTAATGTGTGTACTTCAATCTACTACTACATCATAGGGAATAAAAAGACTTGCATGTTTGTTTTGTACGTCGAGTCCATCAGAACGATGTAAAGGAACAACTTCAGCAACTACATCGACTTCGGATGGGCAAAGAAGATGTCTAGTACCTTACGGCTACCACTCGCAGTTCGATAGTTGACATAGTATTGATTAGACTCTAAGAAATGAATCGCAAATTCGCTCACCACCCTTCCGTTCATCTCCTTTTTAAACACTTCATATCGAAAATCATACAACTGCTTCATTGATGTGGTCATATCTAGATAATTTTCCAATAGGAATGTCATGGATTGCCTAGGTTCTATATCTGCCAAAGTCATATTTCTTACGTCGATCTTTTGCTCTCAGTCGGTCGGCCCGCAAACGGATAGCCCTCTAGACTGGTGGAAAGGTCATGGTTGTGGACTTGTGGTTACCACATTCCACCCTTAAGTGCCACTTCTTGGTCTTTCTGTCCCTCCAGCCTATCAACTCGAAAGGGCAACCCTTCTTTCTAGTACAAGGACGAGGTTTAAGCTCATCAGCGACACCTAAATTCTTAACCATTTTACGCGGTATGCCTTTTTCCCGCTTTGTACTTATCGCCTAATACACATCCCAAACTAATCTTTGTCGGCCTTGAGTTTTTGATGGTGAGTACAATGTTTAACCCCCTCCCTATCTTACGGGCCCACTCTATCATAGGATCTCGTTCCTCCCACTCACAATTATTTGCAAAATAACTAGAAAAATCGGGAAACTGAATAAATTATAATAATAAAAAACCAATTAGAATTTTTTATCTTAATTTCTAAACTTAATAAAATGACATTTACATACATGATTTGATTCTAGATTATAAACGGCGCCGTAATTGTGCTCATTTGAAACCTCATATCCTCCATCGTCGTCATCAACGTACTCCTCGTTTAAATCAAATGGAACCGGTGGTTTTGACCCTCCCACCATCAACGACTACGTAAAATTACAAAATATTTAGGAAATAATATCGAATCGTATAAATTTAACGGAAAAAACTTAATAAATTGCAATAAAATAAGTAATTAATTTACATTAAATTTTGAAATCAACCAATTCGTCATTCTGATAAAATTTTGAAAGTGAATTTTTGTAGAGAAGAATGAAATGTATTTTGGATGTGAAAATGGGTTTGAAGTATGGGTTTAAATAGAGGGATGAAATCCACCCGTTCGGAAATAATTCCAACGGGTGGATAGTCGGTCGAAGGGACCGACTAGTCGGCCACCTTAGCCAACGTGTAGTCGGTCACCTCGATCGACTAAATTCCACTTTCTGAGGCCCCAAGTAGTCGGTCGAGGTGACCAACTGGGGCGCTCGTAGGCCCTGACATGGGCGCTTCGATCAGGCGTTACGAATACATAACATGGTTTGGGAAATGGCACTCGAATGAAAGCTCTTAAATCACATAACACCTTCATATAGACTTGTCAATCGGGTCGGATCGGTCAGGTTCGATTATTTCAGGTTCTTTTTAAATCGGGTTTGTTTCGTTATGGGTCACAGGTCAATCGGGTCGGGTTGTAGCAGGTTTTCGGTCAGAGCAGGTCAAAAATATCGTTTTTTTAATTATTAAAATCAGTTTGTAATTAAATAATAATGTTTAATTATAAAATATTATTTTTATTTATTTTAATAATAAAAATAAATTTTTATTTATTTTAATAATAAAAATAAATTTTTATTTATTTTAATAATAAAAATAAATTTTTATTTATTTTAATAATAAAATATATTATGAGTTTCAAAATAAATTTTTGTACATGTTATTAATATACTAAATCGGTTAACCCAACAGATTTCAACCCAACAAGTTTCGAGTTTTATCGGATTCTGTTTATTTTGGGTTTCAGGTTCAAATTTTCGGGTCTTGACCCTAAAATTATCGGCCGGTTCGGATCGGGTTTGCGGGTTAAGTCAGTTTTTGACCGCTCTACCGGTATATCACGATGAAAATTCCTAAATCACGTAGCACCTGTACTAAGTAGATAGAGATGAACGGAAGAAAAATGTTACTAAAATTCGCTTTATCACAAATACACCATAAGTTATACATTTTTTAACTGCAGCTTTGAAACAATGCCATTACCATGATTAACATAACACAGAAGTAAAAGATCGAAATATAAATAAACGGAATCTAATTTACACAGAATGCACACTTAACCCATATCAACCAACCATTTGACACTATAATTATTCACCAAATTTACAGAACGGAGGGAAAGATTGGCATAAAACATTCCAATCCCATCCAAAAAATGGCTTGTATATCACAAATCACTAAATCTGTGTAGATCAAGAAAGAACCAACCTCTTAGCTTGAATCTGACTCTACCTGCAATAAAGAGCTTGAAGAATCCATGAAGCTGTCAATGTCAAGGAGAGGCTTTATTTGTCTCTCGACCTCTTTACGTAGAAGCTGCAATTCTTGGAAGATGATGGATTGAGCCGTCTTGCATGCTTCTGGATCCCTGAATGCCAGAGTCCATCTCCCGTCAACTAATGGTTTACCAACTTTACCATCTGCAATAGATCTCAAAGTGTCCGCAGAGGGCAACACTGAAGGCCGAATTCTCAAGTGCAACCATTTCGGGTGTTTTTCATCTACTTCGGGCTGAAAAAAAAAAAGTAAAAACAAAATTATGAAACAAATATATTTGAAAGCTTAAAAACCTTACATAGATATAACAAATAAGGTTTGTCTAGTGAGTGCCCATGGACATGTGATAACAAATCATGTTTGGTAAGTATATAAAAACCATTACCGTATATTGGAATAGATGAACCCTATAAATAATTGAAAAATTAAAAACTAAGTAATTATAATGGATAATCTTACTAAATATTGATTGTTAGCAAAAAAAACCTTATAAATAACATTAGAAAAAAAACTGAATTTATCTTGGCATACATCGGATCCAGCAAGAGGTGCAATCACCCGAATGACACCAAATCTCAGTTTAGCGGGCAGCTCTTCCACAAGGAGCAGCCATCCATTTGTTCCCAACGATGCAGCTAGGAAGCAAAAATGTCGCTCTTTACCTCTCTCAAATGCTATTCTGCAAGGCACTGCATCATCTGCACAGGACATTTGGAGAATTATCCATAAGAAATGGTCAATGCCATTAGCAGAAGACGGGAACTGTACAAGCCACAAAGATAAAAAGAAAAATATACAAATAACGGACCAAGTTTTATTTTGGTTCCTGGTTTTGGGATTCCATTCTCCAGACCAACAGATTTAGCTCTTGAATTTTCAGGGATATCTGCTGAAGGTTGTAAAGGAGGGTGATCAGGCAATGCTCTGCCATGAAAGCACATGCGAAGTTGATAAAGCAGCACAAGCTCCTGTGTCAAAAGGATATGGAAAACATTAGCAATTATAGCAACATAAAGTAGCTCGCTAGTTTAATCCAAACAGCATGTTTCTACTAGAGTTTTCCTAATGGGGCAAGTTCCAACTAATTGAATCCCAAAATTATTTCAGTGACTTATTGCAAAACTGTTGCCTGATAGACTAACTGTAATTTGAAACATTGTTTTTGCTATGTTACTTGTAATATGAAGCAAACAGCCTAATAACACATTACTGAACACTGCTCCAGAAATGGACTGTGGTCCTCATGTACCATGACAACTTTCCACTTGTATTCTAGAGCAAGAGATTAGATAAGAAAATGAGAAATCAATGACAGGGTTAACTCATTAAAATGCAATAAAAAGGTGACATGTACTACAAAATTAAGTTATTTGCAATTTCTTCATACAACCATTTTAATTTATAAATTTTGAAATCATACACAAACATGAAAATGCATAATATAAAAGCAATGGCCTGAACAATACTGTCTAATAATCCACACAGGCGAAGCTGTAGATGTGATCCAATATATACCTTTACCAACTTCCGCATCTTCTCTCCAGTAGCAAATGATGATTCATTAGGAATGGCATCTGTATAAATAATAGTCTCAGTCATCAAGCTAATGTTAAAGATAGTAAAAGAAAAGGATTACAAACAAAGTAGTAAACAAAGAAGGTAATGCATCAATGCTCTTATTCTTGGGCAAATGAAAGGCATATCCTTGAACTGAAACTCTTTGACACAATCCTTTAAGTTTGTGTATTTTTGCAGTTCAATGAAAATGTGGAATCTTGCACTTAATATTACTCTGACTCCATCACTTATTCAGTGGCATTATCATGTGAAGGAATTTAAACTTCAGAATAAGAATACAACAGGTTAAAAATGTTCCACAATTGGAGGTACTTTCAGCTTTGGATCGCAATGGACTATGAGAAATGGATAATAAATGCTTCATCTTCCATGTATTATGTCAGTGGACCATTTTCAACTTCCAAGATCCTATCAGATCTACCCCTATCTGGGGCAGGACGAGACATAGCTTTGGTTGCACAAGAAGCATGAAGTTAAGCAAAACAGCCAACAACAAATTATCCATCCTTTCAGAATCGCTACGCTTTTGCATTGAGGACTACAAAAGCAATGCTCCATCTTTAGAGGCAAAGGATGAAACCCTCATCGTCTGTAGAGTTTGTATAATGTCGATAGAGTTTTGTTGCAAGCTACCATTTTTTCCTTCTTCGGAAAAAAGGTAGCTAGATTATAAAATTCTTCATGAATACAATATCCTCATGTCAGTAAAAAAAAAGACAATCCAAAGCATTGTAGTCGTACCTTCAGGAAAGGAATTCTGAGGTGGCATCAGTAAATACTTGAGTTCTCTCTGAGGGGATGAAGCCTCAATAACTACAAGCAAAATACAGCCACTAAAGTATATCGCCAAAACAATTTACTAATAAACCATACATAGTTTAAGTTGATCACTTTGGATACCTTTCTTGCACGTTCTCCACTCATCATATAGAAGAGAGATAATCTGATCAGCCCAGGTCCCTTGAACCTCCTGAAGGATACTAGTAGAGCAATGACTATACAACTCCTACTCAAAATGAAAATACAAACAGTCGTAGAATTAAGTTTAATTTGCATTGTACTAAAATGACTACCCTAAAACCATTGAGATTTGAGAAAATGGATACCAAGTTCCTTGGTCTAAAAAAAAGATCATGCGGAGTCACCAACAAGGATTATAAAAATAAGAAATTAAAAGGATGAATGTTATAGCAAGACAACTGAAGCTTGTTCATAAACAAACATAACCTGTTTCATTCATTCTATGAGAAAGGTAATTAAATGTCTGAACATGATGACCATGTGAAAAGGATATTGAAGACAAGCAGAAAGAAAGGAACATATCTTACCCGAAGAAGTTTAAGATGTTTTCTATTAATTTCAGCCTGGCTATAAGGAAGCAATTGGCGCAGAAGCCAGGCACTATGACACAATGCCTCTACTGATATATCTGATCGGCAGAAAAGATTTACCATTGCATCAAGTACCTGAGCCGAGAAAACCCCAATTAACATGTTTGAAAGGATTTTCATTTCCCTCTAGAAGCCAAGGGTAGAATTCCACATGACAATACCCAGATGGATTAACAAAGAATAACACATCCCAATCTTATTGGTCATTCAATTTCAAAATAAAGTAAAGTGAAATATATTGTCATTTCACACTTCAACTTCAAATATTAAATAAAAAGTGGACAAAAGAGGAATCCTTATGTAAATGAAAAACTAAAACTCAAAGGTGATTTAATGATTGGAAATTTTTATAAAAATAGAAAAAACATATCCAAAATGGGAATGAAAGGATCCTTACTAAATTATTCTTATTTTCTAATTATTTTCATCTTCCACTTTCTGCATTAGAAACTAATGGTATAAAGTAAATTGCAAATTTCTCTTTCATTTTCATTTTAAAACTGGATATCCATTAAGTTTAAAAAAGCTTAGAGGGGTAAATGGAAGATACTGGAATAAAAATGTTCAAATTTGAAATACCGGGATGAAACTTTCTGAAATAAAGATTGATCAATAGTCAACGGTAACGTATAGTGAGTACCTGAAATCTGCATAAGCGGGGACTTGATTGCAGTTCTGCATCAGAATAAGTAACTCCGTAATGCTCCTATATGCAGACGAATAATATCAATGGCAAGATCAAAGACAATGAAAAAGAAGATCATCCAAATCAAGACAAGTGTTGATAGCATAATTACACGTCTCTCTAAGAGTAGTCTAGGATGATCTTGGTAACTGGCAGGTATTTCATCTAAAATACAATACAGTATCGTGCTATGATCCTTTCTAACATTCATAGCACTTTTACTTCCGTAACTACATCACCATGAGCACGAATCAGTCCTTGCAAATTGTTCTAGCTTGCACGAAAAGAGAAACTTGATCGAGGATAAAATCAGAAAGCCACAATAACATAGAAAACGAAATTAAAAGAAAAAAGGAAGATGGAAGGTATTAATTTTACTGAAACATTAGACTTCTAAGAATTCCTTTCTTTTTCAAAGTTCAACAATTTTAATTTTAAGAAATGCAAATTATCTTGAGTTTCATGAGAGGCAAAAAAAATTGCCCATTACCAAAAAATCAATGGATATCATGTTCAAATTAAGAAATTCCAAGTTGGTTACAATGCCCATGGAAGAGAAAAACTTGAAATAAAAGATAAGGGTTCAGATGCATAATAATAGATAGTTATTGAACTCCTCATGTAATCACATTAGGGTTGCAAAGCAGGTAGAGTGGCATATGTTTCAAAGGTTTGGCAAATACCTTTAGCTTTCTTAGATAGCTAGTAGGTTCTCCACTAAAACTATCACGTGTAAAGTGATTTTCTAGAGAAAAAAGTTGGTCTTCACCTGCGCTCTCACCAACCAGTGATTGCTGTAAGAGACCAAAAAAAAAGTCAAGGGAAAAGAAAAGACTTAAAATTATATTAGACATCATGAAGGATATAAATATATATACGTACTAAGCACTACTAAGTCAATTCCATACACAGCTCAAACTATGACTTTGTCATCAGGAAAGCCTTAGATACAGTTATTTAGCATGGAACTAATAGTTCTATAGTACAACTATTATTTTCGATGGAATCAAATATTACAATATCATGTTTAGTATAATTCAGCCATCTTCGTATGTTACTGTAGTATTCATGTCAGTTAAATTATAATTATGAGTTTATGACAGCAGATGAACAGTTAATAAATCAACTGAAACAATCTTTTCCCTGCTTTTAATTAAACTCTTGCTGCCCATAAATGTATGAAGAAAGATAACTTCACACATGCTATCAGTTCCATAAAGAAATCGGGATGGTTGTCTTGAACTGAAAGATAGATGACAGAAAACCCTTCATCTTTGTGCTTTATTTATATAAAAAAAGCTTCTAGTATTATTTTTGTGTGTCATATAATGATACCTTCTTGTACTTGTATGTCCTTTTTCACCTATATATTAACTTTCAAAAAGCAAAATAAGATATATATTTGACATGAATAAGGAGACAATGAGATGAGATATACATACCAGTAGAAGTTTCTTATGTTTTTTGCGTTGTGGAAGAATACCTAATGCATCCAGCATTGACTCATCCAACTCTAAATAAGTAAACATTTCATAAGCAAAACGACATTTTAGTTGTTACATTAAAGATCCAATTCCAAAAACCAGAAGGATTACCCTTTGTTTGCAGCAGTACTGCTAGCAGGCTCAAGGAACCCATCACATGTACATTACTTCCACTTTTAAGATAAGAAAGCACGGATTCCCTACACAATAAATTTTACAATGAAAAAAAGGGCATGAGGTAGCACGATCTAGAAAAATTGTTTTCACTTTTAATCTTG
This sequence comes from Fallopia convolvulus, assembly GCA_964016875.1. NCBI lineage: Eukaryota > Viridiplantae > Streptophyta > Magnoliopsida > Caryophyllales > Polygonaceae > Fallopia > Fallopia convolvulus. Next base: position 51,825,454 of record OZ024731.1, on the reverse strand, counting down.
GAAAGGAAAGGGGTACATGAGGTAGCAATTAAGTATCGGAGAATATATTCGAAACCAATAAGCGTCGAAAAACTAAAATGAGGAGTTCTGTAGAAGTAAAACAATCCTATCCCACAAAATCAACTTTCCATTTAACCAAAGACCCTGAGATAATGGCCAGTAGAGCAGTCACAACATCCTATATGTCACCAAGTTATCTGATGTTTTTAAAATTTATACAAGGACACATATAAACAAGATTTTTGCTCTTAAATATAACTGATCTATCAGGTTCCCAATGAGCCTTCCATTTCCAACAAATGTATGAAAGGAGAGAAGAAATAAAAAGAAATATCACACTCTCGCAGACAAAAGTTACAAACTAAGAAGAATGATAAATTACCTCAGTGTCAAATATGAGCCAGCAGATCCATTTGGCAATCCTGTGTCATGAGGCATTAAACTCTTTTCAGGCACATCTTCATGGTGATTGCTATTCGCATGTGACGAAAGATGGTGAGTTTTTGAACACGTTAAACTTGACTTGGCTTCCGGCACATGTGCAAATGCCTCTTGTGGACAAAAGAGAGCAGCGGCAATAGTATTTGCCAAATCTTTGATTTTTAATATTCGCAAGATGCAAGAAAGTATATACATTGCTGTGATGGCACCAAGCTGGGCATCCTGGTTTAAAGCTACAAAGATTAGGTAAATTAAAGCAGCTAAACAAGGAACAACAAAAGCATAGATTGTCCTCAATTTAAATCTCGTACATTAACACCTTCATTAGTCAGAGAGGGAAGCAGCAATGGCAGTATCAAACACTGCAATAAGTTGACTGTTATCAATTGGCCAACATCTGGAATCCCAGCCGAAATAATGTCATTAAAGTAGTATAGATTGTCCTCAATTTCATCTACAGTAGAAAAAATGTTCGATGCCATTTCTTGGCTTGGATTCCTGTGAGAAAGAGCAAAACATTCATCGTAAGCGAATATGTCCCTTATATTTATGAATTATGATGGTGCTTGTAGATGAAATCAACATCTTACTTTGATGCTCCTGAAACCAACTTGTTTAATCTGATACACAGCTTTCTAAAAAATGTAATTAGATCTGGAAAATATTTCGCAAGGGGGCCACTTGTGATATATCTATTTACACCATCATCCCCAACTGGATACAAAAACAGTAGACAAAAATGATACATCAGAATAACAGTATTAGAAATTACCAACTATGTCAGAAAAAAATAATAGATAACTGACCATGGTAAACATTCAGTGTCAAAGCACGTACAGCAATCCTAATCATGCTTTCTTCATGGAAAGAAAATTTTAGAGCCTCGGTATACAATGGGAAAGCAACCACCTCATTCTAGCAAGAGAGAAAATCAAAGTCATAGCAAGAAAAAATTGGACAGGAAGATCTACAGAATCATAAAGGGAAAAGAAAAACAACTACTACAACTCAGTCAGACATTAGGTATGTAAAACTTGATAATGATAACCATGGCACCCTGGGCAAAATGGAAAATCGTTATACATACCAAAATAGAATGACACATTAGTGCATTACTGAAATAAAAAAAAATAAACATAAAAAACCTATTTCAATGTTGTATATAGTTCATTTTGCAAAAATTTGATAGTCTGATTGTAGTACCTTCAACCAGCACACCAGGGAGATGGGTAAGAAATTTCCATGATAAAAGCTTGATTTTATATTCCTTTGACTTGTGGATAAAACAAAGAACATAACAGAACAGTTGATGACATAAGAATATATGTATGCATCATTAATTGAGTGCTTTTGAAGCTCTTAATCTCAATCAATTCAATTAAATATAATTTCAAAGTGACATGTTTGCTTCTTGTTTTTTAAAAGGCCTTAATCTTGTCAGCTGATCTCTGAACATCTTGTGGATCTCTAATATTCAATACAACTTCTGATCTTTATCGATTAAAAAAAACAAGAAAATTAAATTTAAGAGGATGTTTTAAAAAATAAAATAAATGGAACCTCAAATAAATGATACTATCATTCATCATCATTACATACATTCAAGGATCCAAACCAGCAACCGATGAGGCTATTTACCGCCCAATTGTGTGGCACTGATCCTAAGATAAGTGGCATACCACATACCAAATTTTAATTTATCATACCCATTTGACCAATGATAATAGTCACGTCTTATTTTGTTTAAAGTATCATGTATCTAGTAAATAAGGTTATATAAAGTTACACAACCACCCACAATCTTGAAACATTCTTTACCATAACAATTATATAAAGTCGCTTTGTGTAGGAATCAAAAGAAAGGGAAATGTTAACCAGATATTGCTTGTCTTCACCAGCAATGATATTCACCAGAGAGAGAGAGAGAGAGAGAGAGAGATTACATTGCTTGTCTTCACCAACAATGATATTGTAGTCTGGTCAAGCTTCCCACTTATTGCTCTTCATAACAAAATTATAGTAGCAGTTATCAGCATCTTGTAGTAGATTTCTCATCATGAAAAAGAAAGCAAAAGGTGATGATATAATGGAGTTTTTTTTAACTGAATATTAGCAGAGTGTGCTATAATGTAATGTAAAATCGAATTGGAGGGGTAATGGGGGTTCAATAGGAGAAATGAAAAAAGTAGAGAGAAAAAAGAACCTTAAAAAGGATACATAGTACGATAAGAGCTCTTCATTTTGAAACTCGAAGGAATAATTAATGAGGTAATTTATATGCTCATTACTGAAAAGATAATCTGCAAAACAGGATAGTGTAATGTTGACTTAAATAATTCCCAATATTGACACTAAATGGAGAAGTGGAAAAGAATGCATTTTGAAGTAATTAACTCACATATAGCATGCTCATTTTTTAAGTTCTGAATCATAATGCTCACTGTCTGAAGCAACTGAAGTGGAACAGCAGCAGTTTTACTGACTTGCAGAAGACGGGCAAACTCCCCCATGACCTGTTTCTCCATAAAATATCTGCAGAGGGACTGCAGAATTAAAAAGAGCATAAACCTGTAGGAAGAATGGAATGTTATGAATGATGGATTGTCATACTCGAAATAGGTTGAGTCATTCTGATCACCATATATAACCAGCTCTGCTATAGATCTCAAAGCCTCAATAACGAACCCCTGCTTAATAACAAAGTAAATACACTGTACAACCAAATATTGCTATAGTAAAAAATGAAAAGAAGAAGAAGAAAGGTGTAACCTTATTCACATCATTTACAATTTGAACCTTTTGCAACTGTTCAGTCAGATACCTATATGCAATTAAGAAACAAAAAGGCACTCATGAGTATTTCAGTAAAATAGGCATAAAATATTAATTTTCTCTTCGGATAAAAGTAATTAATAGAACAGTGAAGCAACAAAAAGTCATGTTTTCAAGCAAGTGACTTTTTCAGTGCGACATTCTATTGAAAAGGCAGATAGAGACGGAGTGCAGTTTCTCTCTATTGCTGTTTTCTATCTATCTATATACATACATACATACATACAAGAGGAAGGTAGCAGGTGTAAAACCTTCCCTTCCGAGAGCAATAATTGACCTTTTAACTAAACCTTTTTGCCACTAACAAGAAAGTTTTATAATGTGTAAATCTTGTCTCCTTCTACCCCAAACTATAACCTTGTAATCTATAAGGGTAAAATTCGTCTTCTTCACCTCCCTTCAGGAACTTTATTTCAAACATAGAGAGATTATTGAATGCTTGCAGCGTATAATATGCACCCATCATCACAAGCAATTTCCACTTTCAATTCTTGAAATTTTCACAGACTTAGTTTTCGTATATATTTCAATACGACAAGTAACAAGACTTCTGTTGACAGTTGAGACCCAATAAAGGATAGAATAGGTCTACAAATGGTAGTTGGTACACAGTGCTTCATTCTTGACCTTCAGGAGATATAACTTCACACGTATATGATTGCAAATGTTTGCTAGACCCAAGTCCTATTTTTTTTAGCTACTCTATGTTTATTTCCTTTACCTTTGATAAAATCTTTCATGTAAATGAATTAAAAAAACTACTCGCGCTGAAAGGTACAAAAGAAGAACTTCGAGGAGAGGGGAGAACTAGGATGATCACATATTCACATATACCAGCCCAAAAGTATTACTTAATTCACCAACTTGTCAGAATAAAATATAGTTGACACCAAAAGTTGCTATTTTAGCAACTCTTTAGTCTTGAACATAGAAAACATGCCAAGACAAAGCACCAATTGTGGCTCTCTTCCTTCTCAGCAGGTACCAACCCAAAATCATCAAATGTTAAAATCCTCTATTGTGCAACTTCAAGGTGAAATTTTAATTAAAAAAATAATTTACATTGGGGTATGCATTAACATACAAATTTATACTGGTCTCATGTTGCAAAAAGAACCTTTCATACTTAGAATAAAAAAACGAGGAACATGGGTAATAATTGCCATAGATAAAAACACATTGATCCATGAACAGGATATTAGCAGATTAGCCATCTACCATAAAGTATTTCCATGAAGCTCACACATTGTCCATGAAAAACACCTTACACTATTACCATAAAAATATATATCACCAGCACTCCGGAAAGCAAAAGATAGTAAGATTCTTCTAAAAAGTAACAAAACCTGAGTTCCTCCAAGGAAAACCTATTGTTAGATCTCCAAAAGGAAAACCACATTGTTGAATGATGAAGCCTCTGAGAGTATCAGTCCCCATATGAATCTTCATCCATAGGCCAATACAGTTTCATGGCTGAGTAAAATGAACACTTTGCAAAGAGATGGCGTGATGGGAACCAAGTCCTGAGATAGTGAATCGTAAAGTAAAGACACGGTATAGAGTAGCCCATATTTTCCACATTAATGAATTGCAACAATTTGTTACTTTATTTTTCTCATGAAATATCTTGTAAATCATGTGAAGCCTCTTTGCTAGAGTCCTAAAACATGGTTGTAGATACTATTTGCTCCAAACTTGTATAATTCATCTAAATTTGAAATTTCTTGCAAATCATCTGCAAGATTGATCCTTCCCAACAGAATCAACATTAACAATAAAGTTGGAGAACTTTAATTATCTACAGGAAATTTGGCCAGAGTACTTCCTCACTGTATTCTAATCCCGACACATATAAACTAAAAATTACAATCACAGAACTTTAATTAGGATTAAGTTCTTGCGGCAACAAAGCCTATTTTTCTTTCTTTGGGGCTTTCGCATGGGCAGAAGATTTTCTCCAATAAATCCATGTCAGACGATGCACTAATGCATCAAATTGCTTGTTTAACCTCATTGTGGAAAATCTTTCTGAGCTATAAGGAAAACTTTATAATTTTCTTTTTACCTTCTCAAAGGAAAGCTTGTTCTCAGCAATGTACTATTATCCTATGAAGATATATTGACTTCAACATTTTTGAGTTTTAATTCCCCTTCCAACCCAACATAAACAGAAATTTGGCCAGAGTACTTCCTCACTACAGTCTAATCCCCAAACCTATAAACTGAAAATTACAATCACAGAACACTTGAAATAATCACGGAAAAATATCCTCTAGCTAGAAATCTTCTAATTGCTCTGAAAACACATATATATCCGAATCCCAGGGTTTTGTAAAAGAATTTTAAAAGTACCAGAAACCATTAATCATACCAGAACATCTCTTACTTTATAGGACTTACCAGTTGCCACAAGAGTGGCCGGATGCCAATCCAGGAAGGCAACCTTCAAGTGCAAAACAAGGGTTTCAGGTAGAATTTTTTCGATCAAATACGCAAGTAGACATCAAACTTTTAGAGAAATCAACCTAAAAAACTTCGATTGGAATCCAAGTCTAACTAATCACAAATAAAATTCAAAACAGTATCAAGCCTTACCTTCAAATTAAAGAATCAACGTCAGAAGAAGATCAGATGATTGGCGTCTAAGGAAGAATTGAATGACTGGCTTGCCGTTTCCGGCGTTGCCGCTCACGGCTGGGGTATGAGAGGGATCTGGTATAGGAGGCGAAGGCGAGAGTGCAAGAGAGCGAGAGAACAGAAGACGGAAAGTCACTCGTTGGGTGCCGACGACCACTTCGGCGATGGACCGGTGGATTGGCTAGTGAGCGAGTCAGAGAGAGATAGATCAGCCCGGGCTCCGGTTGAAGATCGCGGAGGTGGTGGTGTTTGAATAGAGAGATGCCAACAGACATACGAAGAAGAAGCTCGAAGAAACGAATTTATTTAACAAATAAAGTTTATAAAATTAGAATTCGTCTGTTCCATACGGGGGATCCCAAGCTTTTCCGGTGAATTGCAAAAGAGTCGCGAGTTTGCGCGCGTATGATACTAAGGATTCGCCTATTATTTTCCGTTTTATTTTAACGGAAGATTTTAGGGCATATCCTCGTCGTATTACAACCACATGACAGAGCGTCGCCTACTATAGTGCGTTGATTGATTTTTTTTTTTTTGGTGCAAAAGAGGGCAAAGCCCCTAAAACATAGTGCGTTGATTGACAAAGTATCACATTATTCACATAACAAGTGCAATTTGATTACTTGATTAACGTATATAATGCTATTAATCAAATAAAAAACCTTCTTTTATCATGAAAGCTGAAAATGTTTTTCATCCGTTAGATCTTTCTCAATACAGAGTTGTGATTGACACACATTTTATTTCAATTTTTAAATTATAAGAGTAAATTCGTCATTTTGCATATTCTATCTTCTTTCTCAAACAACGCTTCTTTCCCTTGAATCCATTGACTGTTTCTTTGCCTTTCAATCGACCCCTTCAATGCCTTTTCTTCCGAACGCATCCTAACTAGCTTATCTCTCATTCAATTAGTTTTTCTCTTAATATAAATTCCACTTCAGGTATGTGTTTTGTTCTTTTTTCGATTTTCGTTTTTTTCCTTAATTTTAGCTTTGATTTCAATTTTTCAATCTAAATTGACATCAATATAAGTTTAAATCTGCACAAAGTTTTCATATTTCATGTTTTCATGTTGCTTTTCATTTTCCAATGTCCAATATTTTGGATTTTGAAGTCTTTGATCTAGTGATTTAAGATGCACATGAGTCCTTCGAGTTAAGAGTTCATAAAAAAGCATAGAATATGATCATATTTCGTGTGAACGCCATATGCTTTTGTGTGAGCCTCACATACGAATGTATGTTGTTTTATCTAATTTTTCCTCCACTCGTCCTTTATTGTAGATTGGCCATCAACTTTTGTTGATTTGAGGGTGAAATGTTCCATGCTTGTATTGTAGATAGTGTTGAACCGTAAGGCTTGAATAAAAGTCAATACTGAGAAATTGCAACGCAAGGCTTGAATGCTAGTACCTAATTTCGTAAAATATAGAGATCTTATTTAAAAATATGTGAATATACATAGTTAATATGTGAATATACACAATTAATATGTGAACATACACAATCAATATGTGAATACGAAAGTAATATATTTTTATGAACATGAAAACATAGTTGTGTAACTTCATAAATTTGACACAAAATCTACCATCATCATAACTATAACCTAAAGCGAAGGTTAAAAAAATTATTAAACGACAAATGTCACTTATAGATTGGACCACACCACCACTTTTTTTAAAACTAATCTTTTATTTTTTGGATATGATAAATTCTTATCCATGTTTTTAGTGCTTGTTTGGTTGAATGTGGGAAGTATAACTCCCAAGAATTTAATTCATGTGAATTAATTTACATGAAGTTGAAATTATAGGAATTTAAAAAACACGTTTGGTTAAAAATCTATTTTCTAGGAAATTATGTGGGAAGAAAATCGTACCCACTCCCCCCTCAGTAATTATATTACTTTGAAATGTAGGAATTGAGAAATCCATGGAAGTTAAAAATCATGGATTTTTCAGTAGCTAATATTCAACCAAACACATGTATTTTATTAACTTCATGGGATTTTCCAACTTCATGTGAATTTGTTTAACAACCAAACAAGCACTTAGAATATAGGATAGAAAATCCCATAATTATATTATTTTTACCTAAAGTGGAGGTTAAAAAAAATATTAAACGACACATGTTAATTTTAGATTGGACCACACCACCCCTTTTTTAACACTAATCTTTTATTTTTGGATATGATAAATTCTTATCCATGTTTTTAGAATATAGGATAGAAAATCACATTATTAAACAATCATTTATTTTTGAAGATGATAGATAGGAAGATCACTAGGATATTTTTTTTATGCTATCATACAAACTCTAGAAAAAATACTTATGCATATATTAATTTTTCAATAATTATTTTTATAAATGATAGTGTTTTCATAGATAAGATACGTACAGACATGGGTCCGGTTCCTCGGAACCATGGAACCGGAATCGGAACTGGCCTTGACCCGGTTCCCCGTTCCAGTCCGGTTCCAGTTTCGATGCCGGTTCCTCCCGGTTCCGGTTCGGAACCGAAATAATTAAAAAAAAAAACTTAATTTTTGACCCTCGAACGAAAACCGCGGTCGCGGTTTGGTTATTTTTTAATTTTTGCGGGTGGTTTATAACCGATAGTTCCGGTTCTGGGGGTGGACGAACCGGAACCGTATCGGGAACCGAAACCGGCGGTTCCGGAACCAGATCCGTCGGTTCCGATTCCGGCCGGTTCACCCGGAACCGGACCAAGGTCTAGATACGTATAGCTTTTTTCTAAAACATCATTGTCAATATGAATTTAAAAAAACTAACAAATATTATTAAATAATACAGTAATTTAACAAGTTTCCTAAATATATCCTTGCTTATATCAATTTTTAATAATTATTTTTAGAAATGATAATTTTTTTAGATAAGACACGTATAATTTTATTTAAATATCGTTGGCAATCAATTTAATCAAAACTTAACAAATACAAATAAATAATAAAATATTTTTATAAAATCCCGTGTAGGGCACGGGACTAAGACTAGTTTGAAACCTGTATTGAGTATTTAAACTATAGAAAGAGAGGAAACAAAGAAGCTAAGAGATGTACGTTCTCAATGAGACTTTGAAACAAGGTTAATGTAGTAAGAGAGATCACTATGAAAGTCAAGGCTGAGAAATTGCAGATTAAAACTTGAATGCTAGTAAATGACTTCGTTAAAATATAAGGACGTTGTTCGAAAATATGTGAACATACATAGTCTAGATTTAAGTTTAAATAAGAAGAGTTCTTAGAGTGTGAACGTGTGAACAGTTTTGTATTCATGATTTTGAGTTATATATGCATGATTTCATATGACTATATTCATGGATTTGAGTTGCATAATCATTATGTTGAGTTACTAGCTTTTTATGAATATACAACTTATAAATATGATTATGTAACTCTATAAGCATGATAAAGAGATGAAATATGAAAAAAGTTTCTAAAATACAATAATAGAAAAATATGAATATGCGACTTATAAACATGAATACAATGCAATATGGAAAGAACGAAAATGAATGAATATGCAACTCAAAAATATGAATACAACCATACAAAATCATTAATATACAACTCAAAATCATGAATACAAATTGTTCACACTCTAAGAACGTTTTTACTTGAACTCACCTCATGACTCGAATAAAGTCGTTGTGCCGAGATCAAAAGTAAATTACCCAAAATTACAAACTAGTATAGCATGCAAGTAAGGGGTCGAACCCAAGAGGTTCAGTGTTTCCAAACAATCAGCTAAGACAGGGGTTTTAGGTATAAGCAATCAAACTGATTTAGGTTTCAAATCAATTAAAGGAAAGCAGAGTTCATTCAAACAATTCCACCTTTTCAATCCCTCGATCATTGATTCATCCACTTTTCTATATTTCCTAGGTTAATTCCAATCTTTATTAAGATTTTCGCTTGTCTACGGTCCAAGCGAAACTATGATATGAACAGAGATGCTTAATTTAAATCATGCAACGAATTAAGGATAATAGGAAATCGAATCATGCAATCAAACAACGAGTCTCATGCATAAAACAACCATCAAACACTCTTTTTCAATTTCAGTCCACGGTCTTGGAAAAGAGTTATTTCAAGGATAAATAAGATTGCACATACAACAATCAAACCTAATCCAAACAATAGATCTAAGTTAATCAAACAAGGTGGTCAGGCTCATAAAATCAAACATAGATCATGGAATTAAAAACAAGAGTTTTGATATTAACCTAAGGATAGAAAAGTTACCAGAATCTCATGAATTCAACAAAAGGCTTCCTTAATTGAACAAACTCAAGGAAGATTAGTTCTCCATAAAAACCGAAATAAAACTAGGTTAAACTAAAAAGTATGCTCCCCTAAACTAAACGAAGATATAATAACCGAAAAACTAAATACTAAAGATATAATAAAAACATAAGATAAAATCAACGAAGTCAGCGCGGAAACTCCAGGCTACCTGCGAGCGCGGGTCTTGGGGCACGGGCGCGGCTCCTGCGGGCTTCAACTCCTCATGGAATCAGACTCCACCGCAGTCTCGGTAGTCAACCAGAGGGCGCGGGTCTTCGATCACTTCTCGTAACCTCTTCAGCTCGAACGTAGATTTCTGTCTTCAAAATAGTCTTTTGTAGGATTTACTGATCTTACAATTAAACGCTCTAATCCAGCCTAAAACACTCAAAAATCCCAATAAAAATACCTAATTACGTTGTACAAAATCCAGCGTTTCACCTCACATAGTCTATATGTGAACATGCAAAGCCAATGTTTGAATGTGAATGTAATATATATGAACTTGAACATGATACAAGAGAACTCAACTTTGAATTGAAACATCACAAGCATTATATGTAGCCCATGAGGGATTTGAACCCACATCGATGTGTACAAACACATTGCTCTACCATTTGAACTAATAGGTTATGACAAAAATATTTATTTGTACATATAACACATGAATCCTTATCTTTTCTATTGAGCTAATTAATTTCATTATCAATGTGAATAAACTAGCAAGCATTACACACACAAAAAACAAAGTAGTGACCAACAAAAATATAGTAGCTATTAGTAGAGAAAAACACCAATAACATTAGTAAAAGAGGGGCAACAAACCTAGGAACATGAACATTTTCAAATGGTTTGATACGAACCTTCTATGAATATATATGAATAGTCTAATGTAATACTTCAACCCAACCGTCCACAAAGTCTTTTAACCATCGTATGAATCCCAAATTGAATCTAGAAACCAAAGTTCGAACTTCAGACATTATGTCCCTAAAATTAGATGGAAAAATCGACCAAAACTTCAAAAACAATAATCAAACAAAATCTCAATGGTTCACACAACAAAACGTGAACCTCATAGTCACCGCACATGAACATATAGGTAAAATACATGAACTATAACAAAAAATAACATAGTCGCAACACATAACGAATCATGAGTCTCATATCCAAAACATCATGAATCTATCCAAAATTCAACTTATTGTCAATCCTAGAAATTCTTTCATCCTTTTATGAACAATAGAAATACAAATCGTTGTTAGAACCCTAGATTCAAACAATTTCAAATAAAAAATCAAATCCAAATTCATCAAAGAAACCTTAGATTCAAACAATTTCAAATAAAAAATCAAATCCAAATTCATCAAATAAACCTTAGATTCAAACAATATCAAAAACTTAGAAGGTATAAACCCTATAGTCACGAATTCGAAGTAGAGAGAGTGTTCTTAACTTCTTTGAACCCGAATTTGGATGATTCCTTCTTCTCATCTTCCATGGAAAGTGATTTTAGCCTCCAAATGATGGTATTAAGTCTTTAAATGGAAGGAAACAAGCATTGGAGGTGATTTTGGGAGAGAGTTGAAAGGGAGATATGAGAGCGTGTGAAAGAGAGGACAATTTGTTTTTTGTGGAATAGAAGGATGAATTTACTATTTTAGGACGTTTTAATGATATTTATAAAATTGCCATTAAAACCCTTAAATCTAGCGTGTCTCCTCCCATTTTTCTTTATTTCTCCCACATTAATCTCAACATTCCATTTCTTCCATCCAACAGACCATATTCATTTTCAGTTTTTAGGATAAACCTTATATCCACCAGAACCAACCTCCGTATATAACATCATTTTGCATAGGATAATATAAATGACTCCATCATTGTAAGGTTCGTGCCTTATTTTAAGCTTATATACATTTAAGGGAAATTCTGAATGGTACCTCCTCAGTTTTACACTTTTTTGGAATTGTGCCCTATGAAAAAAGTTATTCCACATAATACCCTTCAGTTTTCATTTTAATTCGCACATTACCCTTTTCCTAGATTTTAGCTAACTTCCGTAACGTTTCTATTTAAAAGAAAAAGAAGTTTACAAATCAAAAAATAAATTAGATAAACTATAAAAAGGAAAAAAGGAAAAAAAACTCCATCTTCTTCTTTTACATTCATGAGAGAGAGAGAGCATGATAGAGAGATTCGAGCGACGAGGAAGGCGAACCGGAGGAGGGGATGCTAAGGGCGAGCGGGGTGAAGACGGACGACAATGGGTGCAAACGAAGAGATTTAGGTCTTTCGAAGAGATCTAGGCTTTAATAGCGGAACTCGATTCGGTACGATTTGAGACGGGAAATTAAGGGGTTTTAACAAATTTGATAGTGAGGAATCCAAATCTAGTCTTAATTTGAGGATTGGATTTAGGAATTAGAGAATTTTGAGTATTAAGGATCGAATCCCTTTACTAAGTTGGAGGTGGTTATCGGTCACAGACGAAATTGTTTATATGAGTAGATTCTGATGTTGACAAAATTGTTTATATGAGTATATTCCGATGTTTGAGTCGATGAGTTGGTGTTGGAGATGTGGTCATGGTCGGTGCTTGGTGCTCGTTGCTGGTGTGGCCATTCGAAGAAGAGAGCAGCGAAGAAGAGAGAGGTTGGGGATAGAAGATGAGTTGAGGGGTAATTAATTCATCAGAAAATGCATTTGATTAAACACATATCCAAACATACTTTAATAACAATACACATATTACAACAATCAATCCTAAAAATCAGAGTATAATGTGTTTCCTTTTTTATGTTTATAGTTTATCTAATTTATTTTTTTATTTGTAAACTTCTTTTTCTTTTTTAATAGAAAAGTTACAAAAGCTAGATAAATCTAGAAAAAGGGTAGGGTGCAAACTAAAATGAAAATTGAGGGGTACCATGTGGAATAACTTTTTTCTTAGGGCACCATTCGAAAAAGTGTAAAACTCAAGGCACTATCCGGAATTTTCCTAGACTTAATCAAGCTTATGGTAAAAAAAATAAAATCAATATCATAAGTTCATTAGTGGGAGTTGATGATGTTTATTATAGCTTATGGGAGTTGATAAAAGTTTATATTTCACCCAAAATTTAATCTATCCCTCTCAACCTTATCCAACCTTATGGAATTTGTTTCTTTCGATTGCCTCACTAATTTAATTTTTGAAAATCTAAAAATTAATATTTTCCTTATAAATTTATAAATATATCCTTTTTGTTAATTTTACATCCATATTTTATAAAATCTGTCTCGATCAATTTAGTCTACCGAAGACCTACATAATTTTTCACAAGAATAAACTAATAATTTCAACTCCTAAAATCAAGTTGTAAAAGTAGCATCAATCATTAAATCAGTATCATCATCAACATCAACTCATATCAGATCAGTATTGCTAATGAACCCTAATTTCAACACAAACTACTAATGAATCTGGTTAGTACTTAACATTGGAACTCAAAGTGAAATTATAACTCACAATTGAAGCCAAAATTGGCAAGTGGTCAAAGCCTTGTCGTCTCCTACTGAGAAGCTTCGACCACCCGCAAATCATCGTCATCCGACGACCACCAGCGAATCCTCATCATCTGGTTTTTTAAAACGAAAATAATTAAAAATGGATGGAAAGTGTGTGTTGTTGAGCTTTAGGCTACGGAAGTATGATTGTACAAAGTAGAAGGACACCATTAGAGCAACCCCAAGAGTTTCTCCAAATATTTCTCCAAATTGGGGTAACAAAAGTCATTTTCTCTAAAAAAAATATTTGGTCTAACTCCACAAGCTTCTCTATTTTAGAGAATGTAACATTTATTGTTGTATAAATCATCTTTACATTTTCTCTCTGTTATGGAGAATTACTACATTTCCTAAATTTAGGGAAAAGACTTAATATTTTTGCCTCCTTCTCCATTATAGAGAACAAGATGAGAAAATTGTTGGGCTAAAAACATGCCCATACTTCCCCAAAAATTCAATTTTCAAGACTTTAGGAAAGCTGTTGAGATTGATCTCGAGAATTAAGTTTTTTTTAGGACACCAAGAGGAAATACCAAAAACTCAAAGGTAGTAAAATAAATTTTCCTTAATTATTATATACTTCGCTAACACTTCAATTCTTTACGTAGTCTATAAAAAGACGCTTAGGTATATATTATATTCGTCATAAATTAATTGTGCTATTGCTTTCATTTAATTAATTTCCACATGAGCACGTCACAGTCAAAAACGGTTGGTTATAAACGAAAAACGATATTTGAAATCTTGTTATCACTAGTAGAATAGTTAAATATAAACATTTGGACATTGTGATTTGTGTGATACACGTACACTCATGAGAACTCTCTCGATACACATTTTACATTTTTTTTTAGTTTAGTTTAGTTTAGGTTAGCAACGCAAACCTCATTTGTGTACAAGCAGGAGATGCGTGCGAACAAATCAACGGCCCATGCATTTTGTCATAAAAGTTAAAACATTGTTTATGGACATTATTAATGGTGGTGACGTGGACACATGGAGTATCGGAGCCAATGGTGTTCTAGTGGCTACCTGTACCGATCCTCGAGCGGACACGTGAAAAGGCTAGTACAACCGAAAGCTTCGCCTACGTGTTTAACACCAAAATGGAGCCCACACTTTTTAATTAAACAAAGGGATTTGTTTGTCCTCATGTGCATATTGGTTCCCAATTAATAGGTATCTTGCGACCTTAAACTTAAGAACATTTGATAAATAAAAATTAGGTAAATCCATCGAAAACTACCCATATAATAGAGCAGGTTTTGTTTCAAGTGAGGACCGCTTTTATGATAATGACTTTTTTTCAAAGTGAGGACTAATCTCAACCATTAAATTTACATCGTTACTATATATTGGATGGTCAAGATTTTTTTTCGGATTTTTTTTTTACTTTTATATGTTACGTTCTTTATTAAAAAAAGCTTAAAAAAAGAAAATATAGCAGATCAATTTTTATATACTACGAGTTCATTTTAGGACACTAGAAGTTCAATTTTTTAATGTAGTAGTTCAATTTTCTATATTGTATGAGTTCAATTTTTATATTCTACGAGTTCATTTTTTATCCATGATAAGTTCAATTTTTATGTACTTTAAGTTCATTTTTCATATAACTAAAAATATTAAAAAATAAATAATTTTCTCAAAAGTTTTTATTATTTTATTACTTTTAAAAAATTATGTTATTTTTTAGAAAAAAAAGATTTAAAAATGTTAAATATGACACTTCAATTTTTATATACTATGAGTTCATTTTATACACTAGAAGTTCAATTTTTTATGATAGGAGTTCATTTTTTTTATATATGATAAGTTCAGTTTTTATGTGCTTTGAGCTCATTTTTTATATAACTCGATTTTCAAAAAACAAAACAAAAATACAAAATACAAAAATACAAAAAAAAAATCTTGACATGCAATTCATTATATAATAAAGGAGTAAATAGAATAGTTGAGGTTAGTTCTCATTATAAGCCTAATCATTATCACAAGAGTGGTCCTCACCGGAACCATACCCTAATAGAGCATATTATAAATAATTACTCGTATAATATGAAATTATTGAAAACCATCCATATACACATTTTTGTTACCAATCAACTACCCGTCCCCAAAATTATGTTAGGTGTATGGTAAATGTTAGCTTTAATTATGTTAAGTGTATGGTAAATGTTAGCTTTTTTAGTATTCTTAAAGTATTGATTTATAGACTTGAACAAACAGAAACAAGAACCAATTTAATTAGAAAAAAAAAATCATTTATACAAGGTTCGTAGAAAGCTTTGAAGCATCATTCATTGCAAAAGCTTCAAATGTCAAAATTTTACACCGTGTGCCTCTTATATTGACAGTGATTCAGCGTCGGAAGGCTGATGAACCAAATCGATAAATATCCTCCCCTCGGAAGGAGCTTTATTCATTCCTTTCTTTAATCTTCCCCATCATGCAATTAAACATATATATATTATATATGTTTAATTGCATGATGGGGAAGATTAAAGAAAGGAATGAATAAAGCCCCATTAGGCAATTAATCATGTCATCTTTTCCTAATGAACGGTCATTTATTTAGTATACCTACTAAATGATATGACTTATCACGTATGACGTATACATGATAAGTCATATAATTTAGTAGATATACTAAATAAATGACCGTTCATTTAGTGGACATCGTGCATGTCTCTTGTTTTATGGTTGTGGTTCGAACTTCTCCTCTAAGAACGCATGTGTGTTGCCCATCTGCTGGTTTGGTGGTCATCGATATTTACGACTGACATGGATGTTGGGCAACTAGATATTGGTCATGTTCGCTTTCCTTTCGATCGACATTCTAGCGTTGATTTGGGTTTAAATTTGTTTTACCCTTTGGCTCTGTGTGGCCCTTGCATTTCTTTTGTCCATTATGTTAGGGCCCTTCTTGGGCCATTGATGGGCTTCTTCTTTGGGTTTTAGCCTAGTTTGGGTAACTTCTTTTGTTTTCTTGTTTGGTAGTCTTTTGCAGTTCTTGCTCAAGCTTGGTGTGTACCTCTCCTTTTATTGGGACCTGTGGTTGGGTTTGGAATGAGTCGATGAGCATGGTTGTGGATGTTTTGAGGCTTTTGAAGATCATCCATTCTATTGGTGGCAACGTCAAGGGTCCTTCCTTTTTATTACCAAAGTTGTCCTTTATGGCCGTCTTGCCACAACACTTTGCATCTTCTGCGTTGTACTCTCCATATTTCCAAACACTTGTTGATCCTTGTGTTTGGTGCGGCATTGTATTTCCTTTGCTTGTTTGTTCTGTCTTGTTTGTCTGTTGTTGTTGGTTTTCGGCTGCCGTTTAACGACCTCTCGTTTTATCATTTATCAAGCTTGTCTTACAACTGAATTCTTATCAACTTAAAAAAAACAATTGTTAAGTATTGTTAGTGCACAAAAATTCCGCCTTTAATGCACTATTGAATGCTCATTTCCTCTTTCGTTTCTAAATGATTCTCTCAACATGTGACCTGCAAAACAATGGACACAGGGGTCGGGGGCCCCTAATCCACCTCCGATGCCTAAGTCAAAAAAGTAGTATGTCACTTCGAACGTCGAGGTACAACAAGAAAGCAAGGAATACCTGAACAGTCGAGCTAAGTGAATATTAGCTTGTTCAAGTTCTCGGTATGCGCTGATATGCAACATGTGGCCTTCCCCACACAGAGAAGGCGTGTATTTATAATGGAAAAAGGAGATTAGAGGGGTCAAGATTACATATATCCTAGGGCTAGTCAGATGCCTTAGAGCCCAAACTAGGAATATCCCCCCTTCTCCAAGTTTAATTCTATCCTATTTGAAGAATAAAATCTTTCATTAAGTTGCACAACTACCATATTTAAAATAATAGGAAAATAAATGAAAGTAATAATAAAATCTTTCATTAGTTGGAATTCCATTTGTTGACCTTCTGCGCATGGGGGGTTGGAATCGCAAAGGCGGAGGACATGAACCAAGCACTCCAGATGAAATTGCTATGGAAAATCTTAGCAGAACCAAATAACCTCTGGGTTAAAATAATTACAGAGAAATACCTCAAAACGGATAACATCCTGAATTATGAGAAAAAACGTAATACTTCTTGGCAATGGTCCAAGCTTATGGGTCTTAGAGATCTTTTTAGGTCTGGACTCATCTGGAAAGTAGGGGATGGGAAAACCATTCGATTCTGGAAAGATAACTGGATCGGGTACGGCCCTATGCAACCAAAAACTGGAACCGAGACCCACATTAACTGGGAGGAACGAGTCGAATCGTGCTTACGTGAGGACAACTCATGGAACATAGAAAAATTAAGTAAGGTTGTTAATCCTGATGATCTAGATAATATAATTAAAATAATTAACCTAGTTAACAAAATCCAAGATAGGCTTTACTGGCAACCAAGTAAAAATGGCTGGTATTCCACCCATTCAACTATGCAGTGCTTAAACCTTGCTAAAAACGAACCTAAAATCAACCTAGAATGGATTAATAAACTCAATGTCCCACCCAAAATGCACAATTTCCTTTGGAAGGTGGCAAGAAATGGCTTACCAACAAAATCGAGACTTACTGAAAAACACATCCCGTTACCACAAGGTTGCATTGCATGTAGTAATCAGTGCGAAGATACAAATCATATCCTGATTTCATGCCCTCTTACGAAGGAAACTCTTAATACCATTAGACCCAAATTACGGAGGACGATCGATCTCATCTCCTCTGATGGCAAAAAACCACACCAGGTCCTTGAGGAAATCAGGGCAAGAATAAACAAAGAGGAGATGGAACTCCTTACTAGCACCTGGTGGTGTATTTGGTACTCCAGAAATAGAAGAGTGTTTGATAACAATACCGGAATAAACCTAGACAATGCAAGCAATCTTAGTGAATTTACTCAAAAACAAATCCGAGAGTGGAAACTTGCTAGGGCACCGAACTCATCTGACCCACAACCAAACAAAGGTCATGCAAGAACTGAAAGGAAAAATAATATTGGGTAAAACCCAAGAACAACTATATTAAGCTTAACTTTGATGCTGCAGTGTGTGCAGATGGCGTGGCTACTTTTGGGTTCATACTGAGGGACTCCAACGGCTCCCCCATCTCGTTTGATGGAGGACTGATCGGTCGACAGTCTGTTTTGAATCCGAGACCATCGCCTTACGCCAGGGACTTCTCGAGGCCATTCGTCATGGCATTCCCCGGATCCAGATCGAAGACGATAACTTGCAGCTGGTCAAGGCCGTTCTTGGCGACTGGCGTTGCCCGTGGGAGATTGAAGTGTTGCGTGCGGACATCCATTGTTTGTTGGCTCAGTTCCAAGATTGGAGTATTGCTCATATTTACCGTGAGTGCAATTCTGTTGCTGACTTCATCGCTGGCTCCTTCCGACGCGTCTCTTCCGGTCCACTTGCAGCTGATTTGGGCTTTTATTCCCTCATCCGTCAGGATGCCCTAGGGCGGTCACTAGGTTGTTAGTGACCTCCCTAATTCCTTTCCTAATAAAAAAAATAACGAAAATAATAATTGTGGTAGCTATGTTTATTTTACCCGTTCACAAGTATATACAATATATATATGAGAAGAGTTCTTAGAGTGTGCATGTGTGCACAGTTTGTATTCATGATTGCGAGTTATATATGCATGATTTTTCATGACTATATTCATGATTTTAAATTGCATATTCATTATGTTGAGTTACTCGCTTTTTATGAATAAACAACTTAAAATTGTGATTATGTAACTCCATAAGCATGATAAAGAGATGGAATATGAAAAAAACTTCAAAAATACAATTATATAAAAATATGAATATGCGACTTATAATCATGAATACAGTGTAATATGGAAAGAACGAATATGAATGAATATGCAACTCAAAAATATGAATACAACCATACAAAATCATGAATATGCAACTCAAAATTATGAATACAAACTATGTACAAGTGCACACTCTAAGAATGATTTTACTTGATCTCAATATAGTAGGTTCTAATAAGACCATTCTTAGATTGCTACCTTGTGACGCAATATAGAGCGTTAGATTGAACCTAATCTACGGTGGTAATTATAGGGAGTATCAATCTTATTATGGGGACTTTTGTATGCAATAACTACAATATCTTAAATATGCAAACAAATTAATGGCAATTAAATCTGATATTACGTGATTTTCTCCATCCAATCTTACAGTTTCCATTTTAATTTCAGATCTACAAAATCCCGTAATTTTAGGAACCATAAAATCAGTTTCCATTCTCACGTTTTAGAAACCTCGCATAAGCATATACATGAACCCCGTTAAGTATATACATTGTTGTAATTTTTATATACATGATCATGATCTGTATCGAGTGTATACATGATATTGAACATATTATTTATGATCTGTATTGAGTGTTTACGTTATATTGAACATATGATTCATGGTTTCATATATCTGTATTCGTGATTTTAGATTTGAGCAACGATGAAATCCAATTCATGTAATAATTTGCTCGAATACGTATATACATGGTTTTGAGTATATATATAGATAGTTTTATTTTTCAGTATTCAATGTTTTATATTTGCAATTATGCATTGCAATTTGTGTATATGGTAGAACACGTATATACATGGTTTTGAGTATATATATATATACACATGGTTGTAACTATCTATATACATGAATTTACATTCCGTCTCATTTTTCTTTGGTTTCATTTATACAAGTAATGACAAAGCAACATTTATGTATATTATACTAAAAATTGTAGAAGGCCTTATACAATGAACACAACTCTTTTCCAATGTAGTTTCTCCATTCTTAACAAGCTCCTTGTTTTCATCGACCACCTTTTAACAATTTCTTTCCAACACCATGGTAGCCTAAGAAAAATCTCAACATCTTCCCCTTATACATCCAATCGGTCAGAATGATTTGATCTCTCATGGCATCATGTTTTTGCACAAGTCGTAAATCCAATAACTTGCACATGATCGTGTATAAAGAAGAACATTACCATGTATATACATGTAATAAATGATGTATGTAGCCCAATTAGAACAATACATATGTAAATTAAAATTATGCATACAAAAAAATTATATTGCAATATCATGTATAAATAGACCTGTCAATCGGGTCGGGTCTGGCGGGTTCGGGTTCGGTCATTTCGGGTTCGGGTAAAATCGGGTCCCAGTTCGTTATGGGTCACGGGTCAATCGGGTCGGGTTGTAGCGGGTTTTCGGTCGGGTTGACAAGCAGGTCTGAAATCTCCTTTTTTTCTTATGATTATTAAAATTATTTTTTAATTAAATAATAATATTAAATAATAATATATTATTTTCATTTATTTTAATAATAAAATATACTATAAGTTTCAAAATAAATTTAAAAAATTCTGTAAATATACAAAATCGGTCAACCCAACGGGTTTCGGGTTTCAACCCAACGGGTTGGGGTTCTATCGGGTTCGGTTTATTTCGGATTTCGGGTTCAAATTTTCGGGTCTTGACCGTAAAATTATCGGGCGGATCGGGTCGGGTTAGCAGGTTAGGTCAATTTTTGACAAGTCTATGTATAAAGAAGAATATTATCATGTATATATGTAAATAAAACCGTGTATACGTAAATTAAAGTCATGTAGTGCATTGTCGCATACAAACTAAGATTACCATGCAAATGCTAAATAACTTATAACCATGTATACATCCAATAATTACAATGTAAATATACAATAAAACCGAGAATATATAAATTAAAATCATATAAATGTTACATGTAAATACATAAAAATATGTATACAAACAAAAGCTTAGCATGTATACAACTAAGTAAAGTCGTGTATATACACCAATTAGTTCAACGAAAACCATAAAAAATCGTGTATACAAACATGTATAAAAACAAAGCTTAGTATGTATACAACTAAGTAAAGTCGAGTATATACACCAATCGATTCAGCGACAATCATAAAAAAATCGAGATACATTCAGTTCGTACGAAGATACACCAATCGATCAAGGATATAACTTTTAGCAATTTTTAGAGATTTAGATCAATTAATTTAGAGATTAAGTTTACCATTGAAAATTTACCATTGAAAAAGCTCAATTACCAGATCTAGATCAACATAATATATAAAACCGAGAAAAAGCTCAATTAATTTAGAGATTTCGATCAACATAATAAAATTTACCATTGAAAATCATCAAAAATACTATAGAAAAACCAGTTCTATTAAAAACGAAATCAATCTGTAAAAAATTACCAGAGTTTTGTTGAAACTTCAATGGAGAGAAGCCAGAGAAAGAGCACGATAGAAGAAGACGCTAGATATTTCCCAATTATGCTCCAACCGAAAGCCACCAGAAAATAACCCCGAGAAAATGGCGAGAATGCTCACGCTTTTACTGATGGAAGAGAGCGGTTTCTAGGTTTTGAGAATGGAATAGTCGGCTCTCAAAAGGATAGTAGATGATATGATTTTTTTTGGAAATAAAATTAAAAAATAAACTTTCTATGGCCTAAATTTACGGTAACTAATTCTAATCCAGTGCATTGCATTCACCCATCCCAATTACAAATTAATCCGATCCATTCATTCTAATTAGATCTAACGTTCTATATTAAGGCACAATGTAGCAGTCTAAGAAGGGGTATATAGAACCTAATACTCTATATATTTGTGTGTAAATAGAACAACTTCAAAATTGAGAGATTAACATGAAAAATATTATAAAAGTCAGGAACTAATAAGTGTAATTAACCGTAATATAAATGAAATTTGAAAAAGGTACAACCACGACGACAAGGACCCCCACTCGCTTCATAAAAGGCGTATATATAAGCACTCTACACTCCCAAAAGAAACTTGTGGACGCAATCACATTTCGTCTACCTCTCAAATCTTCCATTGCGCTCTACTCTTATCTCCCACCGCGACTCATGACGGCCGGAATTGCGTCCTCCTCCACCGCCGCCAGGAATCCATTTCTCGGCCAAAAGCCTCCGACCTCCCTCCTCCCCACAATCCGCCGCCCGGGGCTCGAATTCCGGCGACACACTACGTGGCAGCACCGGAGGAGCTTCTCCATTTGCTTTGTCTTGGAGGAGAAGAAATTGGGCCACGCGTCACCACCTCAGCCGTCCGATTACGATGAGGCGAGGGTATTAGGCGACTTTGATAGCCTCACCGTGCCGAGCACCGCTGAGATTGACAGGCAGATCTCGGCCGTCCGATTGGCCGAGAAATTGGCCCGGAAGAAATCCGAGCGGTTCACGTACTTGGTCGCGGCTGTGATGTCTACTCTCGGAATCAGCTCCATGGCTGTCTTCGCCGTTTATTACCGATTCCATTGGCAGATGGATGTACGTATACAGGAAATTTCAAATTGCTCACTCTGTTTTCAATTTTTTGAAATTAAAATTGTGGATTTTGTATGTATACAGGGTGGAGAGGTTCCACTTACGGAGATGTTTGGCACATTTGCTCTTTCCGTGGGTGCTGCTGTGAGTTCTTTCTTTCACACTTCCATCTTCACTCCACTTTGTATTAATTATCTCTTTTTTGTGTGTGAAGTGTATTAATTATCTCTTTAACTGAACAAAATTAGAATGACAAAATTATTGAAATGGGGACTCTCTTACATTGATGAATGTAGAATCGGTTACTAACCTAACTCGAATTTGATTTCCAATTTCTCTGGAAAATCTCAGGCATACCAAACTTTTTACCATAGGGAGAAAGAATCACCGTTGTTAGAGTTGATTTTCCTATTCCAATTGTTACCCTTTTAAGAATGTAATTAACAAAAAGTTAAAACATACTCATTTTCTTGTTAATTTAGTTGTGTAATCATCATGAATTGAACTTTGGTTAAGTGTTATGGTTTTGATAATGAAGGTGGGTATGGAGTTTTGGGCACGGTGGGCGCACAAGGCCTTATGGCATGCTTCTTTGTGGCACATGCACGAGGTAATCTTGTTTTCTACACTATTAATATGATTAGACCGCTTAATCATCATACAATTGTATTTACAGAATCACATTGTATCTGATTTTGGTTACTTTCATGCTTTCAGTCTCACCACAAACCAAGAGAAGGCGCATTCGAACTAAACGACGTCTTTGCAATAATAAACGCGGTCCCAGCCATCGCCCTCCTCAACTACGGCTTCTTCCACAAGGGCTTCTTTCCCGGCCTCTGCTTCGGTGCGGTATGTATCTTAGAATTCCCCATACAAAACCACCCGCAAAACACACCATTATCGTTAAAAAGTACCTAATACGTCCTACTAAAACTTCCAAAACCGAAATTTAATGAAGTGTTATATCGAATGGACACGGCAAACAGGGGCTAGGAATCACAGTGTTCGGGATGGCCTACATGTTTGTACATGATGGGCTAGTCCACAAGAGGTTCGCCGTGGGGCCCATCGCCAACGTGCCCTACTTTAGAAGAGTGGCTGCTGCTCATCAGGTATCTTCCTTCCCTAGCTGTATCTTTCTGGCTTCTAGCTACCTTCTTTTTTCTATGTTCATGGCTCAATGACGCGAGTATTAGGGTTTTTGTGAGTAACTAATGTGAGTGAAGCTCATCTGTAAGCATGCCCTAGGATGAACTAGGTCTAGATAAACCTGATAATTCTTTCCTCATCTAAAAACAAAAGTGATTGAAGCTCTTTAAGGTTTCATGCATCAATGATATTCGCTACCAGGAATGAGAGATTGAGATCATTGAAAAAATGGTGAAAATCTCTATCAATAAGGATACAGGATCATCATTGAAAAAATGTGTAAATCTATTGCTACCTCTCATCAGAAAGCACAAAAAGACGCTGTTTAGTTGGCTAGTAGCATAATTGAAAAATGATTAATTTATTGCATATATGGCTACGATTAGTGAAACTTGGCTTCATGCAATCTTTATTGATTTTGATGTTTGGCGTCTTTCAGTTGCACCACACCGAAAAATTTAACGGAGTTCCATACGGGCTGTTCTTGGGACCGAAGGTTGGGGACCTCTCTCGTGTCTTTCTGTACCTTTTATAAGTTATTATTTTAAATTTGTATTTTTTTAAAAATAATTGTTTCGATTGATTTTGTGGTTCAAGGAGCTGGAGGAGGTAGGTGGCCTAGACGAGCTGGAGAAGGAGATAAACAGAAGAATTAAATCTTACAAGAACTCTTGATTGTTTGGAGTCATCTGCAGAAGACTTCTTTTTTTCCTTTTGTTAATTTTGTTTGTGTAGGCTGACAAACAAACATTTAAATTTTGTATTTAAAATATTACCCCTAAGAAAGGGAAGAGAAAAGAAGGTAGATTTATGATTTAATTATTCCTTTTTCAATCATAAATGAAAATAAGGGTTACATACTCGCTACTTGTGTTTCCATTCCGAAGAAAGATACCATGTTACTCATGTATGCAAAGAAAAATAGTCAAACTTATGGAATTACTATAAGAACAGAATGAAAGAAACATCAATGGTGGTGAAATGGAAACATCTATGAAATGGAAACATCTACCTTTATCCTAGGTTTCAGTTCTGCTACAGTTGCTCTAGTTAGTTTATATGATGTGTAGTGTCCAAAAAAACTAGTTCATGAAGTAGTGGTGATTGTTTTTGTTCTGGAAAGATTAAATTTTAAACTTATGAACTACAGTAATTTTTTTTTAATAGAAAGTCAAAATTACTTTTCTCTTCACAGGCAGATTGGTTTTTTAAGCATATTTTATTATTTGTCCATGAAAACAAAGATCTTTTTTTATTCAATGATTATCATCTTCTTTTCAACTACGGCTAAAATCTAAACTTCAACTCGTTCAGCTACACGTGCATCTTAGAGTTTTTTGATACAAAACTTCATTGAACATTTGAACCCCCATCATCTCACTAGTTCAGTAGTTCCTACTGAGAGTATCAGGATTCAGCAAGACAGCAACCTCATGTTCAAACCTCTTCAAGGTAGCTTCCTAATGAATTGAACAAAACAAGAAAGCAAAAAACGTAACAAGAGCCTGAAAATCTCAATGAAAAAGCCCAAGACCAACATACAGATCATATAGAACATTTTTGTTGTGCAGATAGTGCAGTGCAGCAAGTGTTTGTTATCTAATCTAATTATAAATTTCAATTAAATCTCTCTAAAAATAGATAACTTTGTTCAATGGTTAAGGAGACAGTCATTAGGTTCAAGACTTACTAATAGACCCTACAAACTGTCTATACCTAGAACCTTGTTGGGGAGGAGACTTCTCAAAGAGGCAATTTAGATAGCATCTCAACTAGAGCCAAGAGAGAACCAGTTCTAACACTAATGAATAATGATCTACTAAAAATCCAAAATCCCCATAATTCATCACCATTCACCACCCAAAAACCAATCCCATTTTAACTATCTTTAGGCAATCGAGCTCCACATTGGCTGGTCAACTTTTCAAATCCTGGCAAAAATAATACAAGAGCTTTTCAAGCTGGGTTCTTGTAGAACTTAGTTATTAACTAACAGATTCCTATCAAGTTAAGTTAAATTACTGTAATTTAGAATCGATAAGTACTGCAATAGTGCAATTCAGCAAGTTAATGACAGCCTGAACCAACAAGGATAATGAAATATCACCAAACACAGAAATCATCATTATCCATCAAGCTTCATTGAGCATGCTGAAAACAACCAGAAAGAACAATAATTGAAATTCAACTAGAAACATGTACACTACATAATAAACAGCCACAAGAAGGCTTTCAAAACCTAAAGCAAAAGATCTACCTAGACAGCAAATAAACAAGACAACAAATTAAACTCAAAGAACAAAATCCTTACCCAACAACTGTACATTTCCAGAAACCAGCTTCCAGCACATCAGTCATCCCTCTCAAATCTCAATTGACCCCAAAATTTCTCCTCTGGTACTCTGCAACTGAAATGCTGTGGAATTACCATCATCCTCCAAAGAAAGAGAAAAAGCCACGTTTCTTGGGGGCTTCCTCCACCATCACAGCCTTCATACTGTCTTGCTCAACAAGCCTCCAAGCAGCTTGCTCAAATGCCAAGCCTGCAATGGTAGGAGGCCTGTTCAGCACCAAAGGATAGCCTCTATTCGTGCTCCGAATCACCTCCGAATCCTCAGGAATCATTCCTAGCAACGCCAATCCCAACATCTCCTGAACATCCAACACAGACATCATATCCTCCCCCTTGATCATATCAGTCCTAACCCGATTCACAATCATCTTAATCTCCTTAATTCCATCGCACTCAAGCAATCCAGTAACCCTATCGGCGTCACGGAGGGCCGTGATATCGGGTGTGGTCACCAGCACGGCCTCATTCGCCGGTGTAATTGCGGTGATGAATCCAGCGTCGATCCCGGCCGGGCAATCGATGAGAATGAAATCCGGAGATCCCTCGGAACGGTGCTTGAGCGCATCGACGAGCCAAACTAGGGCTTTACCGCCAAACCCTAGGGGAAGTTTGGATCTGGCTTTGGAGATACAAAGAAGCTCGAAATTAGACCAGCGCTTGTCGCGGACGAGCGCCTGGTCGAGGCGGCAGTCGCCATTGAGGACCTCGACGAGCGTGTAGTTGACGCGATTCTCGAGGCCGAGGAGGAGGTCTAGGTTGCGGAGACCGACGTCGGCGTCGATTGCGACGACGGAGAAGCCGTAGCGGGCGAGGGAAATGCCGATGTTGGCGGTGGTGGTGGTCTTTCCGACTCCTCCCTTGCCGGAGGTAATGACGACGACGCGCGGCGTTGTGCCGGAGAGCTGCGGCTTGCGGTTGTAGTTGAGAGCGGAGGCTCTAATGAGTGAGCGTTTGCCTAGGGTTTTGGAGGAATTTGAGGTGGTGGTGGGGAGAGGAGAAAGAAAGGAAGTGCTTATGGAGGTGGCTATGGTGGTTGTCGCGGCGGAGGGAGGGTGGAGGAGAAGCGACAGCATTGACATTGCTGTCTGTGAAGGTTGAGGAAAGATGGCTTCGGCGATCGACGATGGCGTTGCTTTCGCTATCTTTTGATTTCAGATTTTGGGCTGTGTTGGCAGTAAGTTTATTGGGCCAAATGGGCCCAATCATTGGGGAATTTTTTAGAGTGAGTATCCGGAACCTAGAAATTAGAAAATGGATGTAATTCTACATATTAATCAAGCAAAGAAAGAAATAACAAAAAACAATTTTTTTTTTATTAAACTAGCATGTATATTCGTACTTTGTACAGATTTTGCTTGAACACAACAATAATAATAAAATTTTCAAATATATCAATTATCTATGGACAAATGATTATGATTGTGAGACATAAATCAGTTTTTTATTTGCTTAACTAAGATAAACTTAAGGTCTTCTAGACTATAAAACTCTTTTGTGTGTGGGTGTGCTAATTAACTCGCATAAGCTATATTCAAAACAATGTGCTTGCCACACGCTTCTTTTCTTCCTTTCGTTCTTTTTTTCCTTGTCGTCGGCCTTGTCTCGAGCGGGCAATGACCTCCTCGCCAGGGGATCCTCCTGGTAACAACGATGAAATGATTGATTGATTCAATTCCAAAACAAGGCATAACCTCTAGTTCCAATGGTATCATGAACCCGCTCTTTCATGGAGATGTTTCAGATTATATGGGGAAGGAACATATTTTCACTATGTTGAAGCAGCTTGATGTAACAACACCAAAATTGCCAGCATCGGGTGTCTCAAGAAGGGAACTGCACCAACGCAACATTACCTGATGAAGCCATATGGAAGGAGATGTAGGATTTGTATGATACTGATGACGATGAGCCACCTGCAAATAAGGATCTGGAATGTCTGACCATAACATTGGCGACAGAGGAGAAGCGCCACTTCCGCAAGCCTTGGGGTTGTGCTCTAATTATTCATATGTTTGATACAAGGCCAAGCTATATATACATGAGGAGTAGATTGGAAAAGAAATGGAAAATAAAAGGCGAGTTCTCCATGGTGGGTAATAGAAATGACAACTGTGTGGTACGATTATCGATGAAGACGATTTCCACCGTGTATTCACCCAAGAGAATGAGATTAGACTCGAGAGAATGGAGAGATTAAGACTCTTTGTAAAATAAGGAAGTAGAAGAAGATGAGAGTTGAGAAGATTGTGTAAAGAAAAAATAATGAAATGGAATGGTATTTATAGAAGTAGGAAACTAGGAAAGAGTAGAAGTGGAATAATTTTTTTTTTATTTAATTGAAACTAGCCATTGTTTTTAAAATTAGAACTAGCCGTTGGGGCCGGGCCGGGCTTCTGGCTCGTTGACCAGCTGCGCCGGGCTGGGCCAGGCTATTTTCCCCCAACCCGGGACGACCAGCCCATGGCCCGGGCTGGTTTAACCAAGCTGGCCTGCGGACTGGCCCATTTCAGCCCATTTTTGCAGGCCGGGCCGGGCCAGCCCGCACTCCCGTCTATGCCTAAGTGTGACACAGAAACTATCCTCCTCTTTAAACAACTTGCTACATTCGTTCATAGGCTTTGCCTGAATCCATCAAACACTTCCAGAAACTCTCTCATCTTTAACAGATAGATAGTTGAGAGAGAAATAGGGACAACAAGGAAGGTGTTGAATATATTACAGAAGCAGCTCCATAAAGTAATGTTGCTCAATATATATATCCTGAACATTGACATTAAAAAAAATTGCTTTAGAGAGCTAGCTATGTAATCCATCATCAGCATCGAACGGAGATATAATCTTTTCCATTTCAGCATCACCTTCATCTATTTGGTCACTAGATTCCTGTTCCAAAGCACCAAGCAACTGTGTTTCAGAAACAAATGGGTAGCCAAACTTGCCAAGCAAGCTGGTGAACTCCTCAAGCTCTGCGGAATCTTCTTTCTGCTTCAAGAAAGTGAGACATGCTGATAGGTGCAATCTATTAAGCTTCCACCCCCTTGGTTCAGCTAACAAGGCCTTGATGAATGTCTTCACCGCAGCCTCCATTTGATTATGCATACAATACCCAGCAGCTAGAATGTCCCATGTGCTTGTAGGAGGCGGTTCCAGGCCATGCTTCATTCCCTTGCTCACCAATGCTTCAGCCCTCTCAAACTCCCCCTTTCTCCCGTAGGCACGAATCAACACGTTTATGATGCGATAATCATATGCTTTAGTCCCAGAGTTAAACTCGTTTACAACTTTCTCAGCCCCCTCTAAATCATCAGCTTTGACGAGTGCGCTTACCATGTAAAGATACCACTTATTGTGCAGATTCCACCGTGACTTGCACATTTCCCATATACGGTACACCTCATCTTTCTTCTTAGCGCGACCATACATTGTGAGTAGGAACTGATGAGCTCTCTTCTTGCTCTGACCCATAGCAAGTCTCTCTACTCTCTTCAACATAATCACACACTTATCAATGAGGCCAGCATTGAGATATCCATTTGCGACAGCCATGCAAACAATCCAGTCAACAGTATGCAAGGGATCTCTTTCCAATTTACCAAGGAAACTCTCCATGCCCCTTATATCAGAAATACTTGCATATGCATTTAACCTAATGTTGCAAGTATACTTGCTCCACCAGACCCCCTTCTCTTCCATTTGTTGCATAATTTGGTCAAGCTTTTCGTACATTCTAAGTTCGGCATAAAGCTTCATCATGATATTGAAAGGAACAGAGCTTCGAGTCCATCCTAATTTATCCAGCTTCAACATCAGATCCTCCGCTTTTTCCAGAGACTTTGCATGAGCATACGACTGCAGAAGGGCGTAGTAAACCTGAGGACCTCTTGAAGGAGGAGGAAGACTATCATAATATTTTTCTGCTTGGTCAAGGCCATGCACTTTTGAGATCAATTCCAGCCTAGTTGAAATATCTCTGGGAGATAATTCCGAATACATCTTTTCACCCCATTCAGACACCTAAAAACACCAGGTGTCAGCAAAATAATCAAGCAATATGCATCCATTTAGAGAAGCAGAATATAGATTCTACTGAGTTGTAAGAATTTATTAAAGAAAAAATTATCATTCAGTGCAACATATTAATCTTCTATTCGTCTCAAATTCATTCTCTCACAGTGACATGTATGTTTTATGAAGCATCAACCAGCTTAAGGTTTAACCACGCATAGCCTTGCATTTGTCGTCATTATGATTCCAACTTCATTTGAATTATTCCCTAAATTCCATAAAGGTATTAAACTGAGGGAACCAGTATAATCTTACCATTATGGCATTGTCTTCGTTCATATTTAAAACAACGCAAGATAGGATTCAATACTACTACTCACTCTTTTGCTTTTCTCCTTGGTCCACAACAACTTAGACTATTATAGGCACTGTTTTGTAGAGTTTTTGCGCGGGTAGCTATATTCTTGTAACAGGGAGGGGCGTGACAAATTCTGGACCACAAATACCACATCGTGAAGTTTAGCTGATTGATGCAATATGAAATTTTTTATGCACATATGAGCTCATACATTTTCAGAGACCAAATATCTGGGACACATTTACAGGAGACTCTTAGATATAAATTTTAAATCTTCATCTCTCAAGCAATAAATTAGCATAGATCAAAAAACCTTTATCTCTTAAAAACTTGAACAAAAACAAATGTCAAACACTCATTTCAAGCTGATGGGTACAAAAGAAACGTCTTTATTTCAGAAGTGAGCATATTGCATGACAAGTGAAGATTCTTCACTTAAACGCCAATTGTACTCACCAATCCAAAATCACAACCCTAATGTTTAGAGCTATACATAGGAATAGTAAGTAGTTGAATTTCAGAATACATGAATACCATCCTATAATGTTATTGAAGAAAGGAACATACAATCTCAGAAACCAATTTCCGTTGTACACAATGTGAGATCGAGTTCAAGTTAGTAGTGAACAAAAAAGATCTAGATGATATTAACAAGAGGCATCCGATGCAGGTACGCACTTACATTTGGACATCACACACATATATGAATCCGGCACAATTATAAAAGATTGAATAGCAGAGCGAGAGAAGAGAGAGTACTTGAAGAGCGTGGGAGTAACGGCGGAAAAGTTTGAGGCGCTTGACGATGAATTGGATGTCATCACGGTGGACATGGCGACCTTCATGGAGCCACTGGTCAAGAATCGGGACAATGGAGGCGTTAGGGTTACCCGCCGGTGAAATCCTCCTGAAGAGAGAATCGTCGGCCGCTGCCGTCACCCATGGAGAAGACGAGAAGGATGATAGGGAATCAGCAGAAGCAGTGGAGTAGAATGATAAAACCCTAACTATGGCTGATGGGCAACATGACTTGCGGAAACTCAAACGGAGCAACTCCATATTACTCTTTCTTTCCCGTCCCATAATTTGGGCATTTTTACTGTTATATAAGATGAAAAATTCATTTATTTGTTAGAGCCAAGAGTTCACAAATGTCACAAATGTAAGGAATATCAGCAGATTAGTCATCCATCTAACAAATACTTCAATAGATCTAACACATTTATCCATGAGCCTTACATTCATTCGTACCATTACAATAACCAGCAAGAGATAGCAAGACTTGTAGTGAAAAGTAAAAAATTGATGTACAAGTTACTTGAAACAGTAGCTATCTTGTTAAAACAGACATCTAATTAAATGTTTAAATATTAAGCTAGATGACTAATTAAATCCATCCATTCTCAATGTCATCTTCTGTCTCTATACCATAATCACTATCATCATCTGCATCCAACACATCACTGTCATCACCAGTTTGTTCAAAAATTGCTTCTTGATCGATCCAAACGTTTGGCACATGTTTAATCATTTCCCACTCTTTGATCAAAGGGCAATCTTCCACTATCAAAAACTTCAATGAAGCCGAAAGTCCTTTATCAGGCAATAACTGAACTTGTGGACAACTGCTTAATTCCAAACGCTGCACGGAGGAAAGATTATTTATAAGTGAAGGAAGCTCCGACAACTTGGGACACTCCTTTATGGTAAGCTCAACAAGGCATGCAAAGTCACCTTCTTCTGCTTGAGTCCAAGATTCCAGACTCAGCATCTCATCAATAATTAGCTTTTGAAGCCTTGGAAAAGCAACAAGATCGATTTCAGTTTCACCTCTAAAATCCAATTTTACCAGACTATTTAAGCTAATCAACTCCAGATACTCCAATGATGGTAGCTTCTGCATTGATGGAAGCATCAAAGCATGCTGGCATTTGAAGAGGGTAATTCTAGCAAGCTTGTCGAATGACACATCAGCTATCCAACTCGGGAGATTTGTACCAGCATAGCATCGTATTAGTAGCTCTTCCAAGTCTGAGTGTGGACGAAGGTTTTTGAGTACACTGTCATCGACGACTTCATTCTTCAAGTCCCGTAAAGGGAAATCACTCCATCTTAGCTCCAGTTTCTTAAGGCGGTTTTTAGTGGTTATTGATACCCACTTAGCATCATCTG
Source organism: Fallopia convolvulus (assembly GCA_964016875.1). Lineage (NCBI taxonomy): Eukaryota > Viridiplantae > Streptophyta > Magnoliopsida > Caryophyllales > Polygonaceae > Fallopia > Fallopia convolvulus. The sequence continues at coordinate 51,792,279 of OZ024731.1, read as the reverse complement.
CACTCTTCACATTCTCCAGCCTTGCAATGCAAAATTCACCAGTGAGGCTGTTCAATTCTCTCAACTCCCTGATATTAAACCCTTCTTGACTACCAACAAGGAAAGCTGATAAGGTCCGAAGCTTTACAAGCGCGCCCAATCCTTTGGGCATGGCCGTTAACTGGCCAAGAATGTTGAAATCAAGATGCCGAAGTTCAGTGAGCATTTTCATGTCCCTGGGTAATCTCCTAAGACGAGAACAGCCTTTAAGCTTCAAAGTTTGAAGCCGTTGCAAACGTCTCATTGATTCTGGCAAAAATTCAACCAAGGTCCGTGAAAGATCAAGATATTTCAAATGTGCCATCTTCCCAACAGAACTCGGGAGCTCCTTAATATCTGTTCCACTCAAGTCGAGTATTGATAGGGATTTGAAGACTAAAAACAGATCCAACACTTGCTCAAGTCTAGAACCACAAAAACCATGAAATAAAAGGGTTCTCAAATCCTTGAATTTGTCAAGTGTCTTGAATATTGCATCATTGATGTCATCAGATGCCACAGAAACATGTAAAATATCTTCAGGTTTAGCAATTTGTTGGCCTGTGCTCTCCAATATGAGGTATTTTGACCTGTCCTGAATCATACACAAATCGGAGTTCACCTTTTCAGCATTCACTTTGTACAGAGAATTGGAATCAGAAAGTTGGACGTATCCTTCAGACAAAAGCTTTTCAATATAGGCAGCACCATTTAGCTCCATAGGCTCGTCCTTTATAAATCCCGCGGCCATCCATAATTGAATAAGCTTTTCTTTCTCAAATTCACAGCTTTCACCCAAGAGGAAGAGTATTCCCTTCCTTAATTCAGTGCTCGGAACAATCAAATCTGGTAACTGGTCTTCCTTCTCAACATTAGTTTCTTGTTTGGGATCTCCCCCTTTTTTATCCCCTATGATTGAATACAAAAATTAGTAAGATGCATCTTCAATAGAAAGAGTTTTAAATCAAATTATAAAAGTACATAGAAGAGTGAAATACCTTGGCTATTAAACCCACTGCTCCTTGGACTACAGGCGAAAAGTGGTCCAGACTTTTGGGGAAACGGTGGCGGTGGCGGTGGCGGTGGCAGCGTAAATTTGTTGCCTTGGTCTTCAGCCTTCATTTGGGTCAAGAAAACAATTACTCCCTCCGTTCACCCACATAAACTTGTTATTTAAGAATTTGTTTCCAAAATTAAGAAATGATTTAATTTAACTATCAATCTTTTTTGTTAAGATCTTTTACCTTTTATTATAATTTTTGTAAATATTGTTAAATAATATGAATATTATTTTTCAAAATGACAGATTTTAATGAATAATAGAATCAAGTTAAAATGACAGATTTTTTTAAATAATAAAATTAAGCTAAAATAACAAGTTTTTTTTGAAATGAGAGAGTATTTGATTTTGACAGATCAAGTCAAATAGACAGTCCTAAATATAGGAATTATAATAGGCTGATAATTATTATCGTGGGAAAAATCTTAAATATATAGAGTTACATAAGATATCATTCTTGGACTCGAAGATAAATATCTTAACATAAAGGATAAAAAATATTATGACAATATCTTGTCTAACATAGAAGATAAAGATTACATGAAATATAATCTAAATATATCTAAATATAAAGACCTAGATTTAGAAAGATCCATTTAAAATCTTCATAAATGATAAGAATTTTATATTAAATAAGAGAAATATTGAGTAGTAAAGTTTTTTTAATATCTTTTATTTTGAGATGCTATCCACATATAAAAGGAAAAAAAAATCAAGTCAAGCTTCAATTGGTAATGATTAAAAAGATACAAGAGAAGAATGACCAAAAAGAAACTTCAATGTTTAATAGCATGAAATCATTCAGAATTACCTACCCAAAAATTTAAGATATATTTTGTAATTTTCTCTTAATAATAACATGAAAATATTACCATTTCAACCCCTGGATGTTGCAGCTCTTCCTGGGAACTCAAGTCCATATTAGAGAATTGCACGTCCCCAATATCAACTTCTTGTTTGTCAAGTCTCATACGCCATATCCAACAGCTTTCCCAAAGCTTTCTCCAAAATGGAGAATCAACTGTCATATTCTCCAAAAAAGATCCAATCAAACTTCAACAAATTCCCTATTTTAAAGAATATTGCATTTAGTACTTATTTTTTACCAAAAATATTCCACAATACTTATTTAATTATAATTAAATTTATCTTACTTATTCAAATAAAAAAATTCTAGAATAGTAACCTAACTAGTTGAATGCCCATGCCATGTACGTGTTTTGTTTAAAAATATATTTCATAAATAAACTATTTTCCAAATTTACCTAATTTAAAGAATATTTTAATGTTGAAAATTTAAAATGACCAGATATTAGGAATGTTAAAGTATTTGTTATCTCAATAAGTATAAAATCTATTAATTAAAATATAGTGGGACCCAAATTATTGATAAAAATAAAAATTCAAAAACACCAAAAAATAACACATAGGCAAATTGAATAATAAGTTGGCATGTGGCCAAAAGACCTCTTCTTTAGTATATAGATAGATAAATAATAATTTTTTAGTTATTTGACTAATAAGGAAATAAATATTCTAGAAACTTAATAAATGATAAATTATTCATTATTTGACTTATAAGAAAATAAAAAATATTCTAAAAACTTAATAAATGATAAATTAGTTATTATTTAACTTATAAGGAAATAAAAATATTATAGAATCTTAATTTAATATATTATAAAAATTTATTATTCTCATATAAATATCAACACTATTGTTATTTCATTCACATAATCATTAGTTTTATCTTTGTCTCAATTTATAGTCTCTAGTAGTCTATACAAATTCCAATTTTATTTTAACATTAAATGTTCTAAAAAAAATAAAATAATAAAATAAAAAAACCCAAATAGAGAATCACCAGATTTAGGGAATGATGGATGATTAGTTTACTTCTACTCCATAATGGGGAATGACATGGGGAAGTTGTTGAAACATATTTTCTACCCGAATTCTCCAAAATCACATCTCCTAAGATTTTGGGGAAGTTGTTAGAGAAGGTGTCAGGGGAGAGGTATGAGATCCCTGCCTTTTACTAGACAAATTTAGCAACTAGGTTTAGATTATTAAACTGAAAGAAATCACCTTCTATCTTGAAAGAAATCACCATGTCTTTAGGGAATGTAACGCTGTGGTTGACAAAATCGCTAATTTGGGCCACAGTCCCTGTTGAGTGTATCAAGACTCATCCAAAACTGCTAATTTTCATCCGAAAGGATGCTCTAGGACGCCCTCCGTAAAGGAGAGCACTCTAACCCTTAATCAAAAAAAAATGAGTAACCGACTCACCCTAATAAACCGACCCAAATAAGAGAGCGAAAAGTCGAACTTCGGTAAATCAGGTTTCACGAATAAGTAGTTGTTCATTTACGAATAAGTATTTGTTCATTCTCAAATAAGTAGTTGTTCATTCACGAATAATTATTAAACAACTACTTATTTGGGAATGAACAACTATAATTTCACAATTATTATAAAAAATAATGAACAACTACTTAATCATGGATGCATGACCACTTATCCAAAAATAAAAGATTGTTTAATAATGGTCTTTTCTATTCTATAATCTTTCTATTTATCATATCTAAAAATAAAAGATTATTTTTAAAATTAATGGTTGTTTTGCTAAAGATTATTTTAAAAAAAAATATGGTGTGGTCCAATCTAAAATTAACATGTGTCATTTAATAATTTTTTTAATCTCCGCTTTGGGTTATAGTTATGATTTAACATGATTTTTTTTTTGAACAAAAAACAGGCTACTAGGCTAGCAATTCGAGGGAGCAGTATTTAGGGGGTGGAATACCTTCTGTTTCGGAACCAGATTTGTCCTGAGAATGAAGTGCACTCAAAGATGGGACTGAATCCGGTGCATCTGTATTTTGATTGAATATCTGAATATTAGGGATGTGAGATATGAGATGCCAGTCTTGTCCTCTTCCACGTTCACATCTTCCGACCAACTCCGGGCAGTTTACTATCTTGAGCACTTGTAGGGATTTCACTTGTTGAATTCCTCTCGGTAGAGTAGCAATGCTAGGACAACCATCAATCACTAGCTGTAACAGATTGTTGCATTCATGCAAGCATGCTGGCAAATCTCTCAAATTCACACAGTTTTTGACGATAAGATGCCTTAGCGAATCACCACCGGCATAGTAAGGGAATTTTCTTAGCTTAGGGATTCCCTGAAATTGTAGAAACCGAAGAGCTCCTAAGCCATTCAAACCGTCCCATCCTGTGAAGTCCAGAGCCCAACAATTAATGATGCTGAGCTCCTCTAGCTTGTTGAGGCGCTTTATGGCATCGGGAAGAGATGCAATGGAGGGGCAGTCATGGATTCGTAAAACTTTTAGGGCAGTTAGCTGTGCTATTCCATCTGGTAATGATCGGAGAATTTGGCAGTTGCAAAATTGGAGGAGACGCAACGACATCCAACTACCACCGAAGGCATTTGGTGAAAAGCTAGTCAGTTTCACTGACAAAAGTAAATGCCTCAAATTTACTGATGTGGGAAGTGTTATCAGCTGTACACAACCAGATACGTCCAGGGTTTGCAGATTCACTAGCTTGCTTATTGAGTCGGGGATCACTTGAAGTGTAAGGTTGCCTGCGAGTGAGAGATACCTTAGCAGCTTTAAGTTGCTGATTGACTCAGGTAGCTCCTTGAACTCTAGATGATCAAGAAACAAGACACGTACATTGCTCAAGGCTGATATGAGCCTCTCCAAAAATGGTTTGGTAACAGGACCAACATAGTTTTGGAAAAAAAAGGATCTTAACTTGGTTTTGGACAAGCTCTCCCAAGGAAATTTATAATCTGGTGGAACCTGATCACTGTACAACATTGCGTTTTGACCAATTAGGCGACAGGAAAAATAAAAAAATTCATCATATTTGTCCGGTGTCAGCATTCTTTGGGCAAAGGCAAATATATGAAATTGATCATATATTTGAAAGGTGTCATGATGAGGAGAGTCACCCTGTTGGTATAATTGAAAACAACCCCTCAGCAATAGCTCGTTAAAATATTTATAACCGATATCTAGGAGGTCTTCATTTTCATCACTTGATGGCAACAGTCCTTGTGCCATCCAAAGGCACACTACTTGATCTCTGGACATGGCTTTATCAGGTATAATGACGCATCCAGAAAAGCATTGCATCAGGTCATACGGCATTTTTCTAAAACCAATTCTCAAAGCAAAGTCAACAACATTATATTTGTACCGGATTTTGTTTTCGATGACTTGCCTCCAAGTATCCTCATCTCTGTTGTTATGTAAGGTGCTTCCCAAAATCTTGATTGCTACAGGTGTCCCCTCACATGCCTCAACTATACGTCTTCCAGTTCGCTCAAGAGAAGGGTACTGTTGCTCTGCCTCTTTATCAAATGCAGCACATCTGGTAAATAAGGACCAGCTCTCGTCTTCAGGTAAGCCTTCTAACCTGAAACCTATCGGGTCACCGTGCATTTGCTCCATGTATTTGTTCACCATTATGACAGTGCTTCCCATTGAGCCCTCCTCCAAGAGCCCCCTTAGTTCTTCCCACGCGGATAGTGTGTACAAGCAAAAATCATCCAACACCAGAAGATACTTTTGACCTTGCAGAATGCCACGCAGCCTGTCCTTGAGTGATTCCATGTCCAAATTCCTCGGGTGGAACCATGTCCGAGGGGTAGCAGATTGAATAATCTCAACAATTAATGTTGTCAGGCTCAGATAGGTTCTATTCCTTGAAGGCAAGGTAGTGAGGTACATAACACCAAACTAAAGTTGGTTGAGACTCGAACATCAGTGCATACCAAATTTGCCAGAGTTGTTTTCCCTATACCGGAATCTCCATAGATTGCTAGAATGTTAGGATGCACCTGCTTAGACGGGGTGAAGATGGACTTAATCACCTCCTCTTTTTCAGACTGTCTGCCAACAATTGTGCAGGGCCATAACCGATCATCGTAGTATGACGATGTCACTGTTGCCTTCATTGTATCGAGCAGTAGCGCATCTTTCTTTCTCAAAGTTGAAAGACCTCCATAACTGGAAAATAATGGTTCTATGCTTATCAAATCATAGACATGACTACGTCCAAGTTTGTCTGCAAGTGAATCATGCAGTTTACTCAGCTGTAAAAATAAATCAGAAGATTGTTGGTCGATTGAGATGAGATCATCAGGCCTCCCGTTGACTTTCCGCTCCAAATGCTCGGTTGCAGCCGCATCCAGCAGATCCTCAATATCATAAGCTAATGTTATAGCAGAATACAGTTCTCTTGTGCCATCTACCTCGTTTTCGGTCTCCTGAATCTTCTGGTATACAACTTGTACAGCAGCACAGAGGTTAGACAAGGTTATCTCAAGGTGGGGGGGCTGAGATGTGATGATTTCAGTGAAAGGATGTGATCTTAGACCGCGACGAATCCTCTCTACCACACCATAGGTGAAGAGTAAATCAACCATGTCTTGGCTGCAATCCATCAGGTCAGGGATTATGATTTAGAAGCCTCTCAGGGTTCAGCTCGGCTGTTTTAAATTCAGCTTAATAAAAAGGGAGTTTTGTTTGAATTGGAGAAAACAGAACTAAAACGAATGGAGGTTAAATTGAAAGTCAAAGGTGAAGAAAGTTGGGATGCCTATCGCAATTGGTGATTGCTTCCTTGCCATATGCTGGTTGTCACGTCTTCAAGGGTTTCGTGCACAATATTTCATTCAATTTTTTTAAAAATAGTTTTTGCGTTGGTTGTCCGAGGGACCAAGTCCGATCCTTTTTCTTTGGTTATATTCACATAATCACATTGTATATATTAGAGTAAACTACACGTAGTTATACTCGTCGTGTCATGCACACGAGTACGACTTAATTTTTAAAATTATTTTTATATATTATAATAGTTTGCTTCAAATAAAACATCTCTTTATCCTATAAGATAAAGAGCGTTTATAATCATTGGATGTCCTTGATACAAGGACTAAGAATCTATCCCTTTTAGAGACACGTCACATTTTTGTAATTTCTCGAAAATTACAAAAGTGCATGATTATAGGGCTCGATTCTCTCCTTCACATCTCTCATTACTTTCGCTTCGATGTTGATCATGTCGTTGTTTCTTCTCATTGACCCGGTCACGAGTTGACTCGGGCTTTGTAGATGGGTCATAACGATCCTCATGGCAGTCGCATGAGTGTTTACGACGATTGCTTAGGTCGCGACCGCCGTAGAGGCTGTCGTGTTTGCTGCTAGGTTTACCGCGACCGCGACGGTTTCAGCGATCGCGAGAATCCTTCGAGTAATCTAAGGTCGAGTCGCTGGACTGGGGATGGTCCACGTCTCGGGACCTCTTGCGTGGGGGTGAATCGTGTCGCTCGTCCCTTCATCGACCCCTAGGTGCTCTACGATTGCTCTCGCAGTCAACATGCATCCCTTCGGATTCTTCATCGGTGCTCACCGGCCCGGGACTATGGCGGTTATCGGTGAGTTCGATATCGCTAGCGAGCCGTCGATTAGTCCTTTTGATCGTCGATTCGCCGACGGGGTGTATCCCTTGAACCTTATCCAATGAGTACTCCAATCTAGAGATTTATTCCAACACTTGGTCAAGGTGAGACTCTACTTGGGCGTCCTTACAGTGATACCGCTCGTTTTCTCTCAAAGCGGAGGCTAGGGTGTGTGTGAGTTCAGCCTCCTCTTCGTTTTTGGCGGTGGTTGATGCCCCATTGCTACCGTTTGGCCCAAATGCCAAAGATGTGCGAGCGTCACCACGCACGGGATTGGACCTGGCATGGCTCGATTGACCATGCTCGTAATGTCGGTTCGTGAATTGAGAAATATGTTCTCGGATTAGGGCTGACACGGGCTCCGAGATGCAAAGCTCTGCTCGACAATGGTAGCGGTTTTCTGGCCGCACTCGCAGCTGCGGTCTGCGACCGCGATTGCCAACACCCTTTTAGGCTTCAATTGCTTCAGATTTAGCAACGCGCATTGATGAATCCCATAGGTGGCCTAACCCATCACATTCGAACCGTATAGCGTTACGACCTTCGATTCCGTCGCTTGACTCGGGCCCCCGACGGATCGAGCAAAGAGCGGCCGCGCTTGCGGGTGAGGCCGGGTCACGATTCAGGTTGTCTTCAAGAAAGGCGTCTTGCTCGGTGCGTGCTAGGGTTCGATCCTCCAAGCGAATATCTGAGTTTGTGTGATCGCCCTAGGGGTCGCGATCGCGGTTCTCTAGGCCCGCGATCGCGGTTTCGATCGTTGAGAGCATTGCGTGCGATTTCGATATGCGTGTGTGGTTGCTTCGAGACCAAAAAAGGTCACTTCTTGTTCTTCATGGATCGATTCCAACACCATAACTGCGTGGATCGATTGCTCGTTCCCCACGGACGGCACCAACTATTAGTGCACAAAAATTCACCTTTATGCACAAAAATTACTATTATCACGTCCATTAATACCAATTCAGATAGATTGTATTAGTAGCCGAGCAAAAATGGATGTTATTCTACACACTTCACAATGCAATGGATCCATTCCACAAAGACGAACCCTAGATCATATGAAAAGGTTAATATAAATTGGTATGAATATGTTATTTTTTCTAAAAAATGAGATTGCTTTTTAGATTGATATTTCCACAATAATGCTTAGAAATATAAAGTTTAATATAATTTGGTAAGAATATGTTATTTTTTATAAAAAAAAAATGAGATTGATATCACTATTACCACAAAAATATTAAAATATATAAAATTTATACTCAAAAGTAAATTTACAGATAAAAAGAAAAAAAATAAGAAAAAATGAAATAGATAAAGAGGATAAGATAGAGAATTAGATAGAACAAAATAATTTTATAAATCTTCAATAGTAATTTCATTTTTTTAAAATTATTTTTTAATAAAAAGATAAAAATTTATAGATTAAAAAAGGAAAATAATAAAAGAAACGAATAGATAAATAGAGAAAGATAGAGAATTTGAGAGAATACAATAATTTTATAAAATTTTAATAGTAATTTTTATTTATAATTTTTTTTTCATAAATAAATAAAAAGAAATTTAATATAAAATAAATTTAATATAAAATAAATTTAATAATATATATAAAAATAATTATTTTTTAAATATAATGTGGGGTTAGAATTAACGTAAAGTTAAAAACGATAGGATTTTATAATGTATTGATGATTATGAATATAAAGTTGACAAATAATTTTAAATAATTAAACAATAATTGTTAATAAGGTGAGAAAGTTTTTTTGCCAATGAACGTTGAATGGGCAAATCGAGATTCCACTTCATAGCATCGTCCAGTTGATAATTGTTTAAAAATTATGAATGTAAAGTTGACGATTATTTTCTTGAGTAAATTATACAAAACTATTTTTAAATTATGCTACTTTTTATAAAAAAATTATAAAAATTTAAATTTCACTAAACTACCTGTAAAAAGAAAAATCATTCACTTAACCACCCACATAATATAGCTAGGGTTATTAATAAAGCAAGTTTTTCATATTATCACACCCATTAATACCATTTCAACTAGACTGTACTAGTAACCGAACAAAAATGGATGTTAATCTACACACTTCACAATACAATGGATCCATTTCAATAAAGACGAACCCTAGGTCAACCTGGCCTGGATTAGAAAGCTCGACATCCCACCCAAAATTAAAAACTTCCTATGGAAACTGGTTCGGAACGGGCTCCCTACTAAAACCAGCTAGGTTAGTTTCCAATCATGTTGTTGTCCCACATGGTTGTATAGCTTGCAATAACACCAACGAAGATATACCGCACTTACTACTGAAATGCTCCCTCACCATACAACAATTAACTCGATCAACTTGAAAGGTGCACAGATTATTGATCAGATCGACACTAATAAGAAACCACCCAACCACCCTGCTTGACGATATCCGCTCCTTGACCTCCAAGGAAGAAATGGAAACCCTCTCAAGTGCCTAGTGGAGTATTTGATACTTCAAAAACAAGAAAGTGTTCGACAACAATGATGGCGGACTATATTGCTTGTTCGGTTTTTCTTTTTATGGGTGATTAATGAAATTTGATTTTATGGGTAGTTTTATGAAAAATAGCATAATTTACGGTTGGTTTTGTGTAATTTACTCTAATTTCTTTTATAAAAAAAGAGGTGTTGACTAAGCAAATTTAGATTCCATTGTTCTCCTGATCTACCAAAAGTTGATTGCACGTTCGTCTCGTTGTACGTATACAAGTTGCCCATTTCTCTCCTTTCCAATCCGTCAACAGCCTCCTCTCAAATCTTGGATCGATCTTTCATTCACTTGTTCGGTAATTTCTTCACGTTGTTCATTTCATTTCATGTTTGTTCTTTTCCTTGCAGTACCAAATTTCTTGTTAATTTGCTCCTCTCATTACAGATCGATGGATTTTATTCACACTCTTCCATCCAAGCTAGCAACAACTATGCTCGAGACTGTGATGAAGCAATTGACAAGCTCCGCTATCACAGAAATTGCTCAAATATGGGACATTGAAAATGAACTTAGGGAGTTGCTCGCCGCTTATGAGAAAATCAACGAGATTCTTGAGAAGTGCGACATGAATCCGCAGATCATCAAGAAAGGCTCCGCCTTGGAAATCTGGTTGCAAGATCTGGAGGGATATTGCTACGATACAGAAGACCTTGTTGATGACCTCACCCTTAGCTGCCCATCCGACGTGCCCGTCAGAAATCAAACTCGCTTTCGAATTCTTGCATCTCGCTCTACAACGAATCGATTGACAACTTCGCACAAGATGGTCAAGCTCCGAGGCAACTTGGACAGCACTTGTCGCTGGATTGAAAGTGTCCTTGCAACAAGGCAGAACAACAATTCAACGCAGATTATTCGTCAAGAGGAACCAGTAAGTTTGTTGACAGATGAAACGCCGTTTGTACCCGGGACAAGCAGAGACGGGGATAAGCAAGCGATTGTTAAGGAGTTGACTTCGATGGAGCCGCGTTGTTCTGGGGTGTCGATAGTAGGCATCGATGGGCTCGGGAAGACGGTGCTTGCTCGAACCATCTTGTCTGATGATACAATCAAGAGTGAGTTTTCACTCATTTTATGTGCTGATGTTTCGGGTGAGTTTAGATTGGGAGATGTAGTACACAAGTTAGTTCAAAACTTGCAGGGTACTACTGAATTATATCAGAATCAAACAAGTCGTCGTTGTCTTCAAGAACTACTTCTAGGCAACCAAAAAACATTGATATTATTGGACGATTTGTGGAGCGTTATAGATGAAGATTGGGAAAGATTTGAATGCAACTATCTAAAGTTGAGTCCGGGTTGGAAAGTCCTCATTACCACTCGCAATCCAAATGTTGCAGAGGTAACTGAGAGCATTCCACTTTACTTGGATAGAATGACTGATGAAGATTGTACTCGATTGATTATGGAAAAATCAAATCTATCCGACCGTGTAATTTGGGGTCGTGATATTGAGATCATTGCAAAAAAGTGCAAGGGCTTGCCAATTATTGCCGGTAAGGTTGGGCTTACATTGTCCAAGAAAAAAAGGTGTGGAGGATCGAATGGATACCATTAATGAGTTCAAGAATAGCAACAACCTCTTGGAGTTGCCGAGATTTGCAGAAGTTCATCCTTGGTTGATATTGAACAAGCCAAAGTTGGCACCGCATCACAAAAGGTGTTTTGCCTATTGTTCAATGTTCTCTCCCAACCACAAGTTCATAAAAGAAGATATGATACAATTGTGGGAGGTAGAAGGTTTTGTAAGGAACGATTCGCTGAGTGGAAGCCAATGTTTTGATGATTTGTTGTCAAGATCTTTGCTTCAACCTCTGAATTCTAGCAACGGGAAACAGTCAGCCTATAAAATGCATGAATTCAACCACGAGTTTGCTCAACTCCTTGCTTCTAAGACATTCCTTAGAATAGATGAAGGTACAACAAAACTCCCATCTACTTGCAAAAGTATTCGCCATTTGTCTTTAGGGTGTCAAAATGTTGACATCTCATTGTTGAAGCAAATAAAGGAATGTAAAAGGTTAAGAACTTTCCTTTTGCTGCATCGACGTGTGCCTAATAAACGCACCATTTCTTACTCTAGCTTCCCAAAACTTGAAAGCCTTAGATTGTTAGACTTGAGCCACACGGATATATGCAAACTACAAAAGTGTTTAAATCCTCTTAAGCACTTGAGATATCTGGACCTTTCCGAATCTGACGTCCAAACATTACCTGAACCAATATGCTCATTTTTTCGCGCATTAGAAGTTCTCAAACTCGAAAATTGTTCCAAACTTGATAGGCTGCCCAAAGATTTGAATCGATTGATTAGCCTTAGATGCCTTCATGTGAACATGAAACTTTTGGGTGGTCTACCATCCAACTTGGGAATGTTGACAAATCTTGAATCTCTTAGTTCATTTGTTGTGGGAAAAAGTGAAGGAAATAAGGTTACAGAATTGAGAAACATGGACCATCTTAGAGAAATTTGCATATCTCACCTTGAGAATATTGGCAGTAGTAATGAGGCTCAAGAAAGCATGCTGAGTACAAAGCGGATGCTGAGAAAACTAGTACTGGAATGGGTTGGCTCAAATGATAAAAATATGCCAAAGGTGGTCGATGTTCTAGAAGGCCTTGAGCCTGAAAATGACTTGAAAGATCTAGTAGTAAGAAACTACAAAAGAAACTACAAGTGTCATCGGTTTCCAGCCTGGCTCGTCTCTCCATCACGAAAGCTCGTGAGTGTTTACTTGGAAAATTGCCATGATTGCAAAGTTCTACCATCCATAGGGCAACTTCCACTTCTAAAGACTCTTGTTCTTCATTCATTTGATACCTTAGAGATTGTTGATAGACGTATCTTTGGTCAAGGGGAAATAGGATTCCCAAGTTTAGAGTCGTTAGAATTTCGCGACATGAAAAAGCTTCTTTATTGGATTGGATTGGAGGTTGGAGACTTGCCTTGCCTTCGCAATTTGAAAATCATTGATTGTCCAAGACTCGCGTACTTGCCTCCATTGAACCACCAAGTTTGCTTGTTAAACTTGGAAATTTTTGATTGCCCAGCACTGAAATCATTGCCAAATATATCATCATCATTGAATGGTGAGCGTGGAAAAATTGTAATCAGAGACAGTCCTTTGGTAGAGCAAAGATGTCAAGCTGGTGGTGCTGATTGGCCAAAGGTCAAAGACAACACCTACATGCAAAAATTTTGTATCCACATCAACTGGTGAAGCTCTAGGGAATGATAAGGTATGAACTTTTATTTGCTTGTAGAGGTAAAATTCCAAGAAAATTGATACAGATAAAAAAGCCTTGTAGTTGAATATTGATTAAGATTTTGGAGTTTTTTTTTCTTCTTCTGAGCCACTTATACTACCTTAAAAGATTTTAATTAGAACTGCTAATTTACATGCGCAGTGCAAGTAAATGGACAGTGTCTCTGAAGTCTGAATGTATTTTAATAGCTTAATTTTGTACAATGGTTTTGAAACTGAAAAAACGGGTTATATATAATTATTTAATAAACATGAAGTGCCATTCACCTTCCATCTTATAAGAGTTTGCTGAATATTTCTTAATTATGATAACGCTCTATTAAGGTTTGATGATTATAAGTTTGCTGTACTTGTAATTGTTAATCACAATCTCAATATATATTATTTGTTATCTAAGATTCCTCAGGATGAGAGGAAAATAAGCAAGCATTGTTGTTCAACTACAACTCCTAAGCTGGATGATGGAAACCATATTTTACAGGTATGCTTTGCAAATGGCTTGTTCTATTATTTTGTTTTGAAAGTTTAAGTTTCTAACCACCAAAAAAACAGGACGGAGTGATCATAAATCAAAATCAACCAGCTTCTTCAAAGCTTCAACATACTATTACCAACGAGATGGTATGTGATACGTGTGAATTATATTTTACAAGCATGATCTCATGTAAACAATCTCAGATTTAATAAAATTTTATTTAAAGTGTAATTATATTTACAGCAAATTATTGTTAGCCTCGTAAGTTCCGATCTAATGTTAATGTTAATCTTACACCTATTCTACAATCACTGATTCAGCAGGATGAAGTGCACTTAAACGAGCATCCTCATCTTACTCCGCTTGCCTTCTAAAAGTTACTCAGGTATGTTTGTACCAGCTTTCTTAGAATCGTTGTCCAGGAATTTCATTTCTTCCCAAAATGTTGATTCGCTATTTAATTTCAGGGCCTTAAGCATTACTACAATAAGGGTTTATATTGAAAACAATAGGTTCTTTCCGACACGACGATGATGACGTTGGCTTGAGGTTGTAGCTGAGAGCAGAGGTGGTGGTGGGAAGGGCTTTTGGAGGTGGTTGTCTTGTGTGATATGTATTATATTTAGCTTCCTTGTTTCGGTTAAGATATTTGGAAAGAATAAATATCTTATATATCTTAAGGCCCTAGTTTAGCCTTGTTTCTAGCTGTAGCTGTAGAATATAAACGTCTCTGTGTAATTCCTTTGAACAAGAATGAGAAACCAGCTTACACGTTGAGATTGAATCGTGTTCGTGTGATATGGTATTAGAGCATGCATTCAAACCACTGTTGAAATTCTTGAGCAAAATTCTCTGTTCTTCCTTCTCTAAAACCGTAAACATGACCAAAAGCTCGTATGAGGATCCAGGGGCGAAAAAGCCTTCCCCTTACGATTTGAATTCGAGTGAAAATCCCGACAACATCATAACCCAAATACAATTACAACAAAAACATACCCCTCAAGGGAGTATCTAGGGGGTCAAGATGGGGACATCCTTGGCTTAAAGCTGAGAAGATGCGACCGAGAGACTCAAAAGGACCGAAAAACCACGACATTTGTAACAAACAAAGAGGCAACAACAAGAAGCGAAAGCAAAACAAAACGAAAGGGAACCAATTACGAAGTGCTTGTTAATATGTTGTGATTTTTTGGCCAATATTGATTTTCAAAATTATCAGGTCCAAATTGAAAATTTAGAGAAAAAAAAGTCATAAAACTTGTTTCTAATTTTTTAAACAACTGATGGACTTAAATGCTTAGAATTGAGCCAAATAAGCTATTTATGTATTTTTATAATTTATAAATAGTTTTCTGAAGAAAAAACATTTGGTTAAATGAATTGAGAAAATTGTCATAAATACGGATCTTTTTTATTCACATTTTGGACAACCGACTCCATGAACCACCATAGGGACCAGATTCAGGTAAGTATATACATTTCCTTAGGATTCAGGCTTTGAAGCAAATTAATCATTCATTTTGATCTTCATGACTTCAAGATGTCAAGTATCAGCATTCGGATGTACTACATTTAGAATTCAGGCTTTTCCATTACTCAATTCACTTGGGGACAGTAAAGCACTCTGAAAAAGTTAGAATTAACACTGCACATAAAGTAGTATGCTACCTTATTTAGAAAGCAAGCATCGCTACATCAATAACACTGAAATATAAATTTGAAGGTAGATTAAACACCACAAGGCTTATAATGTTGAGTCAGATCAAAAACAGGGCACAAAAGCAATGATCAGAGAAAGCACAGGAGTTCACACAACGACTGAACTACAATCGAATAAAAACAAGGGACAAACAGAAAACCAGAGATAGATTAAATAAGATTTGTCCAAATTCATCAAGCAATGCAAGAGAAAACCAGCAGCTTATCGGGAATCAATACCGCCGTGGATGGTTCCCACAGAAGAACTTCAACTGTTGCTTGCTTCAGATCTTTATCAGTATCGGTTGAAGAAAACGGTATCAACATTTGCATCGCCAATCTGAAGGGTTGAAAAGCCTGCAGATACATCAGTTTGAGCACCTTCAAGATACGGCAAGGGAAAACTTCTTTCAGAAGGTCTTGATTGTACAGACCAGCCACCATATTCAAAATGGTTCCACTTATACCCATATCCATCATCAGAACTAGGAATCTCTCTAATGCTTTGAAAGGCGCATCTTTGCAAGTCCTGGTTTGAAAAAGTAGATCTTGCGTTCATAAACAGACCAATATCACCAGCAGAATCTTGCCAACGGTTCAACTCGTTGTTATCTTCATTCAGAAGTATTTTGCAAGAGTCATCTGCTTCTTCTTCAATCAAGACGTGTAGGGCGACTGCCTCAGCAATGGCAGCACCTTCTTCATCTAGCCTCTGCTGCTCTTCTTTCTTCATTTGTTTCTTCTTCTCAAGTTCAGAACGAATAGCTGCTGAAGTTGCCAGGGCTTTCTCTAGACGCCTCCTTTTCTTCTCAGCCTGCTTCATACGATCCAACTCATCTTTTACTTGCTTCTTCTTTGCTTTTTTGGCATGAGGAACTTTGTTAGACTCCATCTTAGAGTCCTTCACCTCAATATTCTCTCCTCTAGACTCCAAAGTGAGTGCTCAACTTCTTCAAAAAAAAAAACTAATGTTTCGTATGCATTTTTCTCCCTATATTCCTTATTTCCAACTTTGTTATCCTTTTTCTTCCTATAAAGACACTGAAGTATTACTTCTACTCCTTTGAGAGACTAAATCTACACCAATCTACACCCCAGATACCAACACAAGGGATCTTACCTACACCCAATCAGGTTTTTTTGAATACCTTCTCTTACGAACAATGCAATCCCAGACTGAGACAACTGGAGAAAGGTAAAGAGCAAACTGGTATGAATTAACAGAATCCTCAAGCGCCACCATTCTCACCAATTTCCCACAATCGTTGCATTTACCCATCTGCTGTGCACCAACAAAGCTTAATCACTCAAACTCCAAGCGTCATTCAGCCAGTTCAAAGAGCTTACATGACCTCTCTCTGCAACATGCCCAAGAATGTAATTATGTGTCAGTTAAAGTCCATTTATAGTTTTAAGAAAGATAGCCATATGTAAGAACTAAACTAGTTGTTTATAGTAAAAGTTACAACACATAGGCATGTATATTTATGGAAGATATATAATTGTAACTCTGCCTAACCAAACATGAGTAACAGTGTACTTATAGTATAGAACAAACTACCAGCAGATAACAAAGTTGACGTAAAGCCAGTTGCAACTGAGAACTCTTTACAGGAGAATTGTGCTACATAATTGCATTCAGACATATAAAGCATCTAATCCATTACAGCTAGCTAGGGAACGTACCAAGTTTAACCAAAACTGCGTTAAAGATATGACCTCCGCTCATTTGATCTAAGAGATCTATACTTGGTATAAACACCCCCACAATATTGACTCCCCGTAAGAAAAAATGACCAATACCTAAGCCTACCAAAATTGTTGATATGGCCAATTTACAACGAAAAGGACAATCTGGCACTGAAATTGCAATTTCTAGAGCATCAATTTGAGCGGGATCACAACTAATAAGAAAACCGAAAGTGTAATTAAAACAGATCCAACAAAGCAAGGAGCTTTTTCAACAAACATGGAAGAAGCTTTAAAAAAACTCAAACCCGCAAGAAAACCATCTCCAAGTAGATCTATGAGACCTACATGTACATAATTTCAATCGATCCGGCGATTCGATCAATGATTTAAACCCAAGAGGAAAAGTCAATCGAATATCTAAATTCATCAAATCCAGAATAAGGAAAAACTCAACTTACGTAAAGTAATCATCTCAAACCTACAACCACAATTCAAAATCAGAATCGGATTTCTAGTACAATCCATACCAAAATCGGATTTCTAGAACAATCCATACCTGATCTAGAAGAAGTGAAATTGTGTTCCTCCCAGATCGTTCCAGTGGAAGAAGGCTAGGGTTCTCCAAAAGCGAAGCTTCGAATTCGATCTACAGAAGAAACTGATCACGCGACGCTAAACAAAGAAACGGGGAGAAAGGGGGGGACGTTGGTGGAAATAGGAAAGCAGAAAAGTTAGATAAGGGTGGTTTCGTCATTTTTCACTTGTCGATAGACACGTTACGGTTGGCGATCAAGATTGGCTAGCTGGAAAGAGAAGTAAATGCTGAAGAAAAGAAAAAGAAAAAGAAAAAGAAAAGAAGGAAAAGGAAAGTCGAAAATCCAGAAGAAATGCCTTGACGTTTCATTGGCCGTGACTAACGACTTGTTTCACGTGTGATGGACACGTGGCTTTTCAGCTGTTTTTTAATTTGGCGATGGATGGTAAGATTTTTTTTCTTTTTTGGTTGATAGATTTTTTTCCTTTAGGAGTGGGTCCAGTTGAAATAGGTCATGTAATGTGATTAAGCCATGTAGGATGGGAGGGATAAGATTGAGATTACAACCGTTGATTAGGGAAGTATGTGAATCGCTTAAGTGGACGACTCAGATTTCAGATCTATTTGCAAGGTGGGTAATGAGTAATGACTGTTTTTTTTTTTTTATAAGACCATCTGCAATGGAAGGTTTTTAAATTAAACAAATAATAAATCTCTTCCATACAATAGTTTGAAACTAAAAACCCACAATTTTGGCTTCAAATAGAAGCCCCAGTTCAAGCGGCTTTAAAATCACACAACAGAGTATATCTTCTATTCATGCTTACGTGGGGAGTCCCACACCAATTGATGAGTTTTGATCCAACGGCCAACTATTTATTGTGTTTGAAATATATTAAGTTGCTTTTAGAGAATATTTCAAGAATATAATGATTATATATTTTTAAAAAAATATTTTTAATATTTTGGTTTTATTTTTATCAACATATAAACACCTATTTTTCATATGTTTTGTTTTAAGGAAAAACTGATATATAAGAGAATTACAAATTACAAATTTGTTTAAAAATAATCTTTGTAATTTTTTGTATGTAATTAAATTTAGGTATTATAAGAAATAGTATAATTAAAATACTTGATCACATAAGATATATATTTTAGTAGTGAAATAAATATATTCTTACAGTATTATGAATATAAATTACTATTTTTTAAGGATTTAGACTACAAATGAGATGCATTACATAGACAAAGTATTTTTCACTTAGGAAATCGAAAAACCTAATCGTAAAACTGTTCTTCACTTTCGGTAACTTAATATATGTTGCTATAAATTTTTATTAAGTGAAATAAAATATGTTATTTGCCGTATATATTAATTTTAAACTTCAAACTTAAATTACGTAATACATATAAATTAGTCAAATTAATATAATTAAATATTTATATTGAATATTAAACCATATTATTAATTTATATCCGAAATTAAAAGTGTAATTGGATAAATAAAAATAAAGATAAAATAAAAGTAGTTGATTTTAGAGAATAGAATGAGGATGTGGGTTGTGAGAATAAAGTAGAAATGGGTTTTAAAATGAGGTGGAAGAGTGATAAAGTTAATTTGAGGGGTTAAAAATCCAAAAATGAGCTTGGGGTTGTGGATGGTCTAATGACGGATCTAATTTTGATTGGGTAACCGCTCAAAAGAGGATTGGGTCATTGGGTTCAAATTTTTTATTTTACGGAAAAAAAAGCTTCTTTTTTTACTAGAGTCAACTATTTTCCTAGTTGTTGAGAGGTTTTTCAAATCAAATTTTCTACTCTAAATATACTCCTTTTTATACTCTTTCCTTTACGATGTGATTGAGTGATAAATTTCCAAATTACATTGAAAAAGAAACTTAAATATTAGTAAAATATTAAAAAATATCTTCTAACCAATTAAAATAAGTATAAGAGGGAATATGATTAGATTGTAAAGAAATCGACTGGATTTTTTGGGAAGGAAAATTTAGTGTGAGGGGATTGTGTCCCAATTAAAGGATAGGAAAGATCTAAAAATTTATATATACTAGGCCCAAACAAAGTCAAACTTCAATATTGTCGCTCCCTAGAATAAAAAAATAAATAATCAAACTATAACACATGAAGAGTGATAGATTAATAAAACTTATTGCCCCAAGAGGTTAAGAAAGCTACCTTGTTAATTGTTGAAATTTTTACATTCAGTACTCAAATTAGATCATCTAATATCAATTGTAAGAAAATACCAATGAAATAGGGTCGAAACATATCAATAGGAAGTCTAATCAGGCTTATCTTTCCCATGCTTCCTCTATTACTTCCATTTGAGCAAAAAAGCCACATCTTTAAAAACTGGGTATTTACTTCTTTTAACACGCATTCACATCATGAATCATGATTCAATCCCATGATTATGACAAACCTCCTTAATTAATCTCTAATATAAACATTTCCTAATTAAAATTAATCAAAATAATGATTAAACAACAAATCCTTTTATTTTTTAGTGTGTATGATATCTTAACTACATGACTTTAAAGTGAAGTGTACATTATGTCATAATTCATAACTAATTTTGCTTGACTTTAACCAAGTTGTATGACTTTATAACTAAGTATGCATGATCATATGAGGTCATGCACACACATATATAAAGTCGTTGACATTGAGTTATAAGATCATTCATACTCATTTATTTGATTGTTCACTCTCAGTTATAATATAATCAATGCACAATTTGTTCTATAAATTCATGTGGACTTAGTTATACATTAATTCTAACTCAATATACAATTATGCACAATTAGTTATAAGATTACGTACATTCAGTTGGAAGATTATGCATACTCATTTATAATATTATGCACACCTTGTTATAAAATACACGTTGTACAAAATTCCACCATGTAGATTTTTGACAAATTCTTGAATTTAACTAACTTGTGATTGTTGTCGGTGATTTTTCAAGGTTAGATGGCGCATGTATATTCTTATTCCTCTTTTGGGTGGGTATTCTCACCTGACCCCATCCCTTAAAAGAAAAGTTTAATTCTTGATTTTTTTTTTGCAAAAATAAACAAATTGGGTTATTCTTATAAATCTAATTAAACATAGGTATTTATGATTTCTTTTATCAAAGGTATATGCAATGCTTATTATTTTTAATGTAATGTAAATCAAATTCATTTGGGCAAACTAAATTAAATGCCCTTTGTTTTAGGTAGATGAGTAAAAACTACCATAATATTTGGGCTGTTTAAAAACATCCTATACTATGAAATATGTGCGACAATCTACATGCAAAATTTTTAATATATTGTTAAATTTATATCGACTTTGTTTTTAGGTGTATGGAATTTAAATTTTAAGGATTATTGGTCGAGCATTGTCATTTAAGTTTCAACATCAATTAACATTCTTTTAAGTTTCATCCACGACCATGAGAGAATAAGAAAAGTTAATTGTTTTGCCAACAACTTTATCTAGAAAATTGTTGGAGAAGATGTTGAAAAGCCTTAATCATTATGACAAAATGTATGAGGACTTGTTGTCGGCATTGTAAAACCACTCAACCATTTGATTGATTTTTGTCTTTAAAATTGTTGATCTCAAATCACAGCTTCCAAATTCCAATAATGAAAATCCAAATGACATTTGAAGCTATCAAATTTCCAACTTTATTTTCCTCTCATTAGAGCTCAAGAACAAGGTAGGGATGGAGAGGAAAGTTTTTCTCATATATTCAAAAGCATATGATATATTTTGCACAGCCTAAAAATTAAGATGTTTTTACTCGCCTATCAAAAAGTTAGGATACTAAATATAATTTTCCCAAATTTTTTAAAGGGTACAAATGAACTATCATGTACAGATTCAACAAACCACACTACCTCGACCTTTCAAATAATGTGTAACCAAACTATTAATTAATATAATTATTCACATGATGGTGTAATGTTTAAGAAACAATGGTGCTAATCATGTTTGTAGGGAGAGAATATGAAGGTAATGAATCCTTTTATCAAAGGATTAGGAAAACATTCTCTCAGGTCTCTTGTGGGAATTATTTGAAAGATACAATAAAAAAATAGTAGTATATCTTAGAAACAACATAATGAAGATAATCAATCATATATATTGATGTGAAATATTATTCATATCTAATATAGTACTTTTGGGTACATAAGAGATTGCAACATTTAACGCATCACATTAATTTATAAAAATGATGATTATGAAACACATTTAACGCATCGACATGACCATTGAAAATTACAAACTGAGACTTAAAGGGCGTTTAAATGCTAAAAATGATAGCACAAGGCGATGGCTTAAACACTTAGCTATTCTGTAGGAGGGTGGTTGAAGGAGTCTTGAATGCCATTGTTGGCATGTCTAGTCTGTGAATGTTCTTTGTAACCTTATCAAACTCGTGAATCCTGGCTTGTCCGGGTTTTTTGTATATGTTCTCTTGATCCTTTAGGATCTCTTTTTGGAAATATATTTACCTTTTCCAAAAAAAAATCACACATATTAAGGAATTTTTTTTCTCAACTTACCACTATTAAATATTCTTTGTTTTTTCTCAATTACATTGGGAGATTCAACCAAAAGAAAGAAATTTTGGGATATGTGTAATGTGGGGGTATACACAAGGGTATAAATGGGAAAAAAAATTGCATGAACATCTATTTTGAAACAAAAAAAGACTTTAAGAACACGTATTGTGAAACGGAAGGAGTATTAGATTAGTATTCAAGTATTGATAAAAACAAATACTTAGAGCAAATACACATCTAAGTTATTTGTGATTTTTATTCCCTTCTACAACTAAATAGCCAAACGGGTCCAACCAATTGTAGATTCTACTTTATCTAACTAATCCCAAACGAAAATTAAACAGATTAGTTGTAAATTAACGTAGAACTCTTATTAGGTGATCCATCTAACAAAACCTTATATAAACTTTGATTCAGTTAAGCATAGGGAATAAAACCTAAAATAATCAAACCTCACAATAATATGCAATCTATGATTTCAATAACTCAAACACAAGAGAATTAGCAACTCATAATTAAATTACAACAAACTTACAAATTTAGTTCAAAGATCTCTTGAGAAAACTCTCTAGAAAACCCTAGTCTCCAAATTGTAATTAGAATTGTTCAAGAGAGAGAAAACTAAGAAGAGTTTAAGTATCTCTCACAACTAAAGAAAGAGAATATCCCAAAGTCATACTATCCATAAATAACATAAGACTAGCCCAACACAAAGCCCAATAAATCGGTATAACTTTTCTCGCGAAGCGCCGAAAAGCACGGTCAAAGCCCATAAAACTCGGTCGAGCTTTTTCTCCTATATCCGCGCTTTGTGTCTTTGTAAGAAAATCTCGGGATGAAGCTAAATTGTGCGGCCGCATTTTTCTTCATCCACTCGCGCTTTTCCTCTCGGTTCAAGATTCAAGTGACACTTCAGAGACTATTTTGACCCCCTTCGAGTTAGAATTTGAACTCGGAGTAAAACATGAATATAACACTTTGAATTAGTTTTCCAATGATACCAAAACCAACTTCATCAAACCACTATATATCTCAAACGAATCTTTACAAGATAGAGGTGTCGAAACAACAATTCTAATGCATGGCCCGAATTTAAGCGTTCTTTTCTCACAACCTCTTGAGGAATGATCATCAAAAGTGACTTGCATAACTTGACCACGCTCCACATGTACTAACTCCATCATAGTCCTCAAAGATCTGTCCCGTCCATACATGTTTACCTAAAGATCTACAAAACCGAACAAAACAAGCGCAAAACCGAATTTCTTAGAAAACCTAAAAACCTAAGAACTAGACTAAACTAAGCTAAAATAATGCAATGTAAACATAAATATGCATCCTAAATACTACCTAAATGCAAGCTATCAATCTATTCCTTCTTGTTGATTGTATCCTTGAGCAACCAATCTAGCTTTGTTCCTTGTGACTGATTCAATAGCATTGAGTTTGTTCATAAATACCCATCTGGTTACAGTCGATTACATGCTTGTGACTTGGTCTCGGCACAAGTCTCCATGCTTTGTTCTTCTCAAATTGGTGTACTTCTTCTTGTGTAGAAATGATTATTTTGGCTTCTTCAATGCCTCCTTAATGATCTTAGGCTCTACAAGAGAAACAAATGCATTGAAAGCACAAAAAATTTGAATAGAGGAACGAGTTTGTATTCCCTTATGATAAGGCTTGAAAATATTATCTACTGAATGATCTTTATTTTGGTGATATTTCTTGTTTTGAACCTAATTAACGTCGACAGTTTCATGATATTCACTTTGAGCACTTAGCCCAACTGCATTAGTAGATACAAGGTCCAATACTTGGTTTTGGTCAAGCGCTTGGTTGAGGGATCATTATGAGAATCATCTTCGTCGTCAGATTATCAGTGGTATCATGGTCAAATGTTGAATCATTGGAACTATTGGAAGAATCATCTTGATTTGAAGGATCATAGTCTCGAGAACAATGGTTTTTTATTGATCTTTAATAGATGGAAAGACCTCCATCATCTCCATCATCATCTGAGTTACCCCCTTGAATTTTGAAAAATTCATTATCTAGGGTAGGAATTGTGGAATTATTCCCACACAGAGAATTTTCATCAAATGCCACATGAAGACTTTCTTGAAACTTCTTTGTTCTCTGGTTGAACACTCGATAAGCCTTGCTACTTAAAGAAAATGTGAATTTTCAAACACGGTTTTATGATTTGACTTTATGGCTTTGAGTTGGGAACCGAGGCTAACTTTAATCCTTTTTACAAAGGACTCAAGCTCCTTGAAAGATGCATCTTTAGAAGAGAGAAAGCATACCCATGTGAATATAGAGTAATCATCAACAATTACAAACATATACATGTTTCCTACTTAACTTCTCACTCTCATGGAACCACATATGATACAAGCAAGAAATTGAGGCTTGTTATATGGATCACTTCCAAAAGCATCAAAGGAACAAGCAGTCGAGACGATAGATCTCATGCCAATGGAAATCCAAAAGATTGACCGACCTTTCTCGCAAAACAAGAGCTCGAACATTGAAGTTATGGTTTACACCTTTCTATCTTACAGAGTTTTGTTCAAGAGTTACGATTGTCATTTATAGTTCATTTTAGTGTCTTTGAAAATCCAACTTGATGAGCTACATTTCTCCTTTTCCAAGTACAAATTCCCACTCGAAGGAGTTCAAAATGATGGATCAATGAAGCCTAGCGTTGGTATTCATCTAAGGTAATGCGCCTTTGGATGATTGATCTTGTGTCAAGATCATATTATGCCTTAGGTTGTGCGTTTCATGATGGTGTCGGGTTTAGCCTTGCTTGTGTTGCATGATCTTACCTTGTGTTTGCTCTTGCCTTATTGGAAGAATTGTCTTAGATGTTCTTATCTAGTTTCTTTAGATTGATAACTTTATTATATCTTTAGATTTATTTATTATTATTTTTGTAAGACTATTTTCTATATATTTAATTGAATGAAGCCCTAGGGAAAGGGGAGTTCCGTTTTAAGTAAAATAAATAAACTTTATGTTCTTGAGAGCGATAAACTTTCATTTTAAGGACCATGAGAAGTGGCACTGAATCATTTTCAAGTTCATGAGATTCCTTATTGGATCAGTTCTTTGGAAACAAATTCGATTCGTGAAATTAGGACAATGAAACACTCAATCCATTTGATTTGGGATTCGTGAGATTCGGATTCCAAGGCATTTAGGACTTCTACTCCAACTAAGAATGATCGGATCGACCCTAAGACAAGCAATTCATCACCAATAGAGATCCATATGGATCAGTTCTAAAGGGAGAGTAGTATTTACCATATTCTTTTACTTAAAGGAAGTACGTGTCGGTTTCCCTTTCACAAAAGCTTCGCACACATCTTCTTTCTCAAGAGAAATCTTTGGAAGCCTAGTTACCAAATCTTGTTGATACAATTGTAGAAGTGTTGAAAGGATTTTACTTAACAACAAATAAATTTGTAGTCAAGACCCCGCTGAGTATAGGGAGGTCAGGATCATCCACGAGAAGCAAGGTTATTTGTTTACCGACTACGAAGAACAAGAAAACAAAGCAAAACAGGCTAAGACAGACCTCGGTACCGACCTTGTCAAGGTCGGTAACGATGCTGGAATTCTACTAAAATAGAGCAAACATGACAATTCAAATGCAGGCTCGGTACCGATGTGTGTGCCTCGGTAACGAGTATATTCGTGAGTGAAAACGAAGGAAATTCAAATGACAAAAAGATCTAGGACAAGGGTTACCACGACATAATTATGCATACAAACTCATGTGAAGGATAAAGATCATGTCTTAAGATAAATATATCAACTTTCGTTGACTAAACAAGCAAATCAATCAACTTTCACAAATCAATTCACTTTTCTACTTGTTTTGAATCCAAAGCTCGAAACTTTCGTTATCGAACAATATCAACATTCAAGTTTATAACTTTCTCTTTCGATCAAGTGATAAACTCAAATTACTTCGACTTTCATCTAAGTATAAGCACAAACAAGTAAATAAAAGGATAGAAGGCAATCAAAAAATCAACACATTCATTCAACCATTCATAACTATGTCGGGCTTCAACCCCAACCCTAGAAAAAGAAAACTACTCACTCATTATTGAAACTAAACAAACAACTTTATTAAAAGAAAACATTGAATTAAAACTGTAATATTCGGGAATATTTTGATATTATAATGTTTCTCGAAATTCGTGCCGGGATTGCTTAGTTATTAAGTAATCTTGGATAACCTTGTTTTTACCAAGATTTTATACATTCAAAACAAATTTAGTGTCAAAGTTATCCCTTAGTTCGTTTCTTAGTTGTTAAGTAATCTCGTCTATTAATAGAATGAAGATAGACTTGTAAAAGTTTTGATCTTATCCGTTTTCTTAGATATTCGTACCATGTGCTCTATCTTCTCAATCTTTGTGTCATGCTTATCTTTCTTCCTCAATATTCATGTCATGTTATCTTATCTTCTAGATTTATGTGCATGATTATTCATCTTCCTCAATATTCGTGTCATATCTTCTAGATTTGTGTGCATGATCTTTATCTCTTACAGAAGCCAAACCGAATTTGTCTTCTTCCATTTCTTCTATATAAAGGCTAAGGTGCCTTGAGAAAGCCTTGGTTTTCTCGCATTTTCGTGCCTCTCTCCCTTCCTCTCATTTCTTTGTTCTTTCCACCATTAAACCACTTTGTCACCACCTTCTCGCTTGTTGTTGGTCACCCCTTCCACCGGAAGACAAGGCTCGTCCTTCTCCTCACTTTTGGTGAGTTTTTCTTTCCTTGTTTTTCTTGTTGAGTTGTGTGAGGTTTTGGGTAAATGAGACTTGATTTAGTGGTTGATTTATGGAGGGTTTCTTGGGAAATCTTAGATGGCGTTTTGGTGGATTTTGGGCGAGAAGGGTGTTGAAAATTGATGTTGTGTGGGTAAGCATGTGGGTGGTTGGTGGTGTCATGGATGGGTTGTCATGGGGCTGTTTTTGGAGGCAAAATAACATGGTTGGTGGATTGGTCCATGGATAAGACGTGTGGGCTATCGTGTTGTCGGGTTTGGTTACTTTGAGAGATGGAGTGATTCCGAGTCTAAACCTTTATTGTGTCTTCTAAGCCTAAGTTGTCTTTCCATTTATAAAGTGTTATATTGTTGTTTAGGAAATCATTTGTCAAGATCATGTTTCACTTGTTCTATTGGAATTCCAGTTTCGAGGTAAGTCTTCTAGACTTACTTAGCTTGCAATCATGTTATGTGTTAAGCTAGTAAATTGAGTGTGTGGAACTCTATTTTGGATTATTATTTCATAGTATATTTTCATACTCGAAAGTTATTGAAATGGTTTCAATAGTTTTTATTGTGTGCAACTTGATCTCTGCGGATGTGATTATGGACACGGGCAAGTCGGTGGAGAAGAGACCCCGGACATAGTCATGCGGCGTGTGGAGATCACCTTCAAAAATTGATTGTTTTGGCAAGTGCTCTAGTAGAGGCTTAGCCGGGGAAAGAAGGGTGATGGGAAAGAAAACGGGCATGAGCTAAGCGTGCGCGCTAGCCGTGTACCATGTTTCGAAGGCAGATTCGGGTTGCCTGAATTGGAGAATGATTATGGTTTGGATTATGGAGGAATTATTGTTGGTTGTTATGAAATATGTTGCATGAGTATTACATTGTTTAATCTCGTGCTTATTTGTTATTGTGGAATGGAGTGTTGGTTTGGAAATTGATATGCTTGTCTATATAATTATACGACGTGTTTTGGTGTGCATATTGGTTTGGTATGTATATGAATGACTGAGTGCATTATTTTGATAATCTATGTTTTTTCGATCTACATTTTTGATTTGCTTGTTTGGCCCATACGAGGATTGCTAGCTAATGTGTTCCACTTCCAATATTTTAGGTAAACATCCTTGTATGGGAAATATTCCAGGAGATCACTTCTTGGACAATGATGCTCGATCTCGACGTGATGTGTCTTAGTGGGAATTGAGGGCTTGAGTCCCTAGTTGTAAGGACATGGTAGCTAATAGTCACATTGAGTTGATGTTGGTATCTAATATGTTGGATGTAGTTCTAGTAGTTGGTTGCATTTGTATCGGTTTTTGAGTTATTTTGAAAATGATAAGTTGGATGATTTTCTTGGTTTTTCTCGCTGTGGGTTTGTTGCAAGGTCCAATACCGGTGAATTTGTTGTCAGGCTAGTTTTGGTAGACTCAAGTGTGGTCTACAACTAAGTAGCAACCCGGTTCACTGAACGGGGTGTTACAAAAACTTACTTGAAATTAAAGAAATCTCGTCTTACAACTCACACACATTCACGATCAAAGCAGCGAAGAACAAGAAGGATTCGAACTCTCTCTCTCTCGATCGAGCTGAACAACTAGCGTCTTCCCTCAAAACTCGTGAACTCTAAACTAACGACTAACTCTATAACCTCTCTTCTCAAACTAAGCTATAATAAGGGTATTTATTCTAGAGAAAGCTATCTAATAAAGATCTAAAAAGATAACAACTTTCTAAACTAAAAAGATTACAAGATAAAAGATATAATTTCCGAAAGTCGGCGCCGCCTACCGACACAAGTCACCTCGGTAACGACCTGCACAGGGTCGATAGACACTTGCTGAATTTCTTGGATAAAAACTTGTTGCACATGTCGGTAACGAGGTCTTTGTTTCGGCCTTTTTGAACTCTTTTCATGACTTCTCTTGGACTTCTTCGAGATCTTCAAAACATATCCTTCCTTCTCTTCTCCTCTATGCTTCCCACCATAAACTTCTTGACTTCATCTTGTTTGAAAACGCTCCTTTCCGCTTCAAAAACCTACAAAAAGACATAAAACGGAGTAGCTTTCATACTTTTCACAAAATATGCAAACTTATCCAAAAACACACAAAACTAACTCTAAAACTCACTAAAACTAAATCAAATAACCTAAGAAAAACATTAAAAACTATACTAAAAACACGAACATCAAGAAGGAACCTTAGTCATTAATGTGTCCAATCCTCTTTTGTCGCGATTTTGTCTCATTGGCAGGAGATGCAAAGCACATTTTCCTTGGAGGTTGTAAATTTGTATCAACAACATGACATTTCCCTCTTAAAATCACTTGTTTAGTAGACTTATTATTGATAGCACAACTTTTAGAATCGAACTTGACTTAATTGTTCTGTTGATCACAAATTTGTGCTACACTTAAAAAGTTGAATCCAAGTTCATTAACCAAATTTACGCTCTTGATGTTTTCATTTAGTCTAGCATCACCAATTCATAGAAGTGCTCCATTTATTTGGTCGTTGAAGGATATGGATCCTTTTTTTTGAAGTGATGTGAGGTTGTCATTGTTCCCCTTCATGTGGCATGAGCAAGCACTATCGATATACCACACTATGTCTCCCCTCACTTGTTTAAAGACAAGTGGGAGATTGAAGGAATATGTATCCTTTAATCAAGATGGCAATGATTAATGATATAATTGAAATTATAATGGAGATTTATAATCCGAATAATATAGGTAGTCTTATTATTTTGCTAGAAGCTAACTATAACTTATGAGATAAATTGAATTTAGTCCGTTGCTACTTTATTCGAGTCCTATAAGGTCACACACTACAGAGTAATTGGGCTAGATCAAAAGTAATCCAAGGTCTATAGTAGA
The DNA here is from genome assembly GCA_964016875.1 of Fallopia convolvulus. Lineage (NCBI taxonomy): Eukaryota > Viridiplantae > Streptophyta > Magnoliopsida > Caryophyllales > Polygonaceae > Fallopia > Fallopia convolvulus. The sequence goes on along the minus strand of OZ024731.1, from coordinate 51,762,255 downwards.
TCTAGAATTTTGGCCCACATACACACATATTAGGAAAATGATTTATTGATCAAGTAATAATAATTATTATTATTATTATTGAAAATATATCTTTAAGTAAGATATAATTTTAGTTATGAACATACAATAAAATAAGGAGATAGAAAGGATTATTCATTCTCTGCATTTTCACCTCTCTCTCTCTCTCTCTCTCTCTCTCTCTCTCTCTCTCTCTCTCTCTCTCTCTCTCTCTCTCTCTCTCTCTCTTGTCGCTATCTCTCCCTAGTTCATGTGGTGTTGTCATCCAACCCTAAGGCAAAGCTTTTGGATGATCTAATCTTCTATCTTTGACAAAGATATAGTTTTCATCCATAAGACACATCTATCTTGAGACATGATCCATTCTGAAATAATTCTATCTTATCTTTAAGTATTTTCACAATCATGAAAATATATAGCTTGGGCACTCATCCAATTCTCCTAATTAGACTCCTATTTCCTCCTTGAAGATCTCTTCTATATGCTTTCAATCACCTTTGCCTCTTTCCTTGTTTATTTTCACTGACTTTGTTAAAGAACGGTTCTTTCAAGTTCTCTTTCAATTACCTCCAAAGTTCATTTGAGACTTCTTTGTTTGTTTTGCTTTTCCTTGATTCCAATTTTTCGTGTTCGTATTTAACTCCCTAAAACACTTCAAAGCAACCCGCAAAACCCATATTTTCTATCATCACTAAAACTCATGAAGGAACATTGTTTCAGTGACGGTGCTTGATGGTTTCGAACATTGTTCCAACAGTAAAGCTTCGATTAGTTTCATCATACACGATCACTATAAGCTTGTCACTACCATAGGAGCAAAACAATGTAGATATTGTTATGTTCTATAGGGTGGATCACTAGCTTTGTATAAAGATATACTAGCGGCAAAAAAATGGTCTATAAAAAATAGAGCTTGAAGGTGACACTAGTACTATTATATCATATAAATTTTGGTCCTGAAATCTTTCTCAATGATCACTTTAATACTTATTCCATAGGTTCTCAACAAGGTTGTGGATAAAATAGCTAGATTAGTTCATGTTGTTCCTTATAAAAAGATCAATACAAAACCTAAGCTTAATGTTCTCGTACCGCAAAATTATTCCTGATTACAACCAGAATCTTATCTAATAAAAAAATATTGTTGTAAGATCAGGCCTTAATTTTGTTTGGAAAATTAAATATCCAACCTTGATAGGTAAATGGATTATACCTGACCAAAAAAATTTAGTCGTGAAGAAGACAAGTATTATATAGTATGTCGTTGACACTCGTCGTCATTTGCCAATAAATCACCAATGGCAACGCATTTAACTTCGCCTAGGGTAATTGGGTAATGTGAGGGCCGCAACTTAGATATCATATTATCATTTTTATCTATCATATGAAGTGAGTCATATGGATGGAAACTATATCTTTGGTAAAAATAGAAAATTCTTCTATATTTCCTCATTTTGGCATGATAAATCAGTCATGCAATTTAAAATTAATCAAAATCTCTTTTTTTTAAAGAATATTGAGTTATTATTATATTGAATTAAATAATTGATCATGTCCTGACTCGAGTCATAAACAAGTTACGAGTCACAATATTTCTAATTGATGCAGCCTTACTTGGGCTCGGGTCACTAGGGGCCGATTTAGGCTCAAAATGGCCAGATCTTCATCGACAAATAGTAACCGGATAGACACGAGAACAATGTTATAGTCTCGTGGGCCTCCAATGCTTGTATGAATGAGGGCGGGGTGAGGCTAGAGATAAGAGTCATTCAATCCAAGAGAGGATCGAACAAGAGTCTCCATGGCTTGGGACATCCCGAGTTTGGATTTGAACCGGGACCAGGTCGCATCACCATGTCTAGTGACATGTCTACAACTAACAGTAGAATATAAATCTACAATATGTCCAATATCTTCCACAATTGCAGCAAAAGAAGAAAGATTTGTAGAGGAATTAGTAAGCCCCATCACAAAAGTAAGAGAATTATGCTAAGTTGATACACTATGGTTTAAACAAACTTCTAAACTTGCCATGTGACTTTTTCGGCCATATGCTCGTTCATAATTGTTGATAATTTCAGTTAGCGTTAAGCATTTGTACAAGTTTACCTTAGCGAAAAGTAAGTTATCATCAACAAGCTTACAGTTGTTGCACTAAGACCCATCAGACGAGACAATGGATGACTAGGACGCACCCAATACTACAAATGACGAGGCATGCGTAGTCATCGGAGTAGAAACACCAATGGATTCAGATGAACACCCATCTTTAGCAACACTAGTAAGTTTTAGTGCAATTGGAATACGAGAACAATGTATAATCGATTAAGCATGGAACCATGAGCCATAAAGAAGTAGGATCCTTTTGGATTGCAACAAAGTTGCGAGCATCTCTCGACAAAGCCTTGGAAACAACAATAATCACCCGAACACGTAAAACATAATCCAGATTGAGTCGGTCAGAGTCAATAAAAGCGAGATAACCACTAAGATGATCACTAATTGCCCTAGCAGTAGAAACCCTCCGTAAATCGAGTGCCATATCATGGACTTGGATCCAAAAAGGGGAAGTAGATAGTTCTAGATCAGACGATTTCAAGAGCCCCTCATCAATTTGAAATAGGTGTGTAGTTGAAAGATTGAAAATTGATTTGCCAACAAGGCAGAGATCAAAACGAGAAAACGAGAGTGGTGCATCATCTGAACAAATTGAAATTACTGTAACTTCACTAGAAGAAAGATTGGGGAGAGTGTGATTTGCATATGTAATCATATCCATGAGAAAAATAGAGAGTTTTGTGGGAGAAGAGAAACGAAAGGAAAGGAAGAAGGGTGGAGAAATATGGAAAAAGAAAAGGAGAGTCCAGTAGGTCACCAGAACAAAGACAGTGACAGAGGTTATCAAGATAGGTTGGATCGTTGAGGGTCTTTTGGATCGGATCGTTAAATCGTGAGATCCTACATTATAACTAAAAGTTTGCAAGAATAACCTAACAGACTTTTGTTATATATGAAGTAAAAAAAAAAATAAACATTATTAATTTGATTATTAAAAATATTGTAGGATGGACTAGTCTACTATTTTAATAGAAATGATACATTAACCGTAAAATTATTAATAATATATAGTTAAAATTGTCATTTTACAAGATCGTTAGAATCGTTTGTAAGATCGCTAGAATTGTTTATAGGATCGTTGATCGTTTTGCATGTTATGGTTTGTAGGATCGCTAGAATCATAGATTTCGATCGGAATTCTGATAACATTAACAACGACTATGAAAACCGCCGAAAAAAACGTAAAGTGGTCATTCGCCATACTTACCCTAGAGAGCGCTAAGGACCAACCAGCCAAAATTAATAAGAAATCGACCAACCATAAATTCAACTATTAAATAATTTAGTTTTTTTTTCCATTTAAAGAATTCAATTGCAATTCAGTCATCATGAATTACAATTGACAACCGACCCATAAAATGAAAACTTCCCCTTACGACGAAGCAAACTGCTTTCTGATACTTTTCCGGTCGATTAAGCAAACCAATTTTTTAAACTTTCCCGATCGATTAGGCAAACCATTTTTTGGTACTGGTCTCTGGTTGACTAAACCTTTACATCACCTTTGAAGTCTGGGTTTTTATTGGACACACCTCAGGAGAATCATCAATATCGTACTTACAAACTCTCAACTCTGCTTTGCAATTGTAGACATTATGCTTTAGTCTCAAGAACAATATTAAGGTATAGTCAAAAATAAAATGCTAATCAAACAAGATTCTAAAGAGTTAAACACGCGTGTTATGTTTCATGCAGACAAGAGACAAGATAAACACAAGAATTTCTGTTATGCAACTGAACGTGGTGCATTCTGAAACAAACGTAAGAGATGAGATAGATCATAGATTCGAGCACTAGGTTCATACAAGTAAAAACAGGCATTCAACAAGTTTACACTTAATGGAGTAACATTTTCTAACAGACAGATTATAGTGACATTTTACATTGGCATTATGGTATACAAGATATACCTGAAAAAAGGATCCAAAGGAGATCTGGGTTTGATTTTTTGCTTCGTCTATCAACTGCGGTTGTAACCACTTGTACTTCCTGCAAGAGGCGCTTCTCCATCATCCTCGTGTTTCTGTTTCCTAATCACTTCTTGATTTGGTTCTTCAAGAACTGTGCTAGCAGATGGCTTGTCGCCTGCTGGAATAAGATTTCTGAACCAAGATCCTTCGAATCTTGGACTGCTTCTGTTTGGACTAGGGTTTTCTGGTGAACCCGAAGTAATGCCAGCTAGAAACCGGTATGCCACTTTGCTGGCAGAGACAATTTCTGTTTTTGCCTGTCTCAACTGCAGTAATAACAAAATATTACCAAATGATATTAGACATATGCAAAAGGGAGTGATGGCAAGAGGATATCACTGAAAAAACAACGAATGGGAAACTGGAAGTGGGAACAAGTCATAATAGTATGCAACCTCAAGCAAAAGTCAAATAAAAGGTTGCTAAGCGTGAAATGTGCCATAGATGATTACATTTGTCAATCATGGCAAACTTTTTAAAATACCTTCCAAGTTTTTAATGCTACTTCTTATCTGAATATAGATATGGTTATAAGCAGTGAAATGCATTATATAGTAAGCAACAAATCCTGTAATGAAGAAGCAACTTATAGACTGAATCAAAAGCCACCCTTCAGGTATTGTCTATGCTGAATGGGCAAATTAAAAAGATAAAAGAAATTCAATACGAATCCAAAACCAAAATGCAGCATAGTATCACACCCGGAATGCTGTGTTTCCAGCAATTTCTACAGCCGCATCACCAGCATGGGCAAATCGATTAACCCAACCTGCAACAGCAAAAGGCTACAATAGTTAAAAATAATGCTCAAGAGAATAGCCCAGGAAACAAATGCTTTCAGATGCAGTCCTTATCCTTTCCTAATAACATCTTCCACCCCAGACAAAAATGGAGGGTTAAAAATGAGATCATACAGCTCTCCAGCTACTTTAAAGTTCAAAACCCTGTGGTTACCTGTATAACTTTGTTCTTGAACTTTTTCCAAATAAATATTGAATAAAAGCTGTAGTGTTCAAGATTCTCAATTCTAGAAAATAGGAAACAGTAACATTCTCTGGCAAGGACCATTGGCCTTTGTACTTGTATAAACAAAAATGTATCTTTAAGAAGGCATAATGTGGTAATTTAATTATTATGCACCAGGCCCATCAGCACAAAACTCTCCATAATACTGGGAAATGGTTTAGACTAGTAGAGGTTAGTGAAGACCACTAGTTCGAAATAAGCGCACAAGGTGAATATAATCAAGTTTTAACCCTGATCATATCAACACTTGATGGACCAGCTACCTTTAACTTTATTTCATTAAAAGAATAAGCAAGCCACCTACTATGTGATCAAAAATACTATTCTTGTGAATTGTGATGCATGAATACTTTGAGAGATGATGAAAAATGAAGAATGCACTTACCTGGAAGTTTAGGCACACCCAGCTGTTCACACAACTCATCACAGAAATGATTACAGTTTTTAGCTAGCAAATCATATGAACTTCCAGGCCACTCTCTGCTTAGCTCCCTCAAGATCTGATTAACCTTATAGATGGACATATTTGTTTGTCCAAGAATGATTTTTTCACGATATGAATACATAGGATTTTGTCCAGACGGGCAGCTAAAAACGCCAGTTCCTTGTTCACAATACCCAAATGACCATTCGTCATCTCCATATACCTGTCAATTGAAGCACAATTAAAGAAAATCAGCATCCAAAATGAATGTAAGCTGCTTTCAACTTTTAAGTCCATCTAAAATAAAATGAACACAAAATTTATCACCCTAGACAAACTAGATTCAACTACCAAATGAAATCAATAAGCATATTTGCCAAATGGAAACTGCAGTAGCTTCTAATGCCTACTAAATCAAGATTGCTTCCATTTTCATTTAACAAGCATTCATGCAAAACTATTCAGGTTATGTAGAGGACCCAGAAAGAAGGCATTATGTAGAACCTGTAGCATTCCTTGTAATTATAAGCAGAACTTTTTTGAAACTTCCAAAATTTGCTCATAGGAAGAGAGAAACAGACATTAAACATCAAAGTCCGCAAATTCTATTTTCAGTGGAATCTTGACTACGAACAGTGAACGTTCCCGTTTTAACTCACAACTGAATAAGAAGCCAAAGACAGTTTCATTGCCGACTTCAAACTTCATTAATGCTGGTTTAGGTAGAGCAAAGACAAAAAAAAACTTGCACATGAACTAAAACTTCTCGTTCCGATTAAACAAAAATACTTCCACTTCCACATAGAAATTGGAGGCTCATCGTAAGCAGAAAGCTCAATTACTATTAGTCAATACTCGAGAGTAAATCTAGACGTAGACATGGATCGAGTGTTTTCCTGCATCGAATAACACCACTAATCGATCCCAATAAACCCAAACCTGATCAACAGACTACAAAACCCTAGATCTGCCGCCGAAACGACTCACTGACCAAAATTCGCGCATTGGCGGGAATAAACCCTAACAAGCAAATTCAGGACCACGATTTATACACTTTGCGAGAAAATAGAGAGACACGCACCTGGACAGCACTATGGAAGATGCCGCCTAAACCGATGCCATCTTTGAAGATCTTGTTGATCTGCATAATAGTATTGTTCGTCTTCTCTGAACCACTATTAGTCACATCGTAGATATGGAGGACAACCTCCATTGCCCCCTTTCTAATAACGAAAAACCTTCGATGAACAGAAACCCTAATTCCACCACAAACACACAGTAACTGCCGAACTGTAAAGCGAGAAATGGAATGCGTACTTCCCAAAACAGCGAAACTGCTTTGTTTGCGAAAGCAGAAAAAGCAAACAACGAAGCGAGAAGACAACCACCACCACTTCTGCACCCCGTTACACAGCTGTTTGATGGTTCTTCCTTTCTTTATTTTTCTCTCTGTATTTTGACCGATATTGAAAAAAAAGAAATTAACCACTTTTCTTCGTCCTTTTTCTTTTAGTTCTATACTTCTATTGCTCAGCATTTTCACTCCATGCCACATTGCCCCTGGTTAATTTTACGTTTTGCTTTATGTGTTTAAAAAGATAATCAAAATAATAATTGAACTTTCTTTTGGCAAATTTTTTTTTTGGCCAACAAAAAAATATTGAAAGCAACCCAAAAGGTTGTCCTTAATGACAAGTTATGAATTATTAAAATTTTAGTTAATGTTCCAAATGGGGGTAATATAGTGGTGAGACATGGATGATGTTGGAAAGTATCAGGTTCGATTCTTATTTTTCGCCTGTTCACTTGGGTGAAAAAAAAGTCTCACCATTCTTTCTTTCTACAACTAGGTTGAGCCGGTCGGTGTAAACCGGTTTACTTAGTCCGTACGCTTTGTCGGTTAGTTCACGGACTTGTGATTTACCACTAATGGTGCGTTTTACTTGTTACTAAAAAAAATTAGTTAATGATTACAAGGAGTTACCCATTAAAGAGTTAAGTATTCACACACAATTTAAAGGTAAATGGAACAAAAGAAATGGAAGAGTGGTTATCCGCAACAAAATACATTTAACGGGTGTCTTTGAATAATTAAGTCTTTTGCGGGTGGTTTTTTTTATAAATATAGTCATTTAATAAGTGGTTACACTCAAATCACTCTAATGGTTATTCTAAGTTCTAACAAATCCTATATTTTCATTGCTGACAAAATGTGAAAGAATTTTAAAAATTAATAATTTTTGTTTGGTTGTCATCTAATATAAAAAGCTTATGTATTATTGGGCATTAAAATTAAAATTGTGGTATTACATAATAAGATAAAGACAATATATAATATCAAATTCAAAATGACCCATATTTTGAGAGATTATGGGTATAAATTGATTTTTGGGTGAAAAGTTATTTTTATGTCTTGAAAAAAATGTAAAAAGTATATAAAAATGTTCGGATTTCAAGAGTATTAAAAGTGGTTTTTGAATAGAAAGTAGTTTTAGAGAATGAAACACACTCCATGTGTAATGGAGGTAGCTATTTGAGGTACTTAGAGCATCTCCCACCAGGGGCGTAGCTAGGTTTCACACTCAGTGGGGCTAAATATATAAAATACAAATTAAAACTAGACTCATTTAATTTACTTTTTTATTTAATGTAAGGGTTAAAGTGGAAAATTTTTGTCTTAAATATATAAAAGAACAAATTTTTGTAAATAAGATTTTAGGGTTTAAAAAATAAATAGAATAGAACGGAAGGAATATCCTTTTACATAAATTAGACACAATTTTCTAGATATATGAATAAAATTTTAATAAAATTAATTTAATACAATTAAATTAGTTTTAGTTTGTATGTAATTTTTAAAAAAACAAATAAAAACCAAAAGTAGTATAAAAGAGATTCAATTAACAATAGAGAGTACTCTAGCTTGCACAGTTTCACTTTGGGCCGGCCCATTCTTATTTCATCTTCTCCATCCTTCTAAAAAAATGATCTCCTTTTGCCAAGTTGAAAACAGAGGTTCCCATCATCCCCTTCGGTTACAAAGAGCCGTGAATGGGGAAAGAAAAATAAGGGTACAAAAAAAATTTTTTTTTTAAATTCCAGTGGGGGCTGTAGCCCCCACTGGGCACCATTTAGATCCGCCAATGTCTCCCACCATAGGCCAAAGGCCATATTTTTTTAGCCTACCAAATTGGGTATATTCTCCATTTGTTACCATTTTAGCCTAAAGACAAAAAATGTTGCTCCCATCGTAGGTCAAATATTATATGCTAAAATTATAAATATTTATTCTTAACAGCTAGTTTTACTCTCCCGATATGTATTTTCTGCTATAAAATATTCCAAAATAACGACTACTTTGAATAAGTATTATTATATTTCATTTTAAAAAGATATTATTAAAATATTATGAATAACAACTATATTTCAAAAAAATATTATTATATTAATAGTGAATAACGGCTAGTTTTAATCTTGCATTTCATTTTGTAGTATTCTTTTTTCCCAGCTTGAAATTTATTTTCAAGTATGGTTTTTAATGGGACTATTAATAATAATATTCTGTATTTATATATTAAATATTAGGTTCGTATGAAATGTTACAACGATACCATTACAATAATACAATTTTTATAATTAAAAACATTTTAAATAGTATATTTTTATAACATTTTAATCAATTCTTATATATTAAATCACAACAAAACAATAAAATATGATAGGGGACCCACCATAATAAAAGTGGGATCCACCATATAGCCTACCAATTGTCAAGGCCAAATTTGGCCTTCAATTTACGTAAATACCCTATGGTGGGGGATAGTGCTAGGCCAAAAATGGGTTTTTAGAGCATGTGCTATGAAGGGGATTTTCAATCCTCTCTTCACTTTCTCTCTCCTCACCTCCTTTTGACACATCACCTACCCTATATTTTACCTCACTCTTTCCTCTTCCTTTTCCTCTTTCTCTATATTCACCCACAACAATGAAGATCATTTCTTCTCCTCTCTTCCAATTTTTTATACATATAGTTTATCACATACTCATATTATCAATTTATGATTTATTCACTCCTTATGATTTTAATTAATTAATAAATTAATTTAATATTTAATAAAAAAATATATATTACTTATGGCAATCTAAATTGATTACTACTAATAATTAAATCTTGATTACATTAAGATAATACAAACAACAACATAAAATAAGATATAAAATGAAAACATTAAGCATAAATAACAACATTATTGTCATAAAAATTTATTCACAATCCGAATCCGATGCCAAAAGAGGGGGTAGTATATTGGGAATTTGAATTATTTTGCAAGTTTGGGTTAGTTGGATCATGATTATCCATGGGATGATGAGGGAGGAAGATAGTAAGATAGGATGAAATGAAAAATGTATGCAATATTAGGTTTAACTTATAGACAAAAAAAGTTGTAGGATTTTTTTTTTAAAAATGTCATATTTTTAATATCATTTTTTTTAATTTATTAATGCTTAATTGTAATGAAAATAAATGATTGTGTTGATAGATGAAAAAGATATGCAATATTAGGTTCAATTTATAGACAAAAAAAATGCAAGAATTATTATTTATTTTTTTTGTTTTTTAAAATATCATCTTTAAAATATTTTTATTTGTAATTTGTTAATGCTAAATGTAATGAAAATAAATGAATGTAGTTGATTATAAGAGACACATGTCAAATTTTGATTGGATGAATATGGAGAGGAATGCACAAAAGCCAATGTGCACATTCCTCTACCCATAGAGGATTTCACCTCATTCCTCTCTCAAGAGAGGATCCTCTCTTCCAATCCACATCCAAGAGTATCCTCATTTTGAATAAAAAATGGGTAAAAAAAGGAAGAGGGGATTACCAATCCCCTTCATAGCACATGCTCTTACCCTAAGAGGGGAGATGCTCTTAGGCCATCTCCGATGGTAGGCCAAATAGCCAAATTTAGCCTATCATGTACACCTCTCATACCATCTCCCATGGTAAGCAATAACTCCCCAATAGGGTAAATATACTCTATCTCTCCCTCCCACCTTAGAGCTTCTCCCCCCATAGGCTAAAGGCCATATTTTTTTAGCCTACCAAATGGGGTATCCCATTTGATGCCAGTTTAGCCTAAGCCCAAAAATTTCTACTCTCACCGTAGGTCAAATTTTATAGGCTAAAATTATAATATTTAATTCTAACGGCTACTTTTACTCTTACGCTATGTATTTTCAGCTATAACATATTCCAAAATTACGACCAGTTTGAATAATTGTTATTATATTTTATTTCAAAAAGTTATTATTATAATAATTGTGAATAACGACTACATTTTTAAAAAATATTATTATAACAATAGTGAATAAAAGCTATATTTCAAAATTTTATTATTATAATAATTGTGAATAACGCCTATATTTTAAAAAATATTATTATAATAATTGTGAATAACGGCTATATTTCAAAAAAAAAATCTATAAATATATGCATACCATCTCCTTCATTTTCATCACTTCACTTTCATTCAATCTCTATTTTCACATCTCTCCATTTCATTTCACTACTACAATGGATCCATCTCAAATACCATCATTTTCTTTATCCTCAAATGGAACTTTTGAATTCTATAATTCTATATTAGCTTCATTTGATGACGACGAAAATATGTTGCTTGGTATGTATGCTAACAACAACATGCTTTTGGCGGAACATTTCAACGATGAAGAGAATGATGTTCAATCCACAAGGAGAGGTGCAATTCCTGGCCACATAACTATTCATCGTGATCGAGAAGATGTTGCACATACTTTGTTCATGGATTATTTCGCTGAAGTCCCTCGATTTCCAAATGTAAAACTTTGTAGACGCTTCCGTATACATAAAAGTTTATTTTATCGCATTACTGATGCAGTAAAGGCTCATGACAACTATTTTATGCAACAATGTGATGGAGTGGCCGGGTAGGCTTGGGTTGTCATCCCTTGTAAAATTCACTGCTTGTTTTCGAATGTTGGCACATGGTGCATCGGCTGATTCACTTGATGAATACTTGAAAATTGGTGAATCTACGACACTTAGATGTTTGCAAAAGTTTTTTCGTGCTATTGTAGAGGTCTTTGCAGAGAGATATCTTAGAAGGCCAACAGCTAATGATGTTGCCAAACTCTTTTATATAGGTGAGGAACGTGGATTTCTCGGAATGTTAGGAAGCTTAGATTGTATGTATTGGAAGTGAAAAAATTGTCCAACAGCCTAGGCAGGTGCCTATGTTGGACGTAGTGGCTCGCCAACAATTATTCTTGAAGCAGTTGCTAATTATGATCTTTGGATATGGCATGCATATTCTAGCTTACCGGGTTTTAACAATGACATAAATGTTTGGAAGCATCCAACTTATTTGCGGAGCTTGTTGCAGGTAAATCACCTCCGTGCACATATTTATTAAGGATAAACAATATGATGTTGGCTATTACTTAGCCGATGGCATATATCCCAAGTGGTCTACACTTGTCCAAACTATTCATGATCCACAAGGGAGGAAAAATAATTTTTTGCCACAAAATAAGAGTCATATAGAAAAGATGTTGAACGTGTTTTTGGTGTTCACCAGTCAAGTTAGGCAATTATTAAGAATACGACACGTTTTTGGAAAAAATGTGTTCTACATGACATCATGACTACGTGTATCAGCATGCGTAATATGATTATTGAGGATGAGCGTGATCTATCAGCACCCATTAGGGAATTTAATCGTGCACCTAGTCTTACCGTTGAACTAGTGGATACTGAAGATGAACGATTTACTCAGTTTCTGGCTCTAATTAGGCAGATCAAAGACAAGAAAGCTCATTTTGAAATACGAGATGCGTTGATTGATCATCTATGGGATCGTCATGGTAGAGATGAAGCTTGAATTATTTGATGTTGGTTGTTTTAATTCATGTGTTGTATTCCTTAGATTATGTATTTTTTTAATGTTGGTTGTTTTAATTCATGTGTTGTATTAATTAGATTATGCATTTCTTTATCTAATGTTGGTTGTTTTAATTCATGTGTTATGTTATTTAGATTATGTATTTTCCGTGTATTTTATGATTTGAACCAAATGAGATAAGATTGCATTCGTTCTGAGTCGTTAGATCAAATTACATGAATACATATCCTAACACACACACCAATATGATTCAAAAGTGGCACACATATCAATCTTATTCGGTGAGATAAGATTGCATTTGTTCTGAGTCATTGGATTAGATTACATGAATACACATCTACTAGCACACATATCAATATGATTTCAAAAGTGGCACATATATCAATCCTATATAATCAAATAAGATTGCATTTCGTTCTGTAGTTAGATCAGATTACATGAATACATCTATACCGTTAAATTTTATTATTATTCATTATAAATATTATACTTCTTCTATATTCCATTCCATAATACCTAATACAACCAATCCTTCTATTGTTTCAATGTCTTCTTCTAAGTGTGGTCCAGTTTATACATAAGATGAAGATGTGCAATTGTGTCATTTTTATCTTGATGTTTCTCAATGTCTAATTAACGGTGTTAACCAAAAACAGGATGCATAGTGGGAGAGAGTTGCTCATGGTTACAACGAAGCTAGACAAGATGGGAGAGAGGATCCGGACTAGAATGTCGCTCCAAAGTCGATTCTCTGATTTATGCTTACCGGTAAGTAAGCTTCATGGTCATATTCGACAAATTGAGCACCAAAATCCAAGTGGTGCGTCTGAATAATGGATCGTAAGTACTCTTTGAACTATGAATTTTATTATTTTATTTTAAGCTTCAAACATAACATATTAGTTTTTTTTCACTCTCTAGTTGAAGAAAGCAAAAGAGTCCCTCCAAGATGATCCAACTTTCAAGAGGAAAGAGTTTCAGCTTGATCATGTGTGGCCAATTTTGAAAAATGCGGAAAAATGGATGGATAATGCTGCCCCACAAACTGCTAGACCGCGAAGGAGGAAGGATTCATCTGAAGGATCTCATATAGGCTCTCGCACAACATGGACATCTGAAAATCCATCAGTTTGTGTTAATTTAGATGCAGATGAAGATGAGCAAGAGTACATCAATGATGAACTTGCTTCACAAGAGCGTCCAGTAGGAACGAAGATGGCAAAGGCGAGAACGAAATTCGTTGAGGTAATGTTAATAATCTGAACCAATTCCAAAGTGGTCCTGAGGCTACCTTTCACTATGGAAATTTCGATAGTACATTTCCACCATTTTGATTTGGAGGAAGTGGTGGGTATGGAGGACCTTCATATGCAAGAGGAAGTAATCAAAGTGGTCGATCAAAGAGGAATGATGGTTACGACGACAATGATGGTAATCTTTCGGATAGTTTATGCTTATGTTAAATTTGGATTTATCTTATGTTGTTTTTTATGTTCTTACATTTCATTTTGTAGTACTCTTTTTCCCCAGCTTAAAATTTATTTTCAAGTATGGTTTTTAACAAGACTATTAATAAATTAGTTTATTTAAGTACAAAATAATATTCTGTATTTATATATTAAATATTATGCTAATATGAAACGTTGTAACAATACCATTACAATGATACAATTTGTATAATTAAAAACATTTGAATAGTATGCTTTTATAATGTTTTAATTAATTCTTGCACATTAAATCACAACCAAAAAAATAAAAAATATGAGAGGGCCCACCATGAAAAGGTGGAACCCACTCATATGGCCTAGCAAATGTCAAGGCCAAATCTGGCCCCAAATCACGTAGGCCATATTTTTTTTTTGAAAAGTGGAACCCACTCATTTTCAATGGTTTGAGATTAGATTTCAATCTTGAATCCAACGGTTCATGTACGAGATGATATCTTCTTGGAAAATGTAAGATAAGGTGAAAATCTTTGATAATATTTCAATGGTTTGAGATTGGATTGTAATCTTGAATCCAAAGGTTCATGTAAGAGATGATATCTTCATGGGGAATGGAATGAAATAATTGTGTAGGAGCAAAGCTATAGGAAACAAACATGCATTATGTTTTCCAAAACAAAATACAATCCGAGGGGGAATTAAAACCAAGACCCCGGAGAAATAAGCACAACTTCAATAGACAAATAAAAAAAATTAAGCATCTGTCACCCATGTATACCATGTTGGTTCCAAATATATATGCTCAATTAATGCATCCAGGAGTGCAATATGAGTAGTCTTGTCTTTAATTCTCCTATACCGAGCAAGGAAGTCCTGAAGCCTTGTAGATTCATTAGTTAACAAATCAACAGACAATGTAGGGGTAGGGTTGAAATCTCTGATCGGAGCGAATAGATCACGTTCATTCTCAATTATCATGTTATGCAATATTATGCATGTAGTCATTATATCATGTAAAACACGTGTATCCCAAAAGCGTGCAGGCCCCTTCACAATCGCCCAACGTTCTTGAAGCACTCTAAATGCTCATTCGATGTTGATAATGTCCAAAACAGTAAAAGCAAAAAGTGGGCCCAGGAGGACCCCCTTAGGCAAGTTGGGGACCCACGTCCACGCTCGGTTATTTAAAAACAAAACTCCCGACGGATGCGAGGTCTCTCAAACATCCCGGGACGAGGTCGAACATCCCGGGACGAGGTCTCGACCTCGTCACCGACTCTGCTAATGCGCCCGTCCGCTCGAACCAATCACCAGCAACCTCACTCCCAAACCAATCACAAGTGGCCTCACTCATGGACCAATCAAAAGCCCTTATTTCGAGTATCCCACATCGAACATTGGCCTAAATTCAGCCCCCCAATTCTCTATAAATAGAGAAGAACCTCGTAGGAAGAGGGGGTCGAAAAACCACTTGAACTCAAGAACCCTCTTGTTAGTTAAAGATCGACGTGATAGGAACATCGTCAAAGGACCTCGCTACAGATAGGAGAAACCCACAGAAAGACCCCAAAGTCGCACAAGGACCTCGCTCACGCCTAAAACCTCGCTACAGAAACTCACAAAACTCCCTACATCATATCCTCAAATCTACCTCGCCCTAGAATCGACCTCGCAACGATAGGTGCGATCTCGGAACCTTGTAGGAGGTCTAGGTGTGATTCTCGAAGTTGTACATCAACCTCGTAGGTTTGTAACCTCGCAACCACGGAAAAATCATAAATAAAGGAGCAAGTGTTTGCACTCAAAAATAATAATATTGTTTCTTGTCTCGTAGCGTAGCCGTTATTTCGGGTTTCATCACTGGCGTCGTCTGTGGGAACCTCTTCATCCTAAGCAGCTTCCCATTTAAGTGCAAACCTTGATTCCTAAAACCCCCTCAGAATGGCTTGTCCAAACAATTTCTTCCCCCAACATCCCGACAATATGGCCGAGACCCCTCCATGGGCGACGACAGGTCCGTCAGGATACCCTTTTGTGGTCCCGCCAGGCTGGACATACAACATCCCACAAAACCCATACCCGTTCCAGGGGTATGAACAGGGTGGCGCTCCTTTCAACCAGTATCCCTATCCGGGGTACGGGCAGTACCAACAGGGCCAAGCTCCCCCATACGTCCCGATTCCCCCCAGGGAGAACCCCACTCCGAGTACGTGCCCGCATATGTCCCGGGCTACATGCCGGGGCAGGAGGTGCCCACGAACGGATCTACCACGGAGAGACCCTCCCGAGATCCGATGCAGATCTCGCGATCCCGTTCACGACGTGCAGAAAGGCGCGACATGGAGCTGTCCGAGACGGCGGCAAGCGCGCCACGCCCTCTGGCGAGGTCAAAGTCGAAATCTGCTCGCCCATCCGTCGAGAGTGGGTACAAGAATCCCTTCGTACCCGAAATCCAAGAGGCACACATGCCCAAAGGCTTCCATTGGCCACAAATGGGACTTTACGACGGCACGGCCGACCCCGAGGACCACATAAAACACTACGCCGTCCAGATGAACGTCAACTCTTACAATGACGCCATCTTCTGCCGAATCTTTCCAACCACTCTGGACAAAGCGGCAATGACGTGGTTCACCAGCCTTAAGGTCGAGTCGATAGCCTCGTTTTCCCAGCTATGCGAGTCCTTCGTCGGGCACTTCAACGGCTCGAGAAAGCGCAAGAAGAACATGCGCGATCTCCATGGCATCGAGCAGGGGGAAAACGAGAAGCTGGGTACCTTTTTTACGAGGTTCACCACCGCGGTCGCTGAGATCGCGCAAATCGACGAGGCCTCGGTCCGCGACAACTTCATGGGCAACCTTCGCCAAGGGGATTTCAAATGTCGCATTTTCCTCAAAAATCCGGCCACATATGAGAGCCTGTGTGCTCGGATCACGGCACAGGTCTATGCCGAAGCCGCCGCCAGCCAGAGCTCGCGACCGAGGACCGACAAGGAAATTGTGACCGAGGCTAAAGGGAAATTGCGCCGGCCGCGAGGGACGCATACATGACGCAAACTCACGACCGGCGTGCCGATTACAAAAACAACAACAACAAAAGCAACAACAATAACAGAGGCAACAACGACAATAGAAGCAACAACCGCTACGACAACCGTGGCGGTGGGGGTTGGAGCTGCTTCGGCGGGAAGCCACGAGGTTACAGAGGCAAAGGTGGCCCCGCCTACAACCCAAACGAGAAAAAGCGCGCCAACCCCGCGTCGGGGGCCAACCTCGTGCAACAGGAACCAACCCGGTCCCGACCAAGCAACACAGAACAACAAGCTCCGGCAAGGCAGTCGCGCTCCGGACAAGCCGCGGCGCCCGATGGGTATATCAACACCATTTCGGGCGGACCCTCGCTGGCGGGCTCGAGCCAGGCGGAAAGAAAAAGATACGCGAGGGCAAGTCACCATGAGCCCTCGGTATACAGCGTGACACAAACCTCACGGTCCCACGTGGGTATGGCCTTCACGACCGAAGACGCCGAGGGGCTCCATATGCCCCACTCCGACCCCCTAGTGATACACGCTCAGTTGGGCTCGAAAATAGTGAAGCGAATACTGGTGGACACGGGTTCTTCCGTGGACATCATGTATTTTGGCGCTTTCGAGCAGCTAGGGATCTCCGCGACATCCTTGAGGCCCTACGCTGGGAAGCTCACCTCCTTCTCGGGAAACGAGGTCGATGTCGCTGGTCTCATAGACCTGTGGATGACCCTCGGTACTGGCTCGACAACGAGAACCGAGGTAGTGGAGTTTACGGTGGTGCACCTGCCCTCGGCCTACAATGCAATCATCGGGAGAGTCTCCTTGATGAAATTCCAGGCGGTGGTCTCCATCTACCACCTAAAGATGAAGTTCCCCACCAGCGTGGGTGTCGGAGAAGTAAAGGGCAACCAAGAAGAGGGCCGCGTCTGTTACATGACCTCGGCTAACCAAAAATGCTCTGTGTTCATGGTGGAGACTTCGGGTGAAGCAGACCTCGAGGTCCGGGATTTCACAATACCCACTCCCGGGACAGAAAGAAGGGTGATCACCCCCTTCGAAAACAAATTAGAAAAGATCTACCTTAAGGGTGATCACCCCTCTTGCTTGTTTTATTGAACATGTGAGTTCTAGGATGAGTTCTTATGCAACTAAGTATGAGTGACCCTTGTGAGATTGATTTTTGGCCATTTTAGAGATGCTTGTTCATATTTGCATCCCTCATTTTTCTTGTGTGATTAGCTCATTCATGCTTAGTGAAACTTGCTATTGCGGTGTTTATCTATTTTCCAAGACCGTCATGAGAATTGTCCTAGCATGGTCACATTGATTTTGAACTTTATTCTTCTAGTCACATAAATGTTCCATATCCTACCATGAAGATAATCCTTTGTTTGTAGCCCCGTTCTAGCCTAAGCCTTTATTTGAAACTCCTCAAAAATATTATTCCTAGCCTTATATGACTTGACCCTTATGGGATTGGACTTTAGAAGAAAGGTTTGGATTGTATTTGAAGAGTTGAGATTCTCTTGGGTTTAAGGGCAAAGAATGGTGTTATGAATCATGTGGGTAGTGCATCTTTGTTGTACAAAAATGAAAAAAAGAAAGAAAAGAAAGAAAGAAAATGTTGGAAATGTAAAGTGGAATAAAGCAAGGAGCTTAAGTGAAGAAAATGGTCCGACCGAGTTACAAGCAACATCGGGCCCGATGTCATAAGAAAGTCGGTCCAAATGTAGAAAGTGTTGAAAATCCAACAAAAAGCATAAGAGCAAAGATGAAGTGGAATGTTAAGTGAAATTTTGGGTTTAAAGGAAAATGTTAAGTCTTTTGGGTGGGTGTGAAAGTAATGGTGGAATTTGGTGAAGTTGGTGAGAGTTTAGGTTGTTCAATCCCCATTGTAAGCACCACAAGACCAAATAATTCCCACCTTAAAAAATACCAAAAGCCCCATTACAACCCGACCGAATGGAACCTCTTTGAGGACCTCCATTGAGCCAAGTTCGAAATTCTTTGTGTACTTTGTATTAGGCATCTCTAGGTGGAGGAATTGGTGATATTAGCTTCAATAGTAAAGTCCTTACTTGCATGATTTTTGAGCTTGAGTGTTCATTGCTAAACCCAAACACATGATGAGTGATACACATTCACATATCCCTAAAGTGAGGCTTAGTTGCATTGACTTTATTCCTTGGAACACTTAATCACATGTGATGATGTAATCTTGCTTGAATATCGATCACTTGTGCTTAAAATGTGTTTTCATACGAGGCTTTACTTGAAGATTATGTTTCGGTCTTGCTTACATTGTTATTGCTTGAGGACAAACAAGTTTAAGTATGGGGTATTTTGATGTCTCTCTATTTGGTGGTGTTTTCATATGTGATTTCCTTTGTAAATATGTTTCTTTTTCCCCTTTTCTTGTGTGTTTTGTTCCTTTTTAGCTTAGTTCCCGTATTTCTATCAGATTCGGAGACTACGCGCATTTTATGTGTTTTGTAGGTAAATTGGCGTGAATCAAGGATCTATTTGAAGGAGGGTCGAGACATGGAGCAAAGGCCGAGCTAAAGCGGGAAAGAGAGAAGCAAGCCATGAAGAAGAACAAGAGAAGCCAACAAGGAAGAAGGTGGCACGAGGTCAGGACCGAGTTGCAACCACGTCGGGCCCGACTTTGAAGTCTCCAACCTCGGACCGAGTTGCACAGTAACTCGGGCTCGAGGTCCTCCGTGTCGGTCCAAGTCGGTCACCGAACTACTTGGGCTCCAAGGCACGAATTTGTGGACTTCCACTTTTGCCCCTCATCTAATCTATAAAAGGCCTTCTTGTCTTCTAATTTAGGGGTTCCAAGAGGGGGGGAAAGGGTTCCCCACACACACACAAAAAAAGGGGGTTCCAAGGGAGCCAAGAGGATTCTTGGAGAGCAAGGAGGAAGGAGGGGAGAAGGAAGAGAGAGAGAATCGGCCAAGGGAGGAAGTCTTGATAGGTTTTGTTGGTAGATTTACTTTGATTTGCTTTGTTCTTGTGGATTTGAAAACCTTTGATTTGAATTTGTGGATTGCTTTGGATTTGAATGAAACCTTACTTGGTTTTGAGATTGATTATGATGATTGCTTTCCCTTTTGATTTGATTGCTTCCTTTGCTTGTCACATGGAGTAGATCTCCTTGATCTTGGGTTATGGGGGAAAACCCTAGCTAGGTTTAGGCTAGAAACCCCAATTCCATAGCCTTGAGTGTTTGATCTAAGGAACCCACTCTACATGGAGCTACAATTCCTTGCGAAAGTTGGGAATCAAGGCTTGAGATTGGCAAAGTAGCGAAAGTGAACATGTGTCAATCTCAAGACCTTGCTTCGAAGGGGATTTCCCCATGGATCGAGGTGTAGATGTGGTTGGAACGAGGGCGAAAGCACTCGAGACTAGTCCGATCATCACTCGTTGCCTGAATTGGGGTGGAAAAGCCTTAATCTACTAGGGAAGGAACCCAAAAGCCCAATATATACTTTTAATCTTTGAAGTTCGACAAACCCAGCTACCTCGGGCCCGACTTACCCAATGTCGGTCCCGACTTCCTCTTGTCGCCAACCTCGGGCCCGACGTGACCTCAGTGTCGGTCCCGACTGTTTTCTTTATTTTCCTTTGTTTTATGCTCTCCTTTCTAGCTTCCTAGTATCTAGGCACATCGATCGAGTAGACTTCCCGAGTGTTCGACACCCACCACGTACTACAACGGGGTCGGGTTATAAATTGTATCTCTTGACCCTCGCATCCGAGAGCGATCATTTGCCGCCCTCAAAAAGAATGACAAGTTCGTCTGGGACGAGAAGCTCGAGACAGCCTTCTCCGAGTTAAAAACCTTCCTCACCAAGCTCCCCACTTTGTCACCTCCACACGCGGGCGAAGATTTGCAACTATATGTGGCGGTGAGTCCCGAGACCGTCAGCGCGGTGCTCACAAGAGAAGCCATGCACCCTGTATACTTTGTGAGTCGCGTACTCCAGCCTGCGGAGCAGAGATACTCCCCGGCAGAAAAAATGGCGCTGGCTGTAGTGACCGCCGCAAGGCGCCTACGCCCATACTTCCACGCACATCCCATCCAGGTTCTTTCGGACCTCCCACTTCGTTAGATTCTGCATCAGCCCGCCCTCTCCGGACGTATGACCAAGTGGGCCGTCGAGCTCTCCGAGTTCGATATCAATTATCTTCCGAGAACCGCGATGAAGGGACAAGCCCTCGCCGACTTTATGGTGGAGATCACCTTCCCCGAGACAGACACAAGCTCGGACGAATGGAAGGTGTTCGTTGATGGCTCACGATGTGACGCCGGTGGCGGGTCCAGGGTGTTCCTCGCTGGCCCCTCAATCGAGACGGAGTATGCTCTCAACTTCGCCTTCGATGCCACCAACAACGACGCCGAGTACGAGGCCATGATCGCTGGGATCGAGATGGCGCTACTCAACGGAGCCCGCAAAATTAAGGTCTACACAGATTCCGAATTGGTAGCACGACAACTCAACGGCCAATACGACACCAGGACAGATTTTCTGCCCGCCTACCGAGCAAAAGTCAAGGCATTGGTTTCATGCCTCGAAACCTTCGCGGTGGAATCAATCCCGCGGACCTCAAACACCAAGGCGGATGCCCTCGCCAGGTTAGTCTCCGCACTTCCCTTGGATGTGGGAAACCGCGTCATGGTGGAGAGAAAGCTCTCACGAAGCGTCGATAGCGAGGTCATGTCCATAAGGACCGAGGACTGGAGGTTCCCGGTGACGAGGTACATACAAAGCGTCACCCTCCCAGAGGACCCCGCGCTGGCCAGAAAACTAAAAATGCAAGCCGCCCGCTACTGCATCGTCGGCGACCAGCTCTATCGCCGGGGCTACGCTGAGCCCAACCTGCTATGCATACCGCCCGAGGCCACGGACCACGTCCTCTACGAGGCCCACGAGGGAGTTTGTGGGGGACACCCGGGGTGGAGGTCTTTGGCACACAAAATCGTCCATTTGGGGTACTTCTGGCCCACTCTCCGACAAGACGCGAGAGCTTACGTCCAAAAGTGCGTCGGATGCCAAAAACACGGAAACGTCCAGCACACCCCGACGGCTCCCCTCCGTAGCAATCACGCGCCATGCCCATTCGCAATGTGGGGAATGGACATTCTAGGCCCATTTCCTAAAGCTGCAGGCCAAGTGCAATACATTTTGGTCGTCGTGGACTACTTCACGAAGTGGATCGAAGCACAGGCAATGGCAAAAATCACCGGGGCAAAGGTCTGCGAATTCCTGTGGAAGAACCTCGTCTGCCGTTTCGGTGTCCCCATGACAATCATGACCGACCATGGCCCCCAATTCGACTGCGAAGAAACTCGGACCTTCTGCTCTGAGCTGGGCATCAACCTCAAATTTTCCTCCGTGGCTCATCCCCAGTCCAATGGCCAGGTAGAAAACGTTAATGTCCGCATCTTGACAGACCTCAAGAAGCGCCTGGGCATGGCACAGGGCCGCTGGGCCGAATTACTTCCCCTCGTCCTCTGGACGTATCGCACGACCTCGCGCCGCACAACGGGCGAGACCCCCTTCGCTCTTACCTACGGGGCGGAAGCCCTCGTTCCCGTAGAAACCCTAATTCCATCAGCAAGGGTGTACAACTTCGACGAAAAAGAAAACGAGGCCAACCTCAAAGTCG
This sequence comes from Fallopia convolvulus, assembly GCA_964016875.1. Lineage (NCBI taxonomy): Eukaryota > Viridiplantae > Streptophyta > Magnoliopsida > Caryophyllales > Polygonaceae > Fallopia > Fallopia convolvulus. The sequence goes on along the minus strand of OZ024731.1, from coordinate 51,739,602 downwards.
AACTGTAGTTCCGAGATGAAATCCGCGAGGTAGCGGACCTGCGCTCTAGAGAATACAAGCGACGTGTCGCCGTATACCACGACAAGAAGGTCAGACCTCGCCTCTTGGCCACGGGAAACCTCGTGCTAAGATGCACCGAAGGAGGAAAATTGGACCCTAACTGGGAAGGACCCTACATCCTCGGAGAAGAAGTCGCGCCTGGGGCTTTCAAACTCAAGGACGACGAGGGGCACACACTGAGCAAAACGTGGAACGTCGCACGACTCAAAAAATATTACATTTAGAAACTCGAAACCCCGTTGTTCCTCACAGTTGGTAAATAAAGGATTGCAGGATTTTCTAAAAACACTCCCTCATTGAAAAATTCCACCCCTCGCTTCCCGCTTGGGGTTGGAAAATCTCATTTGGAAAAAAGTTCCACCTCTCGCTTCCCGCTTGGGGTTGGAGAATCTCGTTGAAAAATTCCACCCCTCGCTTCACGCTTGGGGTTGGAGAAACTCGTTTGGAAAAGTTCCACCCCTCGCTTCCCGCTTGGGGTTGAGAATCTCGTTGAAAAGTTCCACCCCTCGCTTCCCGCTTGGGGTTGGAAAATCTCGTTTGAAAAAAAATTCCACCCCTCGCTTTACGCTTGGGGTTGGAGAATCTCGTTCGAAAGAAATTCCACCCCTCGCTTCACGCTTGGGGTTGGAGAATCTCGTTCGAAAGAAATTCCACCCCTCGCTCCCCGCTTGGGGTTGGAGAGTCTCGTTGAAAAGTTCCACCCCTCGCTTCACGCTTGGGGTTGGAGAAACTCGTTTGGAAAAATTCCCACCCCTCGCTCCCCGCTTGGGGTTGGAGAGTCTCGTTGAAAAGTTCCACCCCTCGCTCCCCGCTTGGGGTTGGAGAATCTCGTTGAAAAGTTCCACCCCTCGCTTCCCGCTTGGGGTTGGAAAATCTCGTTTGAAAAACAATTCCACCCCTCGCTTCACGCTTGGGGTTGGAGAATCTCGTTCGAAAGAAATTCCACCCCTCGCTCCCCGCTTGGGGTTGGAGAGTCTCGTTGAAAAGTTCCACCCCTCGCTTCACGCTTGGGGTTGGAGAAACTCGTTTGGAAAAATTCCCACCCCTCGCTCCCCGCTTGGGGTTGGAGAGTCTCGTTGAAAAATTCCACCCCTCGCTTCCCGCTTGGGGTTGGAAAATCTCGTTTGGAAAAAAGTTCCACCCCTCGCTTCCCCCTTGGGGTTGGAGAATCTCGTTGAAAAATTCCACCCCTCGCTTCACGCTTGGGGTTGGAGAAACTCGTTTGGAAAAGTTCCACCCCTCGCTTCCCGCTTGGGGTTGGAGAATCTCGTTGAACAGTTCCACCCCTCGCTTCCCGCTTGGGGTTGGAAAATCTCGTTTGAAAAAAAATTCCACCCCTCGCTTCACGCTTGGGGTTGGAGAATCTCGTTCGAAAGAAATTCCACCCCTCGCTCCCCGCTTGGGGTTGGAGAGTCTCGTTGAAAAGTTCCACCCCTCGCTTCACGCTTGGGGTTGGAGAAACTCGTTTGGAAAAATTCCCACCCCTCGCTCCCCGCTTGGGGTTGGAGAATCTCGTTGAAATGTTCCACCCCTCGCTCCCCGCTTGGGGTTGGAGAATCTCGTTGAAAAGTTCCACCCCTCGCTTCCCGCTTGGGGTTGGAGAATCTCGTTGAAAAGTTCCACCCCTCGCTTCCCGCTTGAGGTTGGAGAATCTCGTTGAAAAGTTCCACCCCTCGCTCCCCGCTTGGGGTTGGAAAATCTCGTTTGAAAAAAAATTCCACCCCTCGCTTCACGCTTGGGGTTGGAGAATCTCGTTCGAAAGAAATTCCACCCCTCGCTTCACGCTTGGGGTTGGAGAATCTCGTTCGAAAGAAATTCCACCCCTCGCTCCCCGCTTGGGGTTGGAGAGTCTCGTTGAAAAGTTCCACCCCTCGCTTCACGCTTGGGGTTGGAGAAACTCGTTTGGAAAAATTCCCACCCCTCGCTCCCCGCTTGGGGTTGGAGAGTCTCGTTGAAAAGTTCCACCCCTCTCTTCACGCCTGGGGTTGGAGAAACTCGTTTGGAAAAATTCCCACCCCTCGCTCCCCGCTTGGGGTTGGAGAGTCTCGTTGAAAAGTTCCACCCCTCGCTTCGCGCTTGTGGTTGGATAATCTCAGTGACACGAACGAGGTTCGCAGACGACTATTTTTAGGTTGGGACACGAACGAGGTTCGCGGACGACTATTTTTAGGTTGGAACGAACTTCCACAAAAATGAGGTCCGAACGGAGGCTCACGACCTCGTCGCAGGACTACAATGCCCGGTGTGGTCCGAGCCCCACAAAAGATGTGACACTCGAACCATGGGGTTGGACGGATAAGGACTGACGTATGCAAGAAAGTCTAAATCAAACAAGCATAAAGTGACAAAGGGCACAAGATCAAAAGCAGGTGTTTCGATTACAGTCCCCGTAGGGTCACCCAAACGAAAAAAAAAGAAGATGTTTTAATTACAAACCCCGTAGGGCCACCAGAAAAAAGTTTTCATCATTTCTTCGAGGTTTCAACCTCGGGACCGGTAAGATCAATGGTTTTAGGTGTTTCGGCGGAGGCAGTCGGGGCTTCAGCAGGGGCAGGCTCAGCAGGAGCAGGGGCAGCGGAGGCAAGAGGCGCGGGCGCACTGGTCGCGGGCTGAGGTCCCGTGGAGGTTAACTCCGGGTTCCCTCCAACAAGCTCTACCTCGGGGGGCGCAGTGCTAGACACAGTCCCGTCCTCGTTGAGGAAGAACTCGCATTCCCCCTCGGGATCCTTCGACCCCAGCTCCCCCATGGTTTCATTGTAGTTGGGGTTGAAGAAGACGATCTGGGGGTTGAGGTGCCCATACTTGGCCACCGCCTGCTTTACGCCCATGCGGACTGCCTGGTGGAACATTGACCTCACACTCTCCACCAGCTCCGCCTTGTACTCCTCCGAGTCCACATACCTGGGACCCGCGGCCTCGACTTCCTTGTTGAGCTCAACAATACGCCCCTCGAGGCGCCTGATCTCCTCCTCGGCCCTCAGAAACTCCGCTTCCTTCGCCTTGAAGAACTCATGTTCGGCGGAAAGCTTGCCTCGAAGCCCTTCAACCTCGCCCCGCAGAACCTCGGCCTCGCCCCTCGCCCTCTTCTCCCCTTCTCTCGCCGCCTTCACCTCCTCCCTTGCCGCGACCTCCGCGGCCTCGACCCGCTTCTTGGTCGCAGCCTCCGCGGCTTTGGACGACTCCGCGACCTCGGCCAGCTCCTTGGCCTGTCGCTCGCACACCTCGTTGCAGGCCCGAAGCGCCGCCTCCATCTTGTCCATCCTCGAATGAAGGAGGACGATGCGACTTCGGTTGTAATTGTCAAAAAAGGTGTGCTGCAGGTTCACAGAAGGATGAGAAAAGAAACAAGAAAGAGACAAGAATCAAACACACGAAAAAAAAAAAAGAAGAGGCTTACCATGGCCGAATACCGAGCGGCCTCGTCGTCGAGCGCCGCCTCGGTGAGGTTGCTGGCCCACGCGACCTCCTCCTTGTAATCTCCCCGGGCCCAATCCAACGGGGCCCCTCTGATGGGTCCAGGGCAGTGAAACCTGGCAGGATGGGGGCCTGTATCCACGCGGCTTCGCCCCTCGAAGTTGAAAGCAGGAATGAGTTCCAGATCCCGCGAGCTTTGTTGGTGGTCGCCCGACCGGGGTTTCTTCTTCTTCTCGGGGGAAGACCCCGCGTCTTCTCTTCCGCCCGGCCTTGTCGTCGGACGCCCGGGGGGGATGGGTGGTCCCCTTCGTGGTGGCCCCTTTTGACGGAACCACATCAGGCCTTTTTTCCCCTTGGGGCGGCCCCGTGACGTCCCACTGCGACGCCCTCGTAACGTTCCCCTTGGGCAGGGCTCCCCCTGTCGCGGCCATTGGCGGGACAGGTCCCGGCTGCGTTGTACCTGTCCTCGCCTGCGAGCTCAGCTGCGAGCTCGGCTCGTTGATTGAAATCCCCTTAGGGACCCGGGGAGCAGGGGTCTTGGAAGTAGACGTCATGGGCTGTTTCCCCTTCGACGTCGTGGTAAGAGCGTGCAGAAGATCCACTGTCTAGAAAGGAGTAAAAAGAAAAAACAAGTTAGGACGAGGTCAGAAACAAATGCAACGAGGTCAGAAACAAATGCAACGAGGTCAGAAACAAAGAAAACAATCAGAGAAATAGTGGTAATAAAATACCCTCTCCGCCCTCGCGAGGAGGGAAACTGAGGCTCAGCCCGACCCGCTCAAGCCGGTCCTGAGAAAGGTAGCGCTCGTATGGCGCCTGGTACGCTGTGGCATACTTGGCCTTGAGCGCCTGGAACTCGGCGACCTTGTACGGGCACACGCATCTCTCATAATTACCCGGTGCCACAGGGAAATTAAGGTATCTCCCGCTGAGGTCTCGGACCAAAAACCATTTAGGTTTCCACGTCCCGACGTTCGACTGGGTCGAGATGATTTTGACGTTCGGTGTGCTGAGGTTGACCAAGGAACAGCGAGGTTCTCTCCTCGCCAAGACTAACGCCGACAAGTCGCTGAGATTCGGCTCGTCCAGAAGCTCGCGACTTCGAATTGTGTAAGCACATAACAACCGCCAGGCGTTCGGGAACAACTGGGCGGGGCAGACACCCATGGCCCACAAGAAATCAACGATGTGCTGGGCCAGGGGCAGCCTAAATCCCGCTTGAAGACTGACGAGGTTCACGACCGCACACCCCTCGTAGGACGCCAGGGGTCGCCCCTCCTCCTCTGGCAGTGCCAGCTCGACTCCCTCGGGCCAGGGGAAATCTTTAGCTATGTCCGCGAGGTCGTCCAGAGTCAAATCGGTGGCCACCCCCTCGGACAGGTAGGCCCCGGGAGTACTCGGACTCATAGGAATCCGTTCTCTGAGGACGACGGGAACGCCGGACACAACGTCGGTAATATAGGCCTCGGGGAAGCTCGAGGGCACATACGCGGCCGAAGCTGAGGCAATGGCCGCGTCCAACCTCGCCTCGACCTCAGCGGCGATCACATCAGGAGAAGAAGAGGAAGCCATTTCAACACCAGAGTATATGCGCAGACGGGGGAAATGCGAACTGATCGAAACAGCGGAGTCGCTGGATGAGGGCTCACTGAAGACCAACGAAGGGGAACTTGGGTTCTGGGAATCACTAGGCTCTACGCTTCCTACGGACTCGGAGACCTCCTGATAGAAATTCTCTTGAAAATTAAAGACAAAGCCGGGCGGTGGGCTCGCAGAGGCTCTCCTAGGCATGAAAAGACAACGTCCAGGCCGCGAAAAGCTAGCACCTGGAAAAGAAAAGGTCAGTAAGGCACTAAAGGCAAGGGAAACAAAGAGAAAAACACGAGATCATGACCCCGGGAAAGAAGGAAGGACGAGGTCGAGCCCGAGAGCAAAGCACAAGGATCATAACCTCGAAAAGAAAAGAGCAAGAGGTCATAACCCCGAAAAGGAAAAGGCACGAGATCATAACCTCGAAAAGAAAAGAGCACGAGGTCATAACCTCGAAAAGGGAAAAGCGCGAGATCATAACCTCGAGGGACAAAGCAACGCGAGGTCATAGAGGGAAAGGCCACATGGCACCCTACGGGCTACTCTGACAAGATAGGACGGCAAAGAAGAATTTGAAGCACCAAAAGAAAGGAAAGAGAAAGAAGGCCAACCAACGGTGGAAGCCAGCGGCGGAAGCCCAAATGTCCCGTCAATCAGACATCATGACGTTTGGGCTCCCGAGGGTTTTCGAAATTCGAAAAATGGTGAGCGGAGAAACGGGAGTTCAACCGTCACCCCAAGCAAAAAAGAAAGAGAGAAAAGCGATAAACCCAAAAACCCAGCGATACCTTCACGGCGGCAACCGCCCCCCCCCCCCCCCCCCCCCACCGTCTCACCACCACAACACCGCCCCCCGGAGCGTAACGCAAAGAAAAAAGAGGGGAGAAAAGCAGGACGAAAAGAAAGGAGAGGAGACGAAAAACCAAGGGAAGACGAGGGCTCTACGGAACAAAAACCACCAACAACGCCGTCGCGCAGCCAGCAGAGAAACACCCAGAAATCATAAACACCCACCCAGATGCGAAACGGAACGAAGAAAGAACGAAGAAACACCCAGAAATCACAAACACCCACCCAGATGCAGAACGGAACGAAGAAAGAACGAAGAAAAATAACAAAGGGCAAACGCCAAAAACCACACAACCCTGCAACCGCCGCTTCGCCACCGTGACACCGGCGCGAAACGCCGGACGACACACCGTCGCCCTTACGAAACGCGGGGCAAAAAGTGAACAAGGGAAGAATCAAAAGCAAAAAATACCAAAAGACAAGAGGAAGAAGATCAAGAACTTACTTGTTTAAAGGTTGGCGAACGAGAGGCGGTGGCGCAACTAGCGAACGGCGAAAAGCTCGTTGGAAACCGTCTGGAGAAACCGCTCAGAAGAAACCGAAGAGACAAAGAGAGAGAAGGAGCGAAAATATTGGAGAGAGAAGATGAGGGGGAAGCGTGTGGGATACGCCCTTATATAGAGCATATCTGAGCCTCCCCCCACTCCCGAAAGGCTTCTTAGGCCTCTCACCTGGACGGCCCACTAAGCAGAGAACGACGAAAAGGCCCAAGGATCTTCATCCGCGCAGAACAGAGCCTCACACCTCGCAAAGCGCTCTCCCAACCTCGAGACCTTCATAACCTCTAAAAAACACCCCACATCTCGTGAATCCAAGAAACTTATGCCCTGCGACCCTCGGGGCGAGGCCCCCAGGCCATGGGGTTGTGATGATGTCCAAAACAGTAAAAGCAAAAAGTGGGCACAGGAGGACCCCCATAGGCAAGATGGGGACCCACGTCCACGCTCGGTTATTTAAAAACAAAACTCCCGACGGATGCGAGGTCTCTCAAACATCCCGGGACGAGGTCGAACATCCCGGGACGAGGTCGAACATCCCGGGACAAGGTCTCGACCTCGTCACCGACTCTGCTAATGCGCCCTCCCGCTCGAACCAATCACTAGCAACCTCACTCCCAAACCAATCACAAGTGGCCTCACTCATGGACCAATCAAAAGCCCTTATTTCGAGTATCCCACATCGAACATTGGCCTAAATTCAGCCCCCCAATTCTCTATAAATAGAGAAGAACCTCGTAGGAAGAGGGGGTCGAAAAACCACTTGAACTCAAGAACCCTCTTGTTAGTTAAAGATCGACGTGATAGGAACATCGTCAAAGGACCTCGCTACAGATAGGAGAAACCCACAGAAAGACCCCAAAGTCGCACAAGGACCTCGCTCACGCCTAAAACCTCGCTACAGAAACTCACAAAACTCCCTACATCATATCCTCAAATCTACCTCGCCCTAGAATCGACCTCGCAACGATAGGTGCGATCTCGGAACCTTGTAGGAGGTCTAGGTGTGATTCTCGAAGTTGTACATCAACCTCGTAGGTTTGTAACCTCGCAACCACGGAAAAATCATAAATAAAGGAGCAAGTGTTTGCACTCAAATATAATAATATTGTTTCTTGTCTCGTAGCGTAGCCGTTATTTCGGGTTTCATCAGACGTCCTTTCAGCATGACTCTTGTTTTTTAGCAAACAATACTTTTTTCGGACCTCGAGGATTATGAATAGTTTGCATTAATGTAGACCATTTAGGATATATGCCATCGACCAAATAATAACTAGTGCCATAATCTTTACTTAAAATTTTGTAGTTAAACAGGAGGAGATTTACCTCCTGCAAGATTTGCAAATAGGTGAGATGCCTCAAGCACATTGATGTCATTATTGAAGCATGGTAAATCAAAATGTGCATGCCAAATCCAAAGATCATTATCGGCTACTACCTCGAGGATAATGGATGGGGACATGCTATGCCCTGCATACATGCCTGCCCAAGATGTTGGACAATTTTTCCAACGCCAATGCATGCAATCAAGGCTCCCTAACATTCCTAGGAATCCACGTTCTTCACCAATATACAAAAGTCTTGCAACATCATTTGCATTAGGTGTTCTCAAATATCGATCTCTGAATACCTCTATAAATGATCGACAAAACCTTTTCAAACATCGAATTGCAATAGACTCACCAATTTTTATATATTCATCAAGAGAATCAGGCAATCAGTTAGTACACCATATGCAATCATTCTAAAAGCAACAGTTAATTTTTGAAAGGTGCTTAATTCAAGCTTACCAATACTGTCGCGTTGTTGCATAAAGAAATTGTCATGATCTTTGACAACATTTGCAATTCGGATGAACAAATTTCTGCTCATTCGAAACCTTCTACGAAATTTGTGCTCGAGATACACTGGAACATCGACAAAGTAATCCATGTAGAGTTTATAAGCAACTTGCTCTCGATGACGAAAATAAGTTATATGCTCAGGAACTGCTCCTCTCCGAGTCGATTCAGCCTCGTCGACGCCCCCGTCGCCATCCAACTCCGCTAAGAGTTGATTATTATTCGCGTAAGTGTGAATCAATAAGTTTAGCTCTTGATCAAAGGAAGCCATGACCTGATAGTAATACTCATCAATTTGATTTGATAAAAGACAAAGAGGATGATGAGATATGAGAATTATTCATGGTGGGACTTTCACAAAGAAAAGATTAGAGGGTTTAAAGAATATGGTGTGATAAAAATGGTGATGGTGTCCACCTTATATAGAGGGTTGAAAAAATAGCCGTTATGAAAAACCCGAAAAAATATTATTGTTGGAAACTAGCCGTTACATATAATTCAAATTATAGTTGTTGCATAGATTCAAATTAAAGCCATTGCATTAAATTAAAGCCAATTTATGTATATTTTAATATATACCTTATACAATTATGGGATATGGTGGGGGGGTATAGCATACAAGGTACTTTTGTCCTCTAGCATGAGCAAATGCTAAAATTTAAAATATAGCATTCCAAATATACAGTACCGTGGCATTTGCTCTCATAGGCCAAATACACAAACCGTCGTACCAAAAATATAGCCTTTGTGTTTTGAAGACCAAATTTGGCCTTAAATTTGCTAGGATATAACATGGGCCCCATTTATTATTTTATTGTTTTAGCTTAATTTTAAAAAGTGATTATTAATTAATATGTTATATAAATATATTGTTCATAATATTTTTATTATAAAAACTATATTATTGTAATGGTCTCATTGTGAAATTCTATTTGAGCCTAATATTTAATATGTAAATAATTTTGTGTTTTATTTTGTACTTAAATAAATTAATTTATTAATATTCTCATTAAAAACCATACTTGAAATTAAATTTCAAGTTGGGAAAAAGTGTACTACAAAATGAAATGCAAGAACATAAAAAACAACATAAGATAAATCCAAATTTAACATAAGCATAAACTAATATTCCGAAAGATTAGCATCATATCATAGTTGTTATTCTGTAAAGCCCGAGGCCTTAGAAGCGTTATCCCATGCCAACCCGAGGACTTCCCAGGAGGTCACCCATCTTGGTACTACTCTCACCCCTACACGCTTAACTTTTGAGCTCTTTGTCCTAACTCGAACCCACAAAAGGAAGAACTCTTGTTGATATGGGGAGCACCTCAACCCCTTATAAATTATCGGGGTGTTACAATCTCCCCCACTTAAACACTTGACGTCCTCGTCAAGGCCCAAGTACCGCCCTCCGGGTTGAGTGATAGCCCACCGGGCCAAGCCAACTCGTAACCCAAAGTCGGCTCTGATACCATTTGTAAAGCCCGAGTGAGGACAAAGAGCTCAAAAGTTAAGCATGCAGGGGTGAGAGTAGTACCAGGATGGGTCACCTCCTGGGAAGTCTTCAGGTTGGCATGAGATAGCGCTTCTAAGGTCTCGGGCTTTACATATTCACAAATATTATAATAATATTTTTTTGAAATATAGCCGTTATTCACTATTATTATAAAAATATTTTTTTGATAAATAGCCGTTATTCACAATTATTATAATAATATTTTTTTAAAAAAATATAATAATAATTATTCAAACTAGCCGTTATTTTGGAATATATTATAGCGGAAAATATACAGCGGAAGAGTAAAACTAGCCATTAGAATTAAATTAATATTTATAATTTTAGCCTATAAAATTTGACCTACGGTGGGAGTAACATCTTTTGTTAGTAGGCTAGGCATCAAATGGGGAATATGTCCATTTTGGTATGCTAAAAAAATATGGCCTTTAGCCTATGGGAGGTAGGGATGGCAATGAGGTGGGTTCAGGGCGGGGAATACCCTCCCCGTCCCCATCCCCATTTAGATATATGCTCTCCATACCTGCTTCATTACCTATCGAGGAATAAAATTTGTCCCCGTCCCCATCCCCGCCGGGTCCCCGTCCTTGTCCCAGTCGGGGATTCCCCACCCCTGTTTGGTTTTCCCCATTTATATTCTCTATCGGGGACTCCCCATCCCCGTTTGATTTTTCACCTTGTATAATCCCCACGAGTTACTCGTTTTATTTTCCATTTACTTTCATGCACACCTTGTCAAAGTAATATGGATTTTTCATAGGTTCTCCCATTGAGAATTTCGGGATAAAAAATCACCAAATTTGATGACAATTTTTTTTCCTAAGTCATTTTCAAAGATTTCCCATGGGGTTTTTTGACGAAGATTTCCCATGGGGTTCACCAACGAGTCCCCAAGTGAGGATTCCCCAACGGTTCCCCCGACGGGGATTCCCCATGGGGTTCCCCAATGGGTCCTCCAACGGGGATTGGGGTCAGGGTCGTGTCAGGGGATGGGGCAGGGACACCTATCTCCGTCTCCGTCCCCATCCCCATACCCTAGCGGGTAATTACTCCCCCCGATACTTGTCCCCATCCCCACTAAAAATCCCTATCCCCATACCCGTAACGGAAAATCCCCACGGGTAATGGGGAATCTCAGCCCCATTGGGGTCGGGTCGGGGGATGGGGCGGGGACACCTATCCCCGTTCCCGTCTCCATACCCTAGCGGGTAAGTACTTCCCCCCATACTTGTCCCCATCCCACTAAAAATCCCCATCCCCAACCCGTAACGGAGAATTCCCACGAGAAATGAGGAATCCCAACCCATTGCCATCCCAAATAGGAGGAGATGCTTTTAAAGGTACCTAACCATTAATATAATATTTTCTATTCTTTCAATACTAAACAAGTACTTTTTTATTTTTTCACCCTAATAGAAATCCGTACAACTCAATAAGTTTGAAAAACTTGTGTACAAGATCCGAATGTATAGATCTCAAGAAGTACATTGATTTCAAGGGGAAAATTATACGCATTATACTTGTTTCTTATCTTTGAGGGTTTTTCCCCATTAAATTTAACATGTCAAGATTTTTAATGAGACAATACTATGAAAACATATAATACAAATTGTGCTATTTTGCTTTGTATTATTCATATCCCTAAAAAAGTTCTTAATATACAATACCTTATACGACCATTTAACTCTTATAAATTTTGTAAATAAGAATACGAGCCTTACGATAACCAAAATTATAAGCAGTATATGGCTTTCAGTCTTGTTATACAAGTCATATATTCTTATTATAATACATGTACAATCTATTGTAAATGTCATCAAAAAAATCCGATTAAGATTTCATTAGGGTTCTCCAGAGTATCATAAAATTCTTAACAATTTTGGCCATATAACCTTACAACCTTATTTTATCTAAATTTATTTATTTTGTTAAATAACCCCGATTCCTGAACGGATCTGTCAGTCCTAAATTTCAAATTCACTCTTGAACGCACTCGCAGGCGAAACGGAGCCTCTTTCAAATTCAGGACGCCTTCTTCTCTCTACCGTCTCCTTGATCTGCCAAGAATATCTCTTCTTCCCGTCCTCAAGGAAGACAAGCCATGGAAGCAATTCTCACCGATTGTGTTCAGAACAATCTCCAAAACTTCATGTATCGAAATGCCGTTTTCCTTTGCGAACGCCTTTGTGCAGAGTTCCCTACGGAGGTACAAGCTTTTTCCCCTGTTCTCTCTTGTCTCACAACTTTGTAAGCAGTCTAAATTTTTTATTCCGAGTTCTCTTTTCGACCTGCTTGCTAAATTTGATCCTCGGTGGATATACTCGAGTAGGTTAGGGTTTTATTGCGAATTTGAACTCGGCTGTGAAGTTTTTAATTGTATTTGCTGGTAAAAAATAAGTTTGGATTGCAGTCGGATAACGGTGATATCTTTTGATTGCTGATATTGTGAAAGAAATTTAAATTACTGAAAGCTCCAGTGACTTTTTCGTTAATGTTTTTATCTTCTTGTGTTACAAGAAAATTTGAAAGAAATGTTAAAGACTTCAGAATGTGTTACTAAATTGTGCTTACTGCATCGAATCTTGTTGTTTCAGGTCAATTTGCAGCTGTTAGCTGGGTGCTACTTGCGCAATAATCAAGCATATGCTGCATATCATCTATTAAAAGGTATTTGTGAATTGTGATTCTGTGCGTTTTCAGGATTTTAGCTCAAAATTACATCATATAATGACATAATTTTTCTTCCTGGTTGATCCCAGTATTAAGGTATCTCTTCTATGAGTTTTCAACAATATAATATATTCTGGTGCTTTGTTTTCAAATTTTTTCTTTTCTTCTTCCGGTACATCATATATGTTCACACTTGTGTGGATTTTGCCCTTCTAGTAATCTTTATTGTGTATTTCTCTGAGAAGGCACACAAATGGCTCAATCGCGCTACTTGTTGGCCCTATCATGTTTTCAGATGGACCTTTTGAAGGAAGCAGAAGCAGCATTATGCCCTCCAAATGAGCCTAGTATAGAGGTATCATATTGTATCTGTAAGAAGCATTACATTGAAACAATAATTTGGATCGAATTCTCTTGCTCACAAATAATTATATGCCAATGTGAGCATTTTATGTTGGAAAGTACTTGTTCCTTTCCAGGTTATGCCAGCATTATGCTCACAAATTTAGACCAACTTCTCTTGCTCACATTGTATGTTTAGGTTTTACATATATATTTGTCACCCCTCTCATAGGGGGAAACAGACTAGCTGGAACTTGGAACATTTGTTTGAGTTAGGATTCACCTTCTCTACTCCTCTTTACAAAATTTTGAATATGGTGTATATGATTCTTTCTACTATTATTTATCTGTTTTTTTTCCTATACGTTTCAAAGGACTTCTGGAATAGTTATATTAGGGATTTGCATAAATTGGTCAGGATGAAGCTTACGAGGGGACCAATTAGAATTTCTTGATGGGGAGGTAAATTGTAAAGGGTGTCTTCTAAGGTTGAAGGTGGAAGACAAATTTGTTTGAGCAGTCCTTTGTTTTCTATCCTTTGTGGTGTGCGTGTGTGACATAAAGTTATAGTATATTGTATTTTATTCCAAATTGATGATATAATCTTGTTTCTGTGTCCTGGCATTTCTATGTCCTTATGTTAGTTAAAATTCACTAGGAAGAATCACATATTCTCACCTCTTGCTGTTCAGGTCCCAAATGGTGCTGCCGGTCATTACCTCCTTGGTCTGATTTACAGGTTATCTTCATCTTCTATTGCATATTAAAGATTTTGAAAAAGATAATACAACTGTGTACTTTGACTTACTGAACCCTATATAGATTCTGATATTGCCAAGTGCAATGGCATTGTAACAAGTAACCTAAGTTTGGCACTCCTTTAGCTTGTGTATATCAGAGTCCTTTGTATGCTCCTTAAAACTATTCTTGATTTACTTCAGGTACACTGATAGAAGGAATAATGCTGTTCATCACTTCAAACAAGCTTTATTATTGGATCCATTGTTGTGGGCTGCTTATGAGGAGCTCTGTATTTTAGGTATGCCTGCTTTATCTGATCATTGCCATCTGAAGGTATTTCTATGGATTGCAGTTAATTCATTATGTTTTTTTGACTTGGAATTAAATGTACACCTCCCTGTCTGTAGTACATAAAGCAAATATATAGGATGAGGTCTACCTACCTTGAGTATGGCATCTGTTTCTATGATTTTCAAAAGAGCTCTTAAACTCTCAATTTTTTCAGTTTAAATATCTTTTTGTGTCATTGCTGCATAACCGATAGATTAAATGGATGCAATTTCTTAATCTCAAATAGTCAGATGGATTTGTTGACTTTTGTAGGTTCTGCTGAAGAAGCTGCTACAGTTTATAGTGAAACAGCTGCTATTTCTGTGCAGAAGCAGCAGCTGCAGCGACTCAGTTCTGAAACCTTTCAGACATCTATTGAAGACTCCAATGTGTCCACTCGGATGCCTGAAGACGCAAGTCCAAGGCAACTAAGAAGCATGAATCATGTAAAAGAAGGTACTGAAAATCATCAAGGAAATGTTGTTCCGAGAGGTTTTGCCAATCAGATAGCAAATAGTGGTCCATCTAACTTCACATTCTTCAACACTCCATCACCAGTGACCACACAGGTAAGATCGTGGTATGCATCTTAAACCTCTTTATACTTGTATTTTTCCAGTATAGTTTATTATCCGGACTGTACCTAATGTTTTCTTGATGTATTTTTTGGACCTTCTATGTGCTGGGTGTAGTAGGCTCTTGAATTACAGTTGGACTATTTCAGGAATAAAAAGAACCGATGTTAGATGACTGGGGAAGTGTTAATTAGATGAATGCCAGTTATGTAAGATAGCTGCCTCGTATGAAATTCAAATCATAGTTGTAAGTTTTCAGGAGACCAGCCTGTCAGAGCTGCCTGGCACGAAGCTTTGTTCAATTCAAACAATTTTGTTACATTATTAAGCTAGTTGTTTCAATTCCTTTTTTTTTGCTCATCAAACAAACCCTAATTGTGATAGTCTCCACACAAACCTTCTCTATACTTTTTTTTTCCCAAATGATTAATGAGGTATAAAAATGCAATTTGACATGACTAAACAATTTTGCTCCCATTATAGTTTTTATTTAGAGAATTAATTAAATGCCCTCCTTCAAGTAGAACTGCATTATCGGATAGCTGTTTGATCTTTCTTCCATCTAATGTAGTTTTCAGGTGCTGCTCCCCCACCACTCTGTAGAAATGTGCAACCAAATCTTTCTAAAATGAACAATGATAGCTCTGCTCGCTCAACTGTGAATCCTGTAATTCAAGCTCCTCGAAGAAAGTTTGTTGATGAAGGGAAGCTGCGGAAGGTAAATATCAGTAATATTTACTACTTTAAGTTGGATGCATATGATACCCATCTATTCTTCTCATTCTGTTTCCACCATAATTAACTAACTACGACAAAAAGTTAATTGACTCAATTTAATTTGTTGTTATTATATACTGGTTAGCTGATTACTATAATATATGTATATATTTGACAAGTTACGTGAAGAAATTTCTGTAAATGCAATTGAGTCTAAGTGAATTAGGTTTGTTACTTTTAGTTTTTTGTCTTTTCACATGCAAGATTCATGATGACCATCAGCATCCAGTATATCTTGTCATCGCCAATATCCAGATGTGTATACGTATAGGAACAAAAATGAATTCATTTATGCATAGAATTCTAGAATGTTACTTGAACTAGGCATCAAAAGTATGCAAGAGTGAAAAAAAATACAGTTGCAATTTGATGAGACCATAAAGGCATAAAGTTGGAGCTGGCACAACTTGTAACCGACATTCTAGGGTTTCTGTACACCAGATGCTTAGTAATCTTTTCCCTTGGCATATGGTGGAACTTGGATACTATCAAATTTTCAAATTCTTTCTTGCTAAAAATGAAGTTCTTGATGTGGGTATGAGGCTCTGCTGACTCTTGAAGACAACTAATAATTGATACTTGGTAGGAGCCTGACAATAACACTTGAGGCGTTGATAATCTTTGCTTATCTTCGTGACTTCTTGCCTCCTATAATTGATAACAGGTGGTGCATCGGGAAAGGTCCACCAGCAGGTGGCATCATGCTCTATGTGACAATCATCGTAATAATACTCAATAAAGCTGATAAAAATTGAGGGCCAATTACTTTCATAGCAATAAGCTCAAAAACTGCAGATTTACAAAAGATTTACATTGCAGTTGTATTGGTTTTCCTCTGAAATACTAGAGACAAGAAGATAACTAGGAAATATTTGGAGAGGAAACAGTCTTTAGAATGTTGTTTATATTGTGTGTTAGGTAAAAGCAACAGTCAGATGATTGTAACTAGCAAACACAAGCAATAAATATCTTCTAATGAAGATCCAGAGAAATATCTGGCATTCATTCAATTACACATTTTGCCAATTATGAATTACCTCTTTCATTCTTCAGGTAGTTGATGGTTTTATTCCAGTGCCAAAAATTCTCTATTATTTTCCTGGCTGTCGGTTGTCCGTTCAATTTTACTGCTTGATAATGTTTAAAATCAAAGCTAAGGCATGCGGCACATATTTTCTGACTGATTAGAGGAAATTCATCGTCCTTTTCAGATTTCAGGGAGGTTATTTTCCGATTCCGGCTCTCGGAGAAGTACTAGACTTTCTGGAGATGCCAGTGCTGCTTCAAATGCAACTGGTACAACATTAGCAGGGAATGGATCAGTTCATTCCATGAAACATTCTGGAAGTTCAAAGTTGAGCTCAGTGGCATTACGACCAGTCACAATTCGTAAGGGAACAGGCTGGTCCAGTGAAACTTATGAAGAAGGTAGTGTTCTTGATATGATGCACTGTAGTGCTAGTTGATATCTATACTGCGGGTTATCAGGGGACTTCATTGAAACATGCTTTCTTTTTTTGTCTCAAACTCAAGGAGAGTAAATATTGAGCTGTAACAACATAGTAATTTGAGAAATAATTTTTCAAGATGGGAAACAATTTAGCCTCCTACTTCCGCATTCCCTATGAAGAAGGGAATGCCTTTGAGATGGATTTAGCCCCTATATCAATTTTGGTGCATTTTATTAAATTCAGTTATTATTGTTACATAGCTGAATTTAAGTTTTCCTTGGGTCTATCAGGCGCATCCTCCTGACATGTTCAGGTTATGGGTGCCCCCATCTTGACCCCCCAGATCCCACTTGAGCGGGACTATAATGGGCCATGATGTTGATGTTGGCTTCCGCATTCCCTAATGTTATGACCACTTGCCACTCACCTTTGCTGCTGTTGCAATCTCAAGTAGCTGTTCTACTCATTTGTCTGCTAATTCATTAATGACCAGTATCTGTGCTACTCATCTAACCTACAGGCTTGTTTCACTAATCACACTTCTATGCCCGTCAAGCCCATCAGTGGTTGGTGTTATCTGCACCATGACCTCACTGCAATAAGGGCCCTTGACCATAACATCATATGCTATATACAACATCACTTCCTTCACCACCCCCACTCCCTTCACTCTTAAGTCAGTTATGATTTGTTTTTGGTTTTTGATTATGTGAGGTTGGCTGTTGGAATAATTGATATCTGGTTGGGTTAAGATTGGGTGGGTTGTGTTAAAATTTATCATTATAGTTTAATTATTTTTGAATGTTTGGTGGGTCAGTTATGAAGCAACTTGAGTTGGTTTGTTCTAGATCAGGCTGAAAATTTCAGTTGTTTCTAGTCAGGAGTGTCATCCATGGAAACCTTGTTGAGCTTTCTGTACACAAACATTGTAGTTGCGGACACATAAACATCAACCATGGACTACTATGCATTGATTATTTTTATTCGTTTTTGCTCATTTAGCTTGAGCTAGGGATAAAACATGTGGATTTTGTGCGAGACTTATGTACAAACATCAAGTTAAGTCACGTATGGAAGTATAGAATCTGCATGCTCATTTTTCTTGTAAAAAATAATAATTTGAGATAAAATAGAATATTCTCTGTGCTGCTAATTGCCGTATGATATCTTTTTTCTTCTAATTTTTCATTAAAAATACAGAGTATCTTTGACGATGAAACAATATAATCTAGTTATTATGCTTTTTTTAATATCGATCTGGGTGAAAGATACTTATAGATGCTAGTCACCTAAAATTTGCCTTTACTTACTTCAGGACCACGCCAGGAGGATTTTGAAGATTCTAGTTCAAACGGAACAGCAACTATTTCTGCATTGCCATCTGGTGATGTTAAATCCTGTGATCAGGATGATGGGAGCATGCTAACAAGTAGGAGTAATGTTGATGCATCAAAGATCCTAGCAGGGGCTGTAGATATCATGACCCTGTTGAAGCAGTTCGGAGAAGGCTATAGACTTTCCTGCTTGTACAAGTGTCAGGTAATGGGTCATTTTCACCCAAGTATTAGGGACCTTCAGCATATTGTTCTTGCTGTGCTCATTCATTTGTTGTAATGTTTTTTTTAATCACAGGATGCATTGAACATTTATCAGAAACTCCCACATAAACATTATAATACTGGCTGGGTGCTTTGCCAGGTAAATTTATGCTCTTCATTGTCTTTTGTTTGTGCAGTTCTCTTTAGGTAAAGGGGAAATTGCATTTTAACCGGCATTTATTTTACACTTGTTACATTTAATCACCCTTTATCTTAAATTTCACAAAAAACCACCCCTTATATAGCTAATCTTAATTCGCCACCCTTTTTAACAGGTACCGTTAAATCTCTATTATGTATAGTAAAAGACCATCTTACCCTTCCTTTATTATTTAATTTACAGAAAAAAAAAACTAATTGTTTTTCTTACCTAAGGTGGAGAAAGAGATAATCTCTTCCTAAATCGAGCAATATCTGAGTGGACTAGGGCCTCGTGGGGTGGGGTACATAATCTTAATGGATTTATATACACTTAATGACATCAATAAGCAACTATGTTGTGCTATTTCTTGATCAAAACAGGCGGGTATATATAAGCATGCAAACATATAATTCCATTTACATGTTATTAAGTCAGGATAGACTTCAATCGGAGTAGTTATGTTGTCGGCCCCCATTATTAAAAGCATAATGAGTTCGAGAAAGTCAAGAAATCATCTTCTCGTTTCCCCTCCACCGTCGGAGACCTTAAGATCTTCCGTGAAATTTCCCCTTCCAAAGTATAATATCACGCTAAATTATCCTCATTCGGTGACCTCCATTGAACGTTTTTAGTACAAAGGTTGAATTTCAAAATCCTTTTTATAACCATGGTGGGAGACAGATGGTGATGCAAGACCTAAACCTGGAAAGAAAAAGAGAGAGGATAAAAGTAAGAAAATTTGGATAGATTTGCGTTATACTTTTGGAAAAACAATAATGGTGATACTATTCTTTTGTGAATAAAATAGAACCAACGTGTAAAAAGGTCAAATGCTAGACTTAACGGATAGATAAAATGAAAGTATGTAAGGGGTGGTTTTTTTGTAAAATTAAAATAAGGGATGGTTAAATGAAAAGGAGACAAGGGGTGGTGAAATACAATTTCCCCTTAGTTAAAATTTGATAGCCCTAAACATGATAGAATATTTTGAAAAATTCAAACTTCTGTCTATTATTTTAATAATTAACTGAATGTCCCAAGACTGTAATGCTAAATTAGATTGAGATTGGTAGGATCATTTCTGTTTTGATTTTTCCACCAATTCTAGCACTATAGAAAATGTGTACTAATCAACTAAACAAAGTAAGCTATGTTTAGAAAATGAGTATATCAGTGATGAGGGCTGAGGTACTGCCATTAGGAATGTTGTGGAGGATGGATTTTTCTTATCTGATTTTTATTTGCAATATGAGCACATTGTTGTAACTGCCTTCCAGATGTTTAGCTGTTTATTTTCACATCCTCTTTCATTTAGAAATTAAATGAAGCAAATCAGTGCAGCATTTTCCTTTAAGATATAGTACTTTCCTTGTAATGAGCACATATCCTGAGCTGACAGGTGCAGCATGGACTTTTAGTTTTCTTAGACCCTCATAGGAGAGTCTTCACTTTCTCAAGTTGAACCATATCAATGAGATACAAGGGCTACATAAAACAGTTATCAAGGAAGACACATAACAAACTGTATGATTGACCTACTAGGTGAGTAGGCGGCTTCCTAGGCTTTCTTTTAGACCCACCTAGATCCCACGCAGACCCAACCAAACCTGCCTAGACCCCCACCCATGAATCATACCCGCCTACGCCTATTTTTAGAACGCTGATTATGTATGCTGTGAATGTTCTTGCTTGTAGATTAGTGAATTTATGATGGGCAAATATGATGTTAAGAAATTGTTGGTGTATCATATGACATTTAAATTAAGTACCTTTTCGTATGTGCTTATGAGCTTCTCTTATGACAAAGAATAGTTGTTCTACATCCAGAATGAAGTTCATTATAAATTCCCATATTTTCTAAATAAAGTAACATGAAAAGACTTCTACTGCAGGTTGGGAAGGCATATTTTGAGTTGGTTAACTACGCAGAAGCAGAAAGTGCCTTTAGTCTAGCTCGACGTTTGTCTCCTTACAGCTTAGAAGGAATGGATGCATATTCTACTGTTCTTTATGTGAGTAAGCATTTCTCTTGTACTGATTATTTGAATAAATACAAGAGTCTGAATTAATACAAGTACAACTAATAGCATCCAGGGAATATTAAATAATTAAACCAGTAATTATCCAACATGTTTAAGTTGAATAATGAAGAAAAAATGTATCAACAAAGAACGAATTTACTTCTCTAAGGCAAAAAAACAAAACATTATAACTCATAATGATACCAACCAACCTTGGGGGAAGAGTGTAAATGTCTTCCAGGCTTCCAGTTCTTTTTTTTTTTTTGGTAGAAGGAGAGGCGGTGCTCTCCGTTCCCTCAAGGGGAGTTTTATTAATAACAAGAAAAAGGGCTAAGTAGTCAGCAAACGGGGGATAGCCCGACCCCTTACATCATCAAATAACAGTAAATAAATCCCCTCCGGCGGGGCAAGCAATACATGATATCCTAAAGGAAAATTAAAAGCAAGATAAGCAAGACGATCAGCTATAAATAAATCCCCTCCAGGCTTCCAGTTCTTTAATCAATCATTTTTTAAGATGTTCTTGACTTCTTGTGCTGAAAAGGGTTGATCATTGTTTTTTATACTGTTCTTGTGCTGGCATGTGTTATTTCCACATGCTTGAACATGGTGTTTTTCATAGGAGGAAATTCATTGGAATCGGGGTACATATATTTCAGTACATGGATAAGGAAAAGGACAAGAAGTCCTATATTGATATGCTCGAATCATAGGAAAAATGAAATTATCAAAGTCATCCCTACTTGATGAGAAATTGGGTCAGAGAATTACCACTAAAAGCACCAGCAACATATACCTAGCTAAAGATAGAAAAGCAGTCATGTCCCAAATAAGTTAAGAATTCATTCATCTGTTGGTCATTATAGACCGCCACCTTGATAGGATACCCTCCATGACGATGTGTGGTGCTTACTTCCCCTTCAAACAGCTAGGTTATCTAAAAGAAAAAGGAAATCTCCCATCATTGTAATGATGCAACCATGCAAATTGGTGGGAAAATTTTGTGCTTGTTAAATTCTGATCTTTGGGTTGTTTAGAGGCTGAATTTATTGTACTGTGACATCAATTTGGACTTTGCATGCTGTATCATATTAGTTTACTTATCAATAAAACGCAAACTTATCTTTTATTGCAGCATCTCAAAGAAGATATGAGATTGAGTTATCTGGCTCAGGAGCTGTTATCAACTGATCGCTTGGCTCCCCAAACTTGGTATATGCAGATACTGATGTTAAACTTTCTATTGGAGATTGTTGGATAAATTAATTTTATTACTATTTTGTTATACTACTGTATTTTACTTGTAAATTGTGTTTAGCTGCCTGAGGGCCACCCTACTCTACTTCTAGGTTTCATTACTCATGCCTAGGCAGTAGGGCTAATTTTCCCTTAGAACCTCTAGACTTTTGGGATATACTTCAAGCAACATTTTTTTCGAATGCTGTCCAGGAATTTTGTTCTCATTTTCACGAGTGATATTAATCCTTTTTGTTAAATTTGGTTTTCAGGTGTGCTATGGGAAATTGTTATAGTTTGCAGAAAGATCATGATATGGCCCTGAAAAATTTCCAGCGAGCTGTGCAATTAGATTCGAAATTTGCATATGGTCACACTCTATGTGGACACGAGTATGTAGCTTTAGAGGATTTTGAGAATGGAATTAAAAGTTACCAATGTGCCCTTCGAGTTGATTCTAGGCATTACAATGCATGGTATGGTCTAGGAATGGTCTATCTTCGCCAAGAGAAATTTGAGTTCTCAGAGCACAACTTCCGCACAGCAATCCAAATAAATCCACGCTCCTCTGTCTTGATGTCGTATCTTGGGACTGCATTACATGCATTACAGGTATGACCATTTCTGGTGATTAGATTGTACATCTCTTTGAGGAGAGTTAAAGTAGTATGGAGGTATTTTGGGGTGCGTTTGAATTATGCATTATAATGCAACTTAGTAATGCATTTTATGCATTGGAATGCAACATCTTAATGGTATAATGCATCATTTTATACCGCTTCAGAATGCGTAATCCAGACACACACCCTTAACTGCTACATTTTTTAACTTCATGATCAAAATATAAATTACTGCATATAGTAACTTCAGTTGTTGATGCTGTGTATTAGAGAAATGAAGAGGCATTGATGATGATGGAGAAGGCTATCGTAGCAGATAGAAAGAACCCGCTCCCCATGTTTCAGAAGGCTACAATTCTAGTTGAGATGGGGAAGTTGGATGAAGCTTTGGAAGTTCTTGAAGAACTAAAAGAGTACGCTCCTCGTGAATGCAGTATATATGCTTTGATGGGCAGGATTTACAAGCAGCGCTACATGTATGATAAAGCTATGCTTCATTTTGGACTTGCTCTTGACTTGAAGCCTGCTGCAGCAGATGTTGCCTCCATTAAGGTAATCCCTTGTGCTCTTAAATCTTTGAATATTATATGTCGGTCTTCTAACTTGTGCTCTTAGGGCATAGTTTGTGAATTATGTTTTTGGAAATTATTGCCCTAAATATTAAATATGAAACCCTATAAATTAAAAATTGTAAAAATCCTAAAACAAAAATTGAACAGAATTTTTCCAAATTATAAAAAAAAAAACAATTTTATATTATGATATAAGGCATTAATGTTTGGTATTATTTGAAAATTTTAAAGCCTGATTGCAAAATGGGCAATTTATTGACATGGATTACCCCTTACAATGCATTAAATGACCAATTTAATGTAATTTAACGTACCTTAGATAATCTACCTTTGAGTGAGTGTAAAAGAGGTTTGCAAAATCTGCAATCCCTTATATACAGACCCCTGTGGTCATTTCTTCCATCAACATATCTGTATGATTCTAAACAACATCAGAAATAGTTTTCGTCTAAATACTACCTACACTTCTAACTTGCAAATCTTCCTTTCTGTTTGCTTGATTTTTTTTTTGTGCGCGCATGTTTTTACCTCTTCCAGGCTGCCATGGAGAAGTTGCTTGTCCCAGATGACTTAGATGAGGAGTAGTAGATACAGTTTGAGTGCACGAGCAGCGAAAAGCTCTTTCCCGAACGTTTTGTTCATGTGAATCTCAAAGCCAATTGTATTTTTAATTATCTCGAGTTGTTTAAGGCGCTTTTAGATGTAGAAGTCAAATTTTGTAGCGTAGCTGTATAAGCATCAGTGTATTTTACATTACATATATGTATCAAATATTTATTGCATCTAGCATTCTAGCCATTGTGCCGGTGACCAAGCTGGAGATGCTGATTTCTTTAATACACAATATTACAGTAAAACTTCAGGAAAAAAAAATTATTACAGTAAAAGTGAGTCAAGTAACCAGTAAGAAAAACATTACTCCGTATAGCGAAGGTGCCATGGTTAAATATCGCCTTTTTTCATGGCTTCTGTGGAGTTTCGGCCTTTGGAGCCCTTGACCACTTTGTTCTGTTTGACATGTTTTAGAATTGAAAGAAATGGGAAAGCTCTACTAAATTGACCCTTCATTCCAACATAGAGACATTTTTTAAAAAAGTTTTTGTACCACCAATATTCGAAGGTCAGAATAAATTAAATTGAAAATGACGAAAAGTGCACCCGGATTGTCAAATTCAGTTTAACCTAAATATTTTACTTTTTTTTTTTCTAATAAGAGACACTTAAGCCAGTACAATATACAACAATTTGAAGGTTTATTCAAATACGTGATCTTTATAATTGCAGATCTTTACTAACTTGACAAAGGATTGGAACTCATTACAAGTCAACTAATTAGAACTAGTAAAACCTTCATCTCATCATACTAGGAGCCTATTCCATGAAAAATACACAGATCTTACATCAACAAACCACAGTTATTCATGTACAAGCCAGCAATATCAAATCGCTAGCCACACAATAATATAACTGCATTGAAGAACACAATTATAAGTTGACGCGAGTTCATCTTCAAGCACCAAACTTGGGTACTTTAGCGGTTGAGATCTGAGCCAAGAAATGCTCTGCTACAAACCTTCGTTGGATCTTGCCCGTTGCTGTCTTGGGCAAGAAATCGGTGATGAACACCTTCTTGGGTACTTTGAATGCAGCTAGGTTCTTCTTGCAGAATCTCAACACCTCTTCTTCGTCGAGGTCTGATCCGTCTCTTGGAATCACAGCACAATTGATCTGCAAAGATCATACAAAAACATACAATTTGGTAAGTTCAAAGCAAAACTACACAAACGCTTTATGTTTGCTACTGAAGGTGGGTTCCTCGTCATCATAAAACAAAACAAATGCTTTATGGAAATTGAATCAGATTCTTCTTATTCTATAATTCACCCTTCTGAGAAATACACTGTCAATTACCTCTCCCTATCACCTAAGACTTTACTCTATTTAATCCTACTTATTTTATTTGAGACAATTTATTTACTTTTGATTCAAGAATACCATTCCAATAACAGAATAATACTTTGATTAGCCAATCAAAGCCGCACTCTAATAGAATTAAAGAACCAAAGGACGAAAGGAATTGTTCAAAGAGCACTGAGAAGTTTCCAATATTAAAGTATTTTTTATGTAGGAAAAAAGAAGAGAAGAAACAGAAGGTATAAGGTTGATAGCTCTTGTGCATCTTTTGACCAAAAACAGCAAAAATATTAAATTTGTGATGCTTTTCACCACAGCTCAACAAGCACTAGCCCACCCTTTCATTTGTTAGTTACACTTACACGTCATACAAGTTGGACATTCTTTAGGGAAATTGAGATAACTGTCACTTAATTCTTGATAAATTTCATTTAGAGTCCCTAACTTTTTCAAAGTTCAAACTATACCTCGACCTCTTCACCATCTACCCTATTTTCTTTCCAACTTAATTAAGAGTTACCACTTGTCAGCACGAATAGTTGAGTGTACAAGATAATTTTATCTATTTCTTACTTTCTAGATGAACATTAAGTTGAAAATGAGTGGAATTCCAAACGTACGATACTAATTAACTGAGTTGGAAGTGAGAGTAAGAAACAACCAAAATATAAGGCCAATAAAGAGGCACCATAACTTGTGGTTCTTGGTGATATCATTCATTGATAAGAAAGTAAGAACAAGACAAAGAAATGCATGGAGTTGGAGTTGTTGTGATTTACCTCCTCGCCGTATTTGTCATCAGGCACGCCGAAAGCAACGGCTTGTGCCACGTCAGCGTGAGATAATAGCACTGCGTCCACTTCAATGGGCGATATTTTCTCACCTGCAAACAATAATAAAAATAAAAATAAATATTGATATAGCAACGGTCGTGATGAAATCAAAACTGAGTCCTGAGTATTTTCAGCTTCATACTCAAGGTCGTCACGGGGTAAGGTCAGGCTAAATAACATGTTGCTACTACTACTTGTTACGTTTTTTTATAAAAAAAAGTAAAAACTATTGCAACCACAGAAATCAAGCAAGTTGTCCTTCCACGGAAAACATCAATGAATTTAATTAGCGTATAATTCAGTCAAACTTGCAGAGTATGTTTGATCCTGAAATCTAGCATGATTTAGCTCGTAAAATCATGATTAAGAATGGAGTATTTTTCAATCAATGTATAAACCAAATTTATACGAACCCATATGGCCATATTCTCCGTGACACTCAATAAAAGTTGACAAGACACGTAAGAAAAAATTTCATAATTAATGTGGGTTAGGGTCTTAATTATATGATAACTCCGTATGATTCATCAGTTGTTAGGTACGCACTACGCAATCTCTTCACCGGCAAACAAAAAAAGCCAAATCTTGTGGGATATTTGTTTTGCTATACAATACAATAATCTCTTTTCCTTGGCTGTTGAGAAACCGTGAAAAACTTCAAAACAAAAAGTATATGGGGTCATGAGGCAAACACGGCAACATTACAGGCAAAAAAACAGCACATATGAAAGGTGGCAAAAACGAATCAGGATTTTCTGATTTCCCCCAAAAAATCTACCACATAATTGATTTATCTTTACTGAATAGACTGATACATAATTAATTGTTGAGAATAATAAGCTTTTTTTTCCACTTCATGTGATTAAGAAGATGCCCAAGTGGGACAATTAAATCATCAAAAAAGTCTAATTCTTTGAAAATATCAAACAAAGCGTGTTAACATGACATGGCTACCACTTAAAAATTTGATGTAAAACGATAAAAAATGATGAATATTGAACAGTGAAACGGTTTAAGAATATCAATCAAAACAAAAGTGGCGCAAAACAGGCATGGTAAACAAATTAAGGTAACAAATCAAGCCGACATATAAAGATTTGGACAAAAACCCACGCCCTTCACCAACTCTACCTAGAAAACCAAAACACCCAAAATGACACTTTTGTTTTCTTATCATACCATCATTTTTCAATAGAAAAATCGATATTAAATTGCTTGACCTCTAATATGTGTAGCTCTATGG
The DNA here is from genome assembly GCA_964016875.1 of Fallopia convolvulus. Classification (NCBI taxonomy): domain Eukaryota; kingdom Viridiplantae; phylum Streptophyta; class Magnoliopsida; order Caryophyllales; family Polygonaceae; genus Fallopia; species Fallopia convolvulus. Next base: position 51,712,770 of record OZ024731.1, on the reverse strand, counting down.
TGTCATGAATTCAGAATTACATCAACACGTCACATGTGTGGCCCAAATCATCCCAACTTCAAAATTCCGGTGGCATGAACAGAATTTCTTTATATTAAAAAATCGAATAAATTAATTAATAGGCAAAATAAAGAGGTTGCTTTATTACCTCCACGGTTGATGAGCTCCTTAATCCGGCCAACTAAATGCAGGTACCCGTCTTCGTCCAAAAAGCCCACGTCACCCGTATGGAACCACCCGAACTGAAACGCCGTTTTATTCGCCTCCGGATTATTCTTGTACCCTCTCGTCACGTTCGGGCCCCTCACGCACACCTCCCCTTTCTCCCCACTCCCCAACACCTCGCCTCTCTCATTCAAAACCGCCAGCTCCTGCCCCACCGGCTTCCCCACCGAACCCGGTTTATGCGGACCGGCCTCCGGCAGCGGGTTCGAGCACATCAGATGCGTGGCCTCCGTCATGGCGTACGCCTCGAGGACAGGCGCCGAGAACGCCTCCTCCAGCCGGTCCATGATCGACGGCGCCAGCGAGGCGCTGCAGCTCCGGATGAACCGGAGCTTCGGGTACCCGTCCTGCTCGGGCCGGTTCAGGTGCCGGTCCAGGATGATCTGGTGGATCGTGGGGACGGCGGTGTACCACGTGGCGCCGGAGGATTTCATGTCCGACCAGAACGTCGACGCCGAGAACCGCCCCGCGGCCGGGAGGCGGACGGAGGCGCCGGCGGAGAGGGAGCTGAGGAGCGCGGCGAACAGGCCGTGGACGTGGAAGAGCGGGAGGACTATCACCGTCGAGTCGGACTCGGTGAGTCGGTACACCGATTTGATGTTGGTGACGGAGGAGACGAGGTTGAGCTGCGTCAAGGGCACCCCCTTGGGCCGGCTCGTGGTCCCCGAGGTGTGGAGGAAGAGCGCCACGTCGGACGGGTCGTTGTCTCCGGGGGAGGCTCCCGAGTCGGACTCGGACTGAGTCAGGGAGAGCTCGAGTTCCGATTCGGGATCGGAGAGAAAGGCGGTGTGGTGCGGGAGCCCCAGCTTCGACGCGGCTTTCTGAGCCGGTTCGTTTCCGGTCCGGTCGGTCAAAAGCATCTTCGAACCCGAGTCGGACAAGTAAAACTCGAATTCCTCGGCCGTGTAAGCCGGATTCAAAGGCGCGGCGACGGCTCGCGATTTAATCACCGCCAAGAACGCGATCACGAACTGCGATTACGCGATTTTCGCAGATCGAAGACATCAGATTAGAATTAAAATCAAAATCGAAAGCCGATCAACAATGCGATTACGAAATTGAGCGATTATTTATCTACCTCGAGGGAATTGGGGAAAGTGAGGGCGACGACGTCGCCGGGGGAGACGCCGGCGGAGGAGAGGCGGGCGGAGGCGGTGGAAACGAGGCGGCGTAGGCATGAATGGGAGACGTCGAATTTGCCGGAGACGGAGATGGCGAGGCGGGAGGGGAATTCGTCGGCCACGCGAGAGAGGAGAGCGGAGAGAGTATCGTTCGCCATTTTTGTCGGGGGATTGTGGTGAGAGAGAGGACAGATGGGGTGTGAGTTATGGGGGAAGAGGAGGCGGGGAATTTATATATAGATAGGGAGGGTTTGGTATTTGCGGGGGTGAAGGTGGAGGGCGTATTTGGAGACGACCCCACAACCACAACAGTTGCACCGTCGACACACGGTTCCGATTTTTATTACTCTTCTCAATATAATTATATTATATTATAGTAGTAATATTTTTAATCGTGCACGCTTGATATTTTATTTTTTGAAAGGGTTGTTTTCTTCCGGAAATGTTTAATTTCAAGGAATTTCGATCGAAAATTGTTTAGGGTGATTAGTTGTATTCTTTTTTATTTGTGTAAGCAGTTGTTATTTTTATTTTAAAATATATATTAAATTATGTTATATTAGCAATTTAAATGTATCTGATCCGATATCCATTGAGCCATTGAGGACAGTGAAATATGTCTATGAAGTATGAACAGTGAATATAAATGGTAATTAAAAAAGCAAATTTTAAGATAAATGTGATTTTGTATAGTTGATCAACTTTAATTAGTTGAGTTTAAAAATGGTAAAATGTGTATTAGTTCTCTTAACCTGACTCATCATGAGTCATGAGTTACCATGTACTCGTACTTAATAGACGAGCGGATTAGCTTATTACATAATTTTCTATAATCCCAAGTTAGAAGTGTGTTTACGCCATTGGCATGTGTTAGCTAGACAACGCAACTCCTCTGTACTCAATACGTTGATTTTGAGTAAATTGTTTTTTAAGGAAACTGATTAGGATAGACTCGAGTAGTGGAGTTGTTTCATAAAGGTAAGACATTTACTTATCCTTGAGTATTTTTTATGGGTAAACGCAAAAAAGATTTAATTTGACAAACATTCAACTAAACACTTGATCAATTTCCATGATCTATTGGATGGTAACTTGCGTAATGTTTCAAGAAGGGAATCGTATATTGTAGACTTTAGTCCCAAATTTTCGAGTTGTTAAGTGAGAAGGGAGGGTAGATGTAATTGAGCACATTTTCATTTATTTTTGAGGGTAGTGAATTTATTAAGGAAAATAATAGGAATTTTTAAATCCGATAAGAAAATACTCTCAACCAAACAAAGGGTCAATGTTAAGAATCCGAGTAGGATCCCTAACGCTTGGCAGAGAACTTTGGAAGAGAAGACTACAATTAGGGCTAAAGGAAAATTCTTATTAATCGATAATCCTCCTGACAGCTTACAGAGTGTTTAAATAGCCCAAGGATGATTCAATAAAAGCGACTCGGGAAAGAATCACTCTAAAAGAAAACCCGAGAAGACCGATAACAGCTAGTCCGTACACGGTAACATGAAAAACCCTAATTTAAACAATAAAATATCTTATAAAAATAAATCAACCCCGCAGCTTTGCCGGGGGTTTCCTGACGCGAGCCGATCGTCTCGGCTTAGGCGTCTCCCATGGTCCGTCGTCCTCTGTCGAACTAGGTTGTGTCGTCTTATGAACCGTATCAATCTCCCCCCGATCAAATCAGGCTTGTCCTCAAGCCGTAAGTCAGGAAATGAAAGGCGAATCTGATCAACCGGTTCCCAGGAAGCTGCGGCCCCATCGGCCCATTCCACCAGCCACTCAGTACGGGCCGTTCCATCACCCAAGATGTCACGAGATGCTACTGCACGCACGGGTCGTGATACGGGGCGTCCCTGCAAGAACTCAGAAGGCAATGACGTCGGTACGACCTTGGAGCCTTCCGTGATGAAAGGACGAAGTAAGGATACGTGAAACACATTATGGATGCGTGCCGACTCAAGTAACTGTAAGCGATAGGCTACAGGTCCCACGCGCTCAATGACCCGAAATGGTCCATAAAATCGGCGAGCTAATTTCGTTGACAAAGGTCGAGCCACAGAATGCTGCCTGTAAGGTTGTAGTTTAAGGAGAACATCATCACCTACTTGGAATTCCACCTCTCGGCGGTGACGATTAGCCTGAGATATCATGCGTTGTTGCATTTTAGCTAAATTAGACCGAATCAACTCTAACATCTGCTCGCGGTCCTGAATTGCCATTGTGGTGGACGAGGGAGGTCCTGTCGGCAAAGTTACGCGCGCTAAAGGCGGTGCATCACGTCCATATAAGGCCTTGAAAGGCGACATGCCGAGGTCTTCATGATACATAGAATTCAGCGCCAGCTCAGCCCAAGATAAATAATCAGCCCAACGCCTAGGCCGATCCTGTGTGATGGCACGCAGATATTGTTCCAGCCCTCTATTCTTGACTTCAGTCTGGCCATCTGATTGCGGATGGTAAGCGGAGGTGTAATGTAATTTATTTCCTCTCAAACAATGCAGATCCGCCCAGAATGCGGCCCGAAAGATCGGATCCCTATCAGAAAGAATAATGGACGGAATACCGTGGTGTTTAACAACAATGTCAACAAACACCGACGCCACTTTTGGTGCGTCATAGGAAGGACCGAGTGCGCCAAAGTGACAATACTTCGAAAGGCGGTCCACCACTACCAGAATAGTCGTGAAACCGCGTGAAGGAGGCAGCCCTGTGATAAAATCCATTGACACTTCGTCCCAAACCTGCTGCGGAACTGGCAACGGCTGTAACAGACCGGCTGGTTTCTGTGTACTGTACTTGGTGGACTGACAAATCAAACAAGCGTCAACAAAGCGCTTGACATCCTTACGCATCACTGACCAATAGAAAACAGTGGCAACCCTGCGGAAAGTACGATCAATGCCCGGGTGGCCTGCAGACGGCGTGGAATGAAACTCTGTCAGAATTTCGGCTTTCAGCGGAGAAGCCGAACCAATCACCAAACGCGTGCCGTAGTACAGAATACCGTCGTGTATCTGAAATGGTGCTGACAATGTGCCGGCAGCCGCGGCCTGGTGCCACGACTTCAAGTCATCTAGCTGCGCATTCTCCAAACGCACACGCTGTAGAAGTGTTGGAATCGGAGCTGACAAGGACAGAAATTGATGCAATGTGCTGGTGTCGTCAATCATGCATCTGGAGAGTGCGTCAGCCACTCTGTTGCTTGCGCCGGACTTGTATTCAATGCGGAATTTATAACCCATCAACTTCCGCATGAAAAACTGCTGATCCGGCGTCTGAATGACCTGTGTAAGGAGTTCCTTGAGACTTTTCTGGTCACTACGAATCAGGAACTCACGACCCAACAAATACTGTCGCCACTTCTGCACAGCGGAAACAATAGCAAACAACTCCCGGTGATATGCCGAAGACCCTTTGCGGCGGATGCCAAGTTTCTGGCTAAAGAAGGCCAATGGTCGATCACTCTGCATCAATACCGCACCGACGCCTTCATTTGACGCGTCTGTCTCAATTACAAACTCCTTGTCGAAGTCAGGGAGTTGTAGAACGGGAGGTGACATCATCGCATTCTTAAGCTGTGCGAAAGCCGTCTGAGCCTCTGAAGACCACACAAATATCTCTTTCTTAAGCAAATCAGTCAACGGAGCGGCTAACATGGAGTAGTGCCGTATGAATTTTCTATAATAACCAGTCAAACCAAGGAAGCCTCGGAGCTGCTTTACGGATTTCGGGGTAGGCCACTCGGCCATAGCGGCAAGCTTCGTCGGATTGGCAACTAAAGTACCCTGTGTGACAATATGGCCTAAGTACTCGACGCGAGATGTAGCGAATGAACACTTCGAACCCTTGACGAAAAAATTATTGTCGTGCAGGGTACGGAGCACGACGTCGAGGTGCTGAGCATGTGCTGCCAAGGAGGAGCTATAGACCAGTATATCATCAAAAAATACAATCACGAAGTCACGTCGGAAGCGAGCGAAAATGCTGTTCATTGCCGCTTGAAAGGTGGATGGCGCATTCATCAGGCCAAAAGGCATCACTAAGAATTCAAAGTGGCCGTCATGAGTACGAAAGGCTGTCTTGTATATATCGGACTCATGCATCCGAATCTGATGGTAGCCGGAGCGTAGATCAAGCTTAGTGAAAATCACGGCACGGCCCAGCTCGTCAAACAATTCATCCGCTGTAGGAATAGGAAATTTATCAACGACTGTAATGCCATTCAGTACCCTGTAATCAATGCAAAACCGAAAGGTGCCGTCCTTCTTCTTGACCAAGAGAGCCGGAGAAGAGAAAGGGCTCGTGCTGGGTCGAATGATACCCTGATCTAACATCCCCTGAACCTGACGCTCAATTTCAGTCTTCTGAAAATACGGATAACGATATGGCCGGACATTGACTGGTTTAGATCCCGGCTGAACATGAATGCGATGGACCCCGTAGTCGGCGGCGCGCGGAACCCAAAATTAGGGTTTGCGGAGGCAGATGCGGCGGCGGACGACGGAAGGCTCGATGCGGTGGAAGTCGCGTGGCTGCGCAGCGACGCCGAGAGTTCTTCGAGGAGGGAACGATCCCGTTGCCGATCATCCGTCAACTGTAACACCATATCGCTCAATTTAGCGACGATGTCGGAAAGGGAGGCGTGCGCCGCCGGTGTGACGGTCGACGTCTCGGGCGCCGAGGTGTTGGTCATGGTGTTCGTAGATGAAAGCACCAGTTGTTAATAATCCGAGTAGGATCCCTAACGCTTGGCAGGGAACTTTGGAAGAGAAGACTACAATTAGGGCTAAAGGAAAATTCTTATTAATCGATAATCCTCCTGACAGCTTACAGGGTGTTTAAATAGCCCAAGGATGATTCAATAAAAGCGACTCGGGAAAGAATCACCCTAAAAGAAAACCCGAGAAGACCGATAACAGCTAGTCCGTACACGATAACATGAAAAACCCTAATTTAAACAATAAAATATCTTATAAAAATAAATCAACCCCGCAGCTTTGCCGGGGGTTTCCTGACGCGAGCCGATCGTCTCGGCTTAGGCGTCTCCCATGGTCCGTCGTCCTCTGTCGAACTAGGTTGTGTCGTCTTATGAACCGTATCAGTCAAGGACCTTAAGGTGATAAAAATGCATTTTTCAAAATGGACCCGAACAATGATCTTATAATTCCTCGTCCTCAAGAAGCACCTAGACAAGGTAACAACAACAAATAAAACATCTAACAACACATAAAGCATCTAACAACAACTAACATCTCATACCAAAATTCAAAGCAAGAATCAAATCAATGCACAACTCGATCAAGAACTTGGCCGAGTTTTGCTCTGTTGTCGGAGCTTGCTCGATCGGTTGTGTTCTTTGCCTAGCTTTTCTCTGGTTTCTTCTTTGAGTATGGACTGGGTTAGGCGTGTTTGTTTGCCTCAAAGCTTGCCCTTCTTTACTTGTATGGCCCTCTTGACTTGGCACAAAGGGTCTCGCTTAGGTGAGCTCCATTGAACTTGTGGTCGTCTCTCAACCTTCAAATGTGATAGAGTGTGTCGTTGATGGCAAAGAGTTTAGCTTGAAAGGTTGGCGTATTCTTGCTTGGGGAAGATGCAATGAACCAATTCATCCAATCTGCAAGGCTCTCATGGCGGATGTGAATGCCCACCCAATTGCAAACAATGTGGAGTACTCGCTTCACAAAGGTATATCCAAACCAAAGGTGAGTGCCGCTTTATGAAAGGCGCATGCAAAGGAGACAATTGTCACTTGCTACGAGGCCCCAACGGTGAAGTTTGTTGGCCATGGGGAGGCAATGGAGCATGGCTAGCCAAAGGATGAAACACCATTTTTCCGGTTACATGCCTCCCCATAAAATCTTGCACCATAGAAGGCAATCTCTCTTGTCTTGGAAGCTTATTGTCTTGCTTCCCATTCGGTCTAGAGAAAGCATCGGTGCTTGGCGCATTATCTTCGAGCTCATCCATGCTTAAACTTTGCATTGGGTTTGCTTGTTGTTGCACAATCAATTGAAGGATATGTTCCCTTACTCTTAGAATTGACCTCCAAATCCAAAAGTAACTGGTGCATTCTCTCACTCCCATAACCTCATACGCCTTGTGTAGTTCTTTCCAATATTATGAAAATCGGAATTCAAGGATCGAATCGCCGAAGGATCTCTGGATCGGATCGTTAAATCGTAAGATTCTACCTTATAACTAAAAGTATGTAAAAACAATCTTATATAATGTAGATTTATTATATACAAAGTGAAAACATTATAGATGTTATGAATGTAATAAGTAAAAATATATGTTACTTAGACTAATTGAATAAAATTGAGAAGTAAACCTTTGAACAAACTAATAATATATAAATGGGAATAGTTATTTTATAAAATCATTATAATCGTTTATAGAATCTTGGATCGCACAACATTTTTTATAAGTTTTTATTGTGACCAATTATGATTTTACCATAAATAAGACTCTACTTAGAATCGAGTTTCATCACTTCGGATCGTAAAATCGTTGAATCGAATCGGAATTTTAATAACCATGGTTCTTTGACACCCACGTCGTTCATATGTTATGTTTGTCTGTGTGGATGTCATGGCCAAGCTTGAAGAAGATCATTTTGTTGCATGCCAACACTTCTTTTCCAAGTCCACCTTCACTAAGAGATTTTGCCAACTTGCTCCAACCTACAAGTCTTCTCTTCACATTTGTGTTGCCTGCCCAAATTAGGGAGCACTAAGGCTTGAGACCAAAAGGAGAGAACCCCTTCAATAAGGGATTGGATGACTTGTGCTCGCCCTACGTAAGAAAGTTTCTTAGCGCCACATCTTTGGACAATGCTAGTGACTCTTTGAATGAGAGGGGTGAACTCATTAACCCATATTTTTCTTGAGTGGAGTGGTATTCCAAGCAGTGCCGTCCAATGCATTTGGGTGGCCCTGTTCGAATATCAAATTGAGGCCCTAATGAAAAAACTATAGAAGCGTGAAAATGTAATTTAAATTCCATCATACAGATATGATCCATATTTTATAAAAATAAACTAAAAAAGTAATATTACGTTCAAGTCAGTGTAACATTCACTTAAAAAGAGTAATATTACATTTCAACTCAGTATAACATTCACTTGAAAAGAAGCATTATCGTTGATGCTTCAAATAATCCAAATTCCTTTGTCTATACAACCGCCTTCATAAAAGTACATTGTTGTTCAAAAACCAAAAGATAGAAAGTCCCAAGCAAATAATTGCTTCAAAGTTAAATTGTCAAACTACAAAGCCCAATGGAACAGTGCCCAACTCAATGGCCATGAAAAAGTAGTCAACTTTTTGCCCAACTCAATCGTCGGGGAAAGTGCCCAACTCAATCGACGGGCTTGATTCCAAGGTAGTGGTCGGGGAAAGTGCCCAACTCAATGGCCATGAAAAAGTAGTCAACTTTTTGCTCGATAGTGAGGCTACCAAAGAAGATTTTGCTCTTGCTTGTACTAGCCATGAGGTCTGAATCGTACTCAAACGTAAGAAGACATTTTTTGATGATCCCCAAAGTCTTTTTGGTCGGCTTGTAGAAGATGAGAAGTTCACAAAGACTAAGTTGGTGAGTCTTATTTGCTTACACTTCAGATGGAAGCAAAAAATTTGGCTTCTAGTTGGTTTGACCAATCTACGGTTTGAGGACTTCCATGACAATTGTTAGTGCATAAAAACTTCGTCTTCAATCCGTCTTCAATGCACTAATTAAGAACTCTTCCTCTTCCGCCCCTCCTTCGATCTCTTAACCTAGAAACCTGCAAAACAATGGACACAGGGGGCGGGGACCTCCTAATCCACCTCCGATACCTAAGTCAGAAGAGCAATTGTCGAATTGATCGGCGAGGTACAACAAGAGAGCGGTGAATCCCTGAACAATCGAGCTAAGCGAGTATTAGTCTGTCCAGGGTTTCTGAATATGCCGATATGCACATGTGTTCAATAACCCGAGCGAGTATCAATCTATCAATCAGTATGCAATCTATGTCTCTCCCTACACGGCGAAGACGTGTATTTATAATGGAAGAAGGAGAGGTAGGGGCCGAATTAATATCATTAATGCCGAAAATATTATCCTCCTAGGGCTGGCCAACTGCCTTAAAGCCCAAGTAAGGAATATTCCACCCTTTCTCCAACTTTAATTTTATCTTTAATGAAAGATAAAAATCTTCCATTAAGTTGCTTAACCGCCATATTTAATATAATAGGAAAATGAATAAAACTAACAATAAATACGTAATATTTAAAAAATACATTTTTGGCGATAACGAAAATAATAATAATATGGTAGCTATTTTTTACCCGCTCACAACAGTTATAAAGAGGGAGGGTGAGAGGGATTCCCCTGGATGAAGCCCACTCTTGCCTTCAAATAACCTTTGGGTTCACCATTGACAAGTATTAGGATAGAATAATTATTGTGCATACTATGATATCTTGTATTATGAAAATATATCTTTAGGTATAACTTGGACTCCAAGGAGTTCGTATAAGTCTTGTATAAATAATCTCATAACCAATGAATCAAGAGTAATTTACTCTTTTACAATTACACAATTAAATAAGATTTACAACAATGATGGAATAGGTTAGGGTTATGAGACACCTCAAGATCATGGTTGAAGTAGTTGAGGACAATCTTGATGAAGTCCCACCTTACACTATCAAAGGGTTTGTGGAGATCAACTTGAATAATGTATCTCTTATAGATTCACTTCCTCCCATATCAGTTGACAAGCTCTTGTGCTATGACAATGTTGTGGGCAATGGATTTCCCTGGAAGAAAGGCCCCTTGCTCGACCGAGACAATTTTTTCGAGGCAAGGTCTCAACCATTCAATTATAATTTTGGAGAGTGCCTTAGGGAGATTGAAGTAGTTGAGGGCAGTCTTGATGAAGTCCCGCCTTACACTATCAAAGGCTTTGTGGAGATCAACTTGAATCATGTATCTCTTATAGATTCACTTGCTCCCATATCAGTAGACAAGCTCTTGTGCTACGACAATGTTATGGGCGATGGATTTCCCTGGAAGAAAGGCCCCTTGCTCAACTGAGACAATTTTTTCAAGGCAAGGTCTCAACCATTCAACTATAATTTTGGAGAGTGCCTTCATAGTGATGTTACAACAAGAGATGAGGCGGAAATCTTTCATCGAAAAAGGGTAATTTCCATAGTTTAAAAAAAGAGTGTTAATGCCACAATTTGTTATTGCAATTACTCCTCCTTGTCTAAGGCAATTGAACCAACATAACTTCACCTTTGATTTTCATTTTCCATTTATAAAGATAATAAATTTAGAAAATAAAATAAATAAGATCAAATAAAACAAAATATTCATAATGTAGTGTATAATACTTTTTCCTAATAATAATTTCTTTAAGTTCCCATCAATTTTCCCGATTGTTATATTTACGATATTTTATTTTGTTTAAACTCGATATAAATATCTTAATCTTAACAACTACTAAAGTTAGCCTTGGTTGTGAAATAAATGCCCCATCCTTTTGCATTGCTTTCTATCAATATTATAACTCAACAAGCATATAAAGGATTTTTTTGAAGAAAATTAAATAAAATTTTACAATTGGCTATTCACTTCCTTTAAGGACTTAAATTCCCTTATTTAAAAATAAAATAAAATAAAAAAACATCACGTATCATATAGAAAACATATGAAATATATAATATCATTGCCGGTTATTCAATTTCATATGCATGAAAACCACATTAATCTAAATATGAAAAAATTAATTAGAAAAGAAACTTAAAAATAGTGATTAATTAAGTATTTAAAAATAATACTTGGAGTGCCAAATTAAAATGCAAAAATTCCTATATCTTAAATTGGTATGCACTATGCACAGATGCACCTATTAAGTGATCAAATAGTTTATATATGTACTATTTTTAACATTCCTATATCATAATTAAGTATTAATCCCATGTCATGATTTTCAGAGACCTAAATATTTAAATTAATAAAAAAACATAGAATATAAATTTGCACCGTCTAACGGACGAGATTAGTATTCTAATTAATATTAAAATCATCAATGATGTATTACAACCCATTAAAATCATCAATGATGTATTACAACCCTAACAAGTAACAACGTACAAAATTATTTATTCCTATAATTGCTCTTGCAAGTTACATTAATAGTTAGTTAATTAACTTGTTTAACTCATTGTTATTTTCTATTCAGAATATTTATTAATATTAATTAATAATGAATCGCACCGGGATATGTTTATAATCCGGCAATCTTACTATTTTAAGCTCGTGAAAAAAATGATTTTATTGTACATTTGGAACTAGAATTGATCCTAAGAAACTTCCTAATTCCTATTAACATTTTTGCATTTCCCTTAAAAGAATTTTCTTCCCTGCGTACACAAGTCAGATCGCGCACGATTCTAAATTTCTAATAAAGCGACCTTTTGAAAGGGCAACACAAAATTAATGTTATAGAAAAACATGTTTCAAAGTCTGACCTTTTGAGCTAAAATTCTAGAATACCAAGAAGAGTTGAATATTTTTGACTTCTTATTTAAAAGATTAAATTACTAGTAATAACTAAAGTATTAGTAATTTTTATCATCATATTACACCACATCATCCTATATACCTATATTAAAATATTTATTAATTAAAAAATGAAAAATACTTTATTTTTTTTTATATTTATTAATGTAATTATTTTTAAAATTCGAATTATGATAATAAAAAAATCATTTATCTTTTATTTATCTATTTATATAAAATAATTTTAAAGATCGAATTTTGATAAAAAAAAATTTTAATTATCTCTTAAAATATCATACTTTGATAAAATTTTACATTATGTTTTTAGATTGCCTTTTTTTTTCCAACGTAAATAATGACATTGACAATGGAGATAAGATTGTTTTTGCCTAAAAGATTGTTTAACAAAATCTAAAAATTAATTAAAATTGATGGCTGTTTACATTATATTTTCCTTTTTATGTATTTTTGTAAAATGTATTTAGAAACACGACTTCAAATATTATTATATCATTTATAGTATCATAAGTAAGGAAATATTGTTAATTTTTTTAGTATTTGCATTACCTACATATTATAATAATAATATCTCATTTGTTATTATTACTTACCGCATTCAACTATTGAATGAAAAAATAAATCACCTATATTATTAATAGTAAGGAAATAGTATTTAATTATTTTTTACATTTTCTACACATTATAATAAATCTCACTTGAAACTTTAATTGAGGAAAAATAATTAGTTTTTATCAATCATTTTATGTAAAACTCAATCAACAACTATAGTTCGTACTTAAACAATATATGAACGAAAAATTAATATTCAAGTCATAGTGAACAGTCATATATGACATGACAGAGCCTAAAAAAAAATCTAACTTACAGTTACGTAAATAGTTTGAACCTCCGCTAGTATGAAGCGACTTAAAACGTTATAAACTTTTCATGACTTAGCATTGGAACACAAATGAGTGAAATCACCCAAAAAAGTTTTGAAATAAAGGGTGACCTTTTTTTTATAAGGAAAGAATTTAGGGGGATCGACTCATCTATTCGGCGGTCGTTCTAAAGCATCCAAAAAAATGAGATTATCATGATCTTTCAACGCTTAGCTTAGAAGTGACATGCTCGCAATGTGAATTGCCATAGGGTTAATCTTCCGAAACATATGGGTCAATCCGGACCTCAAGCCTCTGTAGAGAAATCAGAATGTCCGTCACGGTCATCTTGATCTTTCACGGACAACGCCAAACACCATTAATAGCGTTAATGTAAAGGGTGGCCTTTTAAATGTATTAAAAGTTGTTGAATTTATAAATGACCCAAACATTCACCCAATTTAATCAAAATTCACCCAATTTAATTTAAATAAAAAGGACAGAAATTGAAAAATCTGAGGAGGCAGACAAAGGGGGGCGATGGAAGGTAGTTAGCAAATGGGGGCGGGAAGATTGAAAAGCAGTTGGTAATTGGGGGAGGCACCAATTGGGGAAGGTGGTAAATTTTGGACACGTGGCTTCTCAATATTTGACCCCCATAATTCTAACTCGTTTCCTTCTCTTTCTCTACTACTTGCTTGAAGATCAAAATCCTGCTTTTGCTTCCAATCCATTCTCTCTTTCATTTCTTTGCTGGCTACTAGTTAGTGGGCGAATTGAACGATAATAGCCTGGATATGACTAATCCAATTGAGCATTTGTCAAAGTGTATATGCATGCGTAATGAGAAATGGGTAAAAAATCAGTCCTTAATCGATCACATTATATGCTAATAATTAATCTGTCCGTTTCACAGTACTTGTTCTTAAAACCTTTTTTTTTGTTTCAAAATAGTTGTTCATGTAATTTTTTTTCATTTATACCCTTTTGTATACCCCTACATTACACATATTCCAAAATTTCTTGATAATTGAGAATAACGAAAAGAGTATTTAATAAGGGGAATTTGGGGAATTTTTTTCCTTAATATGTGTGCAATTTTGTCTAAGATCAAGTATTATGAAACGGAGGAAGTATCCATTATATAAAAATTTATAAGAAATACACCCTTAAATGTCATTTCATCTGCGACCGAGCATGTATTGTCTAAAATTCCTTAAAAATGTGAAGGTACCATTTTGTCCTTATATTTTTTTGGAAAGTGATCATTTTACCCCTAATGTTATCTTTCTCCTTAAACTCCAATTTTGTAGATCCTTCTCTCTTTGTCCGCCCCACCCTTGCCTTGTCACACCGCCCCCACATCTGACTCAACCTCTGTAACCATCTATGTTGGCTTCGTTTATGAATGATGAAGCACAGATAATTAGAATGTTAAATGATAAAAAAGATGATTGAAGTAAGGGGAGAAATAAAAAAGGTATGACTTGTACAAACTCAAAACTCGCGTCATGACGTGCAAATACGGGTGAAATCACAAACCCTACAAAAACACTCATAAATACCGAAGCTCCTTGCCCAAAACACGCTAAGCTGGATAAAACAAAGAGACTCAACTTTACAAATAGCACGCTCAATGAACTAAAAGTATAAAGATTCAAGAGACTAAGTAAAACTCCCACAAAAACTCAAGTATGAACAACGCGCACATCCTACATGACGGTCGACTACCTTGCATAGTTGGCGCACTGAGTAACCACAAGATGAAGTCATGGGTTAAGAAGGCTCCAACCAGTGATGACGTCTCAAGCCAATTCAAATTTGCTGACCTATAGTGCAAGTCACATCAGTCGCACATTCCACAAGTCAACAGAAGACACCTCACTAACCTACTTGTTTGCCCCACATCAGAGATCGAATCTCAAACCTCCAACTAAACCGCATCTTCCACCAATGGCAACACAACACACCACATTCCACCAATCAATAGTCGACACCTCAAATATCGATAAACCTCTCCCACATCGAGAAAGCTCTGACTCTGACCTTTTCCAACGCTTATAAATAGCTGAAGAAGGCAAATATTGCAAGGGTCGAAAAACACATCTAGCTCAAGATAATTCCTTGTTAACAAAGACTCGACGTGTTGAAACATTTTGAAGAACCACCACATTTACGAGAGGGAATCCTAACAGGTTCCAAGTCGCTTCTTCTAAGAGAGGTCTATTCGTGAAAGTTAAGTAGAAAGTCTAGAGTAAGAAAATGAACGCGCACAATCTAAAAAGACATGAGCAATCAAATTGTAAAATCTCTTTTTAGCATGCGTGAATCATTTTACTTGTAAAATAAGAGTTAATCTTCTACATGTATGTTTTTCTATTAGTTTAAATCCTCATTTCTGGCGCTCGTTTATTTCTGGTTTCAACAATAACCAGCCATTGTCGCTTATCCGACTCCGACCCTCTTTCCTCTAGATCTAACTCGTTTCTCCCTCTTCAAAATATGACCTTGTCGCTCCCTTGTTTAAATCCAACTACGACGCATCTTTCTCTTTATTTGACATAAACGATTTGAGATCCAAACCTACTTCCACCCTCTAAATCCGTCTTCGGTCCATTATTCATTGTTGGAGCCCCTTCCTCTTCCAGATCTACATAATTGCAAATTTTGGATCGGTTTGCTCTTTTTCTTTTTGTTTGTTTTTCTTGTAATTTCAAGCCAATAACACATTGTAAAGCTAAGAAGGCATGTTTATGTTGAGGAGACAAATATCTAAACCAATCCTTACAAACCCATCCTTTCATTGATCAATATCACCATTGACGAAGATTGTAGTGGAAGAAGATAAAAAAGGAAAAGCTTGTAAATAAAAAAGGTCAAAAGGGTAATTTTACACTTTTAACGGAGAAATGGATGACAAATGCTCAAGGGTGATCGATCGTGAATGGAAGTAAAGAGTGGAGTTTTTACAATTTTTTGTATAACGAATGCTTAGTAGTAATGTGGCGTATTTAGTGAGTGATTTTCTGTAAATTTCTCATACATTTAATCACCTATTTGATTCATCTTTTTTGTTATATTTTTAAATTAGGATTATAAAAATATTGAATTTATATATTTTTTCATTTTTAGTATTCAATTTCAGAAAAGCGATTACACTCTTAGGATACAAGATATGTGTAAATAGGATTGATTTTGATTTACTTAATCATCTAAATTACACAAAGACCTCCTATATATTTTGCACATGTTTAAAGAACAATTACCACTCCTATTTTCTTCATCCATAAAGCTTTGCACCAAAAACACCAAACTAACTTATGAGCGAATAGGGAGCTTTGGACATTTGTTCTTAAGAAGAAATATGTGGATTATGCCTTAGGAGATTCTCATGTGAGTTCTCACATTTGGAAAGGTTTAAAACCGAGTCTTTCAAATGTCATCATTTATGGAGCAAATTTTTAGAGATTGCCCTTATGTTAGAAATATTTGGATAAAATGAAAGCTACTAGCCTACTAGTTTTTGCACTTCTTTCTTCCAAACCCTGTTTTCTAGTTGGTTAAGGAGCAATTTTTTTAGAGGATCGTGTTAAGGATTCTATGGAGCGGTGTTTGGTTTTTTGCAATGGCCCTTTGGTGAATATGGTGATGGAGGAATGCTAAGGCCTTTAACGAAGATGTGGTGGTTTCGGAAAAGTCGATCTTCATCTTGGAGAGAGCGGGCAAATATCACCGGAACTTTAGATTTTTCTTCTTTGACTATTAATTCACCAATTCCTAGATTAAAAGAGATTTGTTGGAGTAAGCTTGAAGAGGGGTGGGTCAAGTTAAATATGGATGGCGCGGTTAAGAAGAGGATATGGCATCAACATGAGGAGTTTTATGAGACGGTAATGGCCAATGGATTAGTGATTTTGTTTATAATATTGGCTTGTGCTCAATTTTTATGGAGGAACTTTGGGGAGTGCGTAATGTTCTTTGGCTTGTTTGGAGAAGGTCTTGAGACAAGTGTTGAATCTAAATCCCAATTTACTACTAATCTCTTAAATTCTAAAATCAATAAGAGTTATCCAATCAATGAGGTAAATTCAATGAATGAGATTTGTCCTCACCACAAGGACTCTCCTCACTTGAACAAAAACCATAGTTAGCCTACATTTATATACAAATGCATAGTTTATTAGTATGATGTGGTGC
Source organism: Fallopia convolvulus (assembly GCA_964016875.1). NCBI lineage: Eukaryota > Viridiplantae > Streptophyta > Magnoliopsida > Caryophyllales > Polygonaceae > Fallopia > Fallopia convolvulus. The sequence goes on along the minus strand of OZ024731.1, from coordinate 51,695,789 downwards.
ATAAGTGGATTATTTGAATTGTTGTGACGGATGTGAGAAAGAAAACAGAAAAGTAGATAAAATTGTCTTAGCTACATCTACGGGAAAAAAACAAATCAGACTTTAATTTATTAGGGAAGACAGATTTGAGTGTTACAAAGTGATGAAATTCTCTTAACAAGAATATCTCTCTACAACTCTCTTGTGTTTTCTCTCTTAAGAGGCTCTCTCAAGATTTCTCTACTAGAAGAGACTAGGGGTCCATTCAGTACTAGGTGTTTATCAGTGTTGAAGCTTATGGTGATGAAACTTTTCGGTAATGATGCTGAAATTAGGTGTTGAAAGTAAGTGCTGAAATTTGGTGTTTATTTTTCAAATAAGCTAGGAGTGTTCTGTAGGGACTTGTTTCTGGTATTTAATTTTTGGGGTAAAATAAAAAAAGGAATGTAATATTAACAAAATAATTATAAATAAAAATAAATATAAAACACCCTGAACCCTTAAAAATAAAAAGAAAAAGAAATAATATGATAGTTCGATAAACTCGATAAGTTAGTTCAATAAGATGATAAGCTAGAAAAGACTAAGGGTCTGTTCGGTAACTTATTAAACTTTCCATGGGCCGAAGGATCGGGAGTCGTGCCTATGTAAGCCCTCACACAAGCCCAGTGGGATTCCATCCTAAAACCAATTGACAATAAAAGGAGTAATCCAAAGGTATTATATACTAGGCTATTTCTCTTTATATTTCACATGTGGGACAGACTATATTCTCAACATAACTAAGTGTTTCTGATTTTGTCACTATAATATATATCACTTGATCTGTATCCTACGAAGTATTTAAAATATTGATATGATATATCAATTTTTCTACCCTATGCCCTAAGATCCTTAAAATGGAAATTATTAGTTAATTTGTATTTATTTAGGATTAATTAATTTTTAAAAAGGGTTTGATATATCAATTTTTCTAACCTATACTCTAAGATCCTTAAAATGGAAATTATTAGTTGATTTGTATTTATTTAGGATTAATTAATTTTTAAAAGGGTTTATTAGTTTACTTTTTAGGATTTTAGTTATTTGAATTAGTATGTTTATACTATGAACTTTGGATATAGTTTAGAAAAATCGATGTACATTTCCAAAATTTTGGGATTGGATTTTTCCTTATTTACGAGTAAGAGAAAATATGCATGTACGTGAGTGAAGCCCTTAAAACTGTTATAAGAGGCCTGCAATTCCAGCACCCACTTTAACAATAATGTCCTCTTGCATATTTCCATCACTCACACCTCACACCTCACACCTCACACGTAGTTAAATATCTCTTTGTCTTTAAATGGGTGAGGTGACTGACCAAAGGAAATGCATTATCAATCACCCTATATATAACTTTATAACATGGGTGCCGACATATATAAGCTGATTTTTCACGGCACATCCATCTGATCGAATTAGGAGGGTTCAATAAGCAACAGCCTCAAACGCAACAATTATTCATACTCCTATATATAGTCCTAAGTTATGTTTGCATCATTACTTACGTTTTAAAAAGGAATATCCATTTAACAATTCCAAAAATCAAAAGTCGTGCACACTGTATTATCACTAAAAGTGTAAAGTAAAAATTTATAACATAAAAATGTTATTTCTTGAGAGGAAAAAACACGCAATCATATACTCCGTATTAAACATGAAGCTCGCTCGACAAGATTAATTAAACCCGTCAAAATATCTAATCCCTTGGTCTCCAAATAAGGTCCTAACTCCTAAAGGAGCAACAAAATGGGCAGCCATATTGCCCGACCCACCAACATGAACACAATCCATCAGCGAGAATAGAATCAAAACCACCTAGAGTGGAGTCAGCTTTCAACACCACCAGAGAAGCACCCATGGCGACATGGCCCGTGCAATCAAATACCCAAAAATAACCTCCATTGCTTCAGCTAGATAGAGGTCGGTCACGAATTCCAACCTCTCAAGTATCAGTCAATTGAATCTTTTTGTGTTTTGGTAAGAGGCTACCATGAAATCTTTTAATGTTGGGTGCTTGAGTGGGTCTTTTTACAAATCGATTATTTACTCTTTTGTTGTATTCCTCATTTTGTCATGTCGGTCTATCAAGTTGTCAGTTTATCGGTCTCAATTTATCATCTAATACTTTGAATCCTTACCTTTGACAAAATGACTTGAGACAAACTTCATAGCCAATTAACATTTGGAATAATTGTGTCAAGAAACAATACATTAAACCAGGAACATTATGATGAAAACAATACATTAAACAAAAAAGAAGAAGAGTTTTTCATGTTAACTGACGGTTTTCACGTAATAAAAATGAAAATAACTAATAAATATGATAAAATAAACCGGGAACATTCAATACAATCAAACGTTGGCTCAAAACCAAGGATTGAGCATTTCTTTGAGCTGCCAAATATCAAGTCGGGAGTGTTATGAAGCAGCTCCTTTCTTCTTTTACATTCGCTCACAAAGCAAACTTCAATAAAAATGCGATCAAACTTGCATTTTTTTTAACTTGTGTAATATGCACATAGGATTTCTACGCGAGCACGTACATCTTACAGTCCAACACTGTATTTTTACTCAGAATCGATACTAGTATGCCTGTCACTTTAATCTAACCTGAAGGATAAGATGAACTTGCCTCTTGAATATGGATCTTAGCTCTTCGTTGGCTTCAAGGCCGATTCTCCTACATCCACGAGTGAATAATTTAGCAATCATCCAAATTGTTGCAGGGTTAATCAGGTAAAGTATAGATAAAGAAGAGGTCTGCCATGGCACATTAGGCAGAATTTTAAAAAAATCACCACTAAATATGAGCTTTTTTCCTAAATCACCACTATTTTCAAAAACCAACCTCTATTTTCAAATTTTTATCAGATATTACCAATTAACAGTGTGTGGTCAATATCTGTCAAAATGACCATTTTCATTCAAAATATGAATATTTTAACTTTATGATTCGTAGAGCAAGCATTAGATCATCATTTTTTATGGGTTTTTATCAATGACACTTGTTTTAGTGGGAAAATGCAAACAGGTTTGATTTTATAAACTAAATAAATAAATCAAACCTAGAGGTGTTATTTGAAAATTTGTAGATAGTGGTAATTTAGGTGACAACACTATTATGTGATGGTTTTATGGAAATTTTCCTATTAGAAATTTCGGATTTTTTAAAGAAAATGTGTGCCATTAGTCATACATACCCAATTTTTGATCCATTTTTGCCCACAAGGATCTTCCGCTGGCTTTGTTTGTGAGTGATAAGATGTTGCTCAATTCTGAGGGAGCCGTCTCTCAAATCTTTCCACCCCATCAAACGATGCTCTATCTCATAAGGAATTTCCTGCATTAGTAACAAATACATTACAAAGTTATTTTCTAATGATATAATGATGATATTGATGATGATTATAATGATACACCAGAATTACCTGATGAATATGGTGCAACAGCTTTTCTCGGACAACTTCCAATGATATATTTTTCATTGCTTCTTCGCTCATGATGAATGGATCTTCATCCCATGGTCTCTCAACAGCCTACAAGTCCAAGGGAGACGCAAATATAAATAGCAGAATCACCCTGTTAAAACCTCGTGATAAGTGACATGCATTATTATATACAGTAACTTGGATTCTTCTTCACACTAATGCTTGATTTTATTATTTTGCTCATGAGCTTATATTGACTTTGATAAGAACAGAAGAAAGCTTGGCCTCATCCGGCAGTCTGCTAGATGTGCTTCAGAAGTTTACAATTTGCTAATTGTTTTAGGCTTTAGCTTCTCAGAGAACCTTCTCTTCATAGTTCATACTTCTTGCCAGTTATTCAAAAGTGAACTTTATTCCATATATTACATGTATTTATTGAGAAATTACCATAAAGTATTAATGCCCACTAAGAACATATACATACAAGTTAAATTTTCTTCCTCGAAAAAATTACCAATTGTGCCGGTTATATCTCACTCATCGAGCCATCTATTTAATGGAAAAAAAAATCAACAAGGAAAATTCTTAAATGCAAGTGATACAAAAATAAGTTTTTGAGCATAAAATAGAGAGAGGCATGCAATCTTGCAATAATAAGCAGCTGGAAGTTAGAATTTTAGAATTCTAAACAAGCATGCCATTAGTTCCCCATAAATGCCTAGGAGATATATAGGCAAACGGAATCTCTAAACTTCTCATCACTAATTTGAAGCATCTCAGAAGATATAGTGCAGAAAGAAATGACAAGGCTTCAACAGGAATACTTCCCCTAGCACAGACCAACACAAAAAGAACACCTGGGCAAACGGCAAAGTGTCTCAATGGTACAATGCAACAACTCTTTACTCACAAGAAAGTAGAACTATGTTGATGGTAATTAATATAGTTGCACCATATATTATACAGAGAATACATACCTGCTCCATCAAAAACGTGGTCAAATCTTTAACTCCAGACCCCTTTAGCCCAGAAATCATAAAAACCCTATCGGATAAAAAGATATTATTGCAAGAACTTAGTGATTGACCATTGGTACATAAGCATGTAACAGAAAGCTTACTTCTCATATCCATTTAGATCTTTGAACTCTTCTGCAACCTTCAATAAATCCTTCTTTTTATCAACCAAATCAACCTTGTTCATGCATAATACACGCTTTTGCTTTGGGTTTAGCTCTGAACCCATCCGTTTAATTAATTTTACAACTCTGGAGTCAGTCCTGAATACAAAGAGTGCTGTCAGTAACTGGCAAATGTCCAGAATATACATATTCTTTTTCCCCAAAAGAGCTCACCATTCATTAGTATAAATATTTTTCTAAAATTTCCATCACATGTCCTTTTCTTCAATGACTGAATATACAAGCAAAAAGAATAAATTTCATGAGTAAATCCAAAAACTAAAGTCTCTCTTTACAGTCAAGTTACCCACTAAGTGACTCTATTCTGGATTTCATACAGTTCACCCCCTAAAATCATGAGGTTCAAGTGTTGTCTCAGACTCTCAAATGCTCTTATGATGTAACAATTAAATAGACAATGTCAGTTCCTCAACCGACCACATTATGTGAAAATTTTAAAAACAAAAAATATCTGTATTGAAGTCCTGGAGCCTTCAAAACTAATTTTCAACATTGCATCCACATTTACTTTAGAGCACAGATAGATTTGGAGAAGAATACATATTAAAGAAAATTATCCAAGGAAATGAGCTCTTGCTTTTTCTTTAAATAAGAAAATGAAATTGTACAGATGAGAAAATAAAATGACATTGCAGCAGATTGCTTACTTGGTAAGATGTCTGTGTACATCAAAAATAACTATTAGGACATCATAGAGGTCAATTGAGCTCCAAGTAGATTCAATTCGTGCTTTAGTATCCTTAGAGGGGTATCCGGATTTCTTCAGCATCAGCCCAGGAGTATCAAAAAAACACTGCAGTGGAACATTATAAGAGGATGAGAAAATCTTGCTCGCTTAGCAGTGAAAGATATTTCAGATTTTACTACCGCTTGCTTCCTAAGAAAGAGTCGGGAATCCATGCAATGTTTACTACGCATCTTGTATGCAAAGCCAGTAATGCAAAGGACAAAAAATGCCAATCTAGAAGGTATGATACAAACCCATAAATTATTTCTATAAATTATAATTATTATATTGTTTTTACATTTTCTAGTTAGTTTATCCAATTGCCCATTCTCCCACTTTCTAGTTTTTAGACATTTTCCCCACTTTCTTCATTATGTTACCCATTATCTGATTTATTATTAATTTGTTTTAGGATTTAGTTATTTTATTTATCTATTATAAAAGAAGGAGATCAAATTTTAATTGATCAGACTTGAAGAATGAAATGAATTACATGTGAGTATTCCTCAAAATTGGCTGAATAGTGAGATTCTTGCTTTTTAGATTTCTATCCCTTTAATTTCAGTTTTAGGGTTCTACCAGAATGAAATAAATTACATGTAAGATCACATCATAAAGTAACAATATCAAACTCCAAGGAAAGAATAGCAATGACATACAATTTGGGTGTCTCCTTTTGTCATCAACCCTAAAACTTCATGTGTAGTTGTATTTGTCTTTCGTGAAACAGCAGCCACCTTTGTACCAACCTGTAACAAAATCATCAGAGAATCAAATGAAAAGATTTTTCAAGAAGATAAGGATGTTCTTCTACAATGTATCCAATCCAAAGATAATATAGACGTTAGCTACATGGCCTTGTGCACTGTCTCTCACATATACCTCACATATGTGAGAGAAATATAGCAACACATTCTATAGTAACAATAAATTATGGAAACATTTACTTCCACCAAAGATTATGCACGTTTCAACCTACTCTGGGTTCAAAAACCCAAGCAATGGTACATTAGTTGCACTAGGCAGCAAAAAGACTTTATGTTCAAGTCCCCTATCGTTAATGCCTTGAAATTTGGATAGAATGTTTGCACAAGTACTTGATGGATAATACACAATGTCACAAACTTCAGACAAAAAGGCAAAACTCTTGCTTGCTCTACATAATAGCCAAATGTTCTCCTCTGTTACCAAAGATTGCTAAATATAGTTATCCCAAATGGCCAATATTTTTTTTCTGCTACACCATGTAAATAAACACTGGCAATGTTCAATTCCCTCTATGAATATGATTCAAATAATTCATGACAGAAGCCGAAAGCAGTATCAGCGATGACAAAAGATTAAGTTAGAGGAACAGGACATCATCATCATTCAAGAAATTAAGACCATATATCAAATGACTTCGTTTTGGCAACCACAGAATCCAAGATCATAGCTACTAAACAAAAGCCTCAACAACCTACCGAAATCTCCAGCCATTACATCAACAGCAATCATTAGCAAATCACAAATGCACAAGTCAGATGGAGTTGCTCTCAATCATTTGATGCTAAAATTAGTACGAACTATAAAAAGCATCACAAGAACAACGGACTCGTACCATGTAATTGGTGAGAGCAGACTTGCCGGCGTTGGGAGCTCCAATAATCCCTACCGTCAACGACTTCTGATCCTCAACCTTCACCGGCAACAACTCCTCTTCATCCTCCTCCACTACCTCATCAATCGCAGCTTGCAGAAGCGCCTTAGCAAGCGCCCTTTTCTTCACTTCCTCCTCCACTACAACATTACTTTCTTCTCCAAAGATCCTCTTGTTCACTTGATTCCTATACTTCTCATCCCAAGTGCTGAACCGTGGCGCCTTTGAGGAGTTCTCATGGGGTAAGGCGAATTGGGAGCTGTCGAACGCAGGGGGTTCGGCGTCCGAGTCGTTTTCAGAGGCGGAGGTAGTGGCAGTTGTGGAGGTGGAGGAGTCTAATTGGGGCATCGAAGAGTACAATTGACGGAGAATGCTTGGAGAGAAACGCGGAATCTGAGATTTTAGCGACGAATTCGATGAAAGAGCTTTGAGAGCTCTCAAGCTTTTCATGGCAGACGATTAGGATAATAGGGAGACGCAGAGCGAGAGGGTGGAGAGGAGAGGAAGAAGCAGAAGGCGGCGGCGACAGCGGCGGTTAAGGTGGAGGACGGAAGACCTTCCGGAACCAGAGTGAACGGCTGGTCGAAAAAGGCTAGTGATCGTCGATGGGTTTTGTGAGGGTTTAGAGATTTTCCAAGAACGTCATTTCAATTGGATGAGTTTGTTTAGGTAAATTATACAGTTGATCCCAAAACTAAAAGTTTTTACTTGATAGTCCTTTAACTTTACTTTATTTATTTTTTTTGACTTATAAAGCCCACTTTATTTAAAGTCAACTATTAACCATGTGGGGCAAAGAATGAAAAAACACTATTAAGAGGATCATTCTGTTGAAGAAAACTTTCCACATCGGGAATATAGGGAAAATACCAAGTGGTAGATCGATTGAATGTGGAGTTATACAGTGTCCATGTGTGGTAGATCGATTGAATGTGGAGTTATACAGTGCCCATGTCACTGAAGATGTCCTTCGTGAAAGGATTGATGTGTTAGAAAGGAAAATCTTTAAGTCAGCTTAAATGCATTAAAAAGAACACTATGTGAGTTTATCAACAATCTTCATATGCATCCTTCTTTCATTATGTCTTGAACGACTAATGACAAGAATCCATTGTAACATCTCCCCACTTCCATTCTGAAACAGGAAGAGACTATAACATTTCATCTGGTCTTCTATGCTCAATCAGAACTTCCAAACAAACTAAACATATCAAAACGAACTCTGTGACATTTCGTTTCATGTCAGTCCATCAAAAGCTTTATCTTAAATCCTTATACATTTACTTGTTCCAAGATGAACTAATTAAACAAATAAATATGCTTCCTTTGAAATAAGCTTTCAAAACTCATCAACAACAGATACTCATGAATAGTTTCAAAACCAAGCAATCCATAATCTTGAATAACAAATCCCGGTGTCTTAACTTCTTGATCTTCTCCATTGATCTTAAACAATATTACTTTTCCCATACTACTTTTCCTTGATCTGATCAACAAATTCTGAATAAAATCATAGGGTATTCACACAACCTTGTTGTTATCCAAACTAAACCTTTAGTCATTCTCAAATTATTTTCTTTACAAGGATTACTTAAAATCCTTACTCAATTTCCTTTTTGAGATAAAATCTCAGTATTACTTTAACCAATAATATGAGATTTATCCAACACATGACAAGATAATAACCTATCTTGTTAATCCTTTACATCCTTTTTCTCAACCAAAACTCAGCTTGGGCATACTGACATTCAAAAGTAGTTATCTCTCTTTCAACTACTTCAAACTACACTTTTACGCATTACTATACCAACATATTGGACAATAATACCTTTAGTCCAATAATTTCCAACAAAATTGTCTCCATTAGCCATTTTCAGTCTTTCTCATCAAAAAACTGTTTAGACTTCACTTAACATTTTGACTTGTTGAGCAACCTAACTCTTAGGATTAAAAATATATCCTCATGTGTCCACTCTCTATATCCAACAACTTATCAGCTGAGACTGAATATCAATACTAATTTACATATCCAAACTCCAGACCCATTGGAGTTCTGCTTAAAGTCCTCACTTGATTATCTTATCTCAAAGAGATTTAAGTTTTCAAGACAACTTGAAAACTAATATCAACTAATGGAGAAATTACGAGTACATCCTTTATTCCAAAGAAAGGATTCCTATCATATCATTCCTTAGAAAGGGTTCCATCCCAAGAGTCCATATCAACTTACTTTCAAGGACAATTCCTCTAAAAAGGCAATGACCTTCTTAGGTCATGACGTTAACCAAGATGAACTACTAGCAAAATGCTTAGAGAATTCCAATAATCATTGACTGAAAACAATCCCAAACTTTTAGAGAAGTACAGAGTTACTCCATGCTCTTCAGAGACCAACACAGATTTGTAAAGAATCTTACCAAATTTCTTTACTTATAATCGAACTGTTTTGGGAAGTTTGACCATACTCCTTAAATTGTATGGAGTACAATTTAAGGACTGTTTTGGGAAGTTTGACCATACTACTTATAATCGAACTGTTTTGGGAAGTTTGACCATACTACTTATAATCGAACTGTTTTGGGAAGTTTTGGGAAGTTTGACCATACTTATAATCGAACTGTTTTGGGAAGGATATACTAACTCAAAAGATTTTTACAAAGTAGCTGATATAGCAATTGCTATACAAGAAAACTCTCGTCTTTGAATCTCAATAACTTCACTTGAGAGAAACCTATATGATTACCAACTCATACTAGAAACTATTCTTTAAAACCCAAGGAATTATGTGATCTTATTCCACCATGTGATCAGGATGGGGAGATAAAATAAACATAATCCTTTACTGCATTCTCATAGGAATAAGACATGTAATCTTGCCTTACCATGTGATGAAGATGGAAGACAAATCACATTCTTACTCACCACCATGAGAAACGTAGAAAATTTATTCATAAATCCTTTATAACAAACTACCATTACTTTTAGAAATTCATAGTTGAATTCTATGGAGTCCAAAGAATTTTCTCAAAAGAGAAAATCATGAAACGATCTCAAATATCCTTAAATCATGACAGCTTGACAGAAACTCGACATAGTCTACAAGCATATAAGCTTTAACTTTGAATGTCGCTGAAACAAAGATTAGCTACTTTATGAAGAAATGGGCGCGTCAAGCCAATGCATCAAATAAAATTGTTGACCTTAATTTCATGATGCTACTGACGCTTTGCCCTAGTTCTGTGCTGACATTTGCACGTTAGCTAGCCTTACCAACTTGACCAAAGTTTCAAATCAAAACTGAGTCTCAAAGGAGCTAAGACAATCCAATTCATTATGTGTACTACATTTTCTTTCGAATGTAATACTTCATTCCCTCCTCAAGGTAGAACTTGATGACATTCCTTGACTTTTCTTAATTAGACATACTGCTAGACTTTTCTATAATCCATAGTATTGAGTAATCTCTGCCTGATTTACTCAGTCTTAACCCAATTTAACTTCACAGGTTCAATAAAAGAGTTGATCACTCCAATCCACTTACTTGCAAATCTTAGGAAAAATGTGATTCCGACATCATCATACTCATAGCAAATTCTTCCAAGGTCGATCTCAACTTGTATGTCTCCTTGACATCCCACTTTTAAGTGATGTAACAATGATATGTTACCCAAAATTCAATGCTTGGGATCATCCATTCACAAAACAACAAGCCTTCTGCAAGTTAATAGTCATTTAAATTCCGATATATCCAAGAGTGACTATCAAACTCTTTTGACGGTTTTAAGGACTTTCCATCCTTTTACAACTTAATCCTCTCAATATAAAAAAGTGAACTTTCAAACTTTGCATCTAGTTTAAAACATTCAATCCATATACCTCTTTACATATAAGGAAATTTCTTTAATTTCCAATCTCTTTTAGCAGAAGAATGCACATGACCAAACAAGGTATTCTTAAACCTTTCTCAATTCAACATTGGTAAACAAACTAGACTTCTCCATCATTCTTGTCTTCTTACTTAACCATAAGGAGATTGCATATACCTTTTCATTAACTCAAGTTCAAACCACATTGCAAAGAAAGAACTTGTGGTTATGAGACTTGCCGATAACTTAATAGTTTCATCAGTACCACTTTAGACATTAGATTTGACAGATATAAAATCTTCAAAATCCAAACACAACTGAAATTATCTTCCAGCGATAGGGTCTAAGCTTTATTGACCACAATATTGAATGATTGATATTTTTCTCCCAACGGTTTAAAATATCAAAAACTAATATGCTAAGATCATTCCTTATTGATCTTCTCAAAACTGAACTTTATCATTTCCATCCTTGAAGAAACATAAGCCAATATCATTGGCGATTTAGAACATCTTATTGCTGATTCCATTGCTAGTCCATTATAGACCTCCAGTTTTTTCTCACTATCTCGAGTTGGGTATCATACAATGAAATTCCAATAACGTTGTTACATAGGTTAATCATTCGGATATCAACAACTCATGTAATCAATTAACACTTGTGCTAAGTAGTTAATTGAACATAAACACATTACTGATGAACTTTTACATGTTCAATCCATTTTAACCAATCAACCTTTAAGGTGAATTGTTGATTGTGTGATTTCAATTATGCAATTGTTTCAATCATGTTTAGTTTAGCTTAATGTTGTAGAAAGGAATGGAAAATAAATGCTTGGTTGATTTAAAAATGATTCATTGCATATGTTATATTAGGTCAACATGGCGGCTCCAATGGCTTGACGTCCAGATCGTACTTATGCTCTTTTGGTTGTCATGATAGAGTTGGATCCTCAATTTGAGCAATCCGGGATTACTGATTTCGCAGGGGTAGAGCGAAGGATGCATCACTCCACTGGTATTTGGTTTTTCGAGGGCACCCTAAAGGCTAGGTTTGAGCTATCAAGAATGGTGTGGGGGAATTAGACATAATTTCGTTGCACTGAAGGTGGCATCAATTGGGATTGTTCTAGTGGAAGAGTCATTGGTGAATATTGGTGGTGGGCGGCTAAGATAAGGATAAGAATGGATTTTTAAACTTTTACATGAATTTTGAGTGCTTAAGTATTAATTCACCCTTATTCTTGTGTTGTAGGAAAACCCAAAATTCCAACGCTTTAGACCACGTGGCATGGATTCAAGGTTGAGCGACGCCATGGATGAGTTGTGGGCACCAAAAGAGAACAACTTGAGTCGTCCACTAGCTAAAGAGGATGATGATGATGAGCTAAGCGAGTTCCCCAAGGTGGATGGAATATACTACGAGTCTACGACAATGGTGACATGGATCTGACATATCCGTACATGTAGTTGGCGTTTATCTTGTTTGGATTGTTGTTTATGTTTTGGATTATTTTGTTTGTTGTTGGTGTTTGGATCATTTGGTGTTTGGATTGTTAGGTTTTATTGTTGTTGGTGTTTGAATAATTTGGTGTTTGGATTGTTAGGTTTTATGAATTGTGGTTTGGATTATGGATATTTTTGTATGTTTTGGGAAACTATTTGCTATGATCTTGGATTTTGTTTTGGTTATGGTTTGTGTTTTGGCGTATTGGATTGTGTTTTGTTTCATTTGTATGCTTTGTACAAGGTTGTTTTTGGGACAAATGCAGGGATAATTTTTTACCAAATGCAGGGATGATTTTTTTAACCAAGTTCATGGCTGATTTTTTGACCAAATATAGGGCGATTTTTGGCCAAATACAGGGAGACACATGATTGAACAGGTGAAGGATTTGAACTCGCATAGAGTTAAGTTTAGGAGACTTTTGATTTCCTTGTAATTTTATTATGAATTTGCATATTTGTAATGCATAAATCTAAAAAACAACATGGATCTTGTTCAAAAAGAGACGTCAGAGCATCAAAAAGAGAAAAATAAGAACCAAGTAGTAATGTGGAATTTCATTCATGGATCTTGTTCATCAAAAATAGATCATTCAATTTAAACCAAGTAGCAAAGTGCAACCTAAACCAAGTAGCAAAGTGGAATTCCATTCTAACTTGTTCACCAAAAAGAGATGACAAAAAATAACAAAAATATGAACCAAGTAGCAAAGTGGAATTTTTCCCTTATAACTTGTTCACCAAAAAGAAATCATTCTATACCCGAAGATACTTCTATCATACTTTGTAGAACCTCCTATTTGACCATAATTCTTGAGCAATTGCATCCCGAATGGTCCTCATTCCACCGGCTCCATCATGTCCAAGTTCACCCGTCATGGGTGAAACCCACTCCTCCAACTCTTCATCAAGTAAGAAATCATGGATCTTGTTTACCAAAATGAAGTTATGAAGAGCAAAGCAAGCATGATTATGTCAATTTGGGTTGGGACACTATAGCTTGGCATGGTCGCTAATATCTTCCATCTCTTTTTCAATACGCCAAAGCAACGTTCAATCGTAGTTCTAAGTGAGGAGTGCACCTTGTTGAAGACTTCATAAGCACTCTCGGGAATATGGTTGTGGAATTCCGATTGATGGTACTTTACGCATGAATATGGAACCAAGTACCCGGTCCTATCCGCATATCCCTTGTCAAGTAGATAATACTTTCATATACAACATAAAAAAAACTATCTTAAAAACAACATGAAGTACAATTTATAAAGGATTTGAGTGTCATTAAAGTATGGTAGATTAACTTACCTTGTGGGGGGCGTGGAAAGTTCATGCCCGACATTGTTAAAGCGCAGTCAAGGATCCGAGCATCGTGAGCACTCCCTTCCCATCCGACGGAAATGAACGTAAAGTACATGTCAAAGTCACATACGACCATCACGTTAAAGGACGTCATTCCTTTGCGACTCCTATATGGATATTGCTTAGTCTTCGGAATGCAAGCATGGATGTGTGTCCCATCGATTGCTCCAATCGCTCCCTACACAATATATAACAAGGGATGAGGACGAATCATATTTGTAATAATGGCAAAACAACTACACTTCACAACAATGATAAAGGAAGAGAATGAATCATACCTTGAACAAGGAATATCTTGGCTCTGAATTTATCTTCTCTGGAATTGTTGAAAATGAGGGATCTCTAGGATGCAACAGTCGACGTGCCATCCCACTAAACCCTTGATTAATCCCGGTGATAGTCGTCAAAACATCATGAAATGCCCGACTAATTGTATCGCCAGAACGTTGGAACCTCTCACGTACATCTCTATTAGATACTCCCAAAGATAGAGTGTACACAAAGATGCCCACCTTCTCCAATACGGACATGTTGCGAGACCGTTTCAATCCATGATTCACCTCCAAGTCGTCGCACAATTTCTCAAATATATGAGGTTCCATTCACATGGCATTAGAACACCTCTTTGTATTTTCATGACCTAAAATTTGTTTCATCCACATGTAACTAGGGAATCCTGAATCATAGCAAGACACCTTATGAACATACTTGTAGTAGTGGTGTGCAATGAGGGCACTGCAATTGAAAAGTATGGCAAAACCCTTGATGATCTTTCTTCTCTTCTTGCATTTGGCGAGTTCAAGGACTGATTTTCCTATACACGGCATGCACCATAACAACAACCAATTGACTTAGAACGAAAGAAACAACATAGGTGTCAAGGAACAAGTCCTTTCCCAAACACCCTAAACAATAGAAATAAAGAAACAACATAGGTTCCAAGGAACAAGTCCTTTCCCAAACACCTTAAACAATAGAAATAAAGAAACAACATAGGTGCCAAGGAACAAGTCGTTTCCCAAACACCCTAAACAATATAAAGAAAGAAACAACATAGGTGCCAAGGAACAAGTCCTTTCCCAAACACCCTAAACAATATAAAGAAAGAAACAACATAGGTGCCAAGGAACAAGTCCTTTCCCAAACACCCTAAACAATTTAAACAAACGAAACAAATATTTAGGACATAATATGGAAACGAAATCCAAAGCCAACAATATCCCAACACACACACATCAAACCCAAATCCGACATAGTACAATACATGGAGACCATTCTCCAAATCCAAACATAACAATCCACAAATTGAAAAGGGGAAACAAGATTGATGAAGCCCGAAATAAACGCGCTATAAACGGGAATTAAAGAAATACTAACTCTCGGGATTCGTACAACCAAACGATTTTCGTACGTGGATTATTCCTCCTCCTCACCCCTCAGCCGATTGTTTTTGTGCTCTTTACGAATAAAGCCTTTAGACTTTATACCATTTATAGCGCGATCTCACTCGGAGATCAAACATGTCGAGCTTTGGCAAAACGAGATAGTTCTCGAGCCAGAGAGGATTTTCGACCCCTAAAATTGTATCATAGCCTCGCTATATATACGTTTGGGCTCCTGCTAGCTTGTTTGAATTCGGTCGATGTGGGACGCCTTCATAAGAATTGTGCCATTTGCACTTTGCAATTTTGAAGGCCTACGTGGATATCAAATGGATTAATTTCCATTTCACCTTAAATGTGATGTGACACATACAAGGCTCCACTTGCTTTGTTAATGGCGCATGAGCCCACCCTTTCTTGCCTCTACTTATATTGCTTTTAATCACGTGTATGTAACGCGATGTGTTATCTCTTTTTATATCCGCTAATTTCCCTTTGATTATTTAGCGGTTATTTTGCGCACCATCAAAGATGGTCTAAGAAGATTTTGGCGCGTTGTTTTTGCCCTTAAGACGGAATTCCAACCAAGATGTCCTAGCAAATTTAGACTTCATCCTCATGAACAACTCACGATTATCCACATTCAAAACTTCTTCCATGGCTATGCACCACAAATCTCCTCTCTCGGCTATAACCCCCTTTTGGACCATCTCCTCAATAATAGGGAAAACATCATCTAGATCATGGTGCTTTTGCGATGAGGCCTGATCTTCATCAATCCAGAAACATAGCTTTAGACTTGCATGTCCAATCAATTCCATGTGGTCTTTGTATACAACTCCTTTCCCACTTGAATGTCTCTTGTCCTTCCGCTTAGTGCCAAGGAATGTAGGGGAATGCTCAACGGTTTGCTTCTTTTTTTGTTTTTGCTTGACTAGCATTCACACCACTAGTTACAAATTCATGCGCCGAATTCAGGACATCCTCACAATTACCATTCACATTGAAACCACTCATGTCAATCCCACTTAGAGTACCATCCACATTCAAAGGAGTAGATAGCAGAATAACTCCAAAGTCATCCAACTCTTCTTCCCAATTAGCTTCTTCATCATCACCACCGTCATCTCCATCATCAACAAGGATTGCACTTGGATCCATATTCGGTGCAACACAATACTTGCCCGTTGCTACAATCCCACCAAACACCTCAGTCCACAAATCAGTAGTTTCATAGGCCACTCCCCTACGAAATTTCTTATACTCAAGCTTCTCCTACTAAATAAATCCAGGATCACAATCACATAACAACAAGGGAATGTAATGTAACAAGACTTTAACATAAGGACTTGTGAAATTCAAAACTAACCTTGATTTTCTTATCCCACCAAGCTGCATCAGCTTCAACCGTGTTGAGCTTTTCATCCCATCCACATCCAATCTCATTATTCTTCAAATAATCCCATGTTCGCCAAAATTTCTTAACATGTTCAAACTTGTTCCTTGCAGTCTTCCAAGGCAAAAGATGTCCTGTTTTTTCCTTAAATACTTTCACTATATCGGTCCAATTGAATGGTTGACCATAACCATTTTTTTTTGCATATCTTAACAAATTCATAGCAAAGGAGTGGTCAAGTCATCATCTCATTTGAATGACACATTCCTCTTAGTAATTTTCTCCTTCTATAATTCACAGCAAGAGTAACAATGAAGCAAATAATATATTTTAAATCAAAAGGAGCATTGAATTAAACAATCTAAGTGCAAGGCAAATACATCTAATACCAAATTTGTCATACAAACAATGATAATAAACTTAATATTGCTACAAATTAGCTTACCAACGACATCTTTGTCAAGTTCATTGAGCAATTGGACTTGATACTCCCCCCAATTGTAAAAACTCTAATTTCAATAAGAATGGGTACGAAGAATTGGAATGCCACTCAAGAAAATGAGTCACAAGTGAAGGAATTTGTCTACACTAAGCACATCCCATACTTGAAGTGAATTTAGAGGAAGGAGAAAATGCCGAGCAAGAGGAAAATTTGTCACTTGCGAACAAGAGGGAGAGAGAGCTGGACCACAACACAACACGCACCACCACCGCACAGCACGCCGCCGGACCACCGCACAACACGCGCCGGACCGCCGGGGTCGAATCGTCGGACCGCCGGTGAAGAGACGCCGGAGCACCACCGGTTCTTGTCAATGTGTCGTGGATGTGGTTGGGAGCAAACAAGAGGGAGAGAGCTGATGGGGAATAATGAGAAAAGAGGGGCTAGGGTTTCATAAAAGAGTTTAGGCCCCGTTTGGTATTGATATATGAGTATGAGATATGGGTATGGGGCTATATTTGGTGTTTGATATTGTTGGGTATAGATATCAGCTGATATCTTTTGATATCTCATATACTCATTTTCTTCTAACTTGATATACTAAAAAAAAGAGGGATATGGTTGATATATTTGCCACTTAAATCTCATCCCCCATCTCTTTCATCCCCTCCCCTAACTTGTTCTTGTTTCTTTCCAAAACCCCCACCATTATCACTCAGCAAATGGAGCTCCCAGGCTGCCACCACCACTTCACCGTACCCTTGCCATCCTCATATCTTTTTTCTCTCACATCTTCTTTTCTTTCCCTGCTTCTCTCTCCTCAGCCCATCACTGTTTTGCATCTCTCTCACCCCTTAAAATTTGCTAATTTTTTTGGATGCTACTACTAGTGGGACTTCATTTGTTTTGCTTAATTTTTGTTTAATTGGAGAAATTTGGTGCTAAAATGTTCAATTTTACGCCGGTTGTTTTGAAAATACGTTCAATTTAAAGCTCAATTAGTGTTTTTATAATTTTCAATTAAGACTAGTTTAAGAAATATTTATATATTTGATAAATTAATAGTCTAAATTATTTACATAAATAATAATGTCATATCTTATATCAAAATATTGTTTTTACCAAGCATAAGGTATGAGATATGACTGATATCTATAACATACCAAACAACTCCATAGATATCAAATCATATACCCATATCTCATACCGATATCGATACCGATATCGATATCCGATATCTCAAGGATATCGATACCAAACGAGCCCTTATAAGGGTGAGTAATTTTTTTAATTTTTAAGGGCAATTTTGACAACATTTATTACCTTTTAAAAATCAGTAAACCCTCCACCGAACACTACTTTGCTTACAGCAGAAATAAGTTTTTACTTATCAACATCGTAACTTATCAGCACAGTCGACTTATCAGTAACTTATCAACACAATCGACTTATCAACAACTTATCAACAAAATCCTCAAAACCTCAAGATTTTATAAAATGTTGGACATCATGCAAAATTCACAAGAATTTGATCATCATGAGTTTTCCTAAATATTATAGATATCCGTGTTTGCTCATTTAACTTTCAATATTAATAAATTGATACTTTAAATTTCATTAAATTATAAATTTTATTTTATACAAGTAAAGTCATCTAAAAATCTCTATTTTTTTTTGGTCAAAACAATCTCCATATCTTAACATCTTATCTTATCTTAACAACTACAAAAGTTGTCCCTCTATGTTTAATAAATGTTCCATTCTTCTTTAATAAATTCTAGCAATATTAAAGTACAATAAGATATAAAAGGCTCTTTTAAAAAATTAAATAAATAGTTACATTTGGCTATTCATCTTTTTTTAAGGACCTTAAATTTTCTTATTTTTAAACTAATATAATATAATGAACATTAGTTATGTTTAGAAAGCAAGTAAAAGATACAATATCATTGTCGAATATTCACATTTTTATATGCACGAGAATCGCATTAATCTAAATCTGAAAAAAATAGTTACAAAAATTGAACATAAAATTCGATAATAGATTAAGTATATCAAATGAAAATAATGCTTGGACTATCAAATTAAGACGGAAAAATCATTTATCTTAAATTATTATGCATTGATTAATGATCAAATAGTTTTTATATATTTTTTAATATTTGTTTTATTTTTTATATACAATCAATTATAATATTTGATAATAGAATTATTTAATATGCTTAATATGTTATAATTTTTTAAAAGTATGAGCATTTAAGAAAATAGTAAACATAGATATAAACTCTGTCTCGTCCAATAGACGGGTTAGCACTCTCTAGTTACTATCAATAATTATTCGACAACACTAACCAAATGCCATGCATAACTTATTGTCAAATTTTGTTTATGGAAATACCTACTATTTAGCAAATCTCCTACTTTGTTTTCTTTTTGTTATGGAAAAATGAAAATTACAGGTATATCCTTCACACCCTTTTTATCTGTTTATCCTCAAATCAGATATTCAGACGTTCCTGATTGTACTGAATGCTATGGCTTGCCCAATTCCGTTGAGTGGATAGAAGAGAGAGACAAAAGTAGTTTTGGTTTCTTCACAAATTTGGAGTTGGGAAGCAAGCAAAGTACAAAGATTATCTGCAAGTACAAAGATTATCTTTCAATAAAACCCTAATTTGAACCGGGTGTTGGCAAATCAAGCCTATCTACAACCAATCTCTTCTGCAATTTGGACGATTGAGCTGCTCTCTGTCTCCGAAAAGTTCGAAGATGACTTCTCTCGCCACGAATTGGTCTCCGAGCTCATGCCAGCTCCAATTGGCCTTCAGATACCGAAAATCTCCGACGGCATTGTTCGTACGCACTCGTATGCTCAGCTCCGGCTATCGTCGATTGGGCGTCCTTTGTGTCGCCGGAGATGAGGCGGGGAAAAGCAGCCAGCCGCAGGAACGTCGCCGCTCGGACGATTCGTGGACGAGTTCGGGCTCTGCTGCTGGCGCTTTATCTGATTGGTCCGAGTCTGGCCAATCTGATAGTTCAAAGTCGACGGAAGGAGTTGGTGGTGAGAGTGCAAAAAATATCTGCTCTTTTGTTGGATAGATGGCTTTTACTTGTAGTATTGTTGATTCTATGTGTTTAATGGTTGGTTGAATTGTTGTGTTATGCTAGTGTTTGTGTGATTACTTTCTGAAATTTGAATGTTGTTTGTGATTGAATGGTGTTGACATGTGTGAATTCACTCTAGGAATCTTAGTAGGAGAGTTACCTGTATATAGATAATGGATAAATGTGAGAAGGTCAAAGTGCAAATTCTACAGGTTATGGTAATCAAGGCTTAAGTATCAGTGTATCACATGGGATAAATCATAAAACTGTGGATCATTTATGTTACTATAATGTAGCACTGACAGTTTGATTCGAGAAGATTGTTACTCCAGTCTCTGAAAAATCATGTTAATCTTCACTCTCTAACAGCAATCACTGTACAGGGATCAATTTTTTTCAGTTCTTGATACTGAATACCTCTCTCTTGTTCTTTCCTTTTGTGCTAGATGTGGGTTTTAGGATTGAGAATAACTTACCTGACTTTATCTTATCAAGAGGTTGAAGAAAGTGATGGGTTGAGGAGGATAGAGTTAGTGGACTGAACCAAACTGCAACATGTTTTGTGCTTCATTTCTTTCTGAAAAAAAGAAATGACATCAAACAACCTTCACAATCTGTGAATGACAAGCAAAACCTACTAATAGCTATATCTTATGCACAAAAAATCACTGGACACTTGTATATGGGCCAAAAAATAGTGCTTTAGCTCACCCTAGTTGTAATCTATAAATCCTTGTTGAGTGCAATGAATTCCTTACTATACTTTGAAAATGAACTGGTTATTTCAGTAAGTTTTAAATTTTGACATTATTGAAAGCATGTTCTCTTACAGTTATGATTACTTGACCACAATGAAAAAAAAGACAGAATTTTCTATGATTTTAAATGTTCCCAGACATGAACTGAAGTCAGAGATGAACCCAAATCAGACATGGAACACTAATTATATCAATCTTGACTGCTTAAGCTAGTTAATTAGTTTTCTCCTAAAATTTGCATCAAATTCGAAAGTTGATATGGAATGGGCCAAATTCTTTCTCGTTCATCATGATTAGATTAATCCAAATACCATAGGTGATAGGTGTAGTTAATTAATTCTTCTTCACTCAGAGATATTGGTAGGTTTGTTTGTTTCGTCGTTACTGTATTTGTGATTCTGACTCAGTACACCTGATTCATATTGCTTGTAATTTTATTATTGGATTGGAATAATAATGATTCTGAATAGTTTGTTTACAGGTATTGTTGGGGCTGGACTCGCAGGAGTTTTTCTCGTTGCAGGGCTTAGCTTTGCAGCCTTGGCCATTAGCAGGAAAACAACCTCAAGTACGTGTCTGCATTTGACTGTATTTGTATCTTTTCAATCTTAAAATTATCCATGAGATCTACAAGAAGCTCCTCGAGGGGTGCATTTTTTGTAATATGGTTCTAGATCTGTTCTTTAATTTCTTCTCTTCACCCATGTGACCTAGTCTGCATGTTTTTTACTGCATATTTCAATTTCTGATTGAGCGCATATCAACTGATTTCCAGGACGGGTGCAAGAGATGGAGCCATTGACCAAACAACAGGAAGTTCTGTTGACGTCAGATGAGGAAGTTCTCTCTAAGAAGGAGAACGTGGAGGAGGAAGATATTGTTAACAATCTTGAATCTGAAAAGGATACTGAGGATCAGTCTCCTTTATCCCCTAAATCAACTATTAATGCTCTTGAAAGTTCACCAGATGATAATGATGTGTCAACCTCAACTGGAAATGATAAATTTGCATCAAATGGTTATGGTGCTCCAGTTGAAGAGAATTTACAATCTGATCCAGATACAAAGTATCAGAGTACACTGCAATTTTCTGAAGCACAAAATGATGATGGCTCATCAAGTGTCCCTAGCAGTATAGATTCTCCAAACTTAGTTGTTGTGGGTACACATGAACAAATCTCAGAGCGTATTGATATGATTAGCATGTCACTTTCTAATTCAGATGGCAAGCAGGGGGTTCTTGAATCAAGCGTAGAGAATTATTCCTCTCATGAAGCTGAGTTGTCTTCAAACATTATCTCACATAATTCAGCTGAGGACCAATCCAAAGATGGTTCAGCTGGTTATGAGTATGGTGAAGATTCAGAATCCAAAATAGTATCTGAAAGTGAGCATGAGATTGATGCATCACTCTCAGCAAAGAATCTATCTGAACCTAGCAAAGTGCCTGAAACTTCAACTGAGGAAAACCACTCATCTATAGAAGCTGAATGGGTATCTGTCAAAACAGAGTCAGCATCACCCCAGTCATTTGTGGAGGATACTTTGGAAGAAAACCATCAGATTGATCTTAACAATAGGGATTCTGTTACTGAATCACATTCTTCTGAGAGTTCCGTTGCCTCTACAGGAATACCTGCACCTTCTGTCTTGCCAGCTACTCTACTGACTCCTCCAGGGAAGGTTTTGGTTCCTGCAGCTGTTGATCAAGCTCATGGACAAACTCTAGCTGCTTTGCAGGTCCTAAAGGCAAGTTTCACTTTGAATTCTGAAATATCTGTACCTTTTATGTAGAGTTGAGGTGAGGAACATACTTTATATTCTTGAAGGTTTATTAAGAAAGAACGTGGCTTACCATTATCATGTACATTATGGGCACTGTACATGCTTTTTAGGTTGCTGAAGTCATGAACTTTCTATTTAATGGATTCCAATGATAATGTGTTGGCTTGCAATATGGAATTTGGCGGTTAATTTCCTTTGATTATTAATGAGAACTATACATGCTTTTCAGGTCATTGAAGTTGATGCTCAACCAAGTGACTTGTGCACACGCCGCGAGTATGCTCGCTGGTTGGTTTCTGCAAGTAGTGCTCTTTCAAGGTACTGATCTTTTGGTATTTGGCTAATTGAGTGAAACAAGCATTCAGTGTGATCATAATTCTTTTTATTCTTGCTGCTCATTTTCAGAAACACTATTTCGAAAGTCTATCCTGCAATGTATATAGAAAACATTACTGAACTCGCATTTGATGATATCACCCCAGAAGATCCTGACTTCACATCTATTCAAGGTAAGGAAGTACATCAATGTTTAAAAATTAGTGTTGACTGTTGACAGGTTTTTTAAGTTTGCCTTACCCATTGTGGTTATTGGTTCACAATTCTGCCTCTCAGGTTTGGCTGAAGCAGGACTTATTTCAAGCAAACTCTCTAAACAGGATATGCTTTCTTCTCCAGATACAGATGTAGGGTCGTTTTACTTCTTTCCTGATAGGTGATCTCTCTCTCCCTCTCTCCCCTCTCACCCCCTCCCTCCCTCCCTCACTCGTGCGCGTATATAAGGGGATCGACCTAAGACTTCTATAATTGAGAGCATTGCATGCCTATTAGCTCCAACTCATTGACTGGTTGTACTTATTCATCTGTGGGAGGAAAGATGATTATCTAATGTCTGTTTCTTTGGTGTCTTTGTCTCTGACTGCTATTTGTGAAATTGGGGTCCTCTGTGTTATGAAGGAAATAAAGTTTCACACAGATCTAATGAGTCTAGCTTATATGCTTTACCCATGTTATATCTTCTACTTGGTTAGTGAATTTGATACTGAAAATATGTTGTGGTGGATTTGAGCTTTGATTTCATTCCTTCTATTCTTGCAGCCCTCTTTCTCGTCAGGATCTTGTAACTTGGAAGATGGCTCTAGAAAAGAGGCAGTTTTCCGATACAAACAAAAAGGTTTAACTGGAGATTTCCTTATGTAACTTGTTAATTCTGTTTTTTATGGAGATGTTTTAAGGATTTTTTTTCCCTGCTTATGACACAGATGCTAAAACAAGTTTCTGGTTTCATCGATATTGATCGGATTGATCCAAATGTATGGCCTGCAATTCTGGCTGATGTATCTGCAGGAGAGCATGGAATCATTGCACAGGCTTTTGGTGAGTCACAGTAGACCTGTAAATTACACTTCTTCCCTTGCTCAATCAGCCAATCTTCTCTAACTTACTGAGATGCTATGATAAAATCATTATTAGGCTACACAAGACTTTTTCAGCCAGACAAGCCCGTCACTAAGGCCCAAGCGGCAATTGCTTTGGGAACTGGTGAGGCTGCTGATATTGTCAGCGAGGAGCTTGCCCGTATAGAGGCTGAGTCTGTTGCTGAAAATGCAGTGTCAGCTCATAGTGCATTAGTTGCTGAAGTTGAAAAAGACATAAATGCAAGTTTTGAGAAGGAACTTTTGATAGAGAGGGAAAAGATAGAGGCTGTGGAGAAAATGGCTGAAGAGGCAAGGCAGGAACTGGAAAGACTGAGAGAGGAAAGGGAGAAGGATAATATCACTCTAATGAAGGAGCGAACTGCCATAGAATCAGAAATGGAGGTTTTCTCAAGATTGAGACAGGAAGTAGAGGAACAGTTGGAGAGTCTGATGAGTAAAAAGGCTGAGATATCATACGAGAAAGAGAAAATCAACAATCTTCGGAAAGAGACAGAAGAAGAAAATCAGGCGATTGTCCGTTTACAATATGAGCTGGAAGTTGAAAGGAAAGCACTGTCCATGGCCAGGTAATACAACGATTACCATCTTGTTTATTCTTCATAGCCAAAATAGCACTTAAGAAATTTTATACATATCCTTTTGATATATTAGCTCTTATCAGATGACAGATGGGCTAACTTCCAAAATTTGTCACCATGATGGCGTATTATATGAATTTAGAAGACATCTGTAGGATCACTTGGAAAATCTATTTCATAATTTCTTTTGTTTTAACTGGTTTCTCTTTGGACAAATCTTGTGAGTTCTGGCTAGCAAGTAGTCATCCAACATATCATGCAGGGTGGGAGCATTGTGATCTCTTTAACTGGTCAAGTTATGTCAATTGGCTCTGATGAAGGGTCCTGTTTGTCCCGTGAAAATGATGTATATGTATAATCCCCCAAGGCTGTAGTAAAGACATGTTCTTGATGGTGGAATACTGGAATCATATAATTTAGGTCTTTGTCCTAATGTCCTGGCCGTTCAAGAGCATAAATTTTATCCCAATTGCATTTAGTTTAGCAGGCCTTTTGAGAAAGAAATTAAAAGAAAAATGAAACCCATTCATCATCTGAAATCATAGTATTTTAACTACGGAGAGTACCTTATGAATAAGTCTTTTAATCTCACAAAACTGCACATCTGCTAGTGTGTTGTTAAAAGTGAATGAAAAGGCTAAAGTCTACATTTGTATCTTGGCTTTTTTAATCATCAATTGCTTAATTCTGATGCAGGGTGGTCTTTTGCTTGCAGAATTTTTTTACATTTTTTTTTTGTAATTTCTTAAAAATAAAAATTATCGAGTGGATTTCTATAATTTGTTGGATCCAATTTTAATACACAAGTCCTAAGAAGTTTTTACTTCTGTGTTGCTGCTATCTAGATTGTTGATCCATAAATGACTAAATTGGATATCAAAATTTCCATCAGGGCCTGGGCTGAAGACGAGGCAAAACGAGCAAGGGAGAATGCAAAGGCTCTAGAGGAAGCCAGAGGCCGTTGGGAGAAACGTGGCCTTAAAATTGTAATTGATGATGACCTTCGCAAGGAGTCCTTAGAAGAATCAACCTGGGTCAATGTTGAGAAGCAGCTTTCAGTTAGTGGAGTCACTGGCAGAGCTGAGAACTTGCTTGATAAGCTAAAGGAAATGGCTTCTCAAGTGAGCGGGAAATCAAGAGAGCTAATAAACACCATCATCTTAAAGATAACAGCATTGATCTCTGCATTGAAAGAGTGGGCCATTAAGGCAGGGCATCAAACAATGGAACTAAAAGACGCTACCATTTCGAAAATGGGTGAATCTGCCCAAGAACTTAAACAAAATGCTGCTGGGTTTACTGTGACTATTCAGGAAGGTGCAAAGAGAGCAGCTGAAGATTGCAGAGATGGGGTTGAGAAGCTTACCCAGAAGTTCAAGACATGATTTCTTTTCTTTCTCCTCGCCCTCTCTTTCTTGAATAATTTGCAAACTTTTGTCTACTCTGGTATATGATTACTCAGCTCTTCTCCACGGATGCGCAACAGAGTAGTTTACAATCCAGATGTTGTGGATTGGAGATTCTAGTGAGCACAAGTTTAGTGCAGGTGATCCTTTTGGCCTTATAAATAATGAAACTAAAAGGAAATAAAGGGGCATTGGTCTTTTGAGTTTCGTACATTGTATGGTGCTCTAAGCAAGAGACCATTAAATTTGTATGTTATACAGAGTATGCAGATGATCTTTTTGGTTTAATAAAAAATGAAGCTAAGGTAATTGAGGTGGCCTTTGTCTTGGTGAGTTTTGTGCTTTGTATGCTTCATCTTTTTGCATTAAGCATTAGACCATTTTGCCACATTTGTAAGTTGGGGGAGGTAAACATCATACATAAACGGCTCCTATATGTCTGATGGAGAACATTATGGCAAAATTTTTGTTTTTTTAACCCTTTTTTCTGGTTTTTTTTTTTGCCTCTGTTTCCTATTAAATTCATAATTGTCAACCGCCAGTTTTTTTTTTTCAAATTCACCCAGATAGGTTGCTCAACTTTCACTTCTCCCTCCCCATCATTTGCTAAAAGTATCACAATTGAGCCAAAATGTCAAAGAAATGAGAGAAATTGACAAAAAAATACTAATGTTGCATAGTTGAATTAAGGATACTAGTAAGGAATAAGGACACCTTCCACTTCACACCAATCACGATTAGGAAGTGTTTATAACGGTCAAGTTTTTAGCCAATTTAAGAGTGGGCTTTGAAAGTTTGGACCCACTTATTTATCTGTTGGGCTGTATATGAGCCCATTCTTATTGTCTCACACAATATTACTAAATTATCCCTCAGCTTCCACTGCAAGCTTTGTCTTACCCCTACTAGTGAGGACGGAGGAGAGCGTCTCGTTCAGCGCCAGAAATAGAAAGATTCAAAGCATTTCAAACTTATAACGTCTCCTTCCAAATCCACAAACTTCTACAAGGTCTTAAATCCCAACAGCTATCTCCTTTCGTTCACAACATATCTCTCAACACTAATTTTGAACGTTGCCTTCGATATTTTTTTCGATGGAGTCTTCGATCCAAAGCGGAAAAGTGCGAGAGGTTGCGAGAATTAGGGGTTTCGGGGACCAGAATTTGGTGAAGGCGCCCTGTATTTCTATCTCTGGTCAAAAGCTTCAAGGCAAATCTTCTGTTGTAATTTCGTTTTCCACAGAGCAATCAACGAGGTAAATCGAACGATTTCTATTCTTTTTGTGTTTTTCTCTTTCGCTAAACACAAGTAAAACGATTATTAAGAAATAAGAAAGGTGTGTACTTGTCATTTACCATTCAAGCGCAGAATTTGGTTCCTGTGGAAACTAGACGTCTAGTCGTTGAATCTCGCTTAGTTTTATGAATAACGGTGGTTGCAATTATGTTGAGTTGTTTGTTCGTTTGTGGTACTAAGGGATTTACTTACTTCTTTCAATTAGCAAGGAATTGAACTTAGGAAAGCAGTGTAAATCTTTTTTCTAGGGTTTAATCTTTCAGTTGTTGTTTGTGTTTGGTATTGTGGATGGCAGTAGTAAACCTTTCAACTATGAAGTGGATCACTGCTATGATCATGTAGCAAGCAATGATGTGGTATTTTCTGAAGAGATAAAGCCTTTGATATCCTCGGTCTTTGAAGGGAAGAGTGCCACTGTTTTTGCTTATGGGGCTCGAGGAAGTGGGAAAACATACACCATTCAGGTTTTCCCCTTCTTCCTTTTCAGATCTATTAAGCTTCTATGATTCATCATTCATGGTTAATTTTGCATTGAGAAATTGAAGTGACATCATGCAAGTTAGCTTTGCTCATGGTTGTTTTAACACTTTGTGCTATAGAAAGCATATTATCCATGCATAAGGATTTGGAAGTTGGAGGATACAGTTAAAACACGGTTAGTATTAGGGTTTTTAGCTGTACAGATTACACAAGGAAAACAATTGAAGAATTGGGCTGGATTCATCACGACTTTAGCTACTTTAGCGGCTTGGCCGGTTACTCGGGATTCCCGATTATTGCTCCCTCCAGTTCTGTAGAGTTGTGTGACAGTGTATAGAAGGGAATTCCTTTCATGATGTGAGTAAATTTTTTATTGGATTTCCCTTTTTCTGAATGTGAATACTTATCAATTTTGGGCAGGGATCAGAGAATGTACCAGGGTTGATAAGTTTATGTATGTCCGAATTCGTGTCTCGAGCAGAAGAATTAGGGAATTCCGTTTCCATTTCTCTTTATGAGGTCCTCCAAGATCATGTTTTT
The DNA here is from genome assembly GCA_964016875.1 of Fallopia convolvulus. NCBI lineage: Eukaryota > Viridiplantae > Streptophyta > Magnoliopsida > Caryophyllales > Polygonaceae > Fallopia > Fallopia convolvulus. The sequence goes on along the minus strand of OZ024731.1, from coordinate 51,667,436 downwards.
GATCTGTTGGATTCTAAGAAACCTGAGATTCAAGTGCTTGAAGGTGCTCATGGGAAGATAGTACTGAAAGGTTTATCTAAGGCAAGTAATGTTGAGTACTATCGTTTTAATCATGGTTTTTCATGCTAATATTCTAAGTAATTCTACAAAATTTCCAGGCTACTATAAAATCTATGTCAGAATTTCATAAGTTATGGTCCACTTTTTCGCAAAGACCATTGCAAAAGACGACAAATGAGCCACCTCAAAGGAGCCATAGAGGGATGATAATCAATATCTCATCTTCTCTAGAAGATGCATCACTTTTGGGAAGGATGAATATAGTCGACTTGGCAGGTTTACTTTTAAGTTGAATATTGTGAAAAGAAAGCCCTTGGCTTCTTGTATACTTGTATAGTAAACATAGCTTTAACCATACTTAACTATTGTTTTATTAATCAGGTTATGAGGATAAGAGACAAAGTACTAATGGTGCCAATCTCTTGGGTATATCAAAAATAAATAAATCTCTATATGCTGTACACAATGTGCTTCATGCCTTGAAGAGCAATGAAGCTCGTGTGCCTTATAGAGAGAGTAAGCTAACTAGGATGTTGCAAGAGTCTCTTGGCGGCATGAACAGGATTTTGATGATTACTTGTTTGGTAAGCATTTTGATCTTTGTCCAACCTAGCAACTATAATTTTCAAATGCAAATTCTTTATATATAATCCTTGTTTTTTTTTCTTTCCTGGATGAAGGATCCCCTTTTCCCCGAAGATACTATTAAGACATTGAGTTTAGCCGCTCGATCATGCCAAGTTGTTAATATGACTAAGGTGGATCACACATCTAGAGTCAAAAGCATGATCAAACCAAATATGACACCAACTAGTTCATTCAAACCAAATATGACACCAGCTAGTTCATTCAAACAAAATGTGACACATTCCTCAAAGCCGGTAAAAGTTGCAAGTTCTTCTGCTTCCACAAGAAAACAGGTTTCATCATTGTTACGTAGTATTGAGAGAAAACCTCAAGCTGTTAAAGTACAAGGAAGGTATGTGCTTAATCTACAAGTCTATTTCATTTGGTTATCAGAGATATGGGTAAAAATCGATAGGATGTAATGCTCAACAAATTTAACTATGTAATGTTTGTTTTTTTGATTTTCAGGAGCTTGTTTGAGGAACTCCAATCAGTAAATACAAAGAAGGTAATGGTTTTTCTAATGATTGATTTTGGAGATGAAGTAAAATTCCAAATTAGAGCAATAAAGTAGATAGATAACTTGTTTTCCTTCAAGATGCTATTTGATTTTTCAAAAATTGAAATAGAGTTTGATCTCTTATTTTGGAACATCAAATAAATAGTCATTGTGCTGTTGAAAAACAGCTTATGTAGAGAGATAACAGCTGACCTTTAACCTGGTACTAAAGACCCATTGTTTTTTTTTTCATGTAGAGAACAGTGTCCAAGAAATATATGGAAGCTACTGAAACCTCTAGAGAACAAGAGGTTGTGTGATGATTTATAGCTCATCTGCAGATGTGTCTAGCCTATAAACTGACACTAAACCCATTCCTTCTTTGATGCAGGAAACGCCTAAGAAAAATTTGGAACCTACTGAATCCTCTAGTGAGCTAAAGGTTGTGTGATGATTTATAACTTTTATGTGAGGATGTTACCAGCCTTTAATCTGATACTAATATGACTCATTTCTTCTTCGATGCAGGAAAAGTTGTCTGAGAACAATATGGAAGTCATGGAATCTTCTAAAGAACAGGAGGTGATATGATGATTTATAGCTAACACTAATTGAAATGAAACTAGAAATTGTTTAGTTGAGTCATAAAATGTTCATTCTCTCTAAAATCTGTGACCTTCTCCTCAGGAAAAAATGTGTGCTGTTAAAGTTCCTCAACCATCTCTAGTTGTGTCTGCTAATGAAGTAAGGGTGATTTATTAATTTATATAAGCTCCCATTAATATAAAGCTAGCTAACACATTTAAACATTTTTTACAAGAGAAATAATATCTTAAAACTTACTAAATGTTTCCTCTCTTATGGAACAGACTGATGTCAATACTCTTTCAATTGTGCAACCTGCTTCAGGGGTACCAAGTGAACAAGTATGTGATTTCATCCCCATAATTAAGATTATTAATTATGTCAAAAACACCCCTTTTACCTCGAATCATAAAAAGATTTATCTCTGAACTCATACTGTGTACCTTCTTTTCAGGGGGAAATTAGTGCTGTCAATGTGACACACCTATCTCCAGTGATTTCTGCTAATGAGGTAATAAGATTGATCTATTATCATTTTATCACTTTATATATACCTTGAACATTTCTTTTACAAAAACTAATATCTTGAATATTTACTACATGTCCCTTCTATTGTGGAAAAGACTGGTGTCAATACCCCGTTGATTGTGCAACCTGTTTCAGGGGTACCAAGTGAACAAGTAAGGGTGATTTCATCCTTATTAAGACTGTTAATTATATTGAAAATGCCTCTATGACTATGCCACTATTATTGTTTCCCGCATCATAGCTCAAGTTTTAAAACATGTTTAAGGCAGTTGCTTTTTTTCTCTTTGAATAATGGTTCTACATTTCTCTGGAATATACACTCACTAGTTCATTTGTTAATTCAAGAACAACCCCCTGGTCACCGTTGATCATCAGAATCTAGTGACACCTGACATTGTTCAAGCAGGTAATTTGATATTCCAGCAGAATCTTATATTTCCGTGAAAAAATTGCCAAGTCTCTCTTCTTACTCGTATATATTCCTTATTTTAATGAAGACAAAGAGAACAAGAGTTCAGCAATGAATGAAGTTGCCTCCCCTCCCTTGAGTGCAAGACTACAAGAACTATCAAATCATTTGAAATCTCTGTACACTTCAACTCCATTGAATATAAATACAGAGCCAGAGAACTACAATTCATCAATCAAAGCTAATGACAACTCAGGAGATGATGTTTTGGAGCCTACTACTCCAATTTCTCAACCAACAATCAATGCCAACAGCAAATCCCAGCATAAGAGTCTAATGAGTCCTTGGGAGCGGCTCCAAGAACGCAGCACTGGGATGAAGGTTAATTTCTTTTACAAGCTTCAGTTCAATGTCTTCGAACAAATCATAGTTCAACATTCTTTTCTTTCTTTGCTGCTTTCATGTTTTTCTAAACTCTGTTAATAAATTTATGTTTTGCAGGATGTCCTTGTCAAAGAGTGCTTGAAGTTTCTTAATTCAGCTAGCAAGTAAGTCTTCAAGCTTTTGATTTTCTTTTGCATTTTAACTACGACAAAATAATTATTCAACATTTGTGATTTAAACTACTAACTATGCTGCCTTTTTGGTTTAATAGAGAGGAGCTCAAGGGTCTAAAGGGCATTGGCGATGCGAGAGCTACCTATATTCTACAATGGCGAGACGAATCGCCTGAACCCTTTAAATCTGTAAGTGATTTCAAATCATTTGCTGAATAGATGTTGATTTTTTTGAAGCTATATTCATAGTTTTGGTAATTTACATCATGTGATATTTCCCATTGTAGCTTGATGACTTGAAAAAGATTGGCCTATCATCAAAACAGGTAAAAGTTTTCCCATCCTCTCGTAACATTAATTCTGCTTATATGACAACCTTCTCATATTATTTTCGATCTCTTTAGTGTAATACATTCTACAGATTTTCTTTTCTTATTCAATTTGACAAGTCTTAAAACTTTTATCTTCATTGCAGATTAAAGGGATGGTGAAAAACGTAACTGATGGTCTTTTTGATTAAGTAAGAATGCATTTTCCTCTCCTTGCAAGTTTAGGGCTTGATGTTTTATGAAGATGGAATAACTCTGTATATGTGCAACATACAGTAACTTGAATCTTAATATTGTTGTAATGTAAAAGATCTTTGCATACAGTGTCATTTTTATTCTATTTACTTCTTAATCTAAACGGAAGCACACTGTTTCATTAATACTCTTTGAGCATTTGTAAACGTAAAAAAGGTTCTAAGTGGTGAATGCAAACAGAAATCACAAAATTGGGGTTAAACAGAATTTTCGTGTTTGCATGTACTTTTTATAATGGATGATTGATTGATTTTTTGGTTCTTCAATATATCTTGCCGCCTCCAATGCAAACAGAACTCACAAAAATGGGGTTAAACAGAATTGTCGGTTAGTATCACATAAATCACCGAGTTATGAAGGATCTTGTTGCACCGTCCTCGTCAACAAAATCAAAATCCTTCTATACCTAATATCAATTCATGATTTATGTAATGTCATCAAACAATTATATACACAAAATTTATTTCACCAAAAAAGAGATCACTTTTACGTATTCGCTACCATTAAATTTGATATTTTGATTTTACAAATGAGACTTGTTATTAGATTGTTGGTATTGATAAATGAACTTTTTTTATGTTACCATATCAGTATCAATCATCATTACTATATAATATAAAGCAGATGTTAAAATAGTATATTGATGAGATATTTTCCTGGTCGGTATACTTATTAAAAAAATCTTAACTTTATCAAACTTAGTAGAGCGAGGGTAAGTAAAGGTCGAACTCACAAATACTCGTATAAATGTGTTTTAGTTGTGTGTCAAGTAATAGAACTAAGGGGGCGTTTGATAACTGGGTATGGGAATGAAGGTATCGAGTTCAGGAATGAAAACCGCATACCTAGTGTTTGTTTTGCTATTTTTACATTTTCAAACCGATATCCTAAACCTGATAGGTATGGGGTTCTCAAACTCTACCCCTCCCTCGGGTTTGAGATTTCATTCCCACTTGGAATGAAATCAAATCCAATTCTCCCCTCTTCTCTTCTAAGCCGCTCAACTTCTCTTTCTCAACATATTTTGCTTCTCGTTGTTCTTCAAATTTCTCGTTCATCGTTCCCAATTTTTTATTACTGACTTGTTTGAATTTTTTATTGCTCAATTTCGAATTTATGGGGTTGACTGGTTTCGAATTTCATACATGTATCAATGGAGAACGAAAAATCAACCTATTCTCTCAATTGATCCCAAATTACATGTACCCTAATTACATAACAATTTAATTGCTTGGTTAAAATGAAGTTAGATTTATTAGATTAATTACATAGTGCTTTAGTTATATATCAATTTCATCCGTCAGTTTCATTCGAGTATGGTTGTGCAATTTCATTGCTCAGTTTTATGTAATTGCTTAGAAACTTACCAGCCTTAGCATTTGATTTGATATAGTAGTTGGATTTGTTTGGCATACTTATGAATAGGATTGTTGGATCTTCCTTTTCTTGTGAAATACATTGTGTTCATGTGAAATAATGAACCCTAATTTTATCCCCAAATTATACCAAACATCTGATATTAAGTATGGGTTTCCAACCCCATACCGACCCAACCCGATACCTCATCCCATTCCCAAACCCAAATTTATACCAAACGCCCCCTAAAGGGTTTTTTATGAATGTTTGAGTAACTAACTAATCTAATATGCAAATTAAATCTAAAGTATGAATGCAAAGATGATTGTATTGATTGAAATATGAGAAAAGCATGTTCGATCCGTTAAATTCATGATAAATATGCGTATTAATTCTCTTGATTCTTCTCACTTAACTTGAATAATCTACCGTGGATTATAATCCAAACTTCAAGTTTAGTTGATAGAACTAACAGTCTAACAACCCTAATCATCTAACATCCTAGAAGAATTTCTAGATTCAATTAAATAACTTCAATTAAATAACTTTATGATTCAAGTATCGATAGAAACAAACACTTAGAGCAAACAGACATCTAAGTTATTTGTAGATTTATTCCCTTCCACAACTGAATAGTCCGAACGGGTCCAAACAATTGTAGATTTCACTTTATCTAACTATTCCCAAACGGGTATTAATCAGATTAGTTGTAAATTAATCTAGGAATATTATTAGGTGAATCAATCTAACAAAACTCTAGATAAACTTTGATTCAATTAAGCATAGGAAATAAAACCTATTCAAGTGTGTTGAGAATCAATCAAACCTTACAATAAGAAGAAATCTATGATTTCAATTAACTAGTCAAACACAAGAGATTTAGCAATGCATAATTAAATTAAAGCAAACTTATAAATTTGGTTCAAAGATCTCTTGAGAAAACACTCTAGAAAACCTTAGCCTCCAAATTGTAATTAGAATTACCCGGGAGAGAGAAAACTAAAAGAGTTTAAGTAACTCCCACAAAACTAAAGATAGAAATAAAATATTTCCCAAAGCCACAATTAAGAAATATCCGAAAATTATGTAAACAAGGCCCAAAGTCGAAGCCCAAATGTCGACCCAAACATTCCCGTGAAACGCCATAAAGCACGACTTCCTCCTGAAAAGCGCGGCCACACTTTCTGTTTCTGTTAGAAAAGCTCGAGATCACTCCAAATTGTGCGGGCTATCACCTTAGTCTTCCATGTCGCGTTTCTTCCTTTCCCTTTGTACTTCATTCAAGCCTTCAAAGCTCCATTGCACCACCTCCTATCTCAACGCATATCCTCTAATGCATCACCTAGTCAGCTAAATCACGTCGCACCTTGCTCATATACCTAATAACATGCAAAACGAGCAAAACAAGCGCAACTACCCGAATATCATAGAACACCTAAGAACCTAGAAACTAATCTAATACTAAGCTAAAACCATGCAATATAAACATAAATATACACCCTAAACACTACCTAAATGCAAGCTATCAAATTCCTCCATACTTAAACCTTGCTTGTCCTCAAGCAAGACACAAATCCAAATCACACCACAACATTGAAATCATGCATTCATCTCATAATTCATAGAGCAAGTGAACATATAATCACAACTTGACCAAGACGTCTTAGCATGCATTTTATCAAGCGAAGAGAAAAGATCATTTATCCATACTAGACCTCACCAAGGATAATGTGTTTGCTCTCACTCTCAAGTGTTTATGGCATATATGTTTCACTCAAAATCAACAATGAAAAACTAGACTACCATATGTTTGCATCAACGTCCTAATTCTCCACCGCTATGGACCAAACACACAACAAAAATCATGAGGACTTTTCAGTTTTCAAGGGTTATAATGAGCCCAAGGTAAAGAGAAATTGGAAGGGACCAATTTTGGTCTTGTGGTGCGAAATCCGGAAAATAGAACATCCTAAAACCCAAACCAACACTTCTTCTTCTTAACACTTCCAACTCTACTTCACCAACTCCAATACACATTTAAGCTCTTTGTTTCTTACTTTTTCTTTTTCTTCACTTTTGTCTCCTTATTATTTCAACACTATAGCACTTTTTGAAGATTATTTCTTAAGCTCAACCAACAACACATCTTCACTTTCATAACATGGTCATTTGTTTTTCTTTTTCAACCTTAATCTTCAAACTTCTCTTTTTCTTCACATTTCTACCATCTCAACATCAAATTTCCCCATACTTATTTCTTCACCACAACACAACTCACTAACATTCTAATTCCCGGATGGGTCAAGCTTATATAGGCTAGGAGTCATTTTGTGGATCTATTAAAAATAGGCTTTAGGTTCAAAAGAAATGAGTTGTCAAAACATAGATCTTGTAAGGCAGGAAGAGAAATAATAGGTTAAATAAGAAACATGCCTCAATTATTTTAATGTCATGCATCTAGTCATGTAAAGCAGTCTGAAAAAGAGTCATAACGCAAGTTCTAGAGCTAGCAATTCAAAGTGATGCACTCAAGAATAAGAGAACAATATAATTAGTTAAAGGAAAAATAAATCTCACAAGATAATTGTGTCTAGAACTTCAAAATAAATCTAAAACTCAAGCTATTATGCATGCTCAATCCTATAGTCAAAGTAAACACTCAAAGATCATGCTCATATCATAGAAATTTCAACATATCATGCAAGTCATGTGTTAGAATTTATACTTAACTTAGAGAAACAAGAGGCACTACAAAATGGGGAAATAAGAACCTAAATGCAAATTTTTTTTTCATCGGATTCAAAATTTTTGATTTTTTTTCATTTTTCAAGATTTTTAAACAATGCAAGCAAAAATAAACATTTCTAATCTAATGCAACCCAAACAAGTAATTCCCTTACCTCATGCTTAAAACTTACTTTGTCCCCAAAGTAAAGTAAAAAGAAAAGAGAGGAGAAAAACTCACAAAAATCTAGCTATCCAGGTAATACGGCGGGTAATCTGACGGTGATGGTGGATACTCTGATGATGATGGTGGGTAAGCTGGGTACTCTAGATATGGTGGAGCAAGGAAGGTGCACTACAGGTAATACTGGTGAGGCGGGAAACCTGTGGAGCTCCAACCATCCAATCTACATTGAGCAACCGAAATTGCTCATCTTGACGCGTTTGGAAAGACGTGAAGCGCTCATCCACATAGCCCCTCATGTTCTCGTAGCTCTGATCAATATGATATGACATGGCCTTGTACCTCTATGCACTGTCCAGCTGCATCTATGTCATCATCTGCATCATCCGAGTGAACTGAGACTCAGACTCAACACCACTATTAGAAGGCCCAACCCCATATGTAGGCTGGTCATCCTCCTCATCAGAATCATCCTCATCAACCACCTCAAAATCCTCATCATCATCTTCCTCTTCCTCCTCCAACTTTACCTCTGCTTCCACTTCTTGAGCCCTTTCCTAAACTCTCATGTGTCCTCTAGTATGTCCATAGACAACAATCCCATCGAGATCTTCATCTTGAACATATAGGAACCATGTTGATGCGTCTTGTTCACCCAATCCCGTGTTCAATCCAACTCTATCAAGATCAGGAAGCCTCATGACCTTCTTGGTGTGGCCAAGTGCCCAATAATAAGTGTTCCTGAACTTGAACAAAGTACCCATCTTGTGGAACATTGTGAAGTTCATAGGCACTGGTTGAAGATCAATAGCACGCCGATTGACATCAATTCTAAAGTGGCGAGCAAGATGGGTCACAATCCCATCAATACAAATGGCTCCACCACCCTTGTTGCCCACATGTAAGAGGTGGTGCATCAACATGGTACCCAAATGTAACTCCTTTTTCTTCAATCATGCACACAAAATTACTAAGTCCTTCTTTGGGCAATTGTTTCCACCATCACCCCTTTCATTTTTATGGTGCTTGCTAGAAACCTTTGAAAAACACGGAGGGCGGGATGATTAATAGGAGAAGCATTTTCTTTTGTAGCCTTGTAAGTTGTTCTCCCAAAAATCTCCTTCCAGAACTGGATGTCAGCCCACCAAGCTGCAGTCTCACTCTTTGGGGTATTATTGTTTCTGAAGTTTAAAAAACCAAACACCTCATTTACTTGTCTCAAGTTCAACCTCCTTACTCATCCCAAGAGAAACTTACATTCACCCTCACCTCCAAAATCCACTTCTAGAGAGCTCAAGAATTCTAGTGTGAGGCCTGTGTAAGTCAGTTTAACTAGTCTCATGAACCACTACATGCCCAGAAATTTAGCAAGCACCCCCAAATCTCTAGTCAATCCTAGTCTCCATCAAATCCCAATCAATATATCTTGTAGCCTTCTACTCTCTCCTCTTGAGGTTATCAAATTTGGCTTAATGACTAGCATTGTTCAGATTGAAATTGTAATGTTTTGGAGTTAACTCCCCCTCTATAGTTGGAGAGACCAAATGCACACCTCAACTAGCAGCTCGGGATGTCAATGCTCCATCAGCTCGCCTTCTCTTAGGCCCCATATGGAAAGATAAATATAAATTTCCTACACAAACACCACAAACACAATTTTGTTGTCCCAACAAGGACAACCACAATAATAGAAAGGTCGTTTTGGCAAAGCAACTAATGCCAAAAATCACTATCATAGTCGTAACGTTCAGAGCCATTTGATGTTGTTAAATGGACTTGTCTCCCTAGGAGGTGTAGTGTTGGACGCCTTCCAAGGTGCCTCTTACACAAACTCTTGAGGGTCCTCAATCTAAAACTAAGCACTCAATTCATGATTTGTGACAATTTGATTGCACAGATTCAGAAAGTGATGCAAGCAAACAAGTGTTTGGTGATTCTAGCCAACTTAGACGACATCCATCATCTCAAAGATTTGGACAAGACATTTATTGTTGGTTTTGAAAAAGGCAATAAATTATTCATCACCTTTTATAAGGACCCTCCTACTGCACATGTCGCAAACGCTAAATTGATGGTTTTGAAATTACGCCCTCGATCCAACTAACTACGAAACTTGGAAAATGAGTTTTCTACGAGGAAATACATATCAAGTTTGCCCTTGCTGGGATCTAAATCATTTTGTGGAAATTACAAGTGGTAACCATGAGGTTTCACAAATTCCGCGTGGTATTCATGGTAACCTCGAGGTTTTTCAAATTTCATGTGGTAACCTTGTAGAATTATGTAACGTAAAAAGTAATTGAAAATTATCCTTTTTTACTTAATTACATAAAATCATCATATTTAGGTGGTTAGAAAAAAAATTTGCCTAATTTATCGTTTTAGAAAAATCACTATTTTTTTTTACTTTTAGAAAAATAGTAAAAATATGTCAAATTTACAAATAATTAATGACACTACATATTATTATTTTAAAAAACCATCCCATTTTTTATTTTATAAGAAATCAACTTTATCAAATGTCTATCACCATTTTTATATTATCAAAAGCCCATGCAATTTTGAAAAAACTCCGCCATTTTTTTCTTAAAAAAATTTGTCTTTTTTATAAAAGGTAACATTTTAATAGAGACTTTATTTTTTGAAAAAATAGGCGAATTTTTACAAAAAATTTGCTTTTAAAAAAGAATATAACATTGGATTTTTAACAAAATAAAAATATATAAAAGTTTGTGTTATTTTAATCAATTTTGCCTTACAAATAACTTTATAAAACCGCATATTTTTATCTTAGTTGCTGAAAACAACACATACTTTCAAACAATTCAAAATAAACGTAAACTAAAGAGGTGTTATTAAATATAACACAAATGATGCCTGCTATCGTGGTAACCGATAAATTTGATATCTAGATATTTAATTAATTTAAAATTTAACATTATAAAATTAAATACAAGAAACTAAAGTTAAAAAAATACAACCCTACCCTTCCCATCCCTTTGATGTTCATCAGTCGCCGCTCCCTGCCCATATCACCCCCAACAACTCCTTGATCTCCCGAGCACCCAGATCTGATTGAGTACATCAGCACGAGGACAAGGGCCATGAGAAGGCGTCATCGAAGCGAGCCTTGACACAGAGGGTGAAGACGTTCTTCCCGAGCACCCACCGTCTGGACAGAGCATCCAACTTTCGGCGGATCTCCTCCCTAGCGGGGGAGTCGTTCATCTGGAAAGAGGCGTATCTCCTCCCTAGCGGCGGAGTGGTTCATCTCCACCGTTACCGATTCCGACGACGACATCATCGACGATAGCCTCACAAAACGCCGTCTTTGAACTTTCTTGTACACCTCCCACCTGTTCCGGTTCCGTGTAGATTTGTCTACAAGCAATTGATAGATGTGTGAATTGCAAATTTTGTGTGTAAAATTAAGCTATTGTAATAGAGTAAATTTTATTGGTTTTTAATTTTTCTTTGAACTTTATTTTTATTTATCTTAATAATGATGAATTGTAAATTTATCTTGATCTTCAAATGTATAACTATTAACCGCTTATTAAGGTAAGAGGCATCTTTGTGTTATTTCCAGTAACACCTCTTTAGTTTATGTTTATTTTGAAATGTATGAAAATTTGTGTTATTTTTAGCAACAAATATGAAAGTTTGTGTTATTTTTGTCAATTTTGCCTACTTGTAAATTTGACATACTTTTACACTATTTCTAAAAGTAATAAAATTAGATGATTTTTCTAAAAAAGATAGATTATGTAATTTTTTATATAAGAAAAAATTATCTGGACTATTAAATTACAGTGTGATGGTGGTATTTCATAGTTTTTTTTTCGGTGTACAACTTTTATAAAGAAAATTATAATAAATAGATGGAATAAAAACATTTAAATTGCATGTAGAATCTTTTTATACTTTTCATTGTAACACTAATAAAGTTTAAACATTAGACTCGAAAAGTAAAATCTTTATAGCTTTGTTTAAAATTGAATAGAGTATATTTTTTTTAAATTTACTATATATGTGGCAGAGTTGCTTCAACTCAACCATCGTTTCGTCGTGGCAGACATTTGTTGTTGAAATAATATCGGGTATGTCACTCTCCAACCGTTGAGATACACACTGTTGTCGAAAAACCAAGTTCGTAGATACTAACCAACCATGGGAAAGTGTTGCCAAAAAAGGCTTAGATTCATTGTTGGCTAATAAGAGTCTTCATTGCCAATAACTACTCAACTATGGCCATGTTCGTCACTTACATTATCCGGTTAGGCTAGTTTCTTCCATCCCCATTTCCATGGATATTTAGCCATGCCTGCCCTCTGTGGCAGCGTGGCAATATCATCTATGCCTAAGCAAGATTTTTTTAAGTGACGTTTACTGCTCGATTGAGAGCTAGTTTGTCCTTGACAAGAGCCAGTTTTATGAGATCCTTTTAAGGATTGGGATTTTGAGAAAGTATAGAATGCCAAAATAATATTAGTAATTGTTTAGTTTGTATATTAATGATTTCCTCAATACATGTATAAAACTATAAAGACGGGATTTGAGATGCTTACATGAAGAGTATAGGCTTAAAACATATACGGTCCCTTAAACTTGCGCAATTTTATCATTTAGACACTTCACCTTTGTTTTGGACCTATTGAATACCTCCAAATGTCCAAAATATATTTATTTTCCAAAGGAATGATAATGCAAGTTCCTCTTTTTTACATCAATATTCGAGATATTTTATCATAGAGTAACGCTAAATACCTCGTCTTAGCCAATATGCTCAACTCGCTCTTCCACCAATCTCGATTCTCTCTGCCAATCTCGATTCTTAGTGGCGGAAGACGATATCCCCAATTTCGATCCTTCGCGATTCTATCTTGTGTGCAACCAATAATTTTTCAATCGGTATGGTGTCGAAATTCATATGCGGACCCACAAACTGTCGGTTCTTGCTGAGGAAAGAACTTGTACATGATGTCATCAGACCGTAGGAACTTGCGAATTGGAATGCGGTGCGCCGCCGCTCAGGATCGCGCCGCCACTCGGGCTCACGTCGTCGATCGGGCTCGCGCCGCCTCTCTTTGCGAGCTTCCTCTCTGAGCTCCATGTGTCACTTCGAGTCCAGATTTGGCTGCCGCTCACAACCAGCTTCCTCTCTTCCCTCTAGGTGTCGTGCATGCTCCAAATCTAGCCGCACTGATGCGACCCCTGTCATGGATGCTAGCCAAGAGGACGACGCATTCACACTTCGCTCGGATGGCCCCATCCCTCGTGCCAGGACTCGAGCAATCCAAGACGCGACACGATCTCTCATGGCGCGCCTCTTCGTAGGCCACGGCACGCCCCTCGCCGCGTCGACGCACACAGCCTTGTGCGTCCTTGGCGTCGAGGAACCTCAACTCGGGCCAACGGGGACAACCTCCAACCCCTTGCCACCGTCGGACCCGAGCCTTGCACCGTGCCATGGATCGCTATTTGAGGTTCACGAGACCCTCTCGCCAGCGCCCTCGCCAGCGCCCGGGACCGTGCCATGACCTCGCCAGCGCCGAGACCCTGCCTCGCCAGCCTCGCGACAGCCTTGTCGTGACACTCCCGGCACGGTCACGGACGACCTATCCGTTTTTAGTACTTTTATGCATACTTTCTATTATGGAACATTACTATTGTTAGTTTTATGCATTTAGAAGGTTAATTATGGGCCTTGCGCCAACCACTTTTGGACCGCGTCGTTGGGCCTTAGCTTGCACGCTTGCCCTAGGCGCGCGCCGCCACTTTAGGGTTTTCTCTAGGTTTGATTCGGCCGTCTCTCTATATAAGAGAGCTTAGGCATATGTTTTCAAGTTGAGGTTTCTCCTTAATTCTATCCTTGTGCTTGCGCCGCACCCTCTATTTCTCAAACACTCGCAAAAGCTTTCGGTTTTCTCCATTGTTCGTCCAAATTCAACTCATTCAAAGCCTTCCGCCGCGTAATTGGAGACCCACTACTCAAGCCAACGATCGATCTGAAGCATCCCAAACGAGGGACGCATCACGCACCTAGTCTAGATCTGGAGCTCTCGATCGCTCCTCTGGCGGCCGCTCTGGCTCTAGATTTGGTGCCCTCTCTCACTTCTCCGACGACTGCACAAGGTGATCTCAACTATTTGAATATCTGAATCACACTCTCGGTCAGTATTTAACAATTTCTACCTACATTCTTTAATGTATGAGATGTTATTGAGGTAGTGATATTCAATATACATTAAGACTTTTATTCAAGGATTCTTCATTCTTTTGTTGTCATTTGTTGTTCTGCTTGTGATTTTTAGCTTGTTCTCATCTAATATAATTCTTGTTTGTTTCACATTTAATTACGATTCATTAAGACATGTCTAATTGGATGATTTATGCATTCTCTATAGACACAGAAGCTATGTTACCCTTAAACGTCTGGCTTGTAATCTCTATAGACAGAGAAGCTACTTGGATGATGTGTGTGGGTAAAATTTAACCATCATATTTTTCTATCAATCGCCATAATGATATTTTATTTATTACGCTTTTATTATCTTTTGGTATTTTCTTATAAAGTTAAATATGATGGTTATTCGACATAATGAAATATTTTATCTTAATGGAAAGACAAAATTTTTGCTTGTAGTGTGCTTCGGCCCTCTACTAGTATCCTTTTTTAGTTTGTTTTTAATTATTTTTCTAATATATTTAACCCCACATTTAAAATTAAAGATAAATAAATCCTAAATATATATTTAACACACTTTTTTGTTTTTTATTATTTTTTTTCTTTCTTTCATACGGATTGTTATTCGAATCATTTTTGGGTTAAATTTACCAGTTGAATGATTTATTTGGAACTTAAATACACAAATATTCTTTAAAAAATACAAATATAAACATCTGGTTATCCGACACGGATATTCGATCCGATCCGAGATGTACGGATCAGATATCCGAGTATATGTTCATCGAATACGAATATGGGTTTGGTAAAAAAAAATCCAAAAATATTCGATCCGATTAGGCTAATCGCATCGGATATCCGGTTATGAACACCCCTAATCACGCCTTTCTGCTCCTATCAGCTGAGGTGCCCCTAGGACTTGTGTGACCCTTTCCTCAAGGAACAATCATCATGAAACAAAAGAATAAATGTCATGAAGCAAAACAAAAAAATCAAAAAAACAATTATTATGGATTAAAAGGCACGAACTGTAAGAAGAACTATTATGTACATAAGATTAAAAGAGGTGAACCAAAAGAAAAACAATCATAAACTAAAAGACATGAAACCAAAATTAGAACTAGTATAATAAAAAAGACATGAACCATAAATTGAAATATGATTATAAGAACATGAACTAAATGAGCAAGTGTCATGGATCAAAAGACCTAAACAAAAGAACAATTATCATGAACCAAACGACAAGAACCATAAGAACTATTAAGAACCTATTCTTTTAAAAAGACGAACCAAAGAACAATTGTTTTATGCGGGAATATTAGCCTATGTGAGATTTGAACCTGAATCTATATGCATGTGCACATTGTTCTATCATTTGAGCTAATAAGCTTCCAAATGACAAAAATTGTATTAATAGTTAGTATTAAGTATTAACCCATGAACAAAAAATCATGAACCAATAGTATAATCATCTATCTATTAATAATAACTAAAGCAGTAGCAATTTCTGCCACCACGTTGCGTCACATCATCCCTATATTAAAATAATAATTTTAAATTGTTAGTTTGAATTTAAGAATATTAACAAAAATAATTGTATAAAAAATTTATCACCAAATAAACATTAAGATAAAATAATTGGGAAAAAAGATCGTGTATGTAATGTTATTTAAAATTATTAATTATTTTGTATATAAATTGTTTAAATAATAAATGTTTTTTGGGTTATAAAAGAAAAAACTTTTCCGTGCATCAATAATTCTTCTTATGAAATACATAATTTTTTATTAATAAATTTAATTCTTATTATATATATATAGATACTTAGTTAATTAAATGAATTGTTTTAATATAGAGTATTGTAGCATTATTCAGATAATATTTCGATAAAAATAATAAAATTAACATTAGAATTTCATGATAGAATAATTATTTCATTAAATAGGTGACATTATTCATATTTTTATTATCCTTAACATAGTCAATTGACTATTTTAATTAACTATGATTGTTTTATACTAAAGAGGAGGTTAAAATAATATATAAACGGTCTCGCATTGAACCAAGTCATCCATCTTTTTAAAATTAATCTAATTGGTAGAAATTTTATTGGATTATTTATAATTATTTTTATTAATATAATTAAATAAAACAATTAATATATTAGTTTTATTTTTGAATGAGATATTTTTTTGATAAGATAAGTATAATTTCTTAAAAATATCCTTACTTATATCAATTTTTAATAATTATTTTTGAAAATGAAAGTTTTTCGTAGATAAGATATATACTTATATGTATTTGTCTCTATCAATTTAATCAAAATTTAACAAATATTATTAAATAATACAATAATTCTATAAAAACTTTTGTATGGCACGAAAGCTAAGACTAGTTATGAACCTAAAGCCATAACACTGACTATTGTGAACATATCCATGAATTGTAACAACACTTATAATGAACTATATCATATAAATTTATGAAGCAATAAAAGACTTATTATGAACTAGACACAAATAATAATTACTATGAATCAAATAACATGAACCAATATAACACCTATTATAAACCTAACTACATAGCAGAATGAACCAACAAAAATAATAACTAAGAGATCCCAATATAAGTAGTAAAATCATCTAAGATAATGAGAAAGTGAAAGCATACATGCTACACAATTAATCATATCTAATCACTAGAACACTAAAAACTTGTGAAACATTAAGCAAATGAATGATCGTGCAAATAACAAGAAAGTTGATGTGTGGCCATTGGTCAAATGTATTGAAACAAACAAATATTCTCATAATAGACTCAAATCCGAAGCATCACATTTTCACATAATTGCAAAAATTAAAAAACTTCCAATCATAATCCTTTTCTTTACCAAATGTAACTACCTAATAAATAAAACTCTTAGCAATATGAGGTCAATTTAGTGCTTTATTAGTTCAGAATCCTCAAGACTCAAGCTATCTCTTACATCTTTCATTGATGATATAATAAAATTTGAACCTATGTGACTCTTCCAAGTAAACAAAGGAACATTGGCAAAAAAAATTGGGATGTAGATGTTATTGACTTTCTTGTAGAGCTAAGTAATTGAAAACAACTAGAAGAGGAAGAGCATAATGATTGAGTGAGTTTGGTATATGTTTTTATGAGTTTTGGTAGTGTGTGAGTTTTTAGGAGTCTTTGATTTCCGGATATTTTTAGCACCACATAGCCAAAAAAAATTCATGCCCTTTTGTTTTTACCAAGCCCCATTACAAACCGGCCGAATGGAAGCTTCTATGAAGTTTTTCATTGAGCCTAAGTTCTCTTGATGATTTTTGCTTGTTTTGACAAATCTTTGGTGGAGAGTTTGGTGATATAAGTTCCAATTTCTATGAGTTTTTGCATATAAGATTGATTTGAGAGATGAATTTATAGCCCAAACACATGAGAGTTGAGTGAAACACATTAGTCCTTGGTGAGGTTGGATTGTGGTTGCTTATGTCTATTGGTGCTTATATATGTGTGATGACGTTAATAGTCATTTGCTATTTTTGCTATGGTGTTGAAATTGCTTTTTAGATGAATGCTATTACTTGATGAGCATGATGTTTGGTTTTGGTTATTGTTTAGTGATTGCTTGAGGACAAGCAAGCTTAAGTATGGGGTATTTTGATGTTCATGTTTTTAGTATTGTTTTAGGTGTTTTTCTTAGGTTTTTTGGTTTAGTTTTAGTGTTAGTTTTGTTTGTTTTTGGATAAGTTTGCATATTTTGTCAAAAATATGGAAGCTACTCCGTTTTTGTGTTTTTCTTAGGTTTTTGAAGCGGAAAGGAGCATTTTGAGAGGAGTTATAGTCAAGTGGTGAATGGTGGAATGCATGGAGGAGAGAGAAGAATGAATACGCCTTGAAGATCCTATTGAAATCCAAAGAGAAGCTGTGAAGAGTGTACAAAAATCCAAGACAAAGAGCTCGTTACAGATCTGTGAGGGTCGGTACCGAGCTGAGCAACAAAGTTTTATCCGAGGAATTCAGCAAGAGTCTACCGACCTTGTGCAGGTCTTTACCGAGGTGGCCTGTATCGGTAGGCGGCGCCGACTTTCAGAAATTCTATCTTCTATCTCGTAATCTTTTTAGTTAGGAAAGTTTCTATCTTTTAGGACCCTTGTTAGATAGTTTCTCTTAGTATAAATACCCTCTTGCAATTCAAGTTAGAGAGAGAACTCGTTATTTTGGAGAAAAGTTTGGAATTTTTGGAGAGAGATTGGTGACTTCGACTGGTTCGGATCGAGAGAGAGAGAGAGAGAGAGAGAGAGAGAGAGAGAGAGAGAGAGAGAGAGAGAGTTGTTCTCTTGTGTTCATTGATTTCGAACTTGATTGTGTTTCAAAGACGAGATTTTTATAATTCAAGTAAGTTTTTTTCAATGTTTTCATTCAATCTAGTTGTTTGTTTTATTTCAATCACGAGTGATTAGTTTACTTTTCTAGGATTGGGGTTGAAACCCGACATAGTTATGCATGATTGAATGTGTGCGTTAAATGTTTTGATTGCCTTTTATCCTTTAAAATACTTGTTTTGTGCTTATACTTAGACGAAAGTTGAAGTAATTTGAGTTTATCACTTGATCGAAAGAGAAAATTGTGAACTTGAAAGTTGATAGTGTTCGATAACCAAAGTTTTGAGCTTTGGATTCAAAATAAGTAGAAAGTGAATTGATTTGTGAAAATTGATTGATTTGCTTGTTTAGGTCAACGAAAGTTGATAGATTTATCTTTAAAGCATGATATTTATCCTTTACACTAGTTCGTATGCATGATTATGTCGTGGTAAACCTTTATCCTAGTTGTTTTCGCATCTAAATTACCTTCGTTTTTACTCACGTACAAACTCGTTACTGAGGCACACATGTCGGTACCGAGCCTGCAGTTGATTCATCTTGTTTGTTTAGTTTTAGTAGAATCCCAGCATCGTTACCGACCTTGACAAGGTCGGTACCAAGGGCTGTCATAGCCTTGTTTGTTTCTATTTTGCTTTGTTTTCTTGCTTTCGTAGTTTAGTACTCAAACAACCTTGCTTCCCGTGGACGATTCTGACTTCGATATACTCAACGGGGTCTTGACTACAAATTTATTTGTTGTCGAGTAAATTGACCCTCAACATCTCTTCAACAAGTTTAGTAATGAGCATAAAGGCTTTGTTGTTCCGATGGAGAGCAGAACCTATGATTAGCTTTTTGGGTACTTTGACTCTCCCACTCTAGTCGTTGCTTTTCTTTCTATTACTTCAAAAGTAGCTGCTTCAGCTTCATCCACTCGAATTTTCGATATTCCTTTTTATTTCTCATCAAAGGAATGGCATCTTCTTTTGGAAATCCTAGCTATTTTTAGCATGATAGCGGGGAATCCCATTGTTATTACTCAAACAAGCATGAAACGTATGCTTGCATACTCTTCCATAGGTCAAATCGGATATGTAATTATTGGAATTATTGTTGGAGACTCAAATGATGGATATGCAAGCATGATAACTTATATGGTGTTCTATATCTTCATGAATCTAGGAACTTTTGCTTGCATTGTATCATTTGGTCTACATACCGGAACTGATAACATTCGAGATTATGCAGGATTATACACGAAAGATCCCTCTTTGGCCCTCTCTTTAGCACTATGTCTCTTATCCCTAGGAGGTCTTCCTCGACTAGCAGGTTTTTTCGGAAAACTCCATTCATTCTGGTTTGGATGGCAAGCAGGCCTATATTTCTTGGTTTCAATAGGGATCCTTACGAGCGTTGTTTCTACCTACTATTATCTAAAGATAATCAAGTTATTAATGATTGAACGAAATCTAGAAACAACCCCTCATGTGCAAAATTATAGAAGATCTCCTTTTAGATCAAAGAATTCCATCGAATTGAGTATGATTATATGTGTGATAGCATCTACTATACTGGGAATTTCAATGAACCCTATTATTACAATTGCTTAGGATACCCTTTTTTAGCTTCTAGAGTCTATTTCATCCCTCTTACTGACTGGAATCAAAGAATTAGTAGATCTGTTCCGCCCAAAATGGGAATGGGCTAGGATTATGAACTTATAATCTGTAATTTGATGATTGAGTCGATTCCATGATTATAAGTTCATTCCATATCGGACTAGGCCGGAAGAGGGTTATATAAATTCTGATTGTGAGAAGGGGTCATTCGAGCCTATCTAAATAAATAGTCTATTTCCATATGGATCCCTACGTACTTACATCCCATTTCGGATTAGGAATAGGCGTAATCAGACCTTCTTTTTACATATCTCTCGTTATTTGATTTGGGACTCTATTCATCTCTGTGGGCTTCTATTGAATCGAGAAATAAGTTTGATTGTCCATCTTTTATATATATATATATAAGTATAGGGCATCCTTCGGAAAATGAAAATCGAAGCAATTGGATGTCCGACTCAAGCCTACATGACCGATCAATAGCAATACTCCAACACTTTAGCATGTCCAATCAATGTTATCTCAATGGACACTTCAAGGCTATAATGCTTGCCTTGGGAAACATGTTTATTATCAAATGAAAGACAACGACAAGATCCATGACTACCTCCCACTTTGATATTTCCCATGTCAATTGATGAGGCGTGATGAATGTGAGACATTTTTCTCTGGTTTTTCAAATCTGGCAACAATCCTCGTTTTCTCAAAGCACTAAGGTACAACTCTTGTGCAACTGGAAGCTTACAATAGTTAGGATAAAACGATCCTTTTCCATCTTTTAGACCGTGTCTCCACATTCCTATGTAGCAACTTCCATTACTCCATGGACAACTGACGTTCCCTTCACCGAGATGAAAGATCTTCAGAAGTCTCAGAGCACCAAACGACCTGGCCCAATACAACTCGGTCCAAAACCAAACACAACTCCAAATCCTCGGAAAATTTGTACACAAAATAAGCTCACGCCATCCCACAAGCAAAGTTTTTCAAACTTGCACCGTAAGTAAAGTTATCAAACTTGCACCGCAAGTAAACATGACAAATTGTTTTTTCAAAATTTTCTTTAAATAGTACACCTCTCTCCTCATCTAATCTCCAAGCCACAACCAATCCACTGCCAACCTTATATGTAACTAAAACACCCATTTTAGCAATCGTAAGGATTGCCAGGCCCCTAGCTCCTTGGAGAACTACAAATGGAACAAACCTTTCAAGATTCAGCCTAGCTGCCTATTCTTTTGAATTCAATCTTCAAATGACCATCTTTTGTAACAACAACACTATGCGTAACACCAACAACCACCATCTTCACTAGTATGCCCATAGAAATGAGGTTTCCTTCGCTCTATAGTTCTATTCTAAGCATCTTAAATTATGCCATGTCAGCAAGGTTTCAAATTATATATGAGCATGAGTCTGTCGGGCAAGTTGTGTGACAAGTGGAGTAGGCTTAGGAACCATAAGATCAACTCTTAACAAGAGGAAAAAGCAAGCATCCACAAAGCAGCACACTCACTTAAATATGTCTACACCACGAGGGACAAGTTCAAGAAGAATAACCACACATGGAGCATAAGCAATTGCATGCGACTACAAATACAAACGATCTTATACTTGTAAGAACTTCAAGCAAATGCAAACAAACCGTAATTGCACATCCGCCAAAGAGAGCATGAAAATAACGGGAAAAATTAGCAAATTCAAAACAAGAGATAAGGAAAGGCATCAACCTAATGATATTTGAAAATAAACAAAAACCATAGCCTGTCCAAACCCGAACCTACAAAATCATGACCGAAGAAGAAAATTAACTTAGTGAAGACCGGAGAAGACGGGTTGAGATTTGGATCACCACGGATTCGCCCCCTCTGAAGATGGTTTCCTCCTCTTCCACCAACTTGTCACCGTGGTCACCCCTGACCCCTCATTGCTAGCGACCTTCTACAATCGCCCATGGTGTATGTTTTCGATCCCTTTGGTCAACAAAAGACGAAATCGGCCATCGCTATGCCAAAAATGTCCTTCCCTTTTCACCGTCATCGCAATCTTCTTGGTCTCATCATCCTCCAACTCGTATCAGCCTCCATTACAACACCCTCGTCGCTACCTTTTGAGAATTCCTTCTTCATATTACCAATAAGAAATCAATGAAGTCAAGATCACATAAGAAAAACCAAAATCAACAAATTAAAACCAAATGCAATTAAAAAAGCCATCCAAAAATTCGGTAAGAACATATTGAAGAAGAAGACAAAGCAACGTCAATAGGCTTTGATCCAGGATCCATTATGATTCATCTGGTTCTTGATTTCTTCATCCGTGGTAGAGATAAGGGGGGGAAGAGAGAGAGAGAGAGAGAGAGAGAGAGAGAGAGAGAGAGAGAGAGAGAGAGGTGATGGGAGAAATGAGGGAGGAGAGAGTAAAGATGAGGGACAAAACTAGCTTTGTGCCTTTGTACACAAGAAGATGGAAGTGAAGACTCGGGAGATAGCAAAGAGAGATAATAAGATGTGCACAATTTTCAAGGATAAATTATAGCTACAATGCAAAAACACGCGTTCATTTTTATAATAGTAAGTAGTATGGATTTGTAATTAATATTTTTCTGATACTATTATCTATTTTCCTTTTCATTAAGAAAAAACAATCTTTTAAGATAAAGATGAGATACTTTGTTCCATCACTATACATGAGATATACACCCCATCAATCTAGGAAAAACAATAGAATATGCAAAAACAACAATAAAGCTTCATTAGACGACAACACAACACTGATTAGTTAAAAAAAATCTAAGAACTTTCTCGTTGCATAGATACATTTTGAGCAATTAAAATCAGTAGTCCTCTACTATTAACATTTATATATCCACCATTCCTTCTCATAAAAATCCCTGAACTCACTAATTACCAATCATGTTTGGTTTTGTGAATGAGATTTCTAGAGAAATTCAAGCACAATAATCCAACAAAACTTAATAAACTACTTCAAATACTCAAAATCTAAGTAAATTTCTACTACAACCCTAAAATCAAACCCTAGTAAATTCAATTCATGCATACATTTTTTTGTTTCATTCATTCTCCTTAGATTTTATGAATTAAAAAGTGTGATATTTTCGAGTTTATGATGAATGTAGGGGTGGTGTAGTGAGATCAGAGATGAGTTGTGCTTGGGGGCCTCACCTACCCAACCTTGCTCGCTGCCACTGCCCCGCTCGCCGCCATCGCCCTACTCGTCGCCACATCTGGACGTTTGACCACCACCTCTGCACATTCCGTCGTTGGAAAACTGCTCAATCCGCCACCATCTTGCTCGAAATTTGTTGGGCAACTCGAATCCTCGAAATCGACTGAAAAATCGCCCTTTTCGCATAAATGACGGAGGAAGAAGAAAAGGAAGGGAAGCCCGCGGCTTTTAACCTAGGTGTATCGGTGTGCACCTATGTTAAGCGTATTGGTATGCTTGACTTAGGCGTACCGGTACGCTTTGTTCCGCCTCTGCTTTTTTATTTTTTTGTCCATTTTGCCCTTGTACGCTTAAAATAGGCGCACTAAATGGTACTTCTTATTTAGGCGCACCAGTTAGTGTCCATTTACTGAAAAATAGTGTCCAATTAACCGAATCGTTGCTTTATTGCTAGTTTGAGCCAATGATAATAGATAAACCCTAAAACAAATTGATTCTTCTATAGGTTGTTGATTTTCGCACACTTGAAATTTTATAAGCGCACACATATATGCGCGCAACAAGGATGCACGCGAAACGATATTTCGCGTAAGGGTAAAACGGTATTTAAGAAAATTACGGAGGTCTGGTGACATTTGATCACAACAAGGATGAGCGCGCAATGTCGTGTCGCTTGCAACGCTATCTCAAGCTAGCGTGCAACACTGTGGCGCGCGAAACGGGATTTCGTGCGAATTAAATGCCACAATTTGGAAAAAGTAGTCGTTGGACTAGCGCGAGCCCTCGTTGCGAGGTCCTCCAACGGTAAAATAATGGTCAAAACTTCCCCTATAAATTTACAATTTCGATTCTCATATTTGGCATACCTTCATTCCACATCATTGCCTAAAAATGTCGTCCGGAGAGGAAGAGACGTCATCGAGCGATTCTCATCCCGACGAGGAGGAAGATTCGTCATCAATCGATAATTTTATAGACGAAGATGAGGAAGATGTACCGGGAGATGGTTCCGATCCGAATCTGATGCATCAAACGAGCCAGAAAAGGTATTTTTCATAAAGATTTTTCTAAGTATAGTTAAAAATATGAATGTAGTATCTTGAAATTATAGTATTAGGATAGTGTAATTTATAATATTTTGAGACGCCATCGAGTGATTATCATCCCGACGAGGAGGAAGATTCATCATCAATCGATAGTTTTATGGAAGAATATGAGGAAGATGTCCCGGGAGAAGACTACGGAACCGTATCCGATGCATCAAGTGAGCCAAAAAAGGTATGTTTCATAAAGATTTTTCTAAGTATAGTTAAAAATATGAATGTAGTATCTTGAAATTACAATATTAGGATAGTGTAATTTATAATATTTTGTTTATAGATTTTGAATTCATAGGTTGTCGGAATAGATTTTTCTATTGTTTTCCACTACGATGGCTTGTGGAGTGACTTTAGAGAAATGCTTGATTAGGCTAGGCAAACTGCAGTTTCGAAGAATTTTGTACTATTCATAAAAAACTCAAATCAAAACAAGATCATACTCACTTGTGACCTAACCGGTATATATAGATGTGGCAAGAGGGCATTGTCTAGACCTGAAAATAGGAGCATTTATAAGCCACTTACCGATACTCCGACTAGGAAGTGTGGGTGTCCGTTTGAATTGAATAGGATGTGGATTATGGGAAAAAAATGGATGGGTCTTAACTGTAAAATGCGGACAACACAATCATCGTTTCCCCACTAGTTTGGTAGCTCATCCATATGCGGGCCGATTGACAACTAAGCAGAAGGAGTTTGTGAAACAGAATTTTCTATATCTAGCCACCCTGAAGATGGTACTTCAAGAGTTGAGGGCAAGGTACCCGGAAAATGTGACCTCAATTAAACAAATCTACAATATGAGGGAGAAGTTAATGCTTGAGGATTGTAGAGAAGACCGACGGTGACACAATGGTCTTTAGAGTTCTTGAAAGACCGATGCAATGAATGCCTTGTTTTTCGTCCACCCTATGAGTCTGTGCATGTTGAAGATGTTTCCTTATGTCTCATAATGGACTCCACATACAAGACTAATAGGTACGTTATTTTAATCTGTAATCGACTTGATTAGTATTTTTTGCAGTATAAATGTTTAAAATAACTTGTTTTTTAGGTATGCCATGCCTTTATTGGAGATGGTTGGCTTCACTTGCACCGAAAATACATTCAGCATCGGGTTTGCATTTATGTCAAATGAAGATGTTGTTAGTTATAGGTGGGTGTTAAGTCAATTGAAAGTCGTTTACGACGAGCTTGGAGTCCAAGTCAATGCAATCATGACAGATCGCGAGAAGGCTCTAATCAAGGCGATAAGAAAAGTTTTTAGGGACGGAGTACAACATTCGTTGTGTTGGGTGCACATCAGACACAAAATCCTAGCGTACGGCCTAAAGGTATTTGCTAACTCTGAAATTCCACATGAGTTGTCATGCGAGTTTGCAAACGCATGTTGGGTGCCATTTTTATCCACCACAGAGGCGACATTTGAAGAAAGGTATGCAGAATTGAAGAGATTGAAGATGGTGACCTACGCTTACTGCATTCGTGGAGAAGGTGTGGCTTAATCCATACAAGAAGAGTATAGTTCGTGCTTTGACCGATCATACCCTGCACTTCTAGAGGAGAACCTATAACACCCCTATTTTGCAACGATGGGTATTACCACCAGTGACCTCGGATTTTACCGTCCAAAGTCACCCAAGGCTATAAATAATTTAATGAGAATATAATTAAAGAAGAATTGACTAAAAGCGGAATTTTATTCATCGATAAGAACATTCGTTCACTACACTGAGAGTCGTTTTACAAATAATGTTGCAACGGAAAATAAAGGTCATATTAAAAGGTTAAAAAGGCGTACTGAAAATACAAGTATATTTCCTCAAGACAACTCATATGATGATGATTTGATTGGTTTAAAATAGAAGTGTTGGTGCACTATCTTCTGAATGTTTTGCTCTTTGAAAATTCAATCCTTCCTTCAATGTCGTCTTGCCTTGACCTTCTATCCTTGCATAACTCTTCTCGAACCTTCTAGACTTTGTCTTCAAAACTTCGGTGTGAAATTCATAGAGTCTGCCATTTGTCACAAAGGGCGAGAATACTAGGTAAAAATACGGAAATAGTGGAATTAGTCTAAGGAGACTAAGCAAGTGAGAATGGAAATTCTCAAGGGTAATATGGTAGTTTACAATAATCGAGAAATGTTAACGGGGTGTGTTTGAGATGTAGTTTCTTTATTTGGAGCTTTTAAGGATGGAAATGAGTAAATCTCGAGATAAGATAACTCTTAAACCGAAAGGAAGAACTACGAGATTGTAGAGCTTCTTAGAGTAGGAAGTATGTTGGGAACATTATTAATTCATACAAGTTTTGAAGGCCTCCCGCGCCCTTGTCGAACCTCAACCAATCTCACCTTATTTGGTGCTCCAGATCGGGGAGGTGGTCCGAAGGCGCTCAAGTACCAAGCCACCTTATCAAGCCCGAATAAGCATTCAAATTGGAAAGGCGATCTTTCAAGAACCGGGAGCCGGGTTGGTCTTCCAAGTTGTACTATTCCGACCCGGTTTTGGTTTCTTTTAGATGTGCTTTGGGACTTATCTTATGTCGTGATAAAACTTTCACTTACGTTAATGATATTTAAGAGTGGGGGGGGCATGAAAGGGCCGAGGTACACTTACGGGAACGAAGTTCCCGCACCTAGCTAGGGTGCACACATCCCTCCTCCGAGCAGGAGAAGACATTAGATCATGATCCTAAAAGTCACGAAATTAGCTAGACTTGGTGTCATACGACTTAATATATTATATAGAGGTGTTCGGATTAAGCCCACACCCCTTAATATTTAATCCATACCAATCTCGGAAAGAGATCTTAAACAAGCAAAGGCCACACAAACAAGCCTAGCAAAATAATACTACGAACATTATAATCGTAATAACGATAACAAGTGGGTCATTAATTTTAACAATCGATATTCCTAGATTCATTTATTTTTATCAAACAAGTTTTTCCCTACATCGAGAAATTTCACGAAACGAATTATCGAGGCTTCAAGGAGAAAATCTGCTTGCCTTGATTTGCATACGGTTTCTTTTCGAACGGTTCAGAATTAGACGACTTAGACGGATTCGAACCTTCGACCTAGTGATACGAGAGATAAGAGCGAATTTCTATTAAAATTCTTATCCCATTTAAAACTATTAATTTTTGTCTTATTTTCCTTTTACAAGAGAAAGATATGAAAGCTAAATTATTTTACTTAATAATTTAGGTGGGAATCTTATATAATAATAATCTTTGATTATTATTCACAAATGTAAGATTTTAAAATACTTTATAAAAATAAGGAAAAATGACTCAAAATAATCCCAAGTATCAACTTTCAACCAAAAATAATCCGAAGTTTGAAAATCACCACCAGCGATACGAACTACCGCAATATTAACCAAAAAACGATTTCAACTCATTTTCCGACGAGTTTTCTGGAGGAATCAATGATGTAGCGATCGCAAATCTGACATAACAACTTAATATTTTACGCTTATTTAAAATATATCTGATTACCACATCATTGATTCCTCCGGAAAACTCGTCAGAAAATGTGTTCGAATCGTTTTTGGTTAATATTGCAATAGTTCGTATAAGTGGTGGTGATTTTCAAAGTTCGGATTATTTTTGGTTGAAAGTTGATACTTGGGATTATTTTGAGTCATTTTTCCTAAAAAGGATTATATTTGTATGAAGTTTCATGCAAGAGTTGAAAATCCAATAATTCTCCTTTTTAAACTTACTACTAGTACTTATATAATTTGGTTAAGTCCATAATATTTCCCATGCTTCTTTATCAAGTTGAAGGTTATTAAAAATATTTTCCAAAATTATTCTTAAAGTCTTTAAGTTGACATGCAAGGTGAAAAGATTAAGTAAAGTCGTTTTAAACCATCAACAATTATTTATCTAGATTATTTAAGTCCATTAAAATTCTTATTAAAATACCTTATACAAAATATCTTACTACCATTATTTCAAAGCTTATAATAGGTTTAAAAGACATGCAAGTCTATTTTTTTTAAAGAGCTTGTTTCAACAAATCCTCTTATCTTATACTATTTCTTTTATAATAAAAGAAAAATGTGCCTAAGTTAATATAACTTTTCCAATATTTACTCCAAAAATGCTTAAAATATCATTCTTGCGAATAATAATATTCTTAGGAATTCAAATATGATTATTAAAATTATATTTCTCCTAGATGGTCATGCAAGTGAATTTAATCACATAAATTCCTTTTTAAAACTCACATGAGATATTTATTCAATTTAATTAATTAAATATAATATAATGTGAAAAATTATTTTATAAAAAATATATTAATTAAAATATGAGTCGAAAAATTATACCGAATGTAACGAGACGGGGTTTGGGCTCGGAAATCAAGATAGGCGAGTTGGGCTTCTTCGTTCTCTTTTACCTTTATTAAAATTGTGATGGGCTGTTTTTAGACATACGGGCCTAAAAATTCAGCCCAAAAGTAGCCCAAAATAAACCACAAGAACAAGCCCACTTCCTTTCTTCTTCCTTCCTTCTTCCTTTTCTTCTTTCTACGTATCCAGAAGAACGCCCAAGAGGGACAAGCAGCCATGGCGCCGGCGGTGGAGGGCAACGGCGACTGCCCCTGGGCGGCGACATCGATTGCGCGAGGACGGCGGCGGACCTGGACAGAGGTCGGTCCTGGGCAGAGATCGTCGGTGGTCGGCGACCAAGGAAGTGGAGAAAAGAATTTTGCGGATTTTTATTGAAAAAAATCAGATTTTGGCAAAAATCAATTTGGGACTTTTAGGCATGAACTCGAATGGAAATTGGGTTGAGAAGGGGAGGATTTTGTGTGTGAAAAAATAACCTTGCCTTTACCCCTATTTATGGAGGTGGATTGAAGCTTTGAGGCTCCTCCCATGGTGAGGCGGAGGAAACTTTTTCAAGTGAAGAAATTTTGATTGGATGAAGGGGTGGTGGTGCATGGAATTGATTGGGTGAAAGAGGATGTAAAGAGAAGGTGGTATTAGTGAAAAAGAGAGGTGGTAGCCATTTGATTCAACATACATCAAATCAGTCTGACAACTGATTTGATCAATTGGAAAGAAGAAGAAATAAGGAGATAAAAGGATTAAAAATCCTTAATGTGTAGATAAATTACCATAGCATAGCAGAAAAGGGAGTGAGTATTTGTTTGGAAAATGCCACGACTACTTTTGGAGCGTTGTTCCGGCCTATACACGACTACATTTCAAGGCAATGCCTAGGTAAGTTGGTAGACATGTTTTATGACTTGGCTGTTGACTTGAAGCAGGACACAATCGAGGAGGAGTGCCACGACTACTTTTGGAGGGAATGTCACGGTCTTCCATGCAAGCATCGAGTTGTAAAAGACGTCATAAGTAAAAAAAACCATCATGATGGACGAGATACATTCTTTTTGGCAGCAATTGGAATGGGATGACCTGAGCGACGATTAGCTTGCCCTTGCCTGCATACCCTTGACCATTTAAGACGTTACATGGACCACAATGGTGGCTAAATGAAACAATGGTGAGATGCCTAGAGACCAATTGTTTCAGATCACATCAGTGTACAACGATTCCAAGCATCCTGAAGACATAAACCTTATTGAGTCGATCCCTTACGAGACGCCAAATGGAGACAATAAGTATTCGACCACCTGGGATAAAACACACCATGAGCACGTGATGGATGAGTACGAGAGGGAGCAACAAAGACAAAGAGACAACGACAGTCGGAGCACAGAAAATACATCGGCGCCATCCCGATTACGCGGACGACCTAGAGGTTCTAGGAATAAGAAAGGGACTGGAGCAGTCTCGTCTCCTAGCACCGCACCTCCTCCTGCCATCCGCACGTCTCCTAGCACCGCTACCCTGACTGATGGAAACTACCGTGGCCCCGAGAAGAGCGTGGCCTGGCATGGGGTTAACTTTGGCATCGGGAATGTGGATAGTTTTGTATCTCCGTTCATTGATGATGCTAGAGACGTGATGGGAGACAGTCATTGTGGCTTTCGGTCCCTTGCTTGCGTATTGGGGAGGCCACAATCGGAGTATTACAATATTCGATGGGAGCTTCAGCGAGAATTGATGTAGAACAGAGATATTTATGACGTCTTGTTTCCTTGAGGCCTTACATCATTTGAAGAGTTCTTAGAGCAGATCGGCCATGTGGAGTCTCCTTGCTCGGACAAATATTGATTAGACATGCTGCTACACAACCTTTTTTCCACTTTTTATCAAGTGCCACTTGTGTTCTTATCGAGGGATAGAGGCTCCACACGTGCTTACCATTGCAGATTTTAGGGAACAATTAAGGATATGGAATACCGCCACCAGTCGCTGCTATCGCCCACGATTGTGAGAAATTTGTAATCATTTATATAAAGTTGTTTGTTTTTGTAGATCATTCTTAATTATATGCGACAACTCTCGACGAGGCTCGTGTCTTCCACGCATGTGCGGTCTATGGCTCGAGGGCCAGAATCTCCGCCATACGAGCCAAGGTCGCCTCATGTGTCATCGAGGGTATAAGAGGATCTCCATTGATAGGCACCCCGAAAATTTGGTGTATATCATGGAGGGTAATGGTCATCTCGCCCCACAGGAAGTGGAAGGTGTTGGTCTCGCGATACCGACGCTCCACAAATGCAGAAATGAGAATGTGGTCCGTCGAGCCATAAACCAGGCAGACTAGTCCGGTGAGACCACTTCGTTGGGCGAGGCCCCGCCAAGAATCGGGCCCTCCATGCATAAACAGTTAGAACTCGTTTACAGGTCTCAGGTTCCTAGACCACACTCTAACGACCTTAAGCCACTAAAAGAGGAAATAAAAGTTAGTTAGAAAATCTAAACATTGATTTAAAAAAAAATTAAATATTCGTAGTTTGGAAAAGTTTACGTACGATACGGTTGCTCCAAATCATGCGGCCACGTGTGTGGAATACGTCGTCAAGAGGCTACCGTCTACATGACCTCCCCGCTCGCCCTCAGCTGCGAGAGGGACCTTAGGAGCGGCTCCAGCTGGTGTAGGGGGAGGGGTGGATCCAACCGAGTGGGAGGAGGGGTGGGTCCAGCTGGTGCATGGGGAGGGGTGGGCCCAGCTGGAGCGAGAAGAGGGGCGGATCCAGCTGGAACGGGAGGAGAAGGAAATGGAAAAATGGATGTAAGTGGAGGAGCTGAGGATACCACCACGGATGTCATAGGATCGGTCAAAGAAGTATGTGGAGGACTAGAAAAGACCGGTGGAGGGCCATCGGTCGTGGGGGAGGCAAAATGGAGATGGTGGGCTCGGGTATATGTTAATCGTCAACTGACAAATCCTCCGTAGTACCCATAGGAGCATCAAAGTGTATGTCCTGCTCCGTTAAAAACTGATCGTTCTATGCGACGTCATCTAGTAAGCCATCCTGAAGAAGCTTGTGCGTAAAATCCACCTCCATCTCAACTGAGGAGTCCAAGCCTTATTGCTTTTATATATATAGTAGAGTTTACTTTGATGCCCACGAATACATTAATATCCTTGATTAGTGTACAATAGGTTAAAATGTCTCATATTCCTGATCGGAAAATAAAAAGTAAGAATAACGATATTTCACATTTTCATGAATATTTGAAACCTAACTATTCAAATGAAAATTATAAAATAATTTTACAATAGAAACGTTTTTTTTTTTGGTAAATTATCGTTTTTTCATTTGATTTTAGAAAAAAACAACAACTTAGGGTATATTTTTGGATTTTTGTTGATATTAGTAATGTTCGTAACATTGGAATTTGGAAGTAATTTTCCAATTAAGGTGGGAAAGCAGAAAAACCCTTCGGGCCCTCCCCAAATAACCACTTCATTTCTTCCTCTCTATCCCTATCCTCTAAGCCCTCGTGACATCACCACCACCCTAACAACGTCCATCTCCGTCGCACCTCCGCCGCCACCGTCGACTGTCTTCCATGAGCAACGGCTGGCCACTGCAATCAACGCCTCCTCCAACAATTCATCACTCATTCCCCACCTTGCTGTTCTATCTAAACCCTAATTTATAAATCTCAGTTTCACAGTCTTCGTCGATTTTCGAGGTTAGTCCATCCTCAACAACGATTTTCTTCACATAAATAGTGTACGAGTCTTTCGTTGTGATTTATTTTTGCTGAGGATGATTGTCGAAGGAGCGTATTGCTCCGAGTAAAGTGGTGGCAATGAAACTCAGAGATGCTGAGGTCCTTTGACAATCTCCGTTGGATTTGCAATTGTTGCATATTGGAAAATGATAATGTTTTTTTTTTTGCTTGCAATTTAACCGTATTACTTTTTTCTTTATGGATTACATATAATTTCAATTCCCATGGAACCCCTTACTCATGTACTGTCTCTTTCATTTCAGGATAATACCTTCGGTTTCTTGCGGATTTTTTGGTTTGTTGAAGTTGAGGGACATCATTATGCTGTTAGATTGCTGTTCATAGTAAAGGCTGTCTCCTAGACTCTTAGTGCTATCTTTTTGTTGTCTGCATTCTTCTTATTGTCTGTAAAGTAAGATTCAAGACTGTTAGTTTTTTCAAGCCACATACATCTTCAATTGGCTATTATCTATCGGCAAGAAGGTGAAATGGCAGTGGTTAAACAGGAGGTAGGCTGTACATTTATTCCATGAAACGCCTTATAATACCTTCGTTTATGCTCCTTCATTTTAGTATACTGCTCATATAATTTTATATTGAGTTTGGTCAATAGAAAATTCCTTTCTATGCTAGGGCCATTTCATTCATAAGGAGGCTTAGAAATGAACTGAGAAAGGGAAATCTTGTTCAGTAAAGGGAATTGGTTTGACTCTCATCCCTTTATTCTTATCTAAATCAGCCTACCAAGGAGTATCATCCACTATTACTTTTCACTTTCCTACAAAACCCTGACCAAATGCCCCTTACTGTTGAATTTTTTGTTTAAATTGTTGTTAGGTACTTTTTAATCCGGTTTATTGACAAGGATCATTATGTTCATGCTAATAGAGGATAACAATCATTGTTTGTGGACATCTAAAGGTGCATAATGTTAATAACTTGTGTTCATCGGTAAATCGTGTTGTGATGATAAGATTTTTTTCCCTAGAGTAAATTGAAATTTAATTCAGTGCTAAAAATGCAAACATACGTAGGCATACCTAGGCATTCTCTATATATAATCTTTAGATTAATTTTCCAATATGTCTATTGTTTACAAGAATATAACTGCTAAATGTGCTTTTGATGCCTGATAGCACTAGGTATAGTGTAGAACTGCAGAGCTATTACATATCATGATTTTTTTTTTTCTCTTTTCAAAATTCTGCTAGCTGTATCTGTTCATATTGACTTCATTCATACTCTTGTACATATAGATGAAGTCTTATGTCTGGCTTCAAACTGCTGATGGCTCAATACAACAAGTAGAGGAAGAAGTTGCTATGTTTTGCCCCATGATATGCCGAGAGATACTTCAAAAAGCTTCAGGATCTTCCAAGAACAATG
Source organism: Fallopia convolvulus (assembly GCA_964016875.1). NCBI lineage: Eukaryota > Viridiplantae > Streptophyta > Magnoliopsida > Caryophyllales > Polygonaceae > Fallopia > Fallopia convolvulus. Next base: position 51,633,346 of record OZ024731.1, on the reverse strand, counting down.
CTATTATACTTCCCGAGAGGGTTAATCCGTCTACACTTGGTTTGGTTCTGGATTATTGTCGTTTCCATCAATTACCTGGTCACTCCAATAAGGTTAGGAGATGTTGTTCTTCTGTAGTTTTGCTCTGTTACCCTTTTCTTATTCAATCTCAGCATGCAATATACCTGGTGTGTCTGGTTTTAGTAATAATTTAGTCCTACTAATTGCATGTTTAACGATAGACATGCAGAGGATTTTTAAAATTTGTGTGTCTGACTATTGGTGTGTTACGGTCTAATTATTCATTTATTAGGAGCGGAAGGCCTTTGATGAAAAGTTTATTCGACTAGACACTAAGAAGTTATGTGAGTTGACATCTGCTGCTGATAGTCTTCAATTAAAGCCTTTGGTTGATCTTACCAGTCGTTCACTCGCACGTATAATTGAAGGAAAAACTGCAGAGGAAATACGTGAGATCTTTAATTTGCCGGATGACTTGACAGAGGTTGTAATTACTTGCTGACCCAGATTGAACTTTTCATTAGTCATATTTCTTTTTGTTTTGACTGGATTTGGTTATGATAGGAAGAGAAGTTGGAACCCTTGAAAAACGTGACAGATGATCCTCGCATTCGGCTTTTGAATAGACTCTATGCTAGAAAGAGAAAAGAATTGAAGGAAAGGGGGAAGATGAAGGTGCTTAATTCTACATATCCCTCTATGCACTTATCTCTTTCATCACTGTAGTTGTCCTGCTTCCAATAATTCCTAATTATATATCTATCATAAAATTGGTAGATGCAAGGGCATATTTGTATCCACTTTTTTGATCAATTTGATAGCACCTATAACCTATTAGGATGGGTGGAGTAAGACTTTTATGGTGGAGATTGACTATATGGGCTTGTTTTCTGCATTCATTTGTCAAAGAGAAAAGTAGAAGAAAGCTTCATTATTTAAGTATGCTGACAATAACCGAAATGGATTCTCATACAATGTAAAGCTAGCATGTTTGCTCTACTCCAAATGACTTGGGAGTACTATGCAGTTCATATTATTTTTTTTTGCGTCTTCCAAACCCTTTAGGTTTTGACTTTTCCAAAGCTACTCGTTCCTGTTTCATACAAACATATTCAAGCAACATGTATATTAAATTCATTTACAATATGGTTTTTAATCTCTGAGCGTTTGAAAACAAGGCAATATAAACAAGTGAAAGTCACGATAAAAAGGTATTGTGGGGACTTAAAGAGCACCTGTTTTGGTTCATTCGTACAGTTTTGCACAATTGCACTTCAAAAAAGCATAAGGTGTACAGAGTGCAAAGGCTTTAATGCTGTCCAAATTCACATAAAGCATTTTTTCAACAGAACTGAAAATTAACCACTTCCATATGTGGTGTTCTTTTCATACATGACATTATTATTAAATGATATTGCCTTTGGCTCTGCGTGCTGCCCTTTTTATGAAAGAAACCTGCTGCAAAAGAGTTGTGTGCATTGCTAATTCTGCTTCTCTTTCTTCAGACTATTGAGGCTGAAGAAGAACTTGTGGATGAACGATCAGTTGATGATCTCCTATCATTTATAAATGGTGAAGATAAAGGTATGAGGATTATTGTGGATGTCAAATCTTTTCCACTTATGTGTTGCATTTTTTTTTATCAAACAAGACAAGAGAGGGTGAAACATATGCTTTGAGATTTGTGCATATTATGATATAATTCAGGTTGAAAATGATCTTGCAAGGTGTAGTTGTTTAGCCCTGTGCTGGTTTAATTATGATATGTATAAAGAATGCATGTTGATTTATTTGAACTATCTGCACTTGCTACAAGGAGTGTAAGCTTTTTTATTTGGATGCATATCAGTAATAAAAACTTGTGCATCTTGTAACATAGTTTGTGATATCCTTGGGTATCTGGGTGACATAGAAAAATCGCCACATTGCAAACATCCAGTGGCCCGCTGTGCTTAGTTTAAAAAAGCGCGCCTCGGGCGCGCCTAGGCGCGCCTGGGGCGCTAGGCGCAGGGTCCGGCGCCTCATAGGGGTCAGGCGCAGTGATATCCAAAAGGCGCGCGCCTTTTGCGCCTTTCCCCAAGGCGCCGAAGCGCCTGGGCGCGCCTAGGCGCGCCCAGGTGTCTATTGGCCGTTTTTTTTCTATATTCTAGTTTTTTAAAAGGCCCAATTGCTTTATTTTCTGTTAGCCACCCATTTTTAGGCCCAATTGTTTTAATAAAAATTAAAAACAAATTAAAACAAAAGGAAAAAGGGGATCTGATATCACAATAGACGATAGAAAGAGGAGTGAACCCTAGCTTTCCCCAAACCAAGCTTCAGCAGCCCCGCCAGCCTGCCCATTGGCCACCCGCCGCGCCACCTTGCCGTCGGCCGCGCCACTCCCCAAACCTTGCCAATCCTAGTTTTCTTTGCTTTATTACTTTTTTGTTATGGATTTATGTAGTTTGTGTTACTTATGGATGTTTACTTGTGTGTTTTAATAGTATATAGAACGAAGTTCCCTTTCCTTTCTCAATTTATGCATTTACAAGTCAAATATTATGTTGTTTTGAGTATAAAATATGGTGTAGAAATGATTTTAAAGGTTTTTGAGACTTTAGTGCGCCTTGTGTCCAAAAGGCGCGCGCCTTCGCCTTGCGCCTTGCGCCCAGGCTCCAGGGCCATTTGCGCCTTGGTGCGCCTTGTGCCTTTTAAAACTAAGCCGCTGTGTAATGGGACCTTCTCAAGAATAACACATCACTTAGTATTAACTTTTCAATGTGTTGTCCAAATTCTTACAACCTTTTTAAAGCACTTTGCAGACAGAATGGTATTGCACATGAAAAGAAAGTGATTGTAAGGATTTAAAAGGAAATTCCCACTTGAAAAGAAAGTGACCTGCTTTTTTTTTCCCCTTTGTTTTTATCTTATGAGGGATACCTATGATTACAGATTCCAAGGGTTCGAAAGCTGGGAAAAGTAAGAAAAAGAATCACAGAAAGAAAGACAATTTAAAAGTCTCTGCATCAAATAATGAAAATGGAAGTGTAAGGAAGGTGAGCTCTAGTCTTCTGGATATTATTTTGTATGTGATAAAATCTTGCTCCCTTACTATTTCTTTCAATAATTGTTTGTTTCTGGTGGTTATGTGACCTGTTAGGAGTGTGAAGGAACTCCAGCTTCTTCAGAAAATTGTGGTCATGTTGACAACTCAGTGTCCGTTGCCGGTCTAGAATTACAAGATCATGTACCTGGACCTCTGTCTCCTAAACCTGATTTCGATGATGGGGATCTTGATGATGAAATGGATCCTGAAATGAAAGAGCAGCTGGACAGGTTTGGATATTTTCTGAGAATTTTCATAAAAACAAAGTTCTTATGGGTTTCCTCATTTTGACTAGCTTGATTTTGTTAACAAACCGAAGAAGATGAATCAAAATTTTCATATTTGTGAGAGCAAAATAGATATGATAAAAATTTAGTTGGGCATTACCCAATCCAGTCTGCCTACCTCAATTTTCACTTTAGATATCGGGAATGGATATTGGCTTCTATAGCCTCATGAAAATTATTAATCTTCTACATCAATTGAGATAAATGCAAGTGAAACTCTGTAATCAAGAAACACAACGTCTAAACAGGTTGAGGTAGAAAAGTCCAGCACTCCCAAGAATAGGTTTAAAATATTGCTTCCTCTGCCATCAAATATCAATAAGACATTCTTTTATCATTGTAAAAGGGCTCCTTCCTGTGCTTTGACCCGCTGCAACATATCCTTCTTCATCCATGAATGATCGAAACTATGAGAAGTGTGGCAGTGGCTTTTTTGGATTAGTTTTTCATAAATTTGATGATATACTTGTCTTCAGATCAGACTACGAAGTAGATATTATCATATGACTTTGATATTGAGATACTTTTTTCTGTAATGTCTGTAGCAGAAGATATCCTAATCTTCAGCCCCTAAAGGCTTGTGATTTGGAGGAGGACCAAAATGTCTTGACAAAACCTTTATTTTTACTAATGCAGGGAGGTAGAAGACTTTGCTCGTCGATTGAACTCAGATTGGCCTGAGAGGGTGCAGGAACTCTTGTCATTAGGTCAAGGTAGAAGGGAAGCTCCAATTTGTACAAGGGGAAACAGTTCCGTACAGAGTTATACTAGTAAGTCTCCACGGTGTTGACGTGGTAAAACTTGCTAAACTTACTGATAATGATAGTTACATCTAAGGTGCTTCTCTTTCCTGTTTTACTATATTCTGGATAACCCACATATATGGGATTTGGCTAAGATATAATGTCTGGACTTTATGGTCCAATGGCTGCATTAAAGAGAGCCCTGGCTTATATCAATGAACTCATGACATTGCATTATGCAGAAATGTTTAATTAAATTCGTGAGAAAAAAATTAAGTTCTTATAAAGAAGGTTAGTTTGTGATGAGAGAAGTAAAGCCTTTTTCGGTGGTGTGATGATGATGCATTATAATATAGTTTTTAAAAAGATATCTTTGAAGGGATAAACCTTGAACTTCACACCCTCTTTACTACCAAACACAACTTTTTAATTTTAATATATTATGATAAATTACAAAAATTAATGTTTGTGTGGCCAAAAAAGCCCTAAGTAGCGCCTCTCAAAATAGTAGAACTATAAAATGCTAGAGCAACAGTTAGACCCTAACATATTCCACTGCCTACGAACATAGTTATTTACAGTCAAAAGATGCTGCAAAATTTCTATGAAAGATCACTTGGTTTATATCTGATTAGCTTCCCTTCGATACTACTATCTCTTGTTTCTTTCTTTTGCTTGGTTGAGGTGTCATAGTTATTGAAAAACAGAGACAAATAACTCTTAGTTCAGACCCCTCGTGGAAAAAGTTAAAATGTTGAATTTTCTTCTTTTAGTCCTCCTGAAGCATTTTATGCTCTAATTTCTGCCCTTTGTTTCTAAAAAAGGTGAATATAAATAACATTTAGTGTCTTTTTGATTCACAAATTGCAGATAAAGCGTTATATCAACAATACAATGAAGTAAAACCTTAGTAGCAGAGACAACACAGGCTGCACATTCTGTTTTGGTGTTTGCCCGGCTTCCAGTTGCAAATTTGCGCGCCAAGGAAGCTGTGATTTGAATGCATGATTCAGGTACACCCTTGCTTGCAAAGCCAGGTACGGAACTGATATACGTAGAACAGATGGTTTACTGAGTGTGCAGTAAGAACAACACGACCGTTGAAATTCAATGGGCATTATCCAATAATGCATGCTGGTTTTCATCTCTGCATTTGAAGAAAGCCAAAGATTTCCGGCGACAAGGGCTGAGTAAAGATCTGTGCATTTTTCTTCTTCTTTTCCCTCGTTTAGGTTTCTGTACTGGTTTTATAGTTTTCATTGGCTACGTGGACATTTTCTTTTCAAAGTCATGCCCATTGTATTTCATTGATGGTGTTGGTTTTGGTCTCTTAAGGTTTTGCTTGACCCGGTTATTATTCTCTTCTTCCTCGTGATCTTGAAGTTTTTTTTTTTTGGCCATGGAATAACATGTATTAGCACTCAGCAGTGTTTCTGGATAAAGGTTGAAAGGAGAGATTCTTATACGGTATGTTAATTAAGCTATTAAAACGTGACACCGATATAACATTTGATTGGAGGATTATTTGAACTTTTCAGTGTGGAATCTTATATATGAAGCAAACGCATTATAAATTAAAAAGTATAATATATGAAGCAACAACATCAGGGATTACAGTAGTAATAAGTAAAAATGTTGCAAGATAACTGGAGTTAATAGGCTAGTAGAATTAGCATATACTTCGTATTATTCATAATGTATAGCTACAACAGTCGTTTTGAAGAATCGTTGGAAATCGAATCTAAAATTGGAATCGTAAGTAATTTTATATAAATCTTTTAAGATCCTATTTAAACAAGTCTACCAATTTTATATAAATTACTCCATTATTTAAGCTTTTGGGCAAGGTTGAAGGTGGTGTGCAACTGTGCATTATAGATAAATGGGGATGAAGTATGTTCAAGTACGAGTTGAAAATAAGGGGGAAATAATGAAGCTGAAACTGGAATAAGATTATACTCGATGGAAGCCACAGATTATTTGAACTTTATATGTTTTGCCTCGCTAAGATCTCAATCAATGCTAATACGAACTTCGATGCTTGATGGCATGCTCTCTTGTTTATAGTTAATATCATTATTTCCCCCTTCTAACCTGTCCAATGTGGTAAATATAAATAAAATATATAACATGATCTGTATGCCAATTAACTTCAATAAAATATATAAGATGATCTGTATACCAATTAACCAGCTGACTAAGCTCGCAATTTTGAATCATTATCCAATCCTCTCCTTACTTTATACAGTACTACTTGATTAGCATAACAAAAAGGCGAGGAGGAAGCAACAAAACGTTGATATTATTCACCAAAATCCAAATCGCCCGACAACTGAAAAGGGGCGAAGAGAGAATGTGGATTTTTAGCAGAAAAGGGGCATCTGGATTTTCAAGTTCTTCAACAGCAGAGGAAGTTACTCACGGAATCGATGCAACCGGTGTCACTGCCATCGTCACTGGTCTCTCTCTTACTCTCACTTTTGTTTTCTTCTTTATTTGTTCTGAAAATTTTACTCGTCTTTCCGATCGAGTTTGCAGATATGGTTAATCAGTCAGCATTGACAACAATTCATGTAATCGATAGAATCATATATTCTAGTTGCTGCATAGCTCCCCACTTCATTGCAGGAGTACGTTTAAATTTGCAGCTCTTGAAAATGTCTGATTTAGTTGAACCTGTGTTGTTATCGGCCTTATGTAGTGTTTGGTTCAAATCTTGATATTGAATTGGGAAGAGGAATTTCGGTTTGGGATTGACTCAAGCCTTTATGTAGCGTCTTGGTAGCTGGATGAAGCATTACTTGAGATGTATGGCTGTTTAAATTAGGGCTTATTTGTTCTTTGGGTTCTTTGCCTGAAATGATTTGTGATGCTACTGATTGCAGGAGCATCAAGTGGAATAGGTGCAGAAACGACACGAGTTCTTGCTTTACGTGGAGCTCATGTTGTTATGGCAGTTAGGAATATGGCTGCTGGTGGGGAGGTTAAAGAGAGGATTGTCAAGGAAATTCCTACTGCTAAGATTGATACCATGGAATTGGATGTCAGTTCAATTGCATCTGTCAGAAAATTTGCATCAGATTACAAGTCCTCCAAGCTTCCGCTGAACCTTCTTATGTAAGTAAGCATTCGAGTATTCATTTCCATATTCATTATTTTGCATCTTATCAATAAAAATTGTCAATTATCTTTTAATAGAGCATTTAGGGTTTTAAGGAAACCAAGAGTTAAGCTCATGCTTTTATGTATTTAGTGCAGGCTTGACATGGTTCCTCACTCTTTCACCTTTATATTATGTTTATTTTCTCTTCCTATCTTTTCAAGATTTTAGCTTATTGCTCATCTAGCTGGTTAACTATACAAACTTATTAGTTTTGCCTTTGTAATTACAAGAAACAATGCAGGAGTAATGGCAATGCCATTCACGCTCTCCAAAGATGGGATAGAACTGCAATTTGCTACAAACCACTTGGGTAAATGACACACTATATTGCCAGTAGCTCAGTAGTTGAAGTTCTTAAATTGAATGATATATGTATCCTTATGTTGATGAGGCCATATTTTTTTTTATCATATCCTCTTTTGTTGCCCCATTAGAAGGGATTTTTAATGTATGTGATACATTGCTATAGTTTGCTATATTATCTTATCATTAAACTTTGCTTCCTCATTTCCCTTGTAGGTCATTTTCTTTTAACACACCTTCTGCTGGATAACATGAAGAAGACAGCCCAAGAAACTGGCAGAGAAGGAAGGATTGTCAATGTTTCGTCAGAAGCTCATCGCATTGCATACCGTGAAGGAATAATTTTTGACAGACTCAATGATCAATCAGGGTAATTACTAATTTATCATCTCCTGTAATGGGCTTGGTTTAAATGAAGAAGATTTGTTTTTCTGAATCATTCATTTTTTATGCATAGTATTCATATGAATCATATTCACAAGTTTCCTTGTTCACAAACTGAGCTATCTTTCATAATATGCAGTAAATTGACTGACCATACGAGAAATATTGACCCACTGCACTATCTACACCAACAATATCTTCTACATTTGCAGTATATTTAACTACAATATAAGAAAAGTGGTGGAGCATAGATGTGAATCATGTCCAACCTTTTTAGATTTGTAATTGATTCTTGAGCATCTTAGGTTTTTTGTCCAAAGGTCGCCAAGTTTTTCACTACATATAATGACATGGCTATTTAAAATAATCACCATCAAATCCTTAGTCGTAATTAGGAGACAATCAACTCGAATGTGCACTGTAAAAGTAAAAGAGTGGCCAATGAAAGTGTCAAAAGCTCTACCTTATTTTGTAATGAAAACAAGATTGAATTTTTTGAAGAGAATTGAAGAAAGAAGACAAATCTACTTGCATTTTACAGAGGATTTGCAATGATCTGAGGATCAGCCTTGAAATAAGGCATGCCAATTTAGATTCTGACAGATGAATAAAACAAAGTTGATAGTTTTTTAATTATCTTTTTTTTTTGGTAGAAAGTTTTTTAATTATCTATATTCATCATCCTGATGGGACAAAATTTTTTCAGCATTAGGAGACATACCTAATTGTTAGAATCGTTAGAAGCCTGAGGGTGGTGTGGTTAACTCAGTTCATGTGAAAATTTAGGAAAATTACATTTTAATTTTCACCACCTCTCTATGACATGGTTTTTGTATTATTGCTTTAAAAGAGGGTTGAATCTACATGACTACCCAAATACCTAAGTTACTGTTTCATTGGATGATGTGTAGGTACAGCAGCTGGGGTGCATATGGACAATCAAAGCTTGCTAACGTTTTGCATGCTAATGAACTAGCTCAGAAATTGAAGGTAATCACTTTCTTGTTTATTGATGGTTAATTCTTAAGAGTGGAATTTTGGTTGGTCAGAATCAAAACCTGTTCCTGCAATTTATCTTGTATCTAAATGAGATTCCAGATAAGCATAGGGTTTTGTTCACTCAAAGAAAACTGAAACATGCAGTAAAACTCCAAGTATATTCAGTTTAACACCAATGTTTTCATTCAGACATAGTTGTAGGTTACATAAATGTGTGAGCGTAGTAGTTTCTTGTACCGTGGTGAAGAAACATAGAATGTGACCAACCGATTAATATGTTCTAAGCATTTACAGATTTACTACACACTGTGTCTTTTATTAGAGATGTTTTCCTCTGTTCCTTAAATTACTCTACAATGTGCTATTGTTATAATTTTCACCTTTTTTTTTTCGGTGAACAGGACGACGGTGTTAATATAACTGCAAACTCTCTTCATCCAGGACTAATAGCTACGAACCTTTTCCGCTACAACAAGTTTCTCAATGGTCAGCGCTTGTTTTGATAGTCTGCAATAATCTTATAATCATCTTACAGTCGAGTATGCACATAATGCATCACTGCTTTTTGACTTTTGTTCATTTGATTAGGTTTGATCAAGTGTGGCGGAAAAAGTAAAGAAGCGAACAATTTTTTCATCTTTTTTAGCTCTTGAATCATCTCTCTTTCTTAGTAACATTTTTCCTAAATTTGCTTCACTAGGTGTATTGGAAACAGTGGCCAGATTTACATTGAAAAGCATTCCTCAGGTTCGATCCGTTATTCCATGCATAATTTATCAGCATCATTTGTTATAGACAGATGTAGGGCTCAAGTTTTTCCATGATCTAAATACATATTTATGCTAAATGCTAGTAAGTTGGTTTTAGAGCCACAGACGAAGTAGATTTTTCTTCAAAGCTCATGGCTAACACGGTACAACCGTACAAGCTTTGCATGATACTATGTCATCAAGATCAACAAATAGCCTTTCACCTGGCTAACAAACATATGATTATAAAGAGTGTGTTAAGATCAACAAGGCTTTCATATTAGTCATTAACACGCACCTTATGAGTTACCTTATCAAGTCTTATAGGCACTGCTTACAACATCCTTGTGTTACCAAACATATAATTGCATAGTTTTTTTGTTTGTATAGATCTCAATTATTTATAGTAAACCCCACACGGATCCAATCCATGATCAAGTCTGTGTTTTTCTAAGTATGAGACGTAGGGTTTGTTTGGAATGGCACAATTATTATTTATATTGTCCTTGTAATGACATTGTAACAACATTATAACAACGATTCTATGTGCCAAACGAACCCTGTGAATCTTATCAGCAAATTTCTTGCAGGGAGCTGCAACGACATGCTACATAGCTCTACACCCAGAACTGAAGGGCGTGAGTGGAGAGTACTTCAATAACAGCAACCTGGCTAAGCCTTCACTCAAGGCTCAAGACACCGAATTGGCCCGAAAACTCTGGGAATTCAGCATGAATTTGATCAATGCTAAACACAAATGATTTTGCATTTATGACAAGATTAAAAGCTATGGATTGGGAATTTGTATTGCCGTACGTTTTTTATCTGTTGGAGTGGTACTCCTTTTTTTATAAGGTAAAATTTAGGATTTTTGAGAGCAAACTGCAAACATTTATACTAGTTTTTTGAGACTCTGGTTAATATAGAAAAAATCTTGTTCTTCAAGCATTTTTTTGTACAAGTAAAGAATTGGGATGTTTAGCTCTTGTCTCTTGATAAGCTTTTCCTAAGCACCAACTTGATAACAAAATCGCCGGCAGCAATATATCAAATATTGAATTGGCTTCAACATCAGTTACAAAAATGATTTATTGTGCTTTCAAATCATATTGTTATACTAAAATAAATTCTGGAAAACGAATGATGATTGATGACGCAGATGATGATCTAAAAATCTGTAATAAGATTACTTAGCTGTACTGATAATTGCTCAACATGAAGTAGTTATTAAGATTTAAGCACGTACTCAAACAGTAGTATATTTCAGGTTAATTAACATATATAGCAAGCTAATAATTTCCATCCGATCTAAAAATGAAGCATAACAATCGCTCGCTCTCGTGGCTATGCCTGGTGGTGGTGGTGGCGGCGGCTCTGCTCGTTTCGGAGATGCAACTAGCCGAGGCAGCCCAAAAATGCAACCCGAAAGAGATCAAGAAGGCCTGCAAGAAGGCATTCTTCAGCCCCTTCACAAACGAAAAACCGTCGCCCAAGTGTTGCGCGAAGCTGAAGGAGAGGAAGGAGTGCCATTGCAGCTACATGAAGGACCCTAAATACAGGACGGTCATCGAGTCTCCTAGAGGTCAGGGGATTGCCAGACATTGTGGTCTGTTCAGGCCTAGGTGTTAATTGATGATTACAATAATTAACACTAATATTGTGTCTGTGTGTGCTTGTGTTGGTTGTTTGTTTGATATTGATTGATTGATTGTTGTCGTCTATCATGTTTTGAAATGATCAACTATTGTATGTTCTGTCGTGATTTTAATTTTATTCCTTGAATGGTACTTTTTTGGGTTGGTGGATTTTTTTTTTTTTTTGATTTGATAAGATTTAGGGTAGTTCAAGTACTACTTGGACTAGCCTAAAGCACTCGCAAACGGATGAGAATCCTTGGCGCTCGAATCTGAGACCTCTTGCACATTGGCAAGATGCTCAACCGTTGAGCCATGTGCACATGCACTTTTGGGTTCGTGGATGATGATACATCATGCATGCTCTAGAAATATTAAGAGAATTTTATTTTAATAACTTTCAATTTTTGTCTTTTTTTGGGGGTTTGGAAAAAAAAAACATATCTCTTGGTATCATTGAGGTTTTGATTTTTTTTATTGACGCCTCTATTTAGTACAAATTAGTAGTTAAATTAAAACTCACCAAATTCATAATCGAACTATCTCAATTTGAATTTATAAACAATCTTCTAAACAACACTTTAAAATTCAAAATGATGTGATTTTGATTATGAATTTGAGTATTTTAAAAGTTGAATCCTACTAATTTAAGAACGAGGAACACAATGATGTGTTTGAATTTAACTAATTTGAACCAAAGAGAGACATCGCCAAAAAAAGCTAAAATCTTAAGAGTACCAAGATGAATAAGTTTTTTTTCTAAAACACAAAAAAAATATTTAGGGGTACCAAAAAATTCCCAAATAATAATGTTTCATCTCATGAGGTACGTTTATTTGCAAAGTTTTAGTTCCTCGCAATCATTTCGCTCATTTCTGATCATCTTGTTTTATTATGTCGGAAGGTTTTAAGTTCGTTCCTACTCTTCACTCATCATCATCATCCTTCCTTTCATCAATCGAGCCAATAAATATAAATTGGTTTATCTAATTCGTGGTCATTGCCAACTGAATAACAAGTCTAGAGTTTTCCATCGAAGATGGTTTCTTTATTATCAAAGGAAAAATACCATTTTATTTAACTTCAAATCTCAAGGAATATCGGGACTTTTTAATAATCAAACTCTCTAAAAAAACATGATCTAAAATACTTTATATTATATGTATCCATACAATCTACGAAGTTGAGCTTATTAGTAAATTGATTTATCTAATTCGTGGTCATTGCCAATTGAATAACAAGTCTAGAGTTTTCCATCAAAGATGGTTTCTTTATTATCAAAGGAAAAAATACCATTTTATTTAAATTCAAATCTCAAGGAATATCGGGACTTTTTAATAATCAAACTCTCTAATAAAAAACATGATCTAAAATACTTTATATTATATGTATCCATACAATCTACGAAGTTGAGCTTATTAGCTTATTAGTATATTATATGTATCCATACAATCCCGCTCATAGTAGGAACTATGAACGATGTTGGGGTTTGGAGTTTTGCCATGTATCGGGTTCAGTTTTGTGGGAGACGATATGGCGGGATCCAATCCGGATCATGTCGATCTCGGCCATTGGTGTGGACTATCCCACAAGTCAGAGTCGTCCCAGAGTTCCGAGGTCGCGGCCCACAACATATCTCGATCGGATTATTTTAAATATACTATGAGATCTCTTATATAATAAGATTTCTTATAAAAGCGGAAAATAAAACAAACTAACCTAAAAAAGAAAATAATACAAGATCTTTTATAATCAAGATTTTTTACATAAAATAAAAAAAATTAAAAAAAAAGATTTTCTACTCGAGATTGGCTCAACCAAATTAGGATAGAATCCTTGATCTTCTAGGGTTCATGGGTGCTTTTGGCATGGGTACATGGGTGTGGGAACGCGCGCGACGATGATGTTTCAGCCCTTTGGAGGGGTAAACAAAGTCTGATTTGGGTGAATTTTATATCTCTGGACTCATATCGAAAAGATCTACAATATGTTGGAAGAAAATTGCAGAAAAAAGAATTTTTGGGTCAAAATGTAGGCAGAAGTTGAGGCTGGTTTTTAGAGTTTTTTTGTGAAAAAACGGAGAAGAGATACCTCGTAGAAGAGAGCCGTTTGCGCTATGATACCAAATGATGCTACCTTACTCTAGTTCGAGTCTGTAGGGGCGGATCTAGGCTTGAAACACTCGGATATTCTCCGGATAATTACAATAGGGATAAGTACGAAATCTAGGCTTGAAACACCCTGCAACAACCCTTTCTCCAAGCACGGCTCAACCATTGTACAACACCCCACAAATCTTCCATAGGAATTGTGCATATACTAATATTGAAAACGGAACCTACCTACCACTTCCCATCTTCATCTTGGATCACCCCTAATACAGTCGCTACATCCCCGTCGTTATTTGAATCATCAATGTTTAGCTTCACCAAGCCTTGTCGCGGGCGCTCCCATAGGATATATCACTCCTCCATGCTAGTTACAACACGAGAAATGTTGGTAGGCTTCAAAACGTCATTGTAACTTGCACATATTGAATAAGATAATGAGCCCTATCTCTTGATTAAAAGCAAAGGAGTGATACCATTTCCAAAGCAACCACAAAGCACTTGTGAAAAGATGAGCCCAATTGACGCCATCACCATGTGTGGCGGAAGAAAAGATACTAACACATAACCAAACAGCAAAATCGAAATCATAGATAACTTCCCTATAAAGAGGAGGGTGAAGATCTTCCCAAACACGGTTCGTAATAGGACAATCGCATAAGAGATGGATCAATGAGTCCTCTTGGGCTGAAAAGCGAGAACACATAGCATTAATCGCCATATGCCGTCTAAGTTGCTCCTAATTTGTAAGAAAAACTTCCTTGATCAGGATTCACAAGAAAAGGCGGGGCCTTTCAGCCACCGAAAGCTTCCACAAAGCTCAATAGGTCACCATGTCCATGCAAACATATTCTTGATGATCGGTCAAAAAATGATAAGCGGAAGAAACAAAATATACCCCTGAAGATGGAGCCCAACTCAGAGTGTCTGGCTTGTTAATATATTCCTTGACTACAACTAAGCCTAAAATATAGCAACACAAAAGAGGGCAGAACATGTTGGAAGATCTTCCTATCTGAACCCGCACCCGAGATTTAAAAATCGTGCACCACATGATGCAAAGAATTCACATGAGTCTTGGCACTAGAAAAGTCCAACAAACACTCATAACCAAGCCATCTATCTAACCAAATACTAATAGTAAGACCATTCCCGATGCACCATATAGAACCCAACACTACAACATTGTTCATCCCCTTTTTATGGCTCCTCCAAATATACGAATGATTCGCCCAATCATTTAGGGAAGTATGAGCATACTTAATTCTTAACACCTCAATCCATAACTTTCCGCTCTTCGTGAGAAATTTCCATCCATTTTTCCCAACCAATGCTAAGTTCAAATCACCCATTAAACGAACACCAAGACCACCCACCTCCTTGGATTTGCACACATCCTCCAAAAAATAAAATGTAGGCGGCGAGCTTCTTTTTACATAACAGTCTTAGCCAAGGTTAATATGCCTGCAATGTATAGAAAGCGGCTCTACTAACCCCTCAAACTTGTTGTGAACTTCTTTAACAAGGGATCAAAGGTCCGTGAACCCCTTAATCAATGTCGTGAGAACGATATAATGCAAACTTAACACAAAACCAAAGCAACCCCCATGCTAGAGAGACATACATGTTGATAAGGGTTTAATGATTTGGTTAACAAATCTGCAAGCTACAAATTCAAGGGCATGTACAAAAACAACCCTTTCCCCAGGCACGGCTCAACCATTGTACAACACCCCACAAATCTTCCGTAGGAATTGTGCATATACCAACATTGAAAACAAAGCCTACCTAGCACTTCCCATCTTCATCCTGGATCACTCCTACTACAGTCGCTTCATCCCCATCGTTAATTGAATCATCAATGATTAGCTTCACCAAGCCTTGTCGCGGGCGCTCCCATAAGATATATCGCTCCTCCATGCTAGTTACAACACGAGAAATGTTGGTGGGCTTCAAAATGTCATTGTAACTTGCGCATATTGAATAAGATAATGAGCCCTATCTCTTGATTAAAAACAAAGGAGTGATACCATTTCCAAAGCAACCACAAAGCACTTGTGAAAGATGAGCCCAACTGACATCATCACCATCTGTGGCGGAAGAAAAGATACTGACACATAACCAAAATCGAAAGCATAGATAACTTCCCTATAAAGAGGAGGGTGAAGATCTTCCCAAACACGGTTTGCAAGCCTCTAGTGCTCGTAAGGACGAGGGTGGGGCGAGGTTTAAAGATAAGAGATGTCGGATCTAAGAGAGGACAAACTAGAGGGAAAGAGGTTGGAAAAGATGGTGATGTCGTACCAAACAAGGAGGAACTCTCGACTCTACTTTAATTGGCTAAACTTGATGTGCATAATATGAGTCCTGAGTGCCCTTTATATACAGAAGCAAACTCAAAACCCCAGGTTACAAATTAGGGAATCAGATTGGGCAAATCAATCAAGGCCCACATCTAAAAAACCCATAAATCTAATATAGAAACTACTAAAAGCGGAAAGGTGCAAACTAAAACCCTAATGACCAAATGGGTCTGATTCTAGCATAATGGGCCGGTCTCTTAAACATAAAAGAAAATACACCCAAAAATAGTAAAGATGAAAATAAAACTGATGGAATTAGAAATAATATAAATATTAAATAAAAAAACTAAGTCATGTGCCAAGGGGGTCACCAAGGCCTAGGGAGACTCGAGCTAGCCGGGATCAAGTCCAAGCTAGGGAAGGGTTGCATCACTAAGCCAAGTCCGTTGCCAAAACAACTCAATCTATAGTGTCTTGAAGCATTACGAGTCAAGATCCCTCAGACATCGTCACCAAATGCCAAGTTCTCGTCATTGTCGTGTCGAGCGTGCCCATCGTTATGCCGCCATTCCCCATCAGCACGCCCTTGCTCTCAGATGTGCCTTGCATTACAAGCCATGCCCTAGGTACCGCCTTCACTACGGGCCCTTGGCACGCAAGCCTCGCACCAGCACTACTCGAATTTGAGTCCTTCGCGCCTTGACGTGCACACCACGATGTCCCCGAGTGAATGCGCCCTTACACTGACCTTCCTCGGCACACTTGACATGCAATCAAGTCTCTCTTGGCTTGCGATCCAAGGCATCCAGCGCACCTTTCCAAGCTTAACCGATTTTCCTATATTTTAGAGAGTTAGTTAGAGTCTGTTCAGGTTATTACATATTTTTTAAAAGTCTATCTCTTCCTAGATTTACTCTTCCAAAAATCCTATCTTTAATAATTAATGCATTATATCTTTCTGTTTGGTTTAGGTGTGAGTCAATGTTGTCCACTTAACTTAGCCTAAGATTTTTAGGATTTTTAGATATCTTCTATCTTTAAGCAAGTTTCTATCTTTAAGTCTTCTAGATAGATTAGGACTAGTTTAGTATTGTATAAACCTTTGCTTGTAATCATTATTATTTATGTTCAATTTAATCCAAGTTAAAGTTCATTGAGTCAAGATTCTTCTCCTTGCTTGGGTTTGGGTGTCACCAAAATATTTCTATCTTTCTTTTGTTTGTTTGAATAACACCAAAACAATTCTCCTTGAGACTCAACGCTTTGAGTCCGAACGCTTGAGTGAGACCGTAATTGAGGTTCTCACGTCGCCAACACTCACACCACCAACGTCGCTTTACCCTTGTTTCGTTGCTTCGGTTGCAAGGTTGGCCTAACCGAGTCACTAGCTAGACATGATTCGATCAAAGGTTGTGTTGAACATCCTTGGTTTGAACCTCGCTCGGATTGAACCTCAAGACACTAGGTTTCATGCAAGATATCTAGGATTCCACCCTAGATTTCCACGTTGTCTAGGACTCGAAGTGTTCACTTGTCATCCAAGACAAGACCCTACCCACTTTAGGCGATACAACACCCTTCATGGAGTCGGAACGCATCATTGTGGTTGGGTACATCCTTTTATCATTTCAATTACCAATAAATAATTGTATTAGATTATTCTAGTCAATCAAATTACTCATTTCTATAAATAAAATCTCAAGAATATAAAAAAACAAATGGTCTTTCTAACATATATCTTAAGGGCATATGGTAAGAAGTCTACTTTTAGAAAGTAAAGCCCGAAAAGAAAATGCATAAACTCTAAGAAAAGAAATTAAAATATCTAAATAAATATAAATCTAGCAACATCTTTCTAAAATATATGTTTTTTAATCGGTTGGAATGGGCTGGTTCCGATTGTTTCGGTTTCAAACGTTTCGAGTCCGGGTCTAAGTTGGGTATTGTGACACATCAGATATGATTGGATCGGTTCAGTTTGGATATTCATTTCATCATATTAAGTTGGGTTATTGGATCAAGTTAGGGTCAATTATTTCAAATTTTGGGTTGGTCAGAATTTCACCGGGTCAGATTTCAGTAAGATCGGATTTCGGGTAGCACCAAATGCTAGGAACGACATTAATGAGACAGATTTTATCGCTCTCGATCTTAACCATAATCACCAACTAATCACCACAAAGAATATTTACCCACGAGAGAAATAAATCATCAGAGTCACTAATAACAAAACCAAAGGTAGAAGGTCTAGACATGCTTTTATCACACAATCAAAGTTAATTTTTATGATGGTTGGGGTTGGTCCATTTAATGTTCTTGCATTTTCTTCTAGGTTGGTTTTTGATCCTTCTACTATGGTTAATTTTTTAGGATTCCTCCTCCATCGCTATTTTTTTCGAGTTCCAATCCTTTAATTGTTTTTAGAAGAACCACACCATGTCTTTTAGTTCATCCGTATGATGATTATGGAAGATCTTTTTGTTCCATTGATACCAGATGCAACACTAGAGTAATGCCATGTTTTTGAAATCAATTTTCATTAATTTTCCATTCAAATATTCAAGTATCTAGGTTGGTCTAAGATTGGTTGGTACTGTTTTTTATTATCTGTAGTATCTTTTTGTGTGTTTGTGAAATTATGACAATTGTTTAGGAGCAACGAAATAGGATATGTTCAAGGTCCTCGTAGGGGAGATGGCCGGTAGTGAAGCGACGAGTGTGTCTTTCAAAAAGTCTTGCTTTTGTTGGTAATCTGTTATTTACAATTTTTCAAACAAAGTTTTTGGCTTTATGTGGGATATTTAGTTTCCAAATCCACTTGAGGCCCTTTTAGATTTCCTCTTTGTTTTCATGACCATTTAACAACAAAGTTTGTGGAAACCAACCATTCCTATTGGATCTCCAATATAATTGATCATGGATCACGTGGTCAGGATCAGAGTGTTGATTATTTGGGTTACACCGACTATTTCTAAGACTTTACCGGGTTTTTATTCCAACTTTTCCCGCCAATTAGGAAATCTGCCACCACCTTATTGTCTTTACACAACTCAATATATTTGCATTTATCGACGAGTTTATCATTGCTTATCCATTGGCTATTACTTATCTTTGAGGTTCCATCTCAAACCTAATTTGCAAAGGTCTCGAACTTCCATAATTTTAACCCATTATCAAAAGACTTTGATTTTTCTCTTGTACTCCAGAATATGGGCTTCTTTGAGATTTTTTTTCCTAATATTATCTTTACCCATATGTTATCTTTACTCATATGTTATTTGATTCTGCTAGTACTTTCCAAATTAATTTCATTTAAAAGGCTTTGTTCATATTTTCGACTTTTGAGATGCCTAACAAGCCTTAATCCGTAGAGACAAATATTACTCCAACTGACTAGTGATTTATAAGAAAAATATTTGTGCAAAGGAATTTAATTTGATAAAGATTCGCCTATCCTCTTGAAAGTTACTAATACTTATAATTAACACTAGTGCCAATTAATCACTAGTGACTCATAGGAGTGGCAAATACAATGTGCGTTTATTAACAATCTACTATTTTTTTTATTAGGTAAGGATTAGGAGGCACCCCTTACGGGGAGCGTCCTAGAGCATCCTTTCGAATGAGAACTTGAAGTTCTAGATGAGTCTTGATGGACTCAGCGGGAAGACTATGACCCAATTTTGCACTTTTATTGGCCACAACGTTACACTCCCTATGAATATGATTAATTCGAATATCTTGAGCTCCAACCATGGAGACAAGAGTGTCAAAGATTATTAATTCAATCTCCCAAGGACACTTAATTACTCCTTTGAAAGCATTAATGACCTGGAGGTTGTCCCCTTCGATTTCAACGTTTCTTAGATTTCTGTTTCTCACCTCCCGAATAGCCTCTCTAAAGGCTAGGGCTTCAACCTTGAGGACAGAGATCTTGCCGAAGTTACACGTTTTCAGGCTGATTATCTGACCCAGGTGATTCCTGATTACTATTCCCCCCGTTGCTTGGTTATTGAGAAGTCTGGATGCATCAAAATTAATTTTCAATTGATCTTGTCTTGGTTTTTTCCAACTTTCGGACCTCTCATTTCGTTTGTTCTTTCTGCATGGTTGTTTTGCCATATTGTTTTCTTCATCTTCCGTCCAATGTTTTGCCATTTCCCAATTTTTTATTTGATTTCGAATATAACTTGTCAGGTTTGCGATGCCATTATTCTGATCCTGTTGGAAAGTTAATTTGTTTCGTTGATGCCAAACTCTCCACCAAGTAACTGCTAGTTCTGTGACCTCTTGTTTCCCTAGTAGCTATTTAATTTCATTCAGGACTACACGTGGTGTCTTATTAAAAGTATCAATACTTCTGAGCACCTGAACCGTTTTTGGAATTACTTTATTTGCTATATGTATCATATACGAGCATTTAGCAAGAATATGGTTTGTGTCTTCCGTAGAACAATCGAATGCATCCACCTGGAGTAACGACATGTTTTTCTCTTAGGCGTGCTTTTGTGGGGATTTCATTGCTATCAATTTTTCATAAAATTTTATTGACTTTTGGATATATATCAAGTTTTCATATCCAGTTATTAATGCTTGAAGTTTGCCTCTCCATGTTGGTAATGAGATCCACAGCAGAGGCGGTAGAGGACCATCCATTTTTGTTTGGTGTCCAGTAGAGTCTATCTTGTATATAGTTATCCAGGATCGGAACTGCTTGAACTTGTTCAACTATTTCATCTGGTAGAACTTGTTTTAGCTGTTCTATCTTCCATGTTCTATTGTGAGCGATCCATTCTTCAACTTTTGACGATTTATCAATCATTGCAGGGTTTTTGGCATGGGCGAATAATGGACCTATAAGATGTCATCTATCGTTCCAAAAATTAATTGTTCTTCCATCCTCCTATCTGCCATATTAGTCCTTTGCAAAACTCTTCCCTAAAATAAATGAGTTTTTTCCATTGCCATGATGTGTTCTGTTTCGGCTTATACGTAAAGAAATCATCGTTCTTGAAGTATATTTCCTTAATTATTCTTATCCAAATATTATCTGGTTATGCTAGGATTTTCCATAATAATTTCATTTGTAGCGCTTTGTTCATATGTTCTGTCTTCCTAATACCTAGGCCACCTAATTCCTTTGGTTTGCAAATTTTCTCTCATCCCACGAGTGGTTTGTATTGCCTATCTTTGTTCCAGAAAAAGCTCCTATTGATTTTGTCAATTTCAGTGTGTATGGAGGTGGGGATCATGAAGCTTTGCATTACATAATTAGGCTTTGTTGCGAGGTTTCCTCTAATTAATGTTGTTCGTCCCTCTTGAGAGAGTGAGTTGGCTTTCCATTTAGTAATTTGTTTTTGCGCCTTACTTACGGATTCCTTGATGGTGTCTTTGTTCACCTTTCCATTAATCATTGGGCATCCTAGATATTTTTCAATGTTTGTCATTGTCAGGATTTCTAATGTTTGATGGACTATGCTTCGTTGTTGGGCATATAGGTTTTTAGAGGTTTGGAAAGCCGATTTGTTGTAATTTACCTTTTGACATGATATTCTACAAAATTCATCGATTATGTTTTTTACCTTTGCACACGATCCCTGCGATGCTTTAGCAAAGATTATATATCATTAGCAAAGGTGAGGAACGATATTCTAGTTCCACCTCGAGAGATAGGCAAGCCAATCGACTTTTTGTCGGTTTTGCTTGTCAATTGCAATTTTCGAGCCAGGATTTCCGTCGCGAGGACAAAGAGGAAAGGTGAAAGTGGGTCTCCTTCTCTTAAGCCTCTTTCCGGTGTGAAAGGTTTTGTAGGTCCAATATTAACAAGGACCGATAGTGTTACAAAGCATATACATTCACGAATCCACCCCACAAACTTCTTATCAAAATCAAACTTGTTTAGGACATCAAGGAGATAGTCCAATCAACTCTGTCGTATGCCTTTTCCATATCCACTTTAATTGCAACCCACCAATCTTTGGCTTTACTATTTCTAAAAGAGTGTAAGACCTCATGAGCAATAAGGACATTATCTTGGATGGCTCTATTTGCAACAAAGGCTCCTTGAAGCGGATGTGTGATTTTACTTATTACTTTCTTTAGTCGTTCCGTTATGATTTTTGAAATGATTTTACATATAGTGGAGCATAGGCTAATTGGTCGATAATGATTTGTGGAATTTGGGTTCTCGATTTTCGGTATGAGGGTTATGAAAGTATGGTTTATTTGTTTTAGTATTTTACCTAGGGCTTGGCAAAATCCGGTCCAGACCGGATTTTTGGACCGGACCAGGGTGGACCGAACCGAGACCGGATCGGACCGGGAGGTATCCGGTTCGGTCCTCGGTCCACAAAAAATGAAGAGTCGGTCCTCGGTCCGGTCCGGTCCAGGTCCGGACCGGCTTTTTGTATTAGTGGTAAAAAATTATATTTTATGTAAAAAATATGTATAGTTATATTATAAAATTTGTGTTAAAAATACAATTTTAATTTTTATATGATAGTATATATAATTTTTTTTATCAAAAATAATATATTTTATAAATAAATAAAACTTTTGTTATTAAAAATAATATATTTTATTGATAAAATAGTAGATCGGTCCAAACCCGGATCGGAACGGGACCGAGACCGGATCGGGAATATCCGGTCCGGTCCTCGGTCCAATCTTTTGAAGAAGTCGGTCCCGGTCCGGTCTTTGACCGTTGCCCAGCCCTAGTTTTACCTGAGTGAAAGAAGTTTTTCACTGCTTTAGTTACCGTTGGGCCTACAATATCCCAATATCTTTTATAAAATTCTGCCGTAATCTCTTTCAGGTCCTGGAGATTTGTCTGACCCCAGGTTCATGACCATAAGTTTAATTTCCTCATTCGTAATTGGTTGTAAGAGCATAATGTTATCTTCTTCTGTTACTTCTCTAGTAATTAGGTCCATATAATCGTTCACATTTCTAAGGTTGGTTGGTTCTTTTGTGTATCGTTTCTTGAAATCGTTCCTGATTTCTTCGCGAATATTTTCTATCCCTATAATTTGTGTACCATCTGTTGTTCTTATTTCTTTTAACATTTTCCTATTACGTCTCCCACTAGCCGCCTTGTGAAAGTAGCCTGAATTCGCATCTGACAGTTTAATATGTTTCGTTTTTGCCCTTTGTTTCCAATAAGTTCTATGGTAGTTCAAGATACACTCTTTCTTTTTCAATAAGCGGATTTGTTTTTGTATCATGTTTGGTTGAGGTGAGATTGTTATATTTTTCTGCAAATTCAAGAAGTTGATCTTCCATTTTTTTTAATTGTTCGAAAATGTTCCCTAATGTGTACTTATTCCAACGTTTTGCATGTTGCTTAAAGAGTTGCATTTTTTTTAACCAGTTGGAACATGTTTGAGCCTTGAAGCTGTACCCTCCATGCCTGCTTTACTACATTTCGAAAATCTTTCCTGTACATCCACATTTTTCTACTTTAAAGGGTTGTGCTTTGATCATCTCATTGTTACTAAGTTCTATCGATATTTTGCAGTGATCCCAGCTTGTAAAGGCGTGATTTTTTGTACTTATGTTTGGGAACCATTGGATAATACTGTTGCTAGCCAAGGTTCTGTCCAATTTTTCATAAATGTTATCGATTTTTGTTTTATTTTTCCTCCAAGTAAAGGGATTTCCAAAGGTCGGAATGTCTTCGAGGAGGAAGTTGTTTTTGAAATTTATTAGTCTTTTAAATCTATGCGGTTCCGGATGGGCTCCTCCTTTTTTTCATTAGGTTCCTGGATTTCATTTAGATCTCCAATAATTAGGTTTGGTAGGCTAGTATTTTGTAAAGTTTCAGTTAGTTCATTCCAAAAGGCATCTTTATCTCCAGCATTAGCCGGAGCATAAACAAAGCAGATAACAAGTGATTTTTTCGTAATAAGATGGGTATACTTTAGAATAATGTACCTTGGCGCTTGAGCAAGCACTGAGACTTCTTCATCAATAAGTTGATGCGCTTTTCAAAAGACACCTAGACCTCCAGCTCTGCCGATAGCAGGGGACCACAAGACATTTTCAAACCCAGCTTGACGTCAAACCTGATCGCTAGGAAAGGTAATCAGTTTTTGTTTCACCTATTGCCATTATTTGGATTTTTTGGATTTTACAAAAGAAATCTAATTTTGGCCAGAATGATTTCCTCCCAATCCCTCTAATATTCCAAAATCCTATCTTCATAATAACTTATTTTACCTATCCAATTCCCGCTTCTTACACTTGTTTTGATGTTAGCAGAAACATGGTTCATCATGTTCTAGTTTTGTTTCATCTTTCTAGTTCTCCTTACTCGTTTGAAATGAACAACATCTATATCCAACAAAAGAGTCCACGCTAATAGAATTTTAGGAGTCTGATGATGGTTCTGTGTACCTTTTCCCTCCCAATTAATGCATTTATCCAAACAACTAGCTTGTACACACCTGTACAGCCCGCAAAAAAAGTTCAATCTACAAATTTTTCTAGTGCATTAACAATTCCATGTTATCAAGTAGTTATTTATTATTAATCTTTTAAAAAAATAAAAGTTTTCTATTATAATTTAGGAAATAATTTTCTACTATAATTTGTTAGCATGGAACATGGACATAAGTTTTTTTATATTCTTGTTAGTTAAGGTTGGACATAGTTTCAGTGAGTACTACCCTTGTGGTAAGGACAAGGCTTAAAATGAGGATTAATCTCAACCATTAAATTTATTCCTTTATTAGGTATTGATGGTCAATAGTTTTTCAAAAAAAATTATTTTTTTAAATTTTTTTAAATTTTATTTTTTCATTTATTTTTAAATTTTTTATATTTTTATATTTTTTATATTTTTATATTTTTTAACTTTTTTAATTTTTTTTAATTTTTTAATTTTTTTTTCTAAGTTTGTGAAAATCGAAATTTAAAAAATTGAACTCAAATCACATAAAATTAAACTTATCATAGATAAAAAAAATGAACTCGTAGAATATAAAAATTGAACTCATACAATGAAGTAAATTGAACTCCTAACATAAAATATTGAACTTCTAGTGTATGAAAATGAAGGCGTAGTATATAAAAATTGAACTGTCATATTTAACATTTTTAATGCTTTTTTTAAATAAAAAGATCATTTTGAAAAGTTGAAAAAATAAATAAATAAATAAATAAATATGAAAAAAATTTATTTATTTTTTAATATTTTTTTAGTTATGTAAAAATCGAATCATTTGAAAAATGAACTCAAAGCACATGAACATTGAACTTATCATCGATTGAAAAATGAACTCAAAGCACATGAACATTGAACTTATCATCGATTGAAAAATGAACTCGTAGAATATAAAAATTGAACTCGTACAATAATATAGAAAATTGAACTCGTAACATAATAAATTATACTTCTAGTGTATAAAAATGAATTCGTAGTATATAAAAATTGAACAACCATATTTAGTATTTTTAAAACTTTTTTAAACAAAGAACAAATAAAAAAATTAAAAAAATCTTGATCATCCAATATATAGTGATGATATAAATTTAATGGTTGAGATTAGTACTCATTTTAATCAAAAAAATTTTTATGATAAGTGTGATACTCACTTGAACCAAAAGTTTTCCCACAAATTGAGAAGTATTATTTTGCGCGTTACAAAACTAAATACTACTCTGAAGGAAAATATAATAATGTTTTTTATCATTAAAAAATATAATGCGGAGTAGTATGGTAGGACGAGTAATTGCACAAAATCAACGCTGAAGGAGTATCTGTCTCTCTCTCTCAAGCTCCTTTCCAATTATCAGACACAATACTCTCTCTCTCCACTGTTTTCTTTCCTCTCTCTTCCTTGCTCGAATTTTATATGCTGTCTCCTCCTCTCGGGAGAATTTTTCTTTTCTCAGATTTCTAGGGTTTGATGTTCTGCTGATTCTCACTTCGGTTTGCTCTTCAAAGCAACGAGCTGAATCTTCCACGATTGTCGTTATTCATCGGACCTCGATTCTTCACAAGCTACACTTCGTTTCCTGTTCCACTCCATTTTTGCTCAACTTTCTGGCCACTTCTTCGCTTACTGGCTAGTATTGTGGAGCAAGCTGCGCGAGTTTCTTTCTGAAAAGGTTTGCTGCTTCTAATTTCCTGTTCGTTTATGTGAGATTCTGTTGCGGTTTCTTCTTCGATTGATATGTGTAGTTAGTAGATCTGCGATTAAATTTTGCTCTATTCGGTGTTAAGATCGTGCTGATTTTCACTGCTCCAGTCTGTAGCACGTGGAGATTAATTTGGATCTCCTTGCCTACTTAATATCAGGTCGTTGAAGCTGTAAATTAAAATATGGAATCTTGGAAGTTTCATTGTTTTTCTGCTTAATTGAGGGAAGTTTCTCTACATGGATGAGATTAAATTTCAGGTTTATATAGCTGAAAGGGATTTTTCGGGTGCTACATGTTTTTCTATTTTTAGGTGAACTGTAGTCTGTCTACAGATTTGAGAATATGAGATCCATGCAGCGTAAGATGTATTAGTGTTAATTATTTTTTATTCTTATTTTGATGTATTGTGGTGGAAGACTCATGGAAAGTGGGATTGCTGTTGAAATTTGAATTGAAAATGGTTCATGGGGACTGGGGGGAATCAGTCAAATAAATAACAAAAAAGCAAGAAGACTGTAGTCTACGGTTTGAATTTTTCTGAAGATGCTGGAGCTGCACACTTAGTCAAACAATACGAGAAGTTAGAATATGGGATTGAAATCTTCCACAAATCAAAGCATCTTTAAAGCTGTGTTTGACTTAGGTACTCTGTTTGTAGTTTTTTAAGGATGATTCTCTGCCCACTTCAGTTGTTTGCTCCTTAGAAGCCCTGTGAGCTACTATTGTGAATTTATAAATCAAATCACTTTAGAAAGTCTAGTTTATTGAATGTGGAGATAATATATATTGCTCTGCATCTTATGAGTGTTAAATTAATGGTGAAACTGTCTTTATTGGACATATGTCAACCAATGAGTTCCTTTCTGTATATAATGGATCCTCCTTGGGTGAATAGTTTCTTCTATTAGGAGTGGACCTCGAAGCAGTTTAACTTTCTGCATAGTATTTCACTTATTTTGGTTCTCAACATTTGGATAATGGGAAAAAGGTGTCTGTTTTTTTTGTTGTTGCATTGCAGGCAAAAATAGGATGTGCAATCAGCGATGATCCAGACAGTTTAGAGTGCTGACCAAAATTCATGACAGGTGGCTTACAGGGACAAAAGTTTCTTTTGTAGTCTTTTTTTTTTTTTTGAAAGGGTTGCAGAAGTCAGTGTTGGCATTGGGCTTAAATGAGTTCAGCCAGTATATCTATTGAGTGGTCTCTGCCTTCACACTCAAGTGTTGTATTTTATTTCTAAATTCAAAAGAAAAGTCCCCCCCCCCCCCCCCCCCCCTTCATTCTTGTAAATATTTTCACGAAATTGAGGAGAAATAAGCATGCCTTCATGGTGGGGAAAATCATCATCTAAGGAGGCAAAGAAGAAAAACAACAAGGAGGGTTTAATTGAATCACTACAGCGGAAATTGAGGGGTTCTTTTGATGGGAAATGGGATAATAGATCAGGAGGCTCTCGTCGACATTGTAGCGACACAATTTCTGAAAGGGGGTCTCAATCACGGACAGTGTCCAGATCACCATCTCCTTCCAAAACTGTAGCACGGTGTCAAAGCTTTGCCGAGAGGCCTCTTTCCCAACCACTTCC
The DNA here is from genome assembly GCA_964016875.1 of Fallopia convolvulus. Classification (NCBI taxonomy): domain Eukaryota; kingdom Viridiplantae; phylum Streptophyta; class Magnoliopsida; order Caryophyllales; family Polygonaceae; genus Fallopia; species Fallopia convolvulus. The sequence continues at coordinate 51,605,860 of OZ024731.1, read as the reverse complement.
ACTTCCAGGTTTACATCCTGCTAATGTTGGCCGTACTGATTCTGGAATTAGTATATCAACAAAGCCTAGACTAGAGAAGGCTTCCAAGTCTTCTTTGTTTCGCCCCCTTCCAAGACCAGCCTGCATTAGGAGCAAAGCTGATCCTGCTGAAATTGATACTGATTTAGTTACTGCTTCTGTTTCTAGTGAGAGCTCAATAGATAGTGATGATCTAACAGAGTCTCAATTGCAGCCACCTCTTACATTTGACTATGATAATGTCAACAAAGTTACTGCTGGCAGCCCTTCCAGGTGAGCTATAATTTTCTTCTCTTCCAAACTCAAGGTTTTAAGAAATAAGTTGATATCATAATTATCATTCTCAGCACTTTGCATCTGTCCTGGAAAATTAAATTAAAAATTATTAGAACCCTTCAGCCATTTAACCTTCTGATTCTAATTTGTTTTCCATCACTCTTTCTCTCTCTCTGTAGCCTGAAGATAAAAAATCAATCCTCTGAGGTTACTCCGACAAATGCAAGAGAGGCACATAAGCCTGTTAGTAAGTTATTAAGTAATCAGAATTCTCCTTCATCGCCAAAAAGAAGACCTTTGGGTAATCATGTCACAAGCTTGCAGATTCCTTATAATGCTGCCTTCTATAGTGCACCTGACAGCTCCATGTCAAGCCCATCAAGGAGTCCAATGAGAGCATTTAGCAATGAGCAAGTTATGAATGCCGCATTCTGGGCCAATAAACCTTACCCTGATGTAAATTTACTTGGGTCCAGTCATTGCTCCAGTCCAGGCTCAGGTCAGAATTCTGGGTATAATTCAATTGGAGGAGATATGTCAGGGCAGTTATTTTGGCAACCAAGCAGAGGTAGCCCAGAGTATTCTCCAGTACCAAGTCCTAGAAGGGCCAGTCCAGGGCCTGGATCTAGAGTTCAAAGTGGTGCAGTGACACCTATTCATCCAAGATCTGGAGGAGCAGGCTCAGAAGGGCCTTCAAGCTGGGCTGAAGATGCAAAGCAACAAAGTCATAGGTTGCCTCTTCCTCCTGTGACAATTCCTAGCTCTTCTCCTTTTTCTCATGGAAATTCTGCAGCAACTTCGCCTTCTGTCCCACGGAGCCCAGCAAGAACAGAGAACCCAATGAGCCCTGGATCACGCTGGAAGAAAGGAAAATTGCTTGGACGAGGCACGTTTGGGCATGTCTATGTTGGTTTTAACAGGTACTTGCCACATTGATGCACATCTTGTTTTATTTCCTGAAGCTATGTGTACTCCAGATATTGCATCACAGTGCTAAATTGTTATTCATTACGCTATCATGCACACAGTGAAACTGGTGAAATGTGTGCCATGAAGGAAGTTACTCTATTTTCTGATGATGCAAAGTCGAAAGAAAGTGCAAAGCAATTGCAACAGGTAAGATTTGGGATGCATTTGTTCCGTAATACAAGCGCATGAATTCCTTGCTTCTATGCATTATTAGCATGCTAAGCAAATGTAATCACCGTGTGTTAGGGAAGGTATAGCAAAATTGGTTCAAGTCATAGTTGTTATTTTTTGTCCAGGGGAATTTTGTGAGCATGTGATTGAGAACATTGAACCAAAGCTTGGGACTCTGAGCTACTTTTTGTTTGATGAACAGGGCTAATATAGGTTTTTCAATGTGAGTTAAGAATCAACAGAATATCCATTTTAACTTCCTTCTTTCCCATCTGACCTATGTTTGTGACTTTGTGTGGTACTAATTATTCTGGATACGTAAGATTGTCATTTTTCTGTATGTTTGCGGATCTGCAAGTTTATTGAATTTTTAGTCAGCAGAATCTTTCAGAACTGTAGTCAGATTTTGACTTAATGCTGTTATATTGATACAAAGTATCTACAAAGGCTTGCTCTTGCAATATTGCATCATGGTCAATCCTCTTTGTTAATATTATAAGGTTTTGCATGCCGATGTCTGGCCTTTTGAGCATTTAACCTAAACAAGGTTCATTGTTTCCGCTCTCTAAGTGGGTCATCAATTTTAAGGTCACAATTTTGGAGGTTTTGTTTATTCATGTAATCTGGTTATGGCTAGAAAGGACGTCTAACATGAATAAATTTGGCAGGAGATCACTTTGCTGAGTCGATTGCGACACCCAAACATCGTGCAATACTATGGGTCTGAAAGTGTAAGTATTAAGAGACATATTGCCTCTCCCATCATCAAGATATTGAAAAAATGTTGACCTTTCTACTGGATTATTCTTGTTTTCATAAATTGATCACAGGTGGATGACAAGCTTTATATTTATTTGGAGTATGTTTCTGGTGGCTCGATTTATAAGCTTCTTCAAGATTATGGAAAATTGGGTGAAACTGCAATACGGAGTTATACTCAACAGATACTTTCAGGGCTTTCTTTTCTGCACTTAAAACATACTGTACATAGGTGAATCAAATTGCTTAAATACTTACCTTGTAGCAATATCTGTTTATGAAAAAAATTCTCGTTTCTTGTCACAATAAGCATAATAACTTTTTTCTTATACTGAACGTCTTGTATAGGGATATTAAAGGAGCAAATATACTTGTTGATCCAAATGGGCGTGTGAAGTTGGCAGATTTTGGAATGGCAAAGCATGTGAGTTCTCCTTTTTAAGTTTGTTACACAATCTATGCGGGCATGTGGCCAATTTGTTGTAGCACTTTGGCTATTATTAGCATACCTTAATGTAAATTGGAATATGGAAGCTACTAGCTAGAATCCACAAGTTGTGACAATGGTATTGAAAAAAAAAACTTATATTGAAGTGGATGCTGCATCAGATCCATTGCAGAAAATGAAATAATGTTCTAGTTAACTTTGATGTATATGCTTGTCAAGAAGATTTCTGCTGTGTATGCACTTAATCCCACATGCTGTGGCGACATGTTAGCATGGTAATCTTTGTTTTAACAAAAATGCTTAGAAGAACAAATGCAAACATACTACATCCCATCATATATTGTCCTTCTGACATAAATAAAGAAACTACTGAAACAAAAAACCAGAACAAAAGCTTAGAAGATTAACCTTATACCCCTAAAGTAATAAGCGAGTGATTAAGCCCAATTCTAAGCCAGAACGATAGCATAGTGCTGCAAAAAAAATTTTCTAGAAGTATAAGCGATTGAGGGAGATGGTAAACCAGTAGAGTGTCAAGCAGCTATCAGCAGTGAGGAAGATTTATAGAGCTGAACTGAGAATTACTTATTGATATTGGTTTGCTGCCCAGAGTTGTACTTGGCAGCTTTTGGTGATGTAGCAATCTTTGAGGGTCAAACTCTAGATTCAGGATATTAAATTGTGGGAGAATGAAATGTGAGAGGTATGAAATAAATCAGCATTTGTGCATCAATATATCAAGCAAAAACATTTTTGTCTGTGAAAAAATTATAAATTTTTTGAGCAACTTATCTTGGTGCACTGCTGCTTGACATCTTTCTTATTTAGAATATTTGCATCCAAGCCCAAGAATGATTTGCTCATTTGCAAGAGGTCTAAGTTCTGTACTAAGTAATTATCCTTTTTTGTAGAAATCGGATTAACTATTAAAGAAAATGATAGGATGGGTTTTGATATTCAAGGATTTTGTTTCAATGGAGTGATCAAGACTTTGTTGGAAATTCGACTTTGTTTACATGGAGTGATCATACCTTATATTGGCCTTGTCTATAATTGAAATCATTTATAATAAATCCTTTTGTCTTTTCTAAATTATCGGCGTTTCTCCCCAGACTTGGTTCCCTGTAATTGGTCCGTATCCATTTCTGTTTTTCTGCTTTGAGCATGATTTTAAGACATTGCATCCTTTTTAATTTGCAAGGATTAGAACATCTTTATGTCTCTGCTGTGTCAAATATATTTTGCACTATACTGTTTGGAGCTGTGTAAATGATCGGCTATTCTGACTTAAAGGGGTGGTAGCAGGCTCCATATGCATATTCTTTGCCATTGCTGATTGATTTTGCTTCTAGAAAATATGCTGTCCTGTTGCTGCAAAATTGACAGATCTAGATCAATTGCTTGTGTAGCTGATGAAAATCCTAACTGTATTGAATGACTGCTGCAGATCACTGGGCAGTCATGTCCATTGTCTTTCAAAGGAAGTCCTTATTGGATGGCGCCAGAGGTTAGGCTGACAATTTTTCTTCACGGCACATTGATCTATTTTTTCCCACTGATATTAACTCTTGTTTTGGTGCCTTAATCATCTAGGTGATCAAGAATTCAAATGGTTGCAGTCTTGCTGTGGATATATGGAGCCTTGGCTGCACTGTGTTGGAAATGGCAACGACAAAGCCACCATGGAGCCAATATGAAGGGGTCTGCATTTTGAGACCTTTAACTGTTATTTTGTTTTTGCATTTCTCTGAATGTATATTCACTTCTATGTCTGATATACATTTCACCATGAAATTGTCCATTAAGTTCATTTTGGATATCAATTGTCTGTTCTTTTTTGTTTACTTGTGTGAGATTGTTGAGACATAAGGTGTTTGTTGTCTAACTTCAGTTATGCAAAATGTTTGTGAAGTTTTATTCATCTACATACATAGATCATAGCATTTATCTTAGAAATTTTTCGATTTAAATTTCTTGTTCTTACAATGTTCTGCGGATCTGCCATGAACAGACTAAATGCAGTTTTTGTTTGTGTTATTTCTAATTGGCATCTGCGGGCATTTCTGTTTAGATGGTGCATATGCTGACATTGTCCCTATATGACGTTTTGTATTCAGGTTGCTGCTATGTTTAAGATTGGGAATAGCAAAGAACAACCAGAGATTCCAGATCATCTCTCAGAAGAAGGGAAGGATTTTGTTCGGCTATGTTTACAACGTGATCCACAAAATCGTCCAACAGCAACTAAGCTTCTGGAGCATCCATTTGTTAAAAATGCAACAACTGAGCGTCCTATTATTATGGGTCCGGAGTTGTCTGATCCTCCGGCTGTTCCAATAGGGATAAAGAGTCAGGTACATCCTGGTTTTTCGCCGGTGTAGAATTGAATTTCTTCCGTACTTTAATTTAATTAAGTCACAAGTCTCAAAAAAGAAGAAGATCTATATATACTCGGGATGACCTCCATTTTGTTTTTTTTTTAATTTTGGGGAAATACCATACAATAACATTGTGGTTTTGACTTTTCAATGTTGTGCTCGAGGTTTCCAACTTTGATATTTTGCAGATTATTTTCTTTGGAAAATGTTTGGTGTCTCTTTTTATTATCCCTATGGGGTGTTTTGTGTTGTGTTGTGTTTAAAACTCTTCACTGACTTTCATTAATGTGTAGTTTTATCTTGATTGAATGTCAATATTTTTTTATCTCCGTTCCCGTTGGTTCCTTCCCATTTTAATGTTGTTAACTTTTGAGTAGTCAAATCAAAACTATAAAGAATATTAGTTTCTTAAGCTGAAGTTTTTGCATTCTGGAAGCAGCTATATGACCTGTAATTCAACGCAAAATTATGTGTGATGATTTATTTATACTGCAACAATACTTTCTATTTGCTTATTGTCTGTTGATTTTCTTCAACCCAAAGTTTTTTTACCTCTTTTTTTTGCTTTTCCCACAATTATCTTGATATTGACCTGGTTTTGGTGGATTGTCTTCAGGGCATTGCACTTGAAAGAAAGCCTTCAAACCTGGATTTGGAAAAACTATCAATCCATTCATCCAGAGTTTCACCTACTCGACCTCGTTCCAGGTTCGTTCCCCTACTTCAACTGTGATATAGAATTAGGCTTTTCTAGTGTGCACCCATGGGCACATGTTAAAACCCTTATTTCATGAGAATATCCTCTTCAATTATTTATGTATTAATTTTAACAACTTTATAGAGTTCAGTCATTTCAATTTAAGGTAATAGTTTGAAAATACTTTACAAAAAATGAACAGTTAGCATGTGCACATGAGACAAGCTGAGAGGATTATAATCAACTCGCTTTCATATATCTGACTTTGCTTCTCTTGATCTTATATGTCTCAGTGAATACAACATCCAAAGGAACATATCATGCCCCGTTTCTCCGATTGGAAGCCCATTAACCTACCCAAGATCACCCCAACACCTAAGCGGGGCAATGTCTCCTGCCATTTCCAGTCCACTGACTTCGGGCTCATCTACACCGTTAACCGGAGGAAGTGGAGCCCTCCCATTTCACTTACTCGAGGGCTTTGGAAGCATGCCCAAGTCCCCAAACAGCAGCCTTTTCCTAAGTAGTGGGCCTTACCATGATTCAAGCTCCAACATTTTTAGGGGAATGCAATCTGGTAGCTCTCATGCTTTTCGTGATTTCGTTTCTACTAATCATGTTGGAAGACCGTGCCAAGGGGACGGGTACAACGGTCAGCCTTTATTAGCTGATCGGGTCTCTCAGCAGCTTTTGAGGGACCATGTTAAGCCTAATCCAGGGCTTGATATTAGTCCACGCTCGCCATTGCCTAGTCACCATAGAAACAAAGGTGTCTAACAGTATGACATCACCATGACTAATTTCCATTGGGTATGAAGAAGACAAGGAAAATTGAAACCTGGAGAAATCCCGGTTTGGTATATGCAAAGGTGAAATGACTGACAAGGTAAAAATTTACCTAGTACTAAATTTGATTTTTCTTGACAGATGGGGATGAAGAGTGATTTTGGCGGGGGGGTCCACTTTCGTTGATCTATCTAATAAATGGATCTCTCTGATGTAGTATTTTTTTTGTGACATGATAAATGGCTTGACCTTGTAAAGCAACTGAGAAAATACTAAATCTGATCTTAATTCATCTGAGAAGTATAAAAGTATCAAAGTCTGAAAAGATATGAGCTCTATTTTGTATATTGCTTTTGTGAATGAAGCTTCTGAGATGTACATTTGTGGGCCATTTCCCATAAAATGGGAAGATCCATGGTGGGCATTGACCTGACTTTTGTGCAATCCATTTTTTCTAATTTTCTTCTCTCAATTATTTTTGCCGGGTGGGGGAAGTTGTAATTCGTATGTACAGAGTACTGAATGGCTACTTGTTATGTGAAGGAATGGATGCAGAAAAAGGCATTTTCTGTGGCGTTGGTTGCTTAAGTGTAATTGTTAACTGCACACAAGATTTGTTTATGTAAGCTTTGCAATCATCTGCTGTCATGTTCTCTTTTATATCTGTGATCTGTCTCTGCTATTGTGTCCGTTGAGTGCTGAAACACTAATATTTATAACAAGGTTGTGACTTGTGATCACTGTTTTAAAAATCCCCGCTTAGCCCCGTCTAAGCCCCGCCTAGGCGCTGGAAGGTCCTAGCCCGCTTAGGAAATCGCCTAGCGCCTAGGCGGCCTAAAGAGTGCTTAGGCGCTAGGCGTCTCTCACCGCCTAGGGGCCGCATAGCTTTTTTTAGAATATTGTTTGTGATTAGACTTGTCAAATAGGTTGGGCGGGTCGGAGTCGGGGTCGGGTTTGGGTCAATCAGGTTCGGGTTAAATGGGTCTTAGGTCGTTGGGTTGTTAAATTTACAGTTTTAATCGGGTTGGGTCGTTACGGGTTCAGGTTGATCCAATGGGTTGCAATTGTCAATTTTGTTAACCTTTATTTTATGTTTCTTAAAATAAATAAAATTATATTATATTAAAATTATATTTAATCATAAAAAATAATAATTTCATTAATTTTAATAATAAAATATTCATTTTTAATATACACATTACTTTCCGAGTTGGTCGGGTCACCAACCCATTACCAATTTTTTCTGGATCAGTTCAGGCTGTTCTTGATCCATTAATTTTTGGTCGGGTTTCAACACTAAAAACTTTGGGCAGGTCAGATGAGGTATGTCAATCAAAGTTTTTATGGGAGAGTTTTGACTATGTTGGGTAAGATGGGATGGAAGATATTGATAGATGATTCTGAGTCTGCCTTCTGTGGTTTGCAAGAAATTTAAAGTGAGCATTGATGGAGTGGCTTGTCCCCAATGGTGGTTGAATGTGAGTTTCTCTACTTGACATTATATTGTTAAGGCTTTTAGTTAAGTTGTCATCTTAGGCATGTGATGGATCATTGGCAATGGCTACTCTTGCTAATTTTTGGTCATGGATAACTATTTTGATGATTTTTGGATGTTGAGTTGAATGACACACCCCCTTCTTAGGCTATGTCTGTTACCGGGGATTACTCTATTTAGTTGGCTTATCAATTGTTTCGAACTTCTAATATATGATTCACTACAATGAAGCCCGAGTTTTTTTTATCATATTTGGCACTTGAAAATCCCTAAACGAATAATTGTTTCCTCTAGCTGGTTGTCAAGGGTAGTCTCTTGGCCCAAGAGAGATTTCGCCGCCGCCTTAGCATGGGAAAATCTTTCAAAAGGTGTGGGGTTGCAACCAAATAAATCCTTGGATCACCTCTTGCGTTTTGTCGTACATTTGTTATAATTCTGTTAAGATTTAACAGACTTTGTTGCAATGAGTAAACATGTTAGTTTATTAACTACTCCTTTTGCTTTCTAGATGTGCCTTAATCTCATGCCTACAAATAAGACGGTAATATTAAGTCAGCTGATTTTTCTTGCTACCGCTAGTTCTTGGCATTGGCTTAACGGTGTCATTTCCCAAGAAGATTCTTCACCAGTTTTCAATGGCAATTTATCAAGATGCTAGTTTAGTTTCGCCTTTCGTTGATAGGCTTAAACATGCTCGAAGCAAGATCTTGATCTTTAGGTTTAACCTCCTATCAACTGGGTGAAGCTTCTCTTACATCAGGTGAGGGCATGCTTTGTGATGCTAATGGCAAACAGATAGGCAGCGTTGCCCATAACATCAAGAATTACTAAACAGAAATGCAGAGTTATATGGGGTGTGCAATTGGCTTGGGATTGAGAGGGTTGTATAAGGCAATCCTTGAAGTGGACTCATTACTTGTGTTTATCATCTATATCATCCACTTTCTACCCCGATGGTACAATATCAAGGCTTTTTGTGTAGGGGTTTATCTATCAAATTTCTGGCACTTATTCAAGAGGCTACCAGACTTGCCAACTTTGTCTAATCTACAGCTTTTAATCTCTTTCTTGGTTTTCATGTTTTAAACGAACCACTGCTGGGATCGTCTGATTTCATTTTGAATGTCGTATTTCCTTTAGACAAAAAAAAAGCACTTTTATATATTCATATAAAATGAGTAACATGTTTCCTTCATAAAAAAAAAGTACATTAAATACTTGAAACATTGCCTTTGTTGTATGGCAAAATGTTGAAAAATATTTTAAGCTTTTGAAAAATGTTGAAAAGCTGGTTTTTCGCCCGTATATGTTAACCCACTTTTTTAAATGTTGTATGGCAAAATGAAAATTAGACGTTTGATTTTCTCAAGTGTCAATTCGCCCAGCAATTATAGCAAGTTTGCAGACACACATCATTTATTATTTCTTGGCAAATGGCAATATATATTTCAAATTCAAACCATTTATCACATCATATATTTATCTGTTTGGAAGAGAAGTTTGGTATTTGCCTTTAATTGATGTCCCTACATAATAATTGGTAGCCCAACGGCCGGCACCCAACACGTCCATAAAGATCATATCACACCCAATAAAATTCTTTTAATAGTTACATAAAGATCATGCCGTAACTTCAATTTGACAGGAATTTCAGATCGAAAACATGTCTTGATCTGAAATTTGACGTGCCAAGAAATATTCAGGTTGGTCAAGACTTGACTACACACCCCGAACCTAAAATTCTACCAAGGGTGTCAACTGTCAACTAATAGATTTGAAATTGTAATAGGGAGAATAACCGGCCTATTCAATGCTAGGCATAATGAAGTATAAGGATCAAATAGAAACTTCAACTTAATTGAATCACCATTAATTCTAGTATTTGGATCCATCAAATCATCAGACATGAAAAAAAATTAACAATGTAAGAGTCAATTTTGCAAATCATCTTTTGAGCAGAACATGTGCCCAGAAGCGGACTCTCATGCATCACTTACTGTTAACAAAAAAAAAAAAAAAATTGGAACATAAATGTATAATGTACCTGGACTTCAAGACGCGTTTACTGCCATCTAATATTTAATTTACAACAGGAAGGATCAATGCACAGTAATCCTACTAGTACCTGTCTCTTAAATTGTCAAGCGAACGGAATAAGAATCAGTTCTTGCTCACTTGGCTTTGAAGAAGCATAACGCAAGGCAAATGATAGGAAGCAGAGATGCACACACCCGAAACACTTTGGAGTAATGTGCACTTCAGGAATCAATCAAAACCAAAACTCTGTCCACCAGAAACAGGGAGGGAAGCTCAGATACTAGTAAGAGGATTAGTGAATATAGAAAAACTATTTTAGGATCCTAACCATAATTATAACTTTAGTTGAGTACTAACTCTATTAATTCCAATACAACTAATATTTCACAATAAATCCCATGTAGCTAATTCCAAGGCCCAAGTTCATGCCCATGTCCACTCATCTCCTTCTATATTGAAATTTGCTTCCACCTTGCATATGCATACCATGCAAACCTTGGACTCATTCGCTTACTCGGCTGGGTTTCCCAATCTCTAACAAATCACAGAGAGTAGGGTGGAAGTATTTCTTCCAATGCACGAAATTATGAAGAATTCTCTTGTCAAGATTTAGTAAACAGGAGGGGATAGATATTTAAGAATGTGCAGGTTCTGTAAAGAATCTGAACAATTTGTAAAAGAGCCATGACTCATTTTGATCAAAACTAGATATTGTAAGAAGGTAACACCTGAACAATTTCCTGAAATGTCAAAATTAAAGTAAAAGTTCAAGCTAAAATATCTAACTAGAGAGAGAGAGAAGTCAAAAGCACATCACTGCCTTGCAGGAAGTAGCAACCATTCTTATCAAACGAGAGAAAGTACTAACAGTCAGCATCAATGGTACAGAATAAAGCAGAACAAACTTAATTAGAGAGATATACGTGCAACTTGAAAGTATGGGGTCGAATTCTTCTAATATCCATATTAAGTGTACTAGGGAAGGGAAATAAAAATAACTTCATCATTAATTCAATAAAAGGTGTACCAAAAATGACAAAACATTTAAGGTTTGTCATTCAAATGGAATCAAAACAACATTGTATTTGTATCTGTATCCAAACATAAATGTGCTATAACAAGAACAATGCATCTCGAATGTCTAAAAATCATATCAGTTTCCTTCTTACATCCACGAAGGCACACCTTCCATGATAGCTTTGAATCATGATATGAGATATAGCTTATTCCTATCTATTACTCATTTGCATTTTAGAAAATATGAATTTAGCATTCAAAATTTCTAATACAGGGACCAAAGAGGAAGTATAAGTATGGCTTCAGAAAAGGCAGATACAATGTGGGCAAGGACTGTGACATGCTGACATCTGTGGGGTGCTCGTTGGTTTGCCAAGGATAATATAAAGCACTGGATAATTTTTTCTGCAAAATTTCAATCTTCAACTATATTCTTCGATATGTTAAAAACTTGAGAATATTTCATCCACTATTGATTGTTTTGAGTAGATTCAAATGCATGTTAGTATGAAGCTAGATAAAAACAGGTTTAGTAGATACTAGTGTAACCAAATAGGACACAGGTCATGGTTTTGACTAACCAGGGTATGCCCAATTGTTTTATGTAAATATCTCATAGATGGGAAATGTAGGAAATTTCCAAAATCCCACCAGCACTTACTACCACTTGACTCATTTTACATAAGGACCATATTCATCGGCACCTCCATTTAGGCATATTTGGCTAGCAGAGCAACTCAATAGGCCTATACCAAGTGAAGCATATATCTAATTGGCTGATTGCAGCAACCACTCATCAAAATACAATGACAGTAAGCCCCCAAAAACAAAATGAAAAAAAATGTAAAATGGTCTGACCAGTGTAGTTAAGCTACGCAACAGGAGAAAAGAACAAAGGGGCAAGCTACACAGACATAAGGAGAACATTAAAAAGCAGGAAAAAAAGAAACTTTTACAGTACCTGAGTTGCAAGCCATTGTTCTTATTCAGATGCCTCTTCTGATTCAGACAAAGGCAAGAGAGTGCAACAGCCAAGCATGTGCCCATTGAGGCAAACATAATATTCAATGCAGTCTTCATAAGCACCCAGCCTGCAGCTGGCACTCTGTGGTATCATTTTAGCTTGCAGCAAACTCCATAGTTTTGCTTTGCAGTACGGGCAGACTTCGGTGGGGTGAAGCTGAGCATTCTTTTTTATCAGCATCTTGCGAACCTTCGACATTGAAAATGATTTGAAAATTCCCCGGAAAAATCCTATATCTCCTTCATCTCCTTGGTCAAGATGTTCACAAGGGTCAGATACATACAAGACGTCAGACCGACAGTGTGGCAAAAGGAAGCTCTTTCCTGATGTCCTAGAGAAGCGGGTTTTGCTGGCAAAATGACCAGGGATGTTAACGTTGTTAAACAAGCCATCTTTGGTACACCCAGAACAATAGATTAAGAGCTTCCCAAGTGCCCTCCAGTTCCCATCAACACTATGACTGCCACTAGACTGCAAATCAAGCATCATCTTTGGTGCTCTTGTCCGACAAAACTCCTTCCATAGTACTGTCTTTGCAAAATCATCAAACCATTTGCAGACACAGGAGAAAGCGGCAATTACTTTGGGGTTCCAATTTAGTTGATTAAATACCAGGAATATTGCATCTTCACATAGATGTCCTTTGGTGCATAAACAGCTTGCAGAGTGCGTACAGCGATATTGCTTTGTTAAAACCATCTGCACAACCTATCAATCAAAAGAACAGTGAAATATTAGATTGCTTTGCTCCTCATAATATGAATGCTGGAACAGAATCTAACTTGATCCTAGATTATTGTTCGATAATACAAGTCTTAGTACATCACGGTAAATGTACTTGAGAATTTGATATGACAACTACAGAATAAAAAATGTTTAGGATCATATAGCTCTGGATACAGTTAATTATAATCAGAAAGGAGCTATTACGATTATTGACAGAAACTTGAGAGAAAGAACTAAAGAAAATTAGATGAGCCTCAATGATAGAATTCTTACCAGTACTCTAAAATTTGTGCCTCAGGTGCGCCTAGGTCCTGAAGCGCAATTGCGCAAGGCTCCTCAGCCTAGACGCTTTGCTTCGCCTGGACAACACCTTTTAGGCAATGTAATTAATTGAAGGTTGTTCACAAGGCATATTAAGGAAACATTTTAACTAACTTAGCACATTGCCAACAAAAGCTCATATGAAACTTCTTACAATCACATATGGATTAGGAGTATATTTTCTATATCATCACAAGCACAAAACAGCTTAAGCTTTGAGCATTATTTTTATATGTGTTTTCGCTTTATGTTTCATGTCTAGGCTCTCGTATCCCTATTGCTTCTAAGCACTTTAAACTGTATAAAACACTAATCCAACCATTCCTACAACAGGGTAAAGTTAGCAACACGTAGCTGTGCTCATAAAATGCAGCTTGCTAAAGCAGGATAATTTCAAAATGACCCTACTTTTTTTCTAATACATCAATCTGACAAGTTCGTATATGGATTAAAAAAAACAATACGAAAAGGCCACAGGATTTTGCTAAAAGGGATCCATGACTGTCTTTGGTACCAGCTTCGGCCAAGCCTTGTATATAATCAGTTATGGACGATTGGAATAAATGAGCTGCAATTCAAAGCGTCACTTATGAAAGGGCGGTTCATTGTTACTGGATTCAAGTCATTAAGTTAGACCGTACAGATTTAACGAAAACTACAGGCATAATTTCAAAGTTCATTGATCAGTTTCTAGGAATTAGATGCGCTAGAAAACGAAGTTCAAATTTCAAAGTTCTTTGCACCACTACTATCAGCACTACTTTCTTTTCTCATAAATAGCAATAGCCCCAAACTATAAACAGCATCCTCCAAATACACAAGGCCCCTCAAAATAGCATTACTTATACGATTTGAGAGAATTTTCGAGCAACTATACAGGTTAAGCAGAATCATGTGCAATTCATGCGATTCATTTCAACCTGTAGTTGATAAAGTGGTTCAGACGCAATAGAGAGAGTGAAAGGGTTGGGGAGAAGAAGCGGAGTAGCAAACGAGACAAATAAGGCAGATAACTACCTCATTGGCGTTGACTACAAAAGCGAAACCCTAGATTCGTCGTCGACCTCCAGCCTCGAGCACTACTAATCTTCAACCACGTTCGATCCAGAGAGGAAAAAAAGAGAAAATTCACAAAGGTTAGGGTTACGTGTTTTCCTTTCTCTCTCGTCTTATGCTTTGCAGAATTTTCAATATTTTCTTGTTTTTTATTTAATGTCTTCTACACCACACTTTATTTTCATAAAGGAACATTTGGGAAGAATAAAAAAAAAAACCAAAATTTGGCACAAATCTTGCCATTCGCATATGCTTCTGTCAAATTATGAAATTAATTTATTATAGCATTATTGTAGTAAATAATTCGACCGTAACGTAATCAAATAAAAAAAGCACACCATAACAAACAAAGAAAAATATTGTGTTTCGTGTCATTGTATAGTAACCATGATTTCATGATATCTTCTATAATATTAAAATGCTTCTACGGTTCTACTCTCTGGTATTATTTTTCAATACTTCAACTTTGACATGTTAAATTCAAATTGTTTTAAAGGACCCTAAAAATATAAGGGTGCCAGCATTTCGATAGATTATGGGTATGATCAGATATTAAATATAAGTATGGGATTGATATCTGATATTTTTGTTTGCTTGTATGTTGTCGACTGATATTTGATATCTATTGTTTGGTAGTAGTTATTTTGATATAAAATATCAAATTCTATTTTGAGTAAAATTAAGTTAATTTTTCACTTTAAATATAATATTGACCCAAATTCTTTTTTATTTTTTTTAACTTTAAAAACCAAAGTACCACACATTTTATTACATATAATTACTCGAAAAAAAAAAACAAAACAAATCTCTAACACATTCAATTTTAAACAAACATGCATAAATATCATTAGTGTTTTACAATTGTCATTAAACATTACATTTTAACCTATCAACATTGCATCATCACATTCACAAATGTGCAAAAACTCCTAAAAAGTTAATTAAGGAAAAATGTTTGAAAGATAAGTAATGCCTGGTTTCCAAAAAATTACACTATCAACTTGACATTGCAATTACAACAAAAAGGAATATCTTCATCGAAACATCTCTACTATTGACGGTTAAGTCGATCTATAAGCCTCTCCACATACAACTTCTTCCATTCATCATTTGGACAACTATAGAATGCATCAAGCTCACTTGGTGGTGTCCTTGAAAGAAAGCTAGTAGCATCAATTGGAGAAATTCCATCTATGGAAGCAATATCGAATAGCAAATTCTTCTTTTGCTCCACAATATCATGCTCGCGTTGTTGAACATCCTTCAAAGTATTTGCTATAGTACCCATGTGACCTTTGATTACTTCTATGGAAATCACAAACTTATCATTGGTGTCATTGTTTTTGGTGGTTCCAAGATGACTTTTACCTTTCATTTGCCTCTTTCGAGGTGATTAGGTGTATAATTCAATGAGATCATCCTCTTGTTCATCACCTAGATCAACAAATTCATTATCCAAATTATGAATACTATCATCAAAACCCTCAGACCTACCACCGTCGGCTCGATCTGGGCCAAATATGAGCTCTAGCTTCTCAAATAAGGGAAATGAAGTCCTCCATAAGCCTTTGGCCCTAGGATGCATCTATGAAAATAAACATACAATGCAAGTTAAGTAATAAAAATTCAAGACTTAGAATTAAGTAGATAATTTCGGTTAAGTATTACCTCACAAAAGTTATCAAAAGATTCTTTCTCACATTGTATCATCTTAGCCTTGTCATCCCATTGAAATCCCGATAGCTTAAACATATCATGAATGACGGTATATTTCTCCTTTAGAAATTTGATCTTTGATTCAATTTGTGAAGCCTTCAACCCACATGATGGAAACTTGTTTTCCATCTTTTCCTCCAAGACTAGAGTGAACCCACTCTTAAAGCCACCCTCACACTTCTATCGGGGGACGACTTTTAGCTCAGTTACGAAATCCAACATCAGATCCTCCTCCAAAAGACTCCACTTCCTCTTGTTCTTCCCACGTCCAACAACTTGACTTGAATTATTCGTCCTAAGCACATAAAGAAGCATAACAAGTACTCAAACTAGTTTTAGAATCACCAAAACACACATAATGTAAGCATAATCAAATAACATAGTTTTACAATCACACACACAATGCAATCTTACAACATGTCTACATCACATAGAAGGAAAGAAATAAACTAGTTTGCAAACACAATTCAACTTGATCTAGAATTCCTATTGACTATTGTTAAATAAAGTATTCGCTAAGGATTTTCTAAAGTCATTCCAAGCTTCGGATGTAGAAACTTGAGTGATGTACTCAACCTCTTCACCCTCTTCGTTTTCTTCCTCTTCTCCATCCTCCTCTTCTTCCTCCTCTTCCTCTTCCTCTTCCTCATCTTCTAACTCAACCATAATATCACTTGGCATGTACTTGTGGATAAGGTTATGTAGTTATGCACAAACACTAACTATTCGACCTTGAGTTCGAATTGGAAAAAATGAAGGACTTCGAAGAATAAGCCATCTCCCCTTTAAGAGACCAAAACACCTCTCTATAACATTCCTAGCTTTAGCATGTTTCATGTTGAAATACTCCTCTGGCTTATCAGATTGTATATCCCCCCAATCTTTTAGGTGATAAGAATATCCTCTATATGGAGCTAGAATCCCTCACAATTCGTGTATCCAGCATCAACCAAGTAATAACATCCTTGACATAGTAAGAAAAAAAAAAGATTAATTTATCTTATATTTCAAATCACCTAACTAATTCAAAACATATTTATGATTACCTTTTGGGACCCTAAAACCATTTGGTCTAGAAATAGTATAACGGAGAACACGACCATCATGTGCAGACCCTTCCCATTCGGGCAATATATATATGAACTCCATATTAGGTGTACAAACACCTAATACATTTATAGCAAGGGCACCTTTTCTAATTCGATACCTTGATCTATCGATATTTGACACATGAACACTAATGAATGTGTCAAATAATTCTACAAAACATGAAAGAACAAAATTTTAGACAAACAATTATATTACTAGTTCATTAGCCATTCAAGTTAAAGTTGTTGTGGTACCTTGAAATATTTCCATCTACCATCTTCACAATCTTTAGGTATGGGTGAAGGCTTTTTGAGCAAGTGATGATGCAACTTTAAAACCGCACGAATACAAAGGTTGAATTGTCGACTCACACTTTCCCCACTTTTTAAGAAATAATTCGATATAGACCTATTTTTCTTATGATGGACCAATGTAAATAAAAACATTGCAATCATTTCCTCAACCTCCATGTTTTTTGTTCTTCTTAACTCTCCAATATCTTGGACCATCTCAAAAAGCACTCCAAAATTTTGCCTATTAACACGAAGCTCATTTTTGCATATAACATCGATTTCTCTAATCAACCTATTTAAATTGGCCAATCTGTGACGTGTCTTATCCCTAGCTTGCATTGGAACCTCCCTAATTCGATACATTTCTTCACGAATCTTTGTAGTAAGAATGATAATTAATTTTATGAAAGCAGAATTGTTACTTGTAAGAGTTCTTGTCTTTGCTTCTTTCTCCTTATTGAATCAAGCTCATATGGATCCATCTTTAACTATGAAAAACATACAAAAAAAATCATATAACATGTAATTAAAAATCAATGAATCCAAAACACAAATTGTAAAACCCTAGATCTAAAATAAAAATTATAGAAGTTGCATATAGTGTATAATCCAAGCAAAATCCAAGCATATTTCGACATATTTAAGGCAAGCAAAATCCAAACATTTTTGTAAAACCCTAGATCTAAAATTGTAAAATCCTAACCCTAAAATTTTGACATTTGGGAAACAAATCAAGCACATTTAACCAGAAATTTCATGAATCAATAGCATTTAAACAAAAAAAAATTCAAACGAGTCCTAAATCAGATCCGAAAATTTACCTTCTCTTCTCAGAACTAGTGGTGAACGCTGATGGAGAAGCAACAAATCAACCAACCGTTGGTCTTCTGCCAAAACGTCGCCTCGCCGGAGTGAAAGGAGTCATCGGTCTTCTTCCAAGTCGCTCGGGCAAGTTCCTGCAGAGAGCTCCTCAGTGAAGATCGGGCATCGTGCTTGACTGCGTGAGAAAAAGGAGCAACGAGATATGGCTAATACCCTTGTTTTTCGGTATATCAAATTTCATTGAAATGAGCTTTTTTTGATATCAGAGATATCGGCCCATACCCATATATTCCCATACCAAACACTAGATATGACCTGATACCGATACCTGATATCAGGATATCAATAGCAAACGGGCCCTTAATGCATTTATTACAATTAGACTATCCCCTACCATAATACTCATACCCTAGAACCATCCTCATCCTTTTTTTTGGTAAACCGAGAGCAAAAAATTCCCGAGCCTAAACATGCCAACAAAGTCCAAGAACGAAAAAACTACAAAAGACAAAAACGTGGAGTTGAGGCCCCCCTAGCGTCATTGAAAAGGAAAGAACCAAGGCCCCTAGGAGGGTCGACCAGCACATGACGGCCAAGCGGGAAAGTAAGCAAGGAAATCCGCAGCGGAATTCGCTTCCCTGAAGACATGACGGAACTGGTGTAAAGCCTGATGTTTTAGAAGCGCTATCCCATGCCAACCCGAGGACTTCCCAGGAGGTCACCCATCTTGGTACTACTCTCGCCCCTGCACGCTTAACTTCTGAGTTCTTTGTCATCACTCGAACCTAGAAAAGGAAGAGCTCTTGTTGACATGGGGAGCACCTCAATTCCTTATAAATTACCGAGGTGTTACAATCTTCCCCACTTAAGCACTTGACGTCCTCGTCAAGGCCCAAGGACCGCCCTCCGGGTCGAGTGACCGCCCTCCGGGCCAAGCCAACTCGTAACCCAGAGTCGGCTCTGATACCATTTGTAAGGCCATGAGGCCATAGAAGCGCTATCCCATGCCAACCCGAGAACTTCTCAGGAGGTCACCCATCCTGGTACTACTCTCGCCCTTGCACGCTTAACTTCTGAGTTCTTTGTCCTCACTCGAACTCAGAAAAGGAAGAGCTCTTTTTGACATGGGTATCACCTCAATTCCTTATAAATTATCGGGGTGTTACAACTGGAGATTCCATTCCCTACACAAAAAGCCATGGCATTGATTCACCAGGCTAGAAAGGGGATGAGAAGATTTCCTCCCTTTTTGAATGAGGTCCACCACCAGTCTCGAGTCCATTTCAATCAGGACATGTCGAAAGCCGAACTCCCAAGCCAGCGAAAGGCCTTCCACGATACCTTTTAGTTCAGCAAAAGGCACTGAAGTCACCCCAATGTTGCACACCACACCTCCAATCCAAGCACCATAATTGTCCCTAATCAGCGTCGCCGCCGCAGCACAACCACCATTCCGCACATCACCGTCAGAATTCAATTTGACCTAGCCCTCGTCCGGGCAAGACCAGTTAATATCCTTACAAATTTTAAGGCCCTTTCTAGAGCTTTACTATTTCATCCTGGCACACCAGCATTCACGCGCATAGTTAACCACAAACTCAGCTCGATCACCCTCCCTTCTTGTTCCGTTGAAGACCGCATCATTCCTTCACTTCCACGTCCACCAAAGGATGGTGGCAAAAAGAGCATTCCACTCCAGGATATCTGCACAAGAAGACACACAAAGAAGATTAGAGCGCAGTCACGTGTTAAAGGGAAGATCGATAGAGAGATTGTAAATGTCCCTTAACAACCCATTAGCCCACATAGCCGCCACAACATTACAAGAGCGAAAGAGGTGGTCCAAGGATTCTGGCGCCAGCCTGCAACAAGGGCAAAGGTCGGTGGTGGTCTTCTACTCTTCTTCTGTTTTTTTGCCTTATTTTATCTATCACTCCCATGGGTAATGAAACCCGGAAAATCGCTGAAAAATCTTTCAAGAAAGCTCTTCTCTCAACTAATGGATCCACTTCTAACCCCACATCAAAAGCTAAGGAAGCTGGTGGTTCCGAAAAAACACAAAATCAAAAAATCTCAGTAACTTTCACTATGGCATAATTTCAATCAATTTGTTCAATTTCACATCAATCATGACAAACCCAAAAGCCCTAAATTTTGAAACTCTTAACCCGCATTAGGGAGACAATCAATAAGTTTAAGATTTAAATTAACCTTGCATCTATAAAATGTTGAGTTTATATCTTGTCAGGATTAGAGTCGGTTGGAAACAGGTTGGTTATATAGATAGCACAAGAATGCTGCTGCATTTTTTCTCAAAGTTGTTCTTTAGAGAGGTAAGTGGAGAGACCGATAGAGTGTATTTTGGAGAAAGGAGTTGGATAAATCTGAAAAAGAAAATTAGACTCTTTTACTATTTTAGTGGATTATGTTTAATATGACCCTCTCTTAAATAAATGGAATTAACAAGAATTATATAAAAACAAGCATTCCATGCATAAACAGGAATAAGGGATGGGTAGTTCAAATGTTCAATCATGACAAAATTAATGATAAAGGTGGTTTTCAATCAATAATCTTATATAGAGCACTAGGTGGTGGTGCCCGTGTTACACACGGGCATTTTTTATTTATTTTTGATAAAAAATATTTAAATATAATTTTACTTTAAAAATTATTCTTATGTCTTGTACTTAATGCTTGGATTGACTATTGTGGTGCTTTATATGCGTAAATTATAAATTATTGTATTTTTAGTATTCACCATTGATATTTGATCCTGAAGAGTACTTTCACCCGCATTCTTCATCGTGAATAAAGTTAATATAATGTGTCCATTCATTGAAAAAGAACACAATGTAAATATAAAGATTGTGATACTCATGAAGAAACTTTGTCGAAAAAAAAATCTTACCTTATTATACTCCCACATGAACATTTTATGTAATCCTCTCTCATCACCTACTTCTATGATTTAGTGGCTTTTTTAGTCCTTTATTCTCTTCTTCCTTTTTATGCATTGAGGTGTAGTCTACCTATTACTTAATTAGCATCTTTAATCCCCTTAAAAACATAATATAATTTCATTCATTACCTTCATTATATCCAATTGATTAGGTTTTAATTGTATATTAAAGAGAATTAGTAACGGTTTTTCCCAATTGACCAAATAAATGAAACCGTTTTTTCATATTAATTAGTTCTTATCTTCTTATCGATGCATAGTATAGTCACCATAAAAATGAAGAAACAAATGAGATTAATTATGCATTAATTGAGATTAATTATCCATTGAAATAAAAATGGAATGGAATGGTTATTTTCTTCTAAATTTATCCCAAAACACAAATGATAACTTTATTCATTTAATTTAAAAATAGCCACGGTTTATGGTAACCGGAAAAACAAAATTAAAAAAGAGTAGGTAATATGTGTTTAAAATGGAATGTAAGCTATAATTAAGCTATAAAATATTTAAAATAAATTTGTCATGTAATGTTTTTTTGTAGAAAATCTTTCATTATTATAAGACCATTATATACCTATTTTTGTATCTATGGTTTTCATAATAAAAATATTAAAATGCATTTAATGTTTTTTTTGTATAAAATCACAACATTAGTTGTACCTAGATATGGTTTTACTAATAAAAATATTAAAATGCATTTAATTGTAGAATTAGAAACGTTTTGGGTGTTTTTATACTAAAATATTGTGTATTTATTACACTTTTTTTATCTATGGTTTTGATTCAATTTTTAATTAATTGCATGAGTATTGATTGCTTGAAATGAAATCAAAATATTTATATAATATGTTTTAAATGAAATTATAAAAAAAACTTATTAATTGTATGAGCATTAATTGCTCTAGAACCTAAGTTTATAGTATTATAGATACATGATTTAGAGTAATAAGGGCTATTATAAGGGTGGTTTAATATTAAGGTGGTTAAATGCAATTTTTCCTAATAAATAATACTTTCTCACAACTAACATTCAACAACTCAAAACTAATCCATAAAACACAGTTGGGTCAACTCCACGCCACACCCACTTGCACTTGTAATAAAGAAGAGATCTTTCGGAAGATTTTCTTAGCACACATCCACTTAGTTCTATTTTCAGGCTTGAATTCTAGCTCACCTCTGATCATCTCAACAATCTCCCCTCCATCACCATGAACATGTATTTTCATCTCCAAAACCAGCTTCTTAGTATGACACGGCACAGCAACGACATCTTTAGACAACGGCAAGTTTCTTCTACTAGCAGAGCACACGAGTTCTTCTTCTTTTTAAAGAGCCTACTTCGATAGAATTTCTTCTCATACTTCGTAGAGCACCTATAAGTGCTATATCTAGCATAAACGCTTCCGGAAACTCCACGCACACGATCATTATTATTGGATGAAATCAGGCTAACGCGAACTCTAGCACACACCGCATGATCCAAGATCGCGTAGTGCACGCAAGCAAACCTGTGGTCACCCTTAACAACGGAACATATGCGCTTGTCATACCAATCAAACGCGGTGTTCATGCACCACCGCAAACAACCTTTGCTGATTTCGCGCCCTCTGGCATCCTTCAGGTCAAGATGCACATTAAACCAAGTGCCCTCGTGGCAATGATGGCGCTCTAGCAATGGTATAGGCTGATTGGGAAGCACTGTTTCAGGCTTCGTCTCGTCTCTCTCGAAGATAAAATAAGGCTCATCCTTATGATTATCGTACTTGATTGTTCCGTAGACACGCAAAGGACGTTCGTGATGGAAAGAAGCAATGGAAACAGAGAACACCTCAACAAGAGGTCGATCGAAACCCTATGGTTGGCACCTGAAAAATCAAGACTTAGTTTCCATTACTACCCATTTCAAACAATCAATAAACATTAAGGCTCCGTTTAAAACGTAAACGGAAACGGAAACGGAAACGAAATAGAGATCACACCTGTTTTCTTGAGTTTCCTCAAGGCTGCTACAGCTATATACATCATCCAACAAGTCTTCAGTTCTCAAACATTCTTTATTATCTGAATCATTGTTGGGCAACTCACCAACAAACTATAAGAAAATGAAGTTTGTGGGAAAGGATACTTTTCTCATTCTTATTCATTGATATTTATACAAGGAGAATACATCAGCATACAAAACAAAGATTTACAAACAAGGAAACTAAGAGCTACAATCACGTAGGACAGTATCAATTAGAATCAATCTATATGTGAACATATCTACACAGTATGGAAAAGATAAACTATCCAAAAGATATTATCCTTAAATAAAAGGCCATAAACTTATCTTAACAAAATTATCTCAATACCCTCCTGCAAGCTCACGGTCGATTTCGAACGAGCAGCTTGAACCGTAGAGTTTTGAAACGAGAAGAACCAAGGGCCTTTGTAAAGATATCAGCTACTTGATCAACCGACTTGACATGACGAACTACTAACTCACCGGCTTGAACTTGTTCGCGCACAAAATGATAATCAATTTTAATGTGCTTGGAACGTTGATGAAAGACGGGGTTTGCGGTGAGAAAAGTAGCGCTAAGGTTATCACACAAGAGTATGGGCGGTCCAACTGTGGATGACATCATCTCCTTTAGAAGTTGTTGAAGCCAAATCAGTTCAGCAGAAGCAAACGCAATTGCTCGATATTCAGCCTCGGTGCTAGAACGAGCAACTACCTTTTGTTTTCGAGACGACCAACTGATCAAATTACCTCCAAAATAAATGGAGAAACCATGTTGGGATCGACAATCATCAGGGTCTGATGCCCAACCAGCATCGGTAAAACAAACCAGCCGAGAATCTCGTGAGGGACGAAAGAACAAGCCAGCATCAATAGTACCCTTAAGATAGCGCAATATTCGTTTTACCGCAGCCCAATGATGCTCAGACGGACTATGCATAAACTGACAAACTCTATTGACTGAATATGAAATTTCAGGTCGAGTAATTGTTACATACTGTAGGGCACCGACAATGCTACGATAGGAATGTGGATCAGCTAGGGGATCACCCCCTACACGCAATCTGGAGTCGGGTTCTGCAGGTGATGCTATAGGCTTTGCGCCCATCATTTTGCTGCGTTCAAGCAAGTCCAAAATATACTTCCGTTGAGACAGCAAAAGAGTAGATGGAGTGCGATGAACCTCAATGCCCAAAAAGAAGTTAAGAGCACCTAAATCCTTCAAGGAGAACACAGAATTCAGATACTTAACAAACTCTTCAATAAAAGAAGAATTGGAGCCCGTAATGATGAGATCATCGACATATATTAGTACGTAAACAACATCAGAGCCATGTCGTTTAATGAACAGCGAAGTATCTGAAATGCAAGGTTTAAAGCCATGTCGAAGCAAAGATTGTTGTAATTTCTGAAACCAGGCCCTTGGAGCCTGCTTAAGGCCATAAAGAGCCTTTTTGAGCTTACAGACATAAGACGGTCGGTCAGAAGCAACAAATCCCTGCGGTTGATCCATGTAAACCATCTCAGATAAATCACCGTTTAAAAACGCATTGTTAACGTCCACCTGTCGAAGTGGCCAGTTCTGTGTCACTGCAATACTCAAAACAACACGAATGGTTGTTGGCTTGATAACAGGACTAAAGGTGTCGAAATAATCGACCCCTTCTTCCTGATTGAATCCTTTAGCCACCAAACGCGCTTTGTAGCGTTCAACAGATCCATCCGGTTTCTTCTTGATCCTGAAAATCCACTTACAACCCACAACATTAGCTGAAGAAGGCCTGGGAACTAATTCCCAAGTCCTATTAAACATTAAGGCATCAAATTCCAACTGCATAGCATGTTGCCAATTAGGATTTTTTGTGGCTTGTAAAAAATTTCTCGGTTCAGTTTCAGAATCATCAGATTTCAATGGATATTTAGTGGCAGAAAACAACTTAGGCTTAAGAGAAGAGGTAGAAGCTCTCGTTACCATTGGATGCTCGGAGTTTTCGGATGGTCGGAAATACGAGGGAGCGTTCGGATATGGATCGGCGGCTGAACTGACTGCTGATGGAGACGACTCCACCATGGGAGTATTGGACGACGTGAGGCCAGACTCGGAAGACACTGGTGGCGTGAGGCCAGAGGTTGTTGGCGAGAGGCCGGAATTTCGGATTGGCGTGAGGCCAGAGGGAGAAGATGGCGTGAGGCCAGAGGGGATAGAAGGCGTACTGCTGGACACCGAATCAGATGTCGGTGATGACATAGACACCGGAGAAGAAGGCAAATTATGGTCGCTGGAGGAGGGAATTTGCGAACCAACAGAGGAATCAAGCGAAGGAGATACCGGCGGAGAAGAAGCACCAGGAATTCCGACCGATGAAGCCTCGTGGAGAGTGTGAAGGGGGAGCAACGAAAAAGACCTAGCTTCAGAAATTCCCTGAGAACTGTGATAAGGAAAAGGAAAATTAGATTCGTCAAACACCACATGCCTAGCAATATAGGTCCGAGAAGTAGCCACATTAAAACATAAGTAGCCTTTGTGCTTTGCACTGTATCCTATAAAAATGCAAGGTAGGGAACGAAATTCTAATTTATTGCTATTATAAGGACGGATATAAGGGTAACACAAGCAACCAAAAGATTTAAGAAAATGATAATCTGGTTGACGATTATATAAACAAGTATAAGGCGATTTATATTTGAGAGTAGGGGTGATTGTCCTATTATTAAGGTAAATCGCAGTGTGAAAAGCTTGCTCCCAAAAATTAATGGGTAATTTAGAATGGGCTAGGAGTGCAAGACCTTTTTCTACAATAATACGGTTTCGCCTTTCAGAGACACCATTTTGTTCAGGAGTATAAGGACATGAGACCCGATGAGTAATGCCATGTGTTTGTAAGAAAGACGATACATTACGGTATTCACCCCCCAATCAGATTGAAGTGCCTTAATTTTTGTGGAAAATTGAGTTTCAACCATTGTTTTGAATAAAGTGAAAACAGACAACACTTGAGATTTATTAGTAAGAAAATAAACCCAAAT
The DNA here is from genome assembly GCA_964016875.1 of Fallopia convolvulus. Classification (NCBI taxonomy): domain Eukaryota; kingdom Viridiplantae; phylum Streptophyta; class Magnoliopsida; order Caryophyllales; family Polygonaceae; genus Fallopia; species Fallopia convolvulus. Next base: position 51,579,765 of record OZ024731.1, on the reverse strand, counting down.
GAATTTGGTGCAATCATCAATAAAGAGAACAAAATATCGATTACCATTCATAGAAGATATAGGAACAGGGCCCCATACATCCGAATAAACTAAATCAAAAGGTTGTTGAGAAGATACATGAGAATTAGGCAAGTGTAGTCTATGACTTTTACCTAATTGACATGAACTACAAAGAGGCAACAACTTATTTGTAGAAATAGGTAAGTTATAATCGGATAAAAGACGACGTAGGATAGATTCATGTGGATGAGCAAAGCGATGATGCCAACAAGTAGCAGACGCACGTTCACCCACAAAGACACTAGGACTCGAAAGCGACGGACTGAAAGGAAGCCGATATAAGCCATTCTCAACGACCCCCTTGAGTATAATCCGACCCTGCAAGTTCTTAACATAGCAAGCATTAGATGTAAACTCAAGTATGACATTATTATCTTTGCATAATTGAGAAACACTAATAAGGTTTTTGGAAATTTTTGGAACAACAAGGATATTTTTGAGAGGTAATGAATCAGAAACATGCTTAGCAGTTAAATTTGATTGACCTATATGAGTAATAGGAAGAGACTGACCATTCCCAACAACTAAGTTGTCGGTACCAGTATACTCCGATTGAATGCTCATATTGGCAAGATCTGCAGCGACATGGTTAGTTGCACCAGTGTCAACAACCCATGGATCAGTGAGGGTAGAAGGGCTATTGCCAGAGACCGTGTGGGCCTGTTTGGGGTACAATGCCTGCTTCTTCGACGGTTGTTTGTCTTGGCGTCGAGTTGGTGGAAACTCATTCATATTAAGGCGCTGATAACAGTTACGCGCCTCATGAAATGGTTTGGAGCAGATTTGGCACTGTACTTTGGGACGATCTGTAGGAGCCGATCCTTGCCCGGGAGACGAGCGACTAGATGAGGATCCCTTGGCAGCAATGTTGGCAGAGAGTGGGGATAGATCCTTGTTATCATCCTCAAGTCGTTGTTCTTCCCTGAGAAGAAGACCAAGCAATTCGTTGGAGGTGATGGGCTCCACTCGAATGCTAAGAGCAGACTTGAAGGCACCATAGTCGGAGCCAAGGCCAAATAAGAGAAAGGACACAAAGTCCTCATCAGAAACAGTGGTCAAGCATTCAGCCAACGAGTCTGAGATGGCTCGTTTCTTCTCGACATATTCGAGAATGGACATAGATCCCTTGGGGAGGATTTGAAGTTGCTGCTTGAGGTGCATCTGGCGCGCTCGAGTTTGGGAATGAAACATCTGCTCGAGCATGATCCAGACGTCGGAAGTGGTAGTTCCACGAGCCACATGACCCAACAAAGGAGTGGTGAGTGTGGATCGGAGCCACAACAAGATGAGCTTGTCCTTGCGATTCCAAACCAAAAAATCTGGATTTGGCTCGCGAACTGTGGAACCTTGCTTGGGCGGCAATGTGGTTGGTGGAGCATTGCTGGAAACCAAGAAGGATTCAAGTTCGTAGGCCTCGAGCGTTGAACGAACGGTTCCACGCCAGAGGAAGTAATTGGATCGATCAAGACGGACAGCAAGCGCCGGGAATTGAAGGTTGGCCGAGGCGCCGCCGGAAGCCGTAAAAAGGATTTGTGTGGCGGAAGCATTAGTGTTTTGGCCATCGGTAGTCATGGTTAAGGACCGTAGGCTACGATGATACCATATAAGAAAATGAAGTTTGTGGGAAAGGATACTTTTCTCATTCTTATTCATTGATATTTATACAAGGAGAATACATCAGCATACAAAACAAAGATTTACAAACAAGGAAACTAAGAGCTACAATCACGTAGGACAATATCAATTAGAATCAATCTATATGTGAACATATCTACACAGTATGGAAAAGATAAACTATCCAAAAGATATTATCCTTAAATAAAAGGCCATAAACTTATCTTAACAAAATTATCTCAATACAAACTCATCTTTATGATCATCCAAGTCTTCAAATTTCCAGTATCCTTCTTCACTCTCCAACAGCTCATCTCTACTAGATAAACGACAGTCGGGCAACTCACCAACAAACTCCTCTTCATCCGCATTTGAATATGGATGGAACCAAAATACACTCAAATGGATGCACCATTCCCCCCCCCCCCCCCCCCATGATTTCCTTAGTATACGGCCCAGAGAGAGGATCAACAGGCTCGAATTCCAAAACCTCATCACTAGTGACGACGATTCGTTCATCATTAATAACCACCAAGTCTGCTTTGATTCTAAGCAATGAATAAGCTGGCACGGCTAAAGCAGGCAAATAAGTATGACCATCGTTGATTTTCAAGGACATGGACTGTATCTCACAGAGCACGCGTTCGAGCCCCCTCTCACCATTCACCTCGGTGTTAGCAGAAATGATGCCACTCACAACAACAACCTTAGATTCATCATCAGTTGCACTATTTTCAATATTTTTATAAACTTGAAGACTCGCTACAGCCAAGAGTGCATGACGGAATATTGCATAGTTCAAAGCGACACGCCCATACCCTCTTGTATTAGAATTAAAGAAGATTGTTTGTTCTTCGTCGTAAAGAACCTTATGCTGGAAATCCAACTGTCTTGATTCCTCGACAATGGTGACATTCCGAGTCTTGTCTACGAGATACAACTCTAGCCAAAAATATTTTGGTAACCAGCGAGGGTGGTAACCGTCGTCGGGTTCGGGTTTAGGAAGGATTGCAGTTTTGTTGTCGAGCATAGTGACAGTCATTGGAACATGAGAAAAAAACTCTTTACCGTAATCATTGGTCAAGTTTATATGACCGTAAATTTCAAAAGAAGAACCAACATCGTTCTGCTCCTCATGTGTCAACCTTTGAATGCTAACAGAGAAAATCTCAAGTAAATTTGTTGCTTTGACACCCCTTTTCGTTTCTGTGTCCATTACTGTTGTGGAGTAAAGGTTTCAACCTGCAAATACCACAAAAACAATGAAAGTTTGGATCTTTCTCAATTGAGAACTAAGAAAACATTAAAAACAAAATTCAATTGAGAAAGACCTGTTCAAACCGATCAATTTGTAGACTTTGACGACAAGGCACAGAAGATATGTGAATTGGAGTTGGAGACGCGGAGCCGCATGAAATCGTGAATGGAATTGGAGTAGAAGGGAAATTAGGGCAGGGAATACAAAGGACGAGACCGGAAAAATAAGAGAGAGGCAGCGGTATGGTAAGTAACGGTCTTGTAAGGTTCAAACTTGCCGTACAAGAAATATATATCTTTGTCAAACTTTTTTTTGCCTTACCTTATAAGGACTTATTTTTTTCTTCTATTTTTCTTTCCTTGCCTAGCAAGGATTTTCAATTAATGTGTTCGAAGAGGGGAAGGCTTTATGGACCAAAAGCTCAAACTTCACAGTAAAACTAAACCAACTGCCATCATAAGAAAAAAAAATAGGAGGATGAGTAGATAAACACAAATACATTGAGCTCAAAACAAAGTTTCATACTACATGTACTTGAGAACAGAAACCCCAAAAGCAATGCCCACGAAAGTGGCGATGCAAATTCCAAAGATGCCCACAAGAACTCCAGGGACAACAAGAGAGTCCCAGCCTTGTGCTTTGGCCATGCCACAGGCTGTTGTTGGACCACCAACATTGGCATTTGAAGCCAAGAGCACGAGTTTCAAATCCAACCGGAATAGTCTCCCTAGCCCAAGAACAACTAGGAGATGAATAGTCACCTGTACCAATGCAAATGCAAAGATACTCGGGGCAGTGTTCATCACGTTCCAGATGCTTCCGCTAGCACCGATTACTGCAAAGAAAATCTGTTTGCAAGAAACAAACAAGAAAAGTGAAAATTGGATATTCAAAGTTGAACCAAAGCACTCTGAAAACATTGTCATAAATACAATTTATCAAATAATGTCATAAAAAGGAAAAAAAAGAGGAAAGTGGATTTGATACCTGCATCAGGACTAATGAGATAGATTCTGTAGATGGTGCAAGATAGGAGAAAACTTTGGGAAATATAGTTGCTAGAATGATGACTATAGCTGTAACTCCTGGAAGAATACCGCCTTGGATTCTAAATAAATGTGTCATATATGTTGCAAGCTTGCATATTGCAAAGGCTACTGCAATGGAAGTAGCAGATTGTAGCACGGATGTCTTGTTTCCAGGATCGTGTTCCGTATCCAATGCTGCGTCTGAAATACAATAATGAAGAATAATTGTTCTAATTATGAATCTTTCAGGAACAAGAAATGAAAAAAAAGTCGTAATATAATGGTGAAGGAACACAAAAAGTTCAACATAATCTTATAAATTTCCATAGAATATATGTACCAGTAGATTTCGAATCCTCAGGAGGTACTCTTGAGGCTAATGCAAACAGAACCATGAAATAAATGGCACATATAACGTTATCAGCAGCAACTCCAGCTGCCATAATGGACGGAGAAATGCCAAGTGATTCGGAGATTGCAACATAATTCACAGCTGCAAGAAATCAACACCCAAAAGACAAAGTAACACCACATAAGAACACTGTCCTGAAAGTCATCTCTATCAATCAAGCAACTTAATTAAAAGTTCTTAGTAGATTTTGGTTTCATCAACTTTGAACCTGAAAAAAAAAAGTGTAAATGATTGTAGTATCATTTTTACTGATAATATAAGAGACTATTATAGACTTATAGTTCTAACTTCTAAGACTTACTTCCTCCAATGTAACTACCCATAAGAGCGGCGGCTATTTTCCAACTATCTTGACCGAGAGAACGCATAGGCACCAGCAAATATGCCACCACTGTTCCAACCACAGTAGCCACTGCAATGCAAGCTTAATTTGGACTATTTTCATTCCCACTCAGAGATTAAACATTCGATTAGGAGTATCTTCCTAAAATATAAAGCTACATTATTGAATGGAAGGAGTAAATTCTTATAATGGTCACACTAATCCTAATTGAATCACATCAGCAAAATTGAACAAATTGCACTTCTTCTCTGTATAATTACAAGTCAATGAAGCAACTAACTGAAAGAAAAGCAGCTAGACACAAGTAATAAATGAACCTGATCCAAGCAAGAATGCCAAAAACAGCTTTCCAGTGATCTGAATCAGTTTATTCATGTTGGCTCTGAACAATAGCAGGGGAACAGTTAAAGGCAGCAAGAAATCGAACACAACGGAATAGGCCGGAGCTTCATAAGGAAGTACCCCTACGTTACTTGCTGCTAATCCAACCAATATACTCACAAGTGCTGAACTCACTATGCTCCCAATTCTCGTCTTCTCTGACCTTCAATCCCAAAAATAAACCCTAATTTCTCAATTTTCAAGATAACACAACAAGACGAAGAAATTAAGCATCCAAACTCCATGTTACATTCGAATTTGGGACATTCTTCTTGCGTTAGTATTACCAAAGTCCGAAAGCGGCAATGGCGAGGAGTCCAGACCATGTGCCCCAATGATCTTGAGAAGAAATTAGGGCGGCGTTAAATCGGATTTGAGACCTAACAACGAAGGATCGTCGCACATTGGTTGAAAGATGGGAGCTTCGAAAGAATGACGGTCGATGAAGAGCGCCGCGAAAATGTTGCATGGTTTGAGGTTTTGGAGGGAATGGCGAGTGCTGAAGTCGGCGGCGGAGAATCGGACATGGGAGAGAGCGAAGGTAGCAGAGGGAGAGAGACGGAAACTGGCTGATGGAGGAAGAGGTGGACATGGCGAAGAGAATGCCATAACTGGATGAGTGTGTTGAGCAGAGGAGCTGAGCATGAGCTTCAGCATATTGTTGATGGAATCTGATGGTAGGTGAATCTTTGGTGATAAGGATCTGAGGATTGAGGGATTCAGATTCGGTTGATTTTGGTCCTTTTACTTGACACGTGAGTTTTGTGGCTCCGGTTATAGATCGACCCGTTATTCCGAAATTATTTAAAAAAATTAAAAATTACCAATGTTCTAAAGTTACTATCAACTGTTCATGAATGGAATTTCAGCCTCAAATATACTTCAGGTGAGGGATCCGATTCTGCTTTTGATCAGATCTTTTTGGAAGAAGTTGTGGAAGGTTCCGATTTTTCTTGGGGTCCGTAAATTTTTTTGGAGGGATGCAAAGAATATTCTACCATACAAAGAAAATCTGTTTCAACGCAGGATCACTTTAGACCCTTTGTGTGAGTTGTGTGGTGTTCGTGAATCTTCATTGCACACCCTTTACGGTTGCAAACTGCCAAAGGATGTGTGGAAATTATTTAAGCATCTGATGTCGAGGGATGATGGGGTTATTTATTTTGAAGATTGGGCGGATTTGATCTTTTAAGAGCATGATGAGTATGATAGAGTTCTCTGGGCGCTGCTGTGTTGGGAAATATGGAATGAACGGAATGCAAGGCTATCCAAGTCCTCGGAAAGAAATGTTGAAGATCTGATTAATGCTGCTCTTTCTTCAGAGGCGGAGTTGTGCTTGGAAAAGGTGATTTATGGACAGTTGGGCACACATTAGAAAATCTCAATCATTCGAGCACAATTCTATTGTTTAGGTTGGTTTGAAATCATTAGGGCTATTCAAGTTCTCGGAAAGAAACGTTGAAGATCTGATTAATGTTGCTCTTTCTTCAGAGGCGGAGCTGTGCTCAGAAAAGGTGATTCATGGGCAGTTGGGCACACATTAGAAAATCTCAATCATTCGAGCACAATTCGATTGTTTAGGCCGGTTTGAAATCATTAGGGTTATTTATGGGTTAAAAGTCACTTTCTGGTCTTAAATTTCCTAGATTACATGTTTAAGGTGTGTCTTTGGATCGAATCATTTAATGCAAAATAATGTATTAAATTGGACATACAAACGAAAGCTTAATTAAATTATTAAATTAAACAAATATATGTTGAGAATATTTATGAATTAAAAATATCAGGTTTTTAATAAAATAAATAAATTAAGAATTATTCTATAATGTATCCTAAGGACACATCATAATAACTATATTTCTCTTTTTCTTTTTTATGAAGAGGGCCCCACCAAAGGTGATAAATCCTGAGTTCGTGACTAACTGGCAAAGGTCACGAACCATCTTGCACCGATGGACTCGAGCCAGTGGAAGGATGAATGATGAGACTTGATTTTTTATTTAAGTGAAGAGGCGAAGACAAGTATTAAACCTGAAATTTCCCAACATCCCTCCATATCTCCTACCACTTGCCACCACATGGAGCGATAATAACTATTTTGTTTGATACATTAAGGAGGCAATTAACATACACTTGCCACCATATGGGTTTAGGTTCAAATGAAGAGGAGTTATGGTGAGGAGTGGGGAGCAATATAGGCCATCCATTTTGAAATTAACATACACTTTATTACATCCAATGGTCAGCTTTGACTTGCCTGTTGACTTGGATCAACATTGACTGCAACATTGATTGTTGACCAATCAATGGATTTTTTTAAAATACAAATTAAAGTTAAAAACTTAATTGTTAAAGTTGAACACTTAGCTATAAAAGTTGAATACTTTATTTTCTAATACAACATTAAAGTTGAACAATTACATTAAAGTTGAACAATTGATGGTATAAGTTAAACAATTAGCCGTTAAAGTTGAACACTTAGTTGTTAAAGTTAATCACTTTTACTTTCCCATACAAGATTAAAGTTGAACAATTGACCGTTTAAGTTGAACACTTTATTTTCCCATTCAAGATTAAAGTTGAACAATTAGCCGTTAAGAGCAATTTTTTAAAAATATGAGGCGGACCCTAGGCGGAGAGGGAACAACTAGAACCTTGGTGGCCTAAACGGTTGTCTAGGCAAGCTTAGATGGATGCTAGGAGGGCTAGAAGGCTAGATTGAGTTGAGACCTTCTAGCGTATAAGCGAGGCCTAGACGAGTTTTTTAAAAAAGTGGTTATAAATAATTGATTTTTTTCTCATACAAAATTAAAGTTGAACAATTAACTGTTAAAGTTGAACACTTAAATGTTAAAGTTGAACACTTTATTTTCTCATACAAGATTAAAGTTGAATAATTGGCCATTAAAGTTGAACAATTAACCGTTAAAGTTGAACACTTGGTACTTAAAGCACCTAGTTGTTAAAGTTGAACGCTTTATTTTCTCATACAAGATTTAAATTGAACAATTAACCGTTAAAGTTGATCACTAAGCTGTTAAAATTGAGCACTTTATTTTCCCATATAAGATTAAAGTTTAATATTTAACCATTAAAATTAAATATTTCCTTTAAAAAACCAAAAAAAAAATTGACAGATGACCTGTGAATGGTCAATGTTGACTGTTGGATGTTAAGGTGCATGGATGTTTGAGTGCACCTTTTATCCTAGCTCTCCATATACTCTAATCTAATGGCTTACATCTCTCCTCACTCACTATAAAACCCCTCCTCATTGGAACCCAATCCTAAGTATTGTCCTAATAATATAGAAATATTAAGGCATTATTACGTACAATACATTCAAGTACTTCAACAAACATACAATAAAGCAAACTAAAAAACCTATATGTATCTAAATAATACCTAGGTGAGATACTGCACAGATCAAGCCTAGTCAACTAAGCTTTGTCTATCATATTGAAGCACTAGCTAGTGGACCTATGTATATATAGTCTCTTGCATCAACTCGGTATCTTGGCAAGGTCACGACTCATGAGATCCAAAAGATCATTAAAATTTAGGCAACAATGTATTTGTTTATGTTATCGTAGCATTTTGTAAAAAAATAACATCATTTATAAATCTACTCGCCCCTAGATGGGATCATGGACCACAAAAAACCTTAACATGGACCACCACATAAAACCGTCATCACCTTTTTTTTTTTCTTCCCTGAATCCATAAAATCTCATCACATAAGCCACATATGGCTTATCATGGTACAAGAACTAAGAATGGACCTTACCCAAGTATCTATTGTCCTATTCTTGCCATTAATTAGGATACTTAGTGAATACAAGAGAAGTACAGTATTATAACTTGCAGATGATGAGAAGATATTTGGACTGTTTTATAGAGTTACTCCATCAACTGATTCCATCTATTATACACTTGCAAGCATCAGCTCTCCAATTTATTCATAGAGTTTACAGTCCTTGTGACTTGCGAGCATCGACTCTCCAGTTTATTCACATAAAAGCATTAAAATTGTTCAAAGATCCTAAATAGGCTCTAGATCTTACCTGCCATGATTGATCCGACGCACACTTCAAAACCATCAATTGAAGCAGTTGATGCTGTATCAAGGTAAGTTCCCACCGTCCTTATGAAGCAGTCATCTTGGATACTTGGGGCTTGTTTGGTACTGCACATTACAATAACACTTTTTAGTTATATTACAATCAAAATTTACAAATTACGTTGTTTTTAACCAAAAGTCTTAGAACAACACACAAATTTCCAAGTGCTAAAAACTAATTTTACCATAAATATGCCAAATAAAGCCTTAGCATATACCTGGTTTCCCGCATTCATAATAGGCAAATTCTCACATGAACTTCAGAACTGTAGTCCCAAAAGCCAGCCCTAAGAAAGTTGCAATGGAAATTCCAAAGATTCCAGCTAGAATACCAGGAACAATCAGAGACCTCCACCCTTTGGCTGTTGCCATTCCACAAGCTGTTGTGGGCCCCCCGACATTGGCGTTTGATGCCAAAAGTAACTGCCTCAGTTCAATGCCGAATAGCTTTCCTACTCCGAGAATTACTGCAAGATGAACAGCAATTTGGACGAGAGCAAATAAAAATATGCTTGGTGCTGTGGTAATCACATTCCTTATGCTCCCACTTGCACCCACAACGGCGAAGAATACCTGTTTCTCAAGAGGAGTTTTTGCAGAAAATGAGAAAATTTGCAAAAGAGCACTTTAATGTGAAGATACCATGGTACTGACATAGCAAGTAAAACTGAGACTAAAAAGGTCAATAAATAGGATCCTTCTTATAGTTTGTTATCATTTACCAAAACCCAATAGTTATAATATTACACCCTGCCATAGTGCCATATTCAGTTTTTTCAATCCTCACTGACTGAATGCAGAAGACTTTAGGACTTGGGAGATATTAGCATAAGCTAAATAAAATAGGGTTTACTTTTTCATACAGGATATGCCTATTTTTTTCCCTTACAAAAACAAAAGAGCATATAGCAGATCACACAAAACAGATGAAGGTTTCAATTGGAATTGATAAAAAAAAATCACCTGCATGAGAATCAGTGCCATAGCCTCACCAGCAGGCGCCAGGGAGTTAAACTGTTTTGGAAGTATTGTTGCTAAAGTGACTACAATTGCAGTTATTATTGGAAGGCTTCCACCCTGAATTCCAAAATATTTAGTGAGATAATTTCCAGCCTTGCATATGGCAAAAGAAACAGCAAGAGCTACTGCTGTCTGTAGCACAGAGATTTTGTTTCCAGAATTAGAGTCCAACTCCTCAGCACCATCTGCAAAAGACTACACTCAGTTAAAATGGTTGAAAATTGCAGCTTAATTAAGATATTTTTAAAGGCTTAAAAGCATCTGAAGTGTCCCATGGCATGTGATATATTTCCTTAAGCCAAATCCCGCTTGTAACGGGATCCACCTAGGTAGATGTTATTGTTGTAGTAAGATGGTTTTAATTCAGAACTATTATATTAGTTGAAACAATATGAAGTTAACTTAAATATGCTGGACTGATTCATCAGTCATCACATGCTTACCAGTAGCTGAAGCTCCAACCTCAGCAGGAATCTTTGAAGCTAACGCAAATAGGGTTGTGAAATATACAGCACATATTACATTATCAGCAGCTAGGCCTGCAGCTAAAACTGAGGGAGTAACACCAAGTGCTTCTGAAATTGCAACATAGTTGACGGCTGCATAAATATAACACGGTTTCAATTCAATGAATTCCTCATAGATGTCAAGTACATATCAAATTTAAAGGTTGGCCCAAAAAAAATCAGCATTAAATGCGTATACAGATTTTGACTCCCTCATTCCCACTTGAATTACATATGTTTTCAAATAATACAATCAATATCTCTAAATATGACTTTCAAATCCTTAGCAAAAATTTGACTTTTTTTTTCCCTATCCATATCCTTAAGTATGATTTAAGTTCACCCCATATTGTTTTGATATACATCATTGTCAATGGTAGAGAAGACAGCTGTAACAGGAAGAGTAATTACCACCACCAATATGTCTTCCCATGAGGGCTGCTGCTATCTTCCAACCATCCGAACCAAGAGAGCGCATTGGCACCAAGAAAAAGGCTACTAGTGTTCCAATGGTGGTAGCAACTAAAAATATAAAGAAGAACATCAATTATGTGAGAAGCACTTGTACAGGACCCAGTTGTGTAATAAATGCCACTTTCCATGTATTCATGAAGTTAGGTAAGTGTACTTAAAAACAATTAAAATTTGAGTTATACAAAAATTCCATCTTAATTATACTTACATTGTACCATTTCCACAACAAAAAGTTGATGGCGAAGCTAGCAGTAAAATTAAAAAACAGAAGGAATGGTTCATTAACTGTTTAAAATGGTTCAATGATTCAATCAGTATGAACTAACCAGCCAAATCTTCAAGGACATTATTACTTCACCTACTAGTATAAAGTCTATTCAAAAACAGGGTATAGGATCAACAGACCTATTGATTGAACACAATAGAAGCAGCAAATCAAGAGTAGTGAGACAGAATTACTCTGACAAGTTAATTCTAATTTCTACCTGCTCCAATCAAGAAGGCAAAGAGCAAAGTCCCAGTTGACTGGATTACACGTCGCATATCAGCTCTAAACAACAGCAGTGGCACAGCTAATGGGAGCAGAAACTCGAACACAACAGAATAAGCCGGTGCTTCACATGAAATAACCCCCAAATTACTCAATGAAAGTGCAACCAATATGCTGACCAATGCACCACTTAAGGTACTCCCTATCTTGGTCTTCTCGGACCTTCAAGCAAAATAATTCTTCGGATTCAATAGTGAAAAAGCACATGAATCAGTACCTCTAACAGATTCTGTTTGCTTAAGCTAGACATGCATTTGTAATAGTAGATCGAAATTAGTACCTCAACAAGACAACAATTAAACCAAACCGTTCATTTCAAATCTGATCAGTTCAATTAATTACGTGCTCTATTGAGAAAAATTGAGTTGCAAATTGAAATCGAACTCAATTTGACTTGTATTTGATATCATTGACAACGAAATTGATCTAATGCAAGTGATAAACATCACTAAGAGAAGAGTGAGTAAGTGAGAGAACCAGAGGCCGAAAGCGCCACAGGAGAAGAGAGCGGTCCAGGTGCCCCATTGATCACTAGGAGAAATGATCGGAAAGCTAAGCTGCGACTTGACAGCGACGGATCTCAAAGGTGCTCTTCTCTCCACCGGTATTGCTACGAGACGGTTCTCGCGCTTCTCCCGATGAAGCTGAAACACATTCGCATTCAGCTGAGGAATCGGAGGGAAGCGAATGCGAGGGGAGAGAATTGATCGATGCGTAGCTGCGTAAGGAGTCGGTGGACGGTGAAGTGAGAGTAGCGGTGAGTATGTGAACGCCATTGACAGCCGGAGAGCGAAGGTGGAGGAAGTCGCGCAAGTCAACACAACTGAGCGTCAGCGTCAGCAATCGAAGTCAGGACGAAATGGAGACGCTCACGTTTTACGGTCATGTATATATTTTTCCTTTTACTACTTAGACCCTCCTCATTTTAAAAATTACTGAATCACGCCCATTTTCTGGTACTCGTGTGGTTTGGGCAATTTCAAGTTTTTGATATTTCCGCTTATTACCCTTGTGGTTTAGACAAAGTTCGCTTTGTGCCCTATTAGATATAAACTCCTAACGAAATGAGTCAAATGGCACTCGACAAAATGTCAAAATGTACTAAAATGGAAGTTTTTCTATTCAGAAAGTGATAGTCATAAATTCGTATGAAAAAAAACAGCTAAATGCTTCTGCAGTGTGCATTGTAATTTGATTAAATCCCCTTTTAAATTCAAAATTTTCATGGAATCTTTGATATTCACCTTCCATAAACTCGTCGTTGTCGCCTTGTCGATCTCGTCTCAATGGAGGTTATCCTCACCGGCCAGTCAAAGTAGACCTTCACTTGCTTCTCTCTCGCATAAAGAGAGTAGTCCACTCCATTTTTTTACAAGGAAAGAATTCGATCAGCATCAGATAATGAAAAGAGGACCAACTAGAATATTAGATCATCTTAAACATACAACTCCCTTGTATATTTTAAATAAAATCTAATGCAATTATATGGTTGGGGGATTCAAGGACACAAACTGAAGATAAAACGCAATCAAACTGAAATGTATTCCTTGTATATTGTTCTTTTATTGGTGTACCAAATTCCAAAGGGAAACCACACCAAATCTAAATCGGACTGCTTTGGACCGATGATGACATGGCTGTTATGTTTCATGATCTTACAATTGATTTGAACTTGTTAGCCGACTTAGTACAAAGCTAAATCTTTTTTTATGGGCAGTTTAACCTTTTCTTCTCTTTTGGAAGGCATATCACATTTGTAAGATGTACAATTCATAAGATACTCAAACATAATTCAGAAGGATACCAAATGAGCATATGCAATGCAAAGATTGAGCAGGCCCCATGAATTTTATAAGAAAACACTATCAGCTTTCAGAAATACAATGTCTGAAAACTCTCTGAGAAATGTGCCAGAGGATGCCAAAATACTTTGATCATAACCGGACTTAAATTCTGCAGCTCTCTTCAAAAGGGAAATGTTAAATCAGTGTACAACAACATTTTCATCTTCAACAGAGACACGATCATTTAGAGTCTGTTTCTTTCAACAGACACACGTGAAAAGGCTAATAACTGATAAGCAATGTCCTTTGGCTAAAACATGAACATACCTCGTGGTTTTACCATTAATGCGCATATTTACCAAGACGATTAAAAAGATCAGGCTATGAAACGCAATCACTTTGCTTCTGTTTCTTCCCTTTGTTGCCTTCCTCTTCCAACGCCTTCAATTTGTTTTTAATGGCTGTGATTTTTGCACTTCGACTTGTTTGCCCTGAGCTACCCATAAAAGTTGTTGGTTTATGGGAGCTGCTGCAGAGGGTCTTAGCTGAGTTTTCTGTGGATGTTTCGGTTTGAGCTTTCTCGCTAGCTAGGCGAACAACCAAAGGCCGACCGCAAGCAATTCTTCCATGCATCTTCTCCTTAGCCAGCCTAGCTTCCTGCATTCTTACTTCAATGAGAATACCAGTTAGGGCTTGTTTAATTGCACAGGAAACTTGTTGCCACTTTGGACCGCGTCCCATAATGCATTACTTTGCATTTAGTCTTAAGTTTTAATGCAAATAAATACAAGACAATGCATTATGGGCTGCGATCCAAACGAGCCCTTGGTTTAAAATATATGATAAACAGAGAGAACTACGAGGCCACAAATTCAGGCTTTCTTCTGGTCTTTTGAGTTAGGCAATTAAACTAATAAATGGTTTGAAATTAAAACAGTATTTAACTATTTATCACTGGTTGAACTAACATGGAACCAGAAATTTTCTCAGTGAAATTATTTGTTATTTACAAACAAGGTGTCTCACAAGTCACAAGCCCATCTTTAACTTTTTTTTAAATCAAAAGAAGGCAGCTTTAAAATTTGATTACATCCAATATGATCAAAAGCTTACCTCTTTTGTACTGAATTGGATAAAGGCAAACCCACGTGGTTTTCCTCTCTTGGGTCCCTGAGTGTGGCATAAAAAGTCTTCTGATTCAATCTTTCCATATGGTGAGAACAGTTTGATTAGAGTTGCCCTATTGACAAAGAGATGAAAGTGCACTTTCAGATTATTAAAGTACAAAATGAATGATCAGCAGACAATTCACAGAGTTGAAGTTTCCTTACTCTGATATCCTGTGATCGATGTTGCCAATGTAAAGCCTCCTTTCACAGCTTTCTTCACTTGCCACATTTGTATCCTGCACGTGATTGAAAGGACATTTAACTTTGATTTCAACACAAATGTTAAGCTAAAAATATTACATCACAGTCATTGTCACATTCTTAGTAAAGGACTTATCAACCATTGGAATCTCTCAAGTTTCTATTGTATAGTAAAATTAAATCATAACCTCTCCTGCTAAATGGTTTGTGGTCTTAAAACAACAAAATTGCTATCCCTACTTGGATCTCTAAAGGAATCATGAACCCAGATTTGGCTGTCTTCTTCCCCCATTTAAAATCTCAAGTCTCTACAATCAAAGGGAATTGTACCAATTCCTTATCTAAAGGATGTAATACAAAAGATATACGCAAAATTAATTCAATGAAGAACAGTTTTTTCTTTGATTAAGCACAAGCCTAAGCATAGAAACTACTTTATAGAACTATCAAACCAAGAAATACAAGCACAGCGGCAAACACAGGATAATGCAACCATTAGTCCAACATCAAAGTTATTTAGCAGCAAGACAACAGAGCATAAACAATTCCTAGGATCATGCTAATAAAACTGAAATTGAGCACAATGAAAACATCACAACTGTGTGTGTGTGTGTGTGTATAAATTACAAGTGTAATGCTATTGAAATTACCATGATACTGGAAACAGGCTGTGCTGCCGAAAAACACTTTCCACCACCTACACAATATGCATTTATGATTAATCAAAATCTTCCCCGTTCATGACAAAGAAAAAAAAAAGAACACTTCTATAATTGAGAGACATTGTGATCTAGCTTAACCTGGATGGAACAAATTCAATTTAAGCATTTGACATTAAGGTAAAAAAAACACTGTAACCACTAACCAGTACTCATGGTACCAAAACACGGCAATGTCAGAAAGACAATTGATCCAAAAATAAAAATATAACAATGGACAGAAACAAATGGCAAAAGAGGTTTAGCAGATTATTAGTAGCGGAAATGTTTACCCTAAGAAAATTCAATGGATACTTTAGTAAGAATGCCTTGATCTTAGTCAAGAACGCAGGGAGCTAGACTACAGCAGTAAATATCTTAAAGGTGCACATAAGAATTCAACTAACTTGGAGCTTAAGATGAGGGATGAAAAAAGCAACAAGATTATAAATTTTCTTGGCATGGGTTGATATGGACAATCAGGGTTTTAACAGAGTACTCATAACATTGATAACCTCTACAGGAAATGGTAAATCCTCAGGGGAAAAAAAGCAGATCCTTATATCAATCGCTTTTAGTTTATAGCAATGTCACAATGCATTTGTTGAAATTTCATTTTCAATGACATGTCAAGTGGTGTATGACTGGGTGCAATTCCAGTACAAACAATTTCCTAACTTCCAAAATATAAGAAGGTAACCTAATTCTGTTGAGAACATTGAATCCCTCTTATATCAATTTAAGCATTGGAACGATGGTACGAGTAGCAAACAGCTATGATAGGCGGTACCTTTCGAGGCTCGCGGTCAAAATATCAATGGAAAAGGAAGCTGGAGCAGACGAGCCACGTGGAGACAACAAAGAGCTCGAGCGGCGACTGAGGAGATAGTTATGGCGGAAAGAGTGATAGCGTTGTGCGATTGAGAGCTAGGGTTTCGTCCTCGAAAGTCAGTCAAGCAGACTGCTGAAGAAGAAACTAAAAATCGGGTTCTGAAATCTGACACCAGCCCACTCGCAAGTTTTGTTTAAACAGGTTTAGTTACCAAATTATAATCTTTTTATTTTTAATTAACTTTTGTTAGTAAGCTATCTGATTATAATCTTTTATATCTACTTATAGGATAGCCAATTAGCCCTGATTTACGATATATAGCAATTAATAAGTTGCAAGATGGTAATTCAATCAGGTAATCAAAAATTGTTGTGACCGAGTCGAGTCGAGGTTTGAGTTGTTCATGCTCGACTCGGTTAAAAATAAACGAGCTCGAACGCAAGTTTGGTTTGAGCTTAAAATCTTGTTTGAATTTGGTTTATTTAAATGTTCATCGAGTTTGTTCGCGAACCTCTATTTAGTTTCTTCGAGAGATAAATCCGTGAACAACTCGTTTACTTGATCAATTATACAAGCAAATGAAACTAAAATTTATACTACATGATTTTGAGAAACATCACCAAAACTATGTAATTAACATAAACTATATATTGTATACTGTATAGCTTATTCATGAACGTATAATCTAGTTTTTAATGAGTGTATAATCGAGATTGCTCATGAGCATATAATCAAGTTTACTCATGAACAAACGAGTTGAGTTATCTTGTATTCAAGCTCAGTTTATTTATCTTTCGAGCCTTAAAATTGTGCTCAAGATCGGATCATTTACAAACCGAGCCGAACACAAACAAGATTTAACTGAACCGAACACCAAATTTCTCACGACTGGCACTGTTCATTTACAACCCTATGAAAGGACATCCTAAATAACGCATTGATAGCAATATCATTGCCCTTTATATAGAGGGTGGTTATATTGCTCTTTTGAATATTGAAAATATTTGCCCCATGGGCCGTGTATGTTTTCATTATCTTTGAAGCCTCTTGAAATTTCTTTTGTTGAGTCAGCTCATTAGACCATGTGCATTGGTGAAACCGATGAAACCCATTAAACCCAAAAAATACCGACTTTTTTCATTTGTCCTTCTTCCACATCATCTTATACTCTCCCAATTCCATTTCAAGAAACTCACTTAAATATCCATGAAACCATAAAACCCACTTTTCTACTTTTCTCATTTCCCAACAACCATTTATTTACATATACACAGTTACAACTATACCCTTCATTTATTAATTTTAAATCTTTCTTTAGCTAATTAAACAAATTACAATTTGGCGAATTTTATTATATTTTTTAGTTTTGGTTTTGTAAAAATATGTTTTAAATTTCATAAATAAATTAAAATAAAAATTTTAATTTGCCAATAACGCGGTTTCCAACCATCATAATTTTCTTCGTCATCATTAACAAATCCATAATATATTAATATCAAACACAACATAAATCAAAACACATAACAAAATACATTAAATAAATTAACGAAACAGCATACATGAAACAACAATCAAACACAACATAAATCAAAACACATAACAAAATACATTAAATAAATTAACGAAACAACATACATGAAACAACATACATAATTGTAAACACAACATCATTCATCGTCATCTCCATCATCTTCTTCATAATCTCCATCGTCATCATCCTCGTCGTCGTCATTGTAATCACCCCTACGTGTTTCCCAAACGTGCTCCAAAAAGTCCGCTTTAAGTTGGTGGTGTGTATTCCGATTCTGGAGACGATACCTACGCTCCATGTAGTTGTTGAGATTATAGTCTCTGGGCAAAAGAATTTCATCTGGTTCTTCATGTTCCCCATCATATTGAAGACCGACATACCCATTGGGATGGTACCCATCTCTTTCATCTTCTACAATCATGTTGTGAATGATGATGCAAGCTTTCATTAGCTTTCCAATGTAATGAGGTTGCTACGATAATGTTGGGTCTCAAATTGTTTTGAATCTAGCGATTTTTGAGGCTCGCCAAAGGTTTGGAAACCTAGCCCATATGAGAGTTGTTGCCAAGGATTTGGTTGGAATTGAAGGTAAGATGGTGGAGGGTAATTTTGTTTGATTTGTGGTTGGAGGTTTTGATTAGGGTAATTAGGATAGAACATCGGTTGAAAATTTTGAGAGTGATTTTGTTGAAGGTTTGGTTGCAAATTGGGTAGGAAATTCGGGTGCCAATTTTGTGGAAAATTTGAGGGAGGATTATCACCTGAATTCATGATCAAGATCGTGGTAATCTAGGTTTGAAAGATTGGGAAGAGATAAATGGTTGAAAGTTTGAGTGTGTTTTAGAAATGAGAATCTCATAAATATTTATAGCAAAAAATTAGGGTAGATGAAACCAAAAAATAATGAAATAGTAGGTTAGATATACTAACCCTTTTACAATAGGGTAGATGAAACTAATATGTAATAGAATAATTGAATAGATACACTAACTCTTTTAAAATAGGATTGCTTGTGTTTAATAGATATAATTAATTTAATGATAAGGTAGATACAATTAATTTTAAAAATTGGTGCAAATTAAAATAGATACAGTAGAACCTCTGTAAATTAATACTCGGTAAATTAATAAACTCTCTAAATTAATATTTTTCTCCGGTCCCGACTTGGGCCAATGTAAAATTTAACAAATTTTGATGAGATAATAAGATAATATATTTTCAAAAAACTACTATATAAATATAAGGTCTCATTAATATCATAAATTAATAATTATATAAAAAGTTACATAGTCATAACTAAGAAAATCTAATGAAATATGATTGTAGAGTTGTTTGTTTTTTCTTAGTTCTATTTGGAGCTCATCTCTAAGTTTTCTTATTGGATCCAACATTTCTAGCGTTGTTTTATAAATAAATTTTGCAATGTCAACTATAATCATTCTTTGAGACTTCATCTCATGAACGATATTTGCAGTGTCTAAAACAACTTGCTATTGTCTCTTGCTCAACATTAACTATCTAAGCCGAGACTACAAGATTGATAGCAGTCAAAATATTAATCTTAAATGGATCAGAATGTCCCAACTCATAGCATTCTAAGATCCTACAATAAAATCTTGTATGATAGTGCATTTCGAAAGCTCCTAATACAGAAATCTCTTTAAATTAATAAATATTAATTTATCGGTTAATTAATATCTCTATAAAATAATAAAATATCACGGTCCCAACCATATTAATTTATAGAGGTTTTACTGTATATGTATATATATTGCACCAATATTATCTAAATATATATAAAAATGGTGAAAAATAATTTAGAAAAAAATTTATGAATCTAATATATTTTTATAAGTTAAAACCATGAGTTATTTTAAAAAGTGATGAATATGTGTTTGTTTACCCATAATCAAACCAAAAAAAATAATTTAATTTTAAAGTCAATTAAATATATACAAAATTGGTATCTATGGATAGATAAAAAATTTATTACTTATAGTATTATTTATTTTTATTATTATTAATTTAAAATTAATTAAAATAACCAAATGCTAATTTATTCTAACTATATATTATTAGTCAAAAGGAGTGGCCAAGTGGCACACTCCCATTGGCATTCATGTTCTGGGCACTATTGATGAAACCAAATTGGAGAGTTTCGTCCGACGAACCCCAACAAGGGAATTTTCACCCATTTTCTTTTTTTTTCACGTGAAACTCTATGAAACCACTCCCGAAACTCCCGATACAGATGGTCTTAGAGCACTTTTATCGGTTAAAAACTAGCATCTCTAACATCGATGATATTAATTATTTAATGCAACTTGTGGGGGGAGAAAGGAGCGTCCATGCTAGAATGGGGAGAAAGGTTTTTTTGAAATCCCCCTATTAAAATGCGACATTTTAGCCAAGGGGGCCAAAACGACGCGTTTCATGCTGGAGAAGGCAAATCCTTCTCCGACGTGGCATCGTGTCGTCTATTGATTGGGCGACTCGTGGTGCTTTTAATACATTAAAAATGTATTTTCGGCTTTGTAAACTTAAATTTTTTTACCGTAAGTCTACATTTTTTTCTCTACATTTAGACAATCATCTATATCTATACTAAAGAAGTCACTTTTGTGACACATGTCAGCCTGTTATTTAATTTGCCTATGTGTCACACATTTGGCGCCATGTCATCAAGACTAAGAAAAAAATAATTCAATCTTAAATTTACTCACCCATAAAACCTTAATAAAAAATTCAAATGTTCATTTGTTCTTATCCTTTGCATATATCAGATTCATTTAGATCTAACAAATTTGTGTTAACCACATTTGTTTATATATATTTAATCCTCCAATAATAATATTTATTTATTATTAATTTATTCAAATCACTTGTGTATGATTTGTTAGTGATCTTTTCACCAGTGTATCTTCTATCCACAAAATTAATTATGATGGTAACTTGGTAAGTATATATATTTTGTACAATTTTATAAATTTTGTAAATTATCATTTAGTCAATATATTCTATTCCTATCGAATATAATCATGATTATATTAATTTTTTTGGTCATAGTACATATACTGATTCATATATTAATTTAATTTAATTTAATAGAAGTGTCATGAATCATGCTAATTAATATGTTATGTTTTCAAAAGTATATAATATAATCGAAATCCTGCTACATACTCTACGCACTTAAATATCTTAATAAAAAAATAGTCCTCTTAAATATTTAATTTAATTATATAGAAATATAATTTCATTATAGTTAATATCTGATTTGGTTTGGTTTTATTCCCTTCCAATAAGATATCACAACTAACAAGATTCTATAACAATCAAATTCCTGATGTTAATTACAAACTGGTGATTAATTAGTAATTTCTCGATTTGTTAGCCATTATCATATCCTAAGTAATTCTTATCCTTTGCATATATCCAAATTCCCTCTAACAAATTCTTATAAATGGAAATTTCAATCCTATTAAGAAGTCACTTATGTGACACATGTCAGTCTGTTATTTAATTTGCCTTTGTGTCATACATTTGGCGCCATGTCATCAAGACTAAGAAAAAAATAATTCAATCTTAAATTTACTAAACCCTAATAAAAAATTCATATGTTCATTTGTTTTTTAAAATGTATTTGTTTTGTCTAAAATAATTGTGTGAAGAATTTTTATGGTGTGTGATAATGGAGAGAAATTTAGTTAGTTTATAAATTAGATTTAGTTCTCCACAACATTGGTAAAATCATTATTTAAAATACATTCAAACCAAAAAATTACATGAAATGCAACACATGAATGAAAATAGATAAGTGAATAATAAGATATTACTTTTTAGAGAGAGTACTTGGAAATAAAATGAAACACATGAATGAAAATACATAAAAAAATAATTAAAAGTAACACATAATATAAAAACACCCTAATATTTACCGAAAGCGTGTTCATTATGAAGAATTTCCCAAACATGCTCCTCCTTAAATTGCCCTCCAGTAGCAATAGCATAAACATCATGTGCCATTTGAAGAATATCTCCATTTCATTGCCACCAACATTTCCTCCAAGGACCTGTGCATAATAAGAAAATTTAGAAATATTTTTTCTTACCTTGTTCCATCAAGCCTTAGGCTTCGTTCGGACGCACTAGCTAGAGCTGGAATATAGCTGGATTTTGTAACTGCAATTGGAAACCCAAGCTAGATTTAGGTAGGAAGTTGGAACTGGAAACGAGCCGAATCTACCTAATGTGTGTTTGGTTGGTCTAGTTGGAGAAAATAAGGAGATACTTATATTTACCAAAATGGGCTTCATTAATGATAAAAAAGACCAAAATACCCTTATGAATTGAAAAAAAACAACTCATAACCACAACCCCTTCATATCACAAGTTGCAGCAGAACACAATTTTGAGGGTTGCCATTCAGGATCGAGGGTTTCCAGCGTTGCACCTGTCTCGTCCACCACCGTGTGGCGGCGACGATCTTCGGCGGTCGGTTGCCTTCGAACCATTTTGAAATCGAGCACCAATCACCATCGACGGCCATTCACGATCGAGGGCCTTCATTGTTTCGACGACAGTGTTCGATCCAGTTTCGTTGGCACTCTTCATCGTTCTTCAAAGGTAGATCTCGAGAATCACTCATAATTGTTTGTGGCGAATTCATTGTTCATGGTTTGAGCAGATCTAGAGAGGAAGAAGGGAGTCCGCTCAGATCTACGCCTCTCTCTTTGGAATATGGGGGCAAATGGAGCTCAGGTCTACGCCTCTCTCTTTGGAATATTGGGGGCAATTGGATGGTATCGGATGGAATTTCATTTTATTCGGGAGATGGATTTTTTGGACAAGCTCACAAGCTTAGGGGAGGGGAAGAAAAGAAGATACATCCAACTTCACAAGCTTGAAGATCAAGCTCCCTCCGAACGGATCCGCCAGAACTGAGAAAACTAAGTTCCATCCTTCACCAGCTGCGAGAAGTTGAGTCCTAATGCAGCCTTAAGCATGTGGGCACTTCTTGGATGTTGGTGAGGTTGGCAATTTTCCATGTAGTAGGTCTCAACTCGTCCCAAAAAAAGTTTGATTGACATTTTCATTAGGGTTATTAGTGGTGTTCAGGAAACCATGAACGAGGAGTACATCATCCTCTTTACACCAATAGGTATTTCCAACACTAAATTGGCTTGGAATCGTAATCAATAATTACGAAGAAAGGGTATAATTTTATAGATGAGTGTGGTAGTGTGTGACAAATGAACACATTATACTGAATTTATAAAAAGAGATGGTGAAAGTTAGATGGATGAAAGTTAGATGGAAGAAAGTTAGATGGAAGAATTAATTGTGGATGAAAGTTAGATGGAAGAATAATTGTGGAAGAAAGTTAGATGGATGAAAGTTAAATGGAAGAAAGTTAGATGGAAGAATAATTGTGGATGAAAGTTAGATGGAAGAATAATTACTTCTCGGAGATATCAACTTACCGGATAATCTCTTCCGACCTAGGTTCAGGATGCGAAAGGAGGTGTTCTTGCACATTGTAGACCGACTAGAGCATGAGGTGTACTTGATCGATCTCTAGTATTAATGTTCTCATGTTATGAGTTGCTTTAATTATTTGTTGTGTTCAATTTTTATTTTCCATGTACTTGATTTAAATTGTCGGTTTTAATTGTGTTTCTTGTAATGTTCTTGCATTTCTTGTAATGTGTTCATTTAAATTGAATTATCAAATTATGTATTGGGTTATATTTTTTGCTTTGAAAATCCAAAAATGTGTAATTTTATTTTTTATTTGAATCATTTATTTTATGAATCATCAAATTAATTGATATTTTAAATTTATAGTATATATTAATAAGCGTTTTGGTGATTGATAGTAAAGGATATATTTATAATTTCAAATGAAATAAAGGGGTATTTTTGTCAATTTATTGATATGAAAAAGTAACTTTTGGGTGTTAGTTTTTGGATTGATAAAATAGTAAAATGGAAATGAGATGATAAGATGATGTGGTGGAGAGAAAAAGTGGAAAAGTGGTCATTGGTGAAAAGTGTGATGCATCTTTTTTAGGGGAAATTACATATAACCACCTCTTATTTAACATAGTTTGCATTCAACCACCCTTTAAAATAAATTCAACATAAAACCACCCTTTATATACCTAACTATACAAGTTACCACCTTTTTTAATAGCTCCGTTAGATCTCAATTACGTTTTGTACTTTTAGATTTGCCCTTTCATTTTTATTTTTTTTTAAAAAGAAGAAAACCATTGTATCTGCTCATTCTATCCTAATCCCATTTTCTCTGATTCAAATCCATTCAGGGCCTGTTTGGTATTGATACCTAGATATCAGATATGGGTATCAACCCATATCTGATGTTTGGTATGACAAGGTATAAATATCAAGGGGATATCAAGCGATATCTCAGATATCAATTTGGCATGGTTTGATATACCAATTTTTTTTTTTTTTTGGTTAAGTGATATACCAAATTTTTTAGTGGTATGGCTGATATCTTTCTCCCCTTTCTCAATTTTCTTCTTTTTGTCTCTCCACTACCCACAATGACGATGAACACTGTTCTTCTTCTCCGATTTGATCTCGTCTGCCCTCTGCCCAAAGCACCGCCTTGTACTTCTTCTCCCAGATCCGGTGTTCTTCTTCTCCAACGGATCCAGATCTCTCTTCACCTAGATTGGAGTAGACCTCATCGCCTAGAGGCCAGATCCGGTGTTCTTGTTATAGATCTATGGCTCCACACTTGATTTCTCTCTGGTGTCCTTGTTCTTAACCCATCGGAGGTCTGTCGCTCACGTCTCACGATATACCCTACTTTAATGCCATTTTCCAACAAATCCAGATTTTTTTTGAAATTTCGGTCTCCAATGGGTTAATTAACAATTGCAAAAGTGTATTGATTAATTTTAAGTGATAAATATAATTAATTATTCTTAAAAAATTTAAAATAATTATTTTTTAGAATTTAAGATTTGATATCTATGTCTTACCAAACAATAAGTATAAGATATGGCTTATATCAAATCTCATACCAAACAAGGATATAGATATCAAATCACATACCCATATCTCATACCGATATCGATACCGATATCGATATCTTAAGGATATCGATACCAAACGAGTCCTCATTGCTTTTCAATATCCCAAATCCCCACTGAAAGATTAAAATCCAAAACACCAACTTGGTGCATTCGTGCAAAACCCACACCCTAAATCCCTCAATCTGCTCACCCGTATCCAGTGGCGGCAATGTCTAGATCCGGCAATCTCTAGCGGTGATGTCCAGATCTGCCATTCTCCGGCTGTTGGACTTTCTTCAAAGCAATGTCTAGATCCGGGAATCTTTAGCGGTTGTTGTCCAGATCCGGCGATGTCCAGATCTTGTAACCGTCATCTCTTGTTCCACATTCATCTTATTCGGATCCACCTTCTATTTCATTACCCGAGTCAGATCTGTCTTCTTTGTCGATTGCCTTCGTTACCATCCTCCCGCCCACCTTCATCGAGCACTCACGTCTCGTCGACGGCGATGACTTCGACTACTCTTCCATCCAGTTCCACCCATTATATTTTTTGAAGGCTTCCCTTCCCTTATAATATCCCTTATTGCCATTAAGGGGCTCGATTGGAGATTTGGAGCTTCTTTGTTTCAATTTGATTTAGTACTAATTTTGCTGTTACAGTGTTGCTCCTAATCACCTTGAATTACTTTGTTGTTTGTATTTGGAATGGAAAGTGCTTGGTGTGCTTGATGTGTTTTCAATTGGCAGAATTGCTTTGGCATTTGAGAGTGAGTGGAAGGAAATTTGTGCCTTGCTTGTTGTTGCCTATGACCAACAAAGCAGAGAATTTGGGAAAGATAATTGATTAATTAACATTTTTTTCTTTGTAAAGTGTAAATACAATAAAAAAAAGGGTAAAATGGTCTTTTAATAGATTTAACAGAGATTTAACGGAAATTGTTAAAATGGGTGGTCATTTGTAAACAATAGTAGATAAAAGGTGGTTTATGGTAAAATTCAAGATAATGGGTGGTTAAATGAAAAACCTTTAAAATAAAGGGTGGTTAAGTGCAATTTTGATGCGACCCTACCTAGGCTCGGACCTAGCTCCTACCATTCTGAGACGGCCTAGACCTTGGAGACCCCCTTGGCTTAGGATTTAGTCTCATTTATATATTTATTATATTATTTCTATTTCCGTCATTTATATTCCGTCTTTACTATTTTAGGCGTGTGTTCTCTTATGCTTAAGAGATCGGCCCATTAAGATAGAATAAGGCCCATTAGGGTTTGTTTCATCTTTCCCTTTCTAGCTAGTACTATTATTAGTATTAAGGGGCTTTGGACGTTGGGCCTAGCATGTTGCTAACCCTAGTCCGCCACCCATATTAGATCTAGGGTTTCATGAGCCTTCTTCTATATAAGAGGCATGACTCCCATTGTATTCTTCTCGTCCAAAATGAATTAAGCCAGAGCATTGAGTCGAGTTTCTCCTCCCCTTTGGCCCGGGCGTCACCCTATTTTTTTCCCGACCCCATATTCTCCTGGCCTACGTCAAACTAGGTCCCCTTCTCAATCAAAGTCTAGGCTTCGGCCTCAAATCTATCCGGTCTATCCGGTTACTATTTGTCGGAGAAGATCCGAACGTTTCGAGCCTAGATCCGCCCCTTGTGACCCTAGGGTCGCATCAAATTTCCCCTCTATTTTATTGATAAACTTGTTCTTACAAGCGCTCTTGATGTGTTGGCAAATAAGCAATGGGTATTGTTGATGAAAGAAAACAAAAGTTACATTCGATAATTCAGTTAATATTCAAAAAACAATATTGGAACAGCGTGTATTTAATCTTACAAATTAACCTAAAACATGATATTATATCCACTTAATACCTTATTTGAACACGGTGCATTTGTGTCCGATTCCCTATATTAACTCCTATAACTTATCGCAATAAATATTCAAATACATCAATACATTGTTTGCACCGACCAAAATTGCACATTTATGTAATCAAATGGTACGCGACATACCCACAATTTATGTCTGTGTGATCCTGCACTTTCTTCATAACAAGGCTTTACAAACTGCTTCATGTCATGTATGTGAATGTCAATGCAGAATTGAACATACACCTGAAATTCTTTAAACCCTAAACCCTGACAAGGAGACCACATATCAGCTTCTCAAGCACTTTGTAATAAAACAAAAGGCACTACCATGAAAATAATAGAGCAGATAAAACTGAAAAATACCTGCTTTAGAGCAAGGCAGGGGAGACTTTGCAGACTTCAACATTGAAACCACAATCCATTAAAGCTAGTAACCACGCTCGTTGTTGCTCAGAGAGTTTATCTCTAGGACCTTTAACTTCAACAAGCTTAGCTTCCCCTTTGTAATCTCCATGAAACCGCCAGATCAGCAAATCAGGCATTCCTCTGGACCAGCTTCTGTAATCTTGAGCCAGAAGCCGGCACAGAGAAGCCACGCATGGGCCACCAATGCAAGTGACAGCAGCACGAAGCTCTTCAATGGAGTGGCGGTCCCAATTAATTCCCCTACAAGATGTTCCTAAATGAGATTCCCATGACATGATGAGAATCTCCTCTGCCATGCCGTCGTGGATCTTTTGCAAGTGGGATTCTATAAGATTCTTTCTTGCAACATAGAAGTCATCGGTGTCCAAGTCTAATGGCGCACTCTGCACGGTTAATGCAACATGGATAAAGAAATGGGCAGTTAATGGCTGACTGGTTTAACAGAAAAAAGAAGATATTTCTTATAATATATATTTTGCCATTACTACTGGATTTAAGTTTCTTTGTTGTGACATGGTTCATGCTGCTCACAAGGAGAGAGTGTAGTCAAAAGAATGATCAGATGAAAAAATTGTGCAAATTAATCTCAACTGTATCCAATGTGCAACAAGATTGTTGCTAAAGATAAAATGTTACCAGAATTTGCAAAATCTCACAATATCAAGCCCTTTCAAGTGTGAAGCTTATGTGTTTTTGAAGGCCGATAGAAATTTTATTGGGGTCATTTTTTCACAAATTCTCGAGTAGTTGGGGTAATGAGTCATAACATATTTGAGTTGAAAATTTTCCATACATAATCAATTGTTGGAATTACTTTGTGCAAACTATCGAAGATATTTCCAGCAATTGAGTAGTAGCGCAAAGAAAGGGGAATCATCAATACACTCATTAAGCAACAAATGAGAGGTAAGACCAAAGCTTCTTTAACCGACTACATACCTGAAATCTGGATTGAAACACATTAGGTACGTCAGAAAATATAATATCCCACATAAGGAGACCAAATATAGTCAACCAAATGCCGGTTTCTGTATGAACACCTTGCCATTCGCCTCCTTCTCCGGCATAATATTGTAAGGCAAGCTGTTCCACTCCACATTGGTCTCCATCTTCACCATAGAATATGCTTTTCATACCTGTTTTGCTGTTCAATGGTCTCCCTTGAATTTGAACCTAATTGTAAGACATTAGCATATTCAGAGAGGTCAATATGGATGGACTCACAGTTACAAATTAAGCATAAAATGACAGACACAGAAATCATCAAGAACTAAACCACCTCAGATATCTTCCTTTTTACAGAATGTGAGAAACTGGGGACTTTCCAACGCCTAGGTGGTTTACCCAATCGAATCACCCGTCTTTGTAATGCCATTCTTGAACCAGCACGCACCCATGAATCTTTAATACCATCTTCAGCTACAGAGAGACTCTCATCAATAAGACCAATATGCTCCAAGTCAATAGACAGTCTCAAAGTCCAGTATCCTCTACTTCCAACGCAAGTGAAATTGGACAACAACAGCTTCAGTAATCTAATGGCATCAGCGTACCTGAAAAGAACAATGAAGATCTGAAAAATCCATAAAGAAACCATCTTAGCATAGCCAGTGAAAGACTTTATGCATGTATTACAAACTTTATAATATGGTTTTCATAACAAATGAACAATTTTAAGCATTTTTTCCTTCATGTAAGAGACCATTGAGACACCTATTCAGATTTCAGAGAGCAGAACTTAACTAATCCATGAAGGCTACAACCAGTAACCATAACTGGTACAATAATCAATTTGGGAAACAGGTCAAACAGCTGTCTAATGAAATTATGAAAGGGGGAAGATCACCGAGATCCAGGCACCAGCAATAAATATGGACACCTTCATGTGCTCCAAAAGTAACTTTACATGTAAGCTTGAAGCTTTTTTTTGACATGTCATAAATGACATACCAACCTAAAGAGAATCAGGATATAATTACAATATTTTAACAAGAATTTGAGGCCAAAAATAACTGTCATACGCTATACTTCATATAAAGGTTGTATTGCTCTTCAAATCAAATTAAGCAAGAGTTCAATTTTATTAAAAGATCTATGCAGAAATTTGGGGGAAACAGAAAATGTAAAGGTGTAATGTCACTTCAAGTAAAAACCATTAAGTACACATCTTGAAACATAAAAAGTAAATGGTTAAAGATGATTGACTGTTGCACATGGTCAAGTATACTAATTTGATCAAGTGTACACTGCACAAAAGTTCAACGTGGAAAAATGTAATAATCACTAAAGACACCATACCTACGTCGGTATTCCAAAAGTGATACACCTAGCAACATTACTTTAGAATAGACCCATGAAGCCGTAAAGCATCGGAGAAATGAATTTGATGAACAAGACATCAAAGATTGATTATTCTCATCATAAGATCCAGAAAAATAGGATTCTGATATTTCTGTGCATTGAAATGCTAACTCGAAGTTCTGTGCATCAAGGGCCTCATCCATAATTTGTGCAACTTCAATGGCCTGAGAAAATTTTTATAATTGGTAGATCAAGATGACAAATGAAATGGGTAATTTCATATGCTTGGACCATGTCTAACCTCTTCGTAAGCAAGCAAGTCTCTTCTATCAGAAAATGCTTTATCATAAACTGAGCATTTATATTCCGGGTATTTGACTATTCCCAAATCTGCTAAGAGAAAGGCCGATAAATCCTGCTCTCCATTTAGGAAGAATAGCCTCTGTATGCAGCATAAATGATTAGAAACCATTTGCCTTACCAAATATAGCATGCATACAAAGAGTGCATCAAATTACCTGAGCACGCCATAAAAGGGATTCAGCAATAAAAGAAATCCGAACACATTCTCCAATCTTCTGCAAAACTACCCTATACAGTCGACTGCAAAGTGATCATGCAATGATTAGAATCAAAGACAAGTGACACTAGCTCCAAATATAACAAGATTTGGAAAAGGATCAGAGCCCTATACCAAATTCCATCTTTGTGAGACGAAAGAAGTGATGTAATAATGTCCTGCTTTTTCATACCAACTTTGAATTTCTGGATTCTCAACGGAAAGGGAAGAACAGGAAACATGTTAAAAAAACACAATTGCAATACACTTTTTCATTAATTCATCCAGTAGTGAAAGATTTATAAATTTTAACATCATCTTCAATGCTATAACAGTAAAACAAGAGGTCCAAAAAATAGATCAACATGATTATGAAATGTGTTCATCTTCTCTTTACCTTCACCTTTTTTCGAGGAAGGGAAATAGGGATAGTCGGGACAAAAGTCAAATCATTGAAGAAGCTAATTAAAGAGTGAAGAATAAAACAAGAAGCAAAGATATGCAATACACTTTTTTCATAAATTCATTCAATAGTGTAAGATTTCATAAATATTCTTGCCATAGCAGAAAACATCCTCTTCCATGCTATTACAAACTTACAATTACACAAGAATCCAAAAAATAGACCTATATGATTATGAATTCCATTCATCTTCTCTTTGCATCTTTTCTCGAGGGAGGGAAATAAGGAAGTGAAATTATTGAAGAAACTAATTACAAAAATGAACAATAGAACAACAACCAAAGATATGATACACCCCTCACATTAAATGTATGACACAATAAGGTGTCCAATTGTTTAACTCCTTATTAACTTCTTTAAATTTCCTCTCTCTCCTCTGTATCTCTAATAATTCTATAATGTTTTTAAATCCTTGTCTGCCACCACTATCAAGAGTATCTACACCTTATTGAGAGTTGAGACTGCTTGCTTACTTCCAGCAGTACAACTTTGTTGAATTCATAGAGTTGATGCAGGGATGGACGCTGAAAAATTGAAAGGGGGGCACGATTTCTCCTATAAAGTCAATAGTTCGGGAATTGTTGACGAGTTTAACTAGTCAATACTCTTAAATACGAAAAAAATGCTACTTATTTAATAATAAAATTTTGTTTTAGGGAGGAAAGCATTAAATGTGAATGGAAATATCAATAAAATTTTATTTTAGGTAAGGAAGCATTAAATATGAATGGAAAAATAAACTAAAATGACACTATGGGGAATTGAACCTTTTTGGATTGAACACAAGGTTGAGTAATCAACATCTAGACTAGTTTATTTTCATATCTTTAATATAAATTATTTTAAATTTATCCATATTTAACCTAAAATTCAAAATACATACTAGTAACAAACCCGAACAAAGGAGGGGCACAAGCCCCCCCCCCAAGGTCCGCCTATGAGTGGATATGTTCAACTAGAAACATATTTCTTTGCTGAACTCACAATAATGCTTTTGCAAATTGGTTGAAACCACTTCGTAATTTGACTGAATCTGTTAAACATATCAGTAATGATCATTGTATGTAATGTGGCATGAAGAACAACACCACTAACGGGAGCAAGGTGCTCGAAGACATGTAGTCTCCTCCCATATGAAGAGGTCACATGTCCAATCCCCCTCCCCATTGTATTAAGAAAAATAATTAGAACATAGAGATTAAGCTGCAAGAGGATTAGGTAGTTAGTTTGCACCTGATTCACCAATCACTGAAGCATTATAATAATGGTTCTAGAATCTGAGCACATGGAAGAAAACACAAAAGGAGCTGCAAACCTCTTTAAGCACGCACTGTATCTCACGCAACTCGGCCACAGTTAATATATTCAGAAGTAGCTTCGAATCATTGTCATCAACTTCATGTTGGGGATCAAAAGCATTGAAATAACCTGCTTCTGTTAAGATTAACATACAAAGACACCAAAGAATCAGAAAAGCAATGTAGCATGCAGATAGATAGGCCAATCAAAAGAGAAAAGAGCAGAAAGATAAGATTGCCTAACAAATCTATGATCCCTTTCTGAGAATCCTCTATTTCCGGATATGAAATTTTTGACGCCTGAAACCAAGGCCCTGCACTTGCATTTAAACAATAGGAAAAAAAAATTATAGTAACAACCATGCAATGAGTTAAGCAATTCTGCAGTCCCATCTTAGAGAACAAACTACCATATGAATATCTTAGACAAAGTATTAATGAATTTACGAATCAAAATTTATGATATGAAATTCAGCTTCATTGTTTAATCTTGGTAAGGAGGCAGGTCTAAATTTTGCAAGCTTGTCAAAGGTAATCCCACCTATAATTTTGATGATTCCCCTATAAGAAAATGCCTAGTATGATATGATAGATATTACGATTCTGGAAGTCTCATTCCGCTATGACGATCATCATCATCATTAGATCTGAAGCAGCAGTGAACATATGATCAAAATGTAGCACTATTCAAGTTCAGGCACATATTCACCTTACAAATCGAGCCTGCATATTTGAATTACATCATTATCATGTTCCATGTGTTCTCGCTTGGGTCATTACCATTGGTTGAACTAAAGGGATAGGCATCCTATATTCAGCAAATGGGCTCGTGCAGATACTGGTTTACATGCTAAGTACAGAGATAAATTCTAAACTATCTAGAATCCTATTGCATTATAAAGGCCCCAGTTCTATTTATATATTTATTAATCTAAATAATCAAATTGTAATCATTCCTTTTTATGGACTCATTGAGAACATTTCCAATTCTTTCAAACAGAAATCCTAGTATCCATAAAAAGAAATCAAATCAGAGGAGAAAATCTGCGGACAGGTTTCCTACCTATTCATACAAGAAAACCATGCAGTCTATGTTTACTATTCTTGAGTTACTTGACATTCTATTTTCAGTTCTCTTTCCTAGACCATTAGTCCATTACACCCTTTTCCATATTATGTCATCGTCCTTATGAGCTTCATAAAATCATAAGTCCAGATCTTTCCATGCTATAAAAATATTCTGAAGCAAATAGGCAACAAGAAGAAAAATAAGTCACAAGTGAAAAACCTTTTCTCATATACAATCGAATGAAGAGCCTCTGAGCATCATCTGAGAGACAGTTGAAAGTTTCTGATAACAGCAAAACACCACCACAATAAACACCACTAAGTGAAAATTGTTATATTCAGAATGACAAATCACTGGAAACAAGAGCATTTTACCCAGGAAACATTTTTCATCTTCAGTGAAAAGATGAGAATTACTACTCAAAACCTCCTCTAATACTAGACGGAAGTTTTGTTGGTACTTAGCAAATCTCTGTGGGTTCTTCATTCCAGTATCAATTGAAGAAAGAACATTGTTCCATAATGACTTGAATTCCTCAAGGTTGCCATTCTGAATTTCACCATTGCATGGTATGTTTTGACATTTCAACCTGATAGACACCGGGTCAATAGGACGCTCTGGAACAGAGGTTATAGTTCCCTGTAAAACCTATATATGAGACACTAGGATGTGCATTCTTGTCCAGAAACAGAAAATATTGAAGCAAAGAAAGAATAGATCATGGACAAACAGCATTGATCTTCAATAGCAAACATATATTGATCTATGACAAGATTAGATAGTTATTGTAAAAATTCATGTCCGGAATTTGACATATATCATCAGCATCAAGGCAATAGCTAAACATTCATGACTTGCGCATAAAATGAGTACCAGCAATATTGTTTTACTACCTCAAATGTCATTTGATACTTGTCAATCATAGGAGACAGACACTGAGCTAAGTCTCGAGGAATGAACCCCAGAGCTTTATGGTCCACAGACACTGCATCGACAACCTGAGACAAAAAAAACACCACACAATGTTCTCATCAGGGTCATAAATCAAACATCCATATATGACTCCCAGACAGGAAGAGAAAAATAAAAACGATACCAAACCTTGATAGCGTTTGAATCCTTAACATTATCTGGGTCCCGAAGAAGGAAGATGTTAAGCCCAGATTTCATATTTGCTTCCTCAACGAATCGAGTACCAACAATGAATGTCTCAAGAACTGATTCAGTTACTTCATCAAGAATACTTTCTACGTTGCAAATAGACATCCCAAAATTTGGGGATGTTACAAGAGCAGAATTCTCACAATTGATCTTGTGATCCATATAAATAATTTCACTCAAGCCGTCATCCTGGTCATGAACACTTGAGTCACAATCAAATGATGTTCCTCCCTGATTTTCATCAGAGGATCCTGAGAAATCGCATTGAATACTTTCCGATGTTATTTCACCACCATTTATGTTAGCGTCTTCAACGGCAGCTGATCTGGTCACTTGTTGAGTGACAATTTTCTTTACAAATTTATTATTGGGGATAGTGCGATCCACATCCAGTGTAGCAGCATAGTCATTGTTATGGCAGTTGAACTGCAGAAGTGTTAACTGAGTCAACTTTCGCTTACTTCCTCTGGCAAGACATGTATCTGTAACCATGATTCAACCATCACTCCAGACAAGACATCACCAACTAAAACAAATTGCATATAGGAAAAATGGAAAACTGTGACAGTTGTTGTTTCTAGGCAATTAGCATCAAATTTTGCTCTGATGAAGAAAGGACAGTATATTTTGTCCACAGAGATGTAAAGTTTAGTTCAGCATCAGTCAAAGCTCTGCACATAGCCATTCAAGTCATAAGAGATAATGCATGTGTGTATACAGCATGCAGAAACATCAGAATGTGAGTTAGCCTGAGCAGTTTGTATTTTGTTACCTGGTAGTTTGTATCAGTTAGCTTGTCATAGCAATTTTGAAATTAGCTATAACTTATAAATGAGTGCGGCGTTACATATGTAATTAGAGTGAAAAAGATATATGTTTCAGTTTCCCTCTCCTTTCCCTCTCAAAATACTCTTTCAGGATTCTCTGATGTAAAAGCATTTCATCTTCCTTCCATATCAATGATTATAATGAGTATATCCATTTACACTGACTCTTTATTTCAAATGTTCTGTATTGGTGATTTCCTTCTTCACAGAGATCCTCTAAGAGATTTAGCACAAACATTGACTCTCCAATCCAATTTCCTAAGCTACTGCCCAATTCTGAACTTGTAATCATCTCAACAGCGAATAGAATCAACCTGGCTAGCATTTAGAGCTCTATAGGTCCATATTATCACCTCAAAACTGTAATTGGAGGCCTGCGGCCACGTACATGCCATTCATTTATGAATAAAACTAAGCTAGTAACTAAACCTAGAACACCAGTCATATAATTTTCTAGCTTGTGAAGTTAGATACTAACCTAGATGAGCGTTAATGGTGTCATCTTGGCTCCGAACTCTTTTACCGCAAACAGGACAATCCACCCAGGCAGGATTTCCCCCGTCCTCTTCCTCCTTTTGACTAGGTGCCTGGCGATGCTTCGCCTGGGGTTCGCCATTTACAGGATCCGATGAGCTCTGCTTTGAATAATCAAAAGCCAAGGAAATCCGAGATTAGAAAGGGAAGGTGGAAGAAGAGAGATAGAGAGGAGGAGAGAGAGAAAGGACGTTGGTGGTGGAGGCGGAGGCGATGTGGAGGAGGCGATGGCGATTGGGGAGGAATCTGCGGCGTTTTCCGATTAATCGAACGAGGGTCTCTCTTCCGACGAGCATCTGGACGAGGAAGGGGAGACTCTCGCTGGAAATCAAGGAAAGGAAGTTCCTCCAGACCGGTGTCTCTGTGTCTTCCCGGGCACTCCTCAATTGCTTACCTCCAGTATTCAAAATAAATGTTAGTGAGGAAATGAAGAGAGGGAATTTTCAGGTTCCCTCGTGAAATTCTAATTGGGATTTTACTATTCATCTCCCATAGATACCTATCATTAACATTTTTGGTTTCTGATTAACCGTATTAAATTTTGGACGAAATTGATTCATTACTATAAGGATTTTTTTAGCATGTGTCATGGGTACATGTTTAAAATTCTAATCTTGGTAAATTTTGATATTGTTTATTAATTTTAGGGAATAATTTTGAAATAATTTTTCAATTAACACTTTTATTGTGTACCCATGTGGTATACTATATAGTGGAAATTAAATTTTCACGTCTCATGTGGTTTTGAAGTTGGTTAATCTAGTTAATCTATTGGGGTTGTATCCTGGATTCTCTTTGTGATTGAATTTCATTTACATCTTTCATAACAAAAGATGGAACTTGAATTGAATTTATAAAGTTTTTCAAGATTGGACAAATGGTTAATATTTTGATTCACTTGGATGGGCATAAACAAGGATGATTACAATTGTATTGTTATCTCCGAAATTTATTTATTTGAAACCGATAAATCGATCGTGTTTCATAATTAGTTATATTTCTTCATTAAACATTTGCCAATGGAGATTTTAATCTAATGGATTTAGTCGTGTACCGTTTTAGTCATGCAGTCCTCTAACAGATTTTCATCAGCCTATCTATGGGGTCCAAAATAACATTCTCATTCCATTGCCAATGGAGATTCTCGCACCCATCAATAGTAGAAGAGCTCCATGATTTATACCTCTCCAAACTTTCGATGCTCTAGTCACTGGAGCAAGTATGTCAATATCACATCTATGTTGGTAATATTTTTCAAAAACATATTTGCCCATAACGATCCCGGTTTTGTCAACAACCTCTAACCAAGATTTGCATTTGTGTTTAAGGTATTCATATCTTTGATTCCCAGACGATTAGATGGATTTTTCGGTGTTTTGAAGTCGATTGCCAAATGAATTTCTGTATTGTCTCATCAATTTCACTACAAACCTCTTTTGGTAAAATCATGCATTACACGATATACAAACCTCTTTTATGTACCGGTTGTTGAAACCCGATATAATGCGCACTATAAACGGGATTATAAAAATACTAACTCCTCTTGGGAATTCGTACAACCGAACGGTTTTCGTACGTGGATTATTCCTCCTCCCCACCCCTCAGCCGTACAACCGAACGGTTTTCGTACGTGGGTTATTCCTCCTCCCCACCCCTCGGCCGTTGTTTTTGTGCTCTTTACGAATAATACGGTTTTCGTACGTGGATTATTCCTCCTCCCCACTCCTCAGCCGATATAATCCTCCTCCCACCCCTCAGCCGATTGTTTTAATTTGTGCTCTTTATGTGCTCTTTACGAATAAAGCTTTTAGACTTTATACCCGATTGTTTTAATTTGTGCTCTTTACGAATAAAGCCTTTAGACTTTATACCGTTTATAGCCGATTGTTTTAATTTGTGCTCTTTACGAATAAAGCCTTTAGACTTTATACCGTTTATAGCGTTTTAATTTGTGCCGTTTATAGCGTTTTAATTTGTGCTCTTTAAGTGCTCTTTACGAGCTCTTTACGAATAAAGTCTTGCTCTTTACGAATAAAGCCTTTAGATTTTATACCGTTTATATTGCTCTTTACAAATAAAGCCTTTACATTTTATACTGTTTATAGCGCGATTTCACTCGGAGATCAAACACGTCGAGCTTTGGCAAACGAGATAGTTTTCGAGCAAGAGAGGATTTTCAACCTTTATAAGTTTCTTATAGGCTTGCTATTTATAGTAACACTGAGGTGCTTGTTTGTACTGATTGCGTCGATGTGGGACGGGTTTTCAAAACAGTTTTACATGTAATCACCTGTGATGCAAGCACATGCAAAGAATTAATTTGCTGGACTTGATTGCCAACGTGGAGTTGGTAATACATGCACGGAGTTGATTTATATGGAATCACACGAATCAATTGGGGTGAACCCACTTTCAATTAAATTCGGGTCAATATGATGATTTTGTTTAATCGGCTGGCAACACCTTCACAAATTTGATGCCATAGGCGTCTGATTTAGCCGATCAAATTCGTTGTCAAATGGGCAACAATCATTCCCATTTTAGCCATATATATATACATAATATTGCCTTTAGACGGGTGCACATAACGCAATGCGTTATCCCTTTTCTTATATTCGCTAATCTCTCCTTAATTATCAAGTGGTTATTTCGCGCACCATCACCGGTGCATAGTGTTAGGTAAAATATAAAAAAATGAAACAATTGCATGTCCCAAGGTGAAATGGTGCAAAAGATGAATCTCAAACAAAGAAAATATGGATAGGTGCATGCGCGTTTCTATCACATGCTTTGCAAAACGCGCCGTTTTTTATGAGATTGTAATGAAGTGTAGCACATGTCCGCTTTTGAGCACTCATTTTTCTCGGTACATGCAAAAGAGTTATTATTTTAATATATATTGTTATGACCATGAATCAATCTACCGTTGTAGATGCTCTTATAAAGAAGCTACTAATACTTTTCTTTAGCCATCTAACTTGAAGTCATTGGCACACCGAGATAGCGTCCAAGATCTTTCTTGATAGGAAACCCCACGTGACTGATGATTTGATTTGCAAGGGACTCCAAAACACCGTTGCCAACCACCATGGACCTTTTGAAAAAAAATAGACCCTTTCGCTTGAAGCTTTGCGAGTTCAAAGTCTCTCTAACAATTATGATAATTTTCATAGCTAATTTGAAATTCACGTTAAGTAGTGAAATTGCCCTAAAATGACTAATTAGTTCCGGTTTGTCAACCTTTGTAAATGGGAACTAAGAGAAAGTCATTAATTGACGGTGAAAACACACCTTCGTTAACAATCCACACAATTCTCTTTTTTACCTGATGATCAATTTTGCTCCAATTCTTTTGGTAAAATAAGGTAAGGTTATCATTGGGGCCTAGTGATTTTTTCAGTCCCATATGTCGAATTGCATGTCACACCTCCTCACTCTTAACTTCGTGAGTTAGATTCCATT
Source organism: Fallopia convolvulus (assembly GCA_964016875.1). Lineage (NCBI taxonomy): Eukaryota > Viridiplantae > Streptophyta > Magnoliopsida > Caryophyllales > Polygonaceae > Fallopia > Fallopia convolvulus. The sequence continues at coordinate 51,540,764 of OZ024731.1, read as the reverse complement.
GAATACTTGTTGGAATTTCCGGAAAAGTAGCCTTGCGAATCAACCCATTGTTAATCGGTGGGTCGCCATGACGAGAGAATAGGTTTGCAAAGTGATCCAAAGCTAGCCTTTCTAATCTTGTTGGGCAAGTTATCCATGAGCCAGAAGTGTCTTTAAGTTCCATCACTTTATTCAAAAAATCGCCAAACAATTGTTGAGAGATTGAAGAATATAGTGTTTCTATCTCCATCAAAAAAAAAATCAACTCTTGGCTTCTACATCCTAAGGATTTGCTCCTCTCTCAAGTATTGTGTTGAGCTCCTTAGATAAATTCTTCCCAAGTTTTATAAGGCCACATGTCGAGGTCGTCGAGAGTCTCATCTTAACGCCTTCAAGTTTGTCCTAAACGATTTTTTTTTCTATTTGATGTTGCCAAAAATATTTTGGTTCTACACTTGTAACTTTTTTGTCAGCGCATGCAATTCATCAGTCAGTTTGGAGTTTTCATTATAGTAGTCCTCAAGAAACAATCGGAACCCATTGTGAAGGAGCCAATCGACTTGAAATCTGAAGGGACGATTGATGGGGATTGTTGTTAAGATACCACTGAGGCGAATTAAGAATAGGAGATCATCGGTATACGAGGTTGCGAGAGATGGTAAACTAAGGTCTCAACAAACCTGATATGCCAGTCGTCATTACTCAGTCATGTCCAACCTTGTCGCTTTTCTCATAGTCAGCATGGAGCCCGTCGCCTAAGTAAATTTTGGACCAGTAAATCCGAGGTCAATGGGCTCAAACCTCTCAATCTAGTCGTTATAGTTTACTTTAGCTCTATGAGTCCCTTTAATATATCTTGATCTTTTAAAGTCCTCTTGTTGATTTGGAATTAGGCCTTGTTATATTTTAGTTTTGAAAAGTTTTTTTTATAAAATAAGCATACTTATTTACCTTGAAATTTGTGAAATGTAATGAATTTTCACAAATTTCAAGACAAAATAAGTATACTTTTTACCAAAAATTCCTTTTTATGATAAAGTATAGCAAACCCTTATTTGTAATATTACAAACTATCATAATTTAATGAGAATATGATTCATTTTTAACATGTGAGTATCTGACTATGTGAGTACGGTATTCATATAAATATCATATTATTTTGATTTAGATATCAAAGTAATAATATAAAATCATATATTTTGTTTTTGGTTGAAATTTAAACAAAACAATAATACTTTTCATAACTAGTCTTCGTTTTGTCCCGGTCTCTTCGTATTCTGCACAATACATTTTAAATTTCCTACCGTTATGTAAATTATTTACTAAATAATCTAGTTTTAAAAAAAAAACTTCGCATATTTTGAAAATGAATCAGAAGCTCCAACGGTCGGAAAGAAATTTCCATTTCCATTTATCGAATTTCAAAAGCCAAGCCCTCTCTGCCTTGTACATATATCAGAAGGAAGAGAGATTACAGAAAACACTGGAAGCTTAGGGCAAAAAACATCGTGAAATCATTCAAATTCAATCCAAATCGATAATTTTCATCCAGTTTCTGGTATACTGATTCCTCCGCTGTGTGCGTGGAAACGAATTCCTCTCTAGAGTAATGGCGAATCTCGACGTTGTTATTGTTGACGAAATCCGATCGATATTCTGTCTGAAGAAAAAGGAAGATATGGAGAGGATTGAAGAGGAGGAAGATTGTTTCATCCTCGATTTCGATCCGTTTGAGCCTGCTCAACTCGCTGATTTGTCTCTTGATTCGTCCGAAGATGAAGATGCTGATCTCGTTGTTGTTGCTGAAAAGGGCAAGGTGCGTCGTAATTTCGAAACCCTAAAATTCATTTTTTCCTCTTTTATTTGACCTTTTCCTCCCTTCCGATTTTCAATTGAAATTTGAAGAATTATCCTCCCTTCTCTTGCATCAGAACACAATTTGAGTGTTGAAACAATCGGATGAAAGAAGTTGAGATTTTGCTGTCAGACTGTATATTTGGTATTGTTCTTGAAAAATGAAGGCGCCTTTTAGAAATTTCCCCTGGATGTTCTTGAATGGATGTAACAGTGAAGATATTGTTGAATCTGTTGATCAAGTTAAAATTACTGACTAATGCATTTCTTGTTGACCTTCTTGAATTAATGAAGGTGGCTTGTAGAGATTATCCACACCCAAGACATCTCTGTGCAAAATACCCTTTTGACAAAACTTCTCATGAAAAGCATTGTGATAAGGTAATCAATCTCCCAATTTAGCTTTACTGATGTAATGATAAATTGTTTTTCATATTTGGAACTGATTTTGATAGTCCAACAAATGTTGCAGTGCTACTGTGTGATCTGTAATAAGCCTGCTCCTTGCACGCAATGGAATGATCCTCTGAAGCATTGCAATGCCACTCACAGGCTGGATCTTGATTTCAAGACTGCTAATGTTCCTCCCATTAGAGGCTTCGGCGTGTTAGGGGCTACAATTCGGACCAGCAATTGAGTTCTTCGTGTCGTTTTTTGTACAAAGACTTATAAAAATGCTAAGCAAGGTACTAAGGTAAAATAGTAGTAGAAACTTTGAAGATGGTTGGATGGATGTGTTCAGGCTTCTTTTTGAACTAGTAGGAACTGAAATTGCTCATCTAGGAAGAGGTATATTTTGCTCATGTGGAAGAAATATGTGATCAGCCCTTCTTCAAGAAGTGCTGTCATTTTTGTATTGGCTGATTTTGTGGGTAGTCATTGCTGATAATTGACTTCAGCTGCGGATTTAATATAAATGATAATAAGTTTGATCAAAGAGTTGGTATCTTGTGAAAATTTCTGCTTTTGATATTCTTGTGGGATGATGATCTGCCAAGCTCGGCTTGTAGCAATCTCAAATGAAGCTCTGCTACATAATATGGTGTTTTGAACAATTTTGCACATATCGGTTGATTTTGTGGGTAGAATTATACTTGATTAGAAGTAATCAAAAGGATAAAAAATCCAACTTTAAACACGAAATCCAGCTTGAACATAAGAACGCCACAATTAAAGAATTTACTTTGTTATGGTTAAAAGAATTTACTTTTGTAGATGCAAAAGAATATAAAATTGAGATTTTCTTCAAAATATTTTTAGGCAGAGAAAAATCGGTAGGTGAAATCTCCAACATCTCAATGAACATAATAAAATGCCATAAATAAAGTAATAGCTGGCAAAATAGGGGGATTTTCTTCAAAATACTTTGTAGATTCCTTCAAAACATCATTTAAGGGCCGACTACATTATCCTCATACATCAAAAATACTCAAAATAAAAGTAATAGCTGACAAAAATGTGGATTTTCTGCAAAATATTTTTAGAGTCCTATGCAATGATATGGGAAATAATAAATTTAAAACTAAAAATAGCTGGCAAAAAAATATAATTTAAAAAAAACGTCGACAGCAGGGTTCGAACCTGCGCGGGCGAAGCCCAACAGATTTCAAGTCTGTCTCCTTAACCACTCGGACATATCGACAGCTGTGTACATAAAATTCTCAATTCTATATAATTTTAAGAGCACACTAATTATTCCCCGTATCTTTACACTTCCATAATTATTACATCGTATAATTTTAAGTTCGCATTAATTATCGCCCTTAAGCCATGATGAGCTGGCTGGCTTTAATGACCGTTGGTAGTTAACTCTCAAAACAGATATATATCCCTTCTGCCCTGATCAAATCGCATCTCACTTGTACTCTCTGTTTCTCTATCGCTCTCTCTTCTCCCCTTTTCCTTCTTCCCAATCTCAACTTGCAGGAAAATCGAAGATGGGGCGAGCGAAGCTGGCAATGGAGTACATCCAGAACGCGAAAGCCAGAAGATCCACTTTCGAGAGGCGCAAGATCGGCCTCAAGAAGAAGGCTTACGAGCTCTCCACTCTCTGCGACGTCCCCGTTTGCGTCGTCGTCTTCCCTGAGGGTACCACTTCGGATTCAAATTCTCAGCCATGGATCTACCCTGAAGACAAAAACGAGGCTAAATCAATCATGGATCGTTACGTTTCGCTTCTCCCTGAGATTAAGGAATCTGAGGAGAAGAATTCCAAGTTCAAGAGAAGGCTTGATTTGCAAGATATGATTCAGGGCAAGAGAAGGAAGATCGAAAATTCTACAAATTGGATGCCGAATTGCCCAAATTGGATGCCGAATCTTGATGGGCTTAGCAGGGATCAGCTTCTTGATTTGGGGTCTGTGTTGGATTACAAGTTGAACTGGGTTCAGGAGAGAATTGATTCCGAGCGTCAATGGCGGTCTCGATCCTCGATTTCGTTGCTGGGCTTTGATCAACTGTTGGCTAATGAGCTTCTCTAGGATTAGATCGCCTTTCAATTTCTGATTTATCTAGCCGCAATTAGTAGTTAGTAATTCTAATATTAATTTTGTTTATCTAATACTATGAATTTTGATAATTCCCCAAATTGGTTGCCTAATCTTGATTTGGGCTCTGTAGTTAGGGTGAGATTGTATTATCCTGAAGCTACAGATTTTGTAGTTATGGCTAGATTGTATTAAGGCTATTTGAAATTCGAATGTAGAGAGGAAACAGTTTCTTTATGAACATTGATTCAAGTACTGCATTAGTTTATCAATTCTCCAGTCAAATTTGATCTTCTTTTTATTCATGGTATCAATATCAATATGTACGTTCCCCTGAGATTAAGCGTCTGCTGTGTCCATATAAAAGGGGAACCAGTACAAATAAATTATGAGAGGGAATATTAATAAAATAAAATTAAGATATTCTTCAAAATACATCTGGAGTGGAATATTGTGGAGAAATCGAGTAGGTAGAACATAAAAGAATGCCATATTTTTTCAATATACTTCTGGGGTGGATTATTGTCCTCGACTCTCGGACATAAAAAAAAATACTCTCTCCACAATAATAAAAATTTTTAATCTTTATTATACTTTCGTCGGAGAAATTTGCATATTTTCTTATAATCTTTGCACCTTCCAAATATATGTATGAGAAATCTACAGAATAATTTTAAGCTTGCATTAATTGTTTATGTACTACTGATGTGCAATGAGATCGTGCCAGCTGGCTTTAATGACCGTTAAATTGATAAATCTCTTTCGCAAGTAATCGGCTTCACTTCACTTGCATTAATTGTACTCTGTTTTCTCTCTCCGATCAGAATTTGCAGGCAGAATAGAGTAAAGTTGAGTTGCGATCAATCAAGATTGATTGAAGATGGGGCGAGCGAAGATGACAATGGAGTACATCCAGAAAGCGAAAGCAAGAAAATCGAGTTTCGAGAAGCGCAAGATCTGCCTCAAGAAGAAGGCTTACGAGCTCTCCACTCTCTGTGACGCGCCTGTTTGCGTCATCCTCTTCCCTGAGGGTACTTCAGATTCAAATTCTCAGCCATGGATCTACTCTGAAGACAAAGGTCAGGCTCAATCCATCATCGATCGCTACGTTTCGCTTCTCCCTGAGATTGAGGAATATGAGAGGCGTTCCAAGACCAAGAGAAGGCTTGATCTGCAGGATGTGATCCGGGGCAAGAGAAGGAAGATCGGCGATTCTTCAAATTCGATGCTGAATTTCCCCAATTGGATACCGAATCTTGATGGGCTTAGCAGGGATCAGCTTGTTGATTTAGGGTTTGTGTTGGATAAGAAGATGAACTGGGTTCAGGAGAGAATTAATTCTCAAAGGCAGTTTCGATCATCAGTCTCGTTTCTGGGATATGATCAATTGTTGGCTGGTGAGTTTGTGTGGGATTAGAGCGTGTTTAATTATCTAATTGTAATTAGTAGTTAGTAGTAATTTCTAATATGGATTCTGTTTATCTGAGATACCATCAATTTTCAATGTCATAATTGCTTGATATTTGTATGGTATTGATCATGCATGTTGTTTTTTGTGGGGATTACACATATAGGATTCGTTGGACTAAACAATTAACCCATACTTAAAGTAGCCCAGCTCTTAATTTCTAATTAACGATGTGAGATTATTAATTAACTGAAACTTTCATCACCCTATGATCCCAACATCCCAAGCAACTCAATAAATACCTTCTTATTACTCATTAATGGCGATATTACGGTACGGCTTGAATTTGGGCCATATAGCCCAAACGGGGCCCATATTCACAACGAAGCCCTAAAGGCCCATTAATGGTCACTACTTTATCCTTTGCCAACGACGCTAAGCTAGAGATTTGCCACTTCTCATCCTTTTCCCATCGAGCACTTCAGTCTCAGCGACCAAAAACCATTCCGCAGCTATGCCAGGCCCCATCGTTGAAGAGGAGCAACTCCTTAACCAAGAAGCCGAACATGAAGCCAATTTGGTAAATTTCTACTTTTTTTTTCCGGAAATTTTGAGTTTTTTCTTTGTTTCTGTTGCGTAATTCTGTGCAATTTTGGTTGGTAGAAGGAGGAGGTTGTTGTGGAGGACGTGAAAGAAGACGAGCATGACGATGACGATGAGGATGAAGACGACGATGATGAGGATGACGACAAGGAAGATGGAGCTCTTGGTATCTCTTCTTTCTCTTCAATCTCCTTGGCTTTAAAGCTCTGTTTTTTTAGGGTTTGTTACATTTTATCAATGCTCTGTTGTGAAAAGATTTGATTTTTAAAGAGCCTGTGTTTGGTTACTTTTGGTTCTATGGAATTTTGTGGGGTTGCCTGTTCTGCATAAGCATTTATGTGATTATATGAAAAAAAATACTAAAATATTAAAATATTATTGGGTGTGTTTTTTGTGCCTATAATAAGCAGCAATTGCAGGGAAATTTATGAAGCCTTTTGTTGAAACTGAATGGTCTTAATTGCTTCAATTGTTAATGCTAATTAACAACCATCTGAGGATAATTATTTGAAAGCATTTCATTCTTATTTGTTTTAAAGTTGAAACCAAAAAATGGAAAAAAAATGTGTGAGATATAAGAAAGATTTATACTCTTGATAGGAGTATTTGTTAAATGAAACAAATGGCCAGGAAGTTATGCCCTCTATTTTTTCCCTCTTTAGAATGACTTCATATTCATTATTAGTTGATAACAAATTTATGAGGAATTGTCTAGCTGTGTAAGTTTTGATTGCCTAATATACATTGTGTGATCTTTTCATTGAGTTATGTGTTATGGTTCTCTTAATTGTTCATGTTGTTGCCTGTCATTTGTTTTCAAACACTTGTTCTTCCTTATGGTGCAGGCACAGCTGATGGTGCAAAACAAAGCAGAAGTGAGAAAAAGAGTCGCAAAGCTATGTTGAAGCTGGGCATGAAACCTGTTACTGGCGTTACCCGGGTTACAATTAAGAGAACAAAAAATGTAAGTTTCCATTTACCACCTATACTTCTGTAGTAAAAGTCATTTATTCTTTTTGTCAATAGACTGTGAGTGAACTTCAATTTTAAATTTTCTGTCAAGATTCTGTTTTTCATCTTAAATTCAGACATGCTCAAAAGTCCAGACTTAATAATCTGGGTTTTTTTCTTTCTGTCCAGATTCTATTTTTCATCTCGAAGCCAGACGTGTTCAAAAGTCCACACTCAGAGACCTATGTCATATTTGGTGAGGCAAAGATAGAGGATTTGAGCTCTCAATTACAGACTCAAGCTGCGCAGCAATTCAGGATGCCTGATATGGGATCAGTGATGGCCAAATCCGAGGCCACAGCAACAACCGCTCCTCCTCAGGAGGAGGAAGAAGAGGTAGATGAGACGGGAGTTGAGGTTCGGGACATTGATCTTGTTATGACTCAGGCTGGAGTTTCCCGAAGCAAGGCTGTTAAGGCTTTGAAGGCTCATGAAGGTGACATTGTGAGTGCGATTATGGAGCTCACGAATTAATGCAAGGCTGTTAAGGTTTTGTTTGTTATAACTTAAAATGAGGTATTTGCTGCTCCTTTTTTTTTTTTCGTGGTCTTGTTGTTGTTGTCTTGGAAGTTATGAGGTTATTTGTTCGCGTCTTTTTTGGGCTCATAAAACTTCTATTGGACATGCAGTAATGTAGCTCTGCATCTGTATGCCAAGGTGCAAGAAATAGATTTAAGTTGATTTAAGTGATCATCATCATTTTGGTTTTACTGTTTGCTCTAGTTGTGATATTTGTTGTTGTCAGAAACATGGAAGATCTTGTTTGTCATTGCTTGCTAGCAATGAAGGGTCTGTTTGGATTACATTGAATAATGCATTATCTTGCATTATAATGCAAGATTTAATGCAATTTTGTGTTAGATTCTGCATTATGATGCAAGATAATACATTTCTGGCTATTAGATTCTGCATTGTGCGATCCAAACAGGCCCGAATTGTCTTTACATTAAAAAATAACTCAAATTGTGCTGTCGCCATTTCCGGCTAAGTTTTTTGAATCCAAAGTCCCATGATAAGATGTAAACATAGCTAATTGCAAGATTTGGTAGCTAGTTTGAAGCATAAGTACTGTATTAAGAAGATAGTTCTAGTAATAACTGATCATTATGAGAAACACACATTTGCACACTCAAAAGACTAGACATATTAATTGACCACCCTACAATTTGCTCTGATTTCTCCTGCATTTCCAGTAAGAACACCAAACTTACCCATCTTCACCATAGCATTTGCAAACTTCTGTTGCCAAAGGTAAGGGTTCCTTGCATACTGACCAACTTGGCCACTAGTATTCGCGCTTGACAAGAGTATCTGGTCTGATGCAAAGAGACCACGGTTTGCCAAGATGCCCCTATAGTAACCGACGTCAAGCATCATTGGACTTGAAGGATCCATTGAAACAGCCGAAGTGTTATCGGTACTCCCATATGGACACTGTTGCTTCAGTTGTGTCCCGTAGGACGAGTCCAAAGACGGGTCTTGTGACGCGTTTGTGCTAAAGTTGTATAATCGGCTTGTGATTGATGTGCAGTGTGACCGGCCTATCGTATGAGCTCCTGATCAAACAAAACCTCTCGTTAGTATGGTATTGGTACGTTGTGTCTGTTTGGATTACAATACACTTAGATAATATATATCATCTTGCATTGTAATCCAATGCATTTCAAATAGTATTCACGATTCACAGTTTCCGATTATCTATTGATTTTAAAACTTCTATGATGATCCCTTCCTGAACCATACTTGAATCTTTCGATTCATTTGGCTTTCACAAAGCAAACCCTTTTTTGGTTCTTATAAGTAAGCTCTTACCGGATAGAACGACCATGTCGTCCTGTGTTAATCCTTTGCCTGCAAAGATCTGTGTAAGTAGATTAAGATCACCAAATGGAGGAGGCAAGTTGTTAAATGCCTCGGTATCTTTTGAAACTCTACCGTCTCTTCTTCCTGCAGGGACATCATAACCGATTCCTCCAGCCTACAAATATATTATTATTAGTTAGTAAGATGACTCTTGAAAGTGTTCAATTTGAGCTGTACTTTTGGATAAATCAAGTTTATGCTACTTAACCATTTCAGTGGCATCTCTAGCTGCATAAGCTAGTATATCTGCACAAGAGACGACGCCCGGACACAACGTCTCGATCCTAGCCTTTGCACTGTCGATGATCTCGAATCCTCGGAGACTTGGGAAGTTGGGCGGAGAATCTTTCTCTGCTTTGTTTGATGGAGTGGAATCAATCAACACAGAAGCATCACAACCCTAACAAACAAACCAAAAAACTAAGTCAAAACCAAGTTAGCATACACAAAGTAAAGAATGGGCCCAACTACCAAGCCCAACACATACGTCCAACGTGGTTCCATTTATATGTTAGACTTGGATTCTTTGAATTTCCGATGTGGGATTCACAATTAACAAAAGAGAACTTACGAATCCGAAACGAAGCTTACCCGAACGAAGCAATCATGGAAGTGCAAGCGAACGAGGCCAGCCGCCAAGCCCATATCGCCGATGAGCCCTCTACGGACCTCATCTTTGATTATGTACTCGGCAAACTGACACGTTTGGCTGTAAAACCCGGGTTGTAGTAGGCTTTGTGGTTGTGCTTCTAAGTGAAGAGTTACGCTAAGAAGCAAGAGACACACAAGAAGTACAATAGAACAATTCTTTGAACCCATTTTGGTGAATGAGTTTGATCACTTAGCTTGGGAGTTTAGTGTGTACGAAGTAGGCGTTTTATAGTGAGAGCTAGGCCAAGTCAATGCAATAAAATAATATACTAGTTACGTTTATAGTTTATAGTTCAGTTCATGGAGCATTATAATTTGTTTTTAATTCCCAATTCTACTTTCGGTACTAAGATGTGGAATTTTTTGTTTCGCGTATGAGTATCATAAATTGGATAATTTCACAGAGAAATTTTGAGGTTTTAAAGTTGTTTTAACCTAAGCTGGAGGCAATTTTGAAGATAAAAAATTATAGGTAAGTAGGTAAGGAATCAGGTGTGAAAGATCAACAACGAAGTGGATGAAACTCAAACAAAATCTTATCAAACTATACTTTGATGGTCCACTTAACTCGGATGGTGTTTTTACAGTCGGTTTTGTCATGAGTGATCACTCTGGCTCACCACTCTATTTTGACGGTGGACTAATTGGACATCAATCCGTTCTAATTACTGAGGCCATCGCTCTTCGTCAGGGGATCTTTGAGGCTACTCGCCGTGGCATTCCCGCGTTATCGAGGGCGATAATTTGCAGCTGATCAATGCCGTGTTTGGTGATTGGCGATGTCCCCCGGGAAATCGCGTAGATTCGAGCGAATATCCACGGTTTGCTAGCTCGTTTTCAGAGTTGGAGTATCGTTCATGTTTTCCAGGTGGCAACTCTGTTGCTGACTACATTGCTGGTTTCTTCTGCCGCGTTTCCTATGTCCCACTTGTTGTTGATTCAAGTCCTTGAGATCTCATCTGAAAGGATGCCCTAAGAAGTCTTCCTTCTCGTTAAGGGACTTTCTAATTACTTTCCTTATAAAATAAAGGTGTGAGGGAGCACATGTATGAAATACGAATAAAAAATGAGCTATTGGGTTAGGGAAAAAAAATTCAAAGATACATCTCTCTTTCATTGTAAAGAGAATAATTAGCGCGAATTTTATCTAAAAAAATACTTTTTATTCTAATTTTTTTCTTTTTAAGTTTTATTAATTACAAAATCTCTAATCTACATGTGAATTAATCAATAGAATTGCATATTTGCATGAATATTTAGTTCAAGTAGAATTGGAAAAAAACTTTATAGGTAGAGTTGAAGAAATCTGAACTATTAAATGAAAATTTAATGGATGAAAGTGATTTTTTCTCTCTTCATATAAATTTTTTTTTAACAATGGGTTCATTAATTTTCTATAGGTTTTAGAACTTTACCCATATAATTTTTAACAAATTACATGGGAACAAGGCTGACTTACTTTGTATAAATTTTCATAATTTTCAAATCCAATTAAACAAAATGTAGAAGTCTAATCCCTACAAAATTAGTTCTGAGAAGATTTTGTTTTTACAAATCCAATGAAATATAATTCCCGAAAAATATAACTTTGCATGATTTACATTTCTGGGAACTACACTTTTCATGTTTAATCAAACGAGTACTGACATTATGACATTTGATTTTTAAAGTGCATAAATATTTGCCTAAAATTATATAAGCATTCGCCTAAATATGCAACATTTTAGGTACTAAATAGTAAATATCTATCACCTTTGTTAGTACAAAAGTGCAATGGCTTGCATGTTTTTTTTTTTTAAACATAAATATTTCCCTACATGGACATCAACGTTCATAACTTTAGTTTTCTTCTATTGCTTTCTCGATTTCTTGCGTACCTTCCATTTTTGTTTTTACTTGTCGTTGCTACCCCCTCTCAATTTTCAGTCTTGTACGTGTTTTAGTCTTTGTGCTTCATTTTTGTTTTTGGCCTACCAGAAATACCCCCGACTTCCACTCGGAATAAGGGTGCGTACATCTTCGACCCCTCAGATCTCACTCATTCTAGGATCCACCTGGATAGATGTTATTGTTGTTGTTTTTTGTAGAACGAGAGACAACACTCTCCGTTCTCTCTAGGGATTTTTAATGCTTCTGATGTGTGTCCTTCTTTCTTTCAAGACTCTATTGCGACATGGCTCAGGAGCAACCTTTTTGCTGATACAGTTAAGAGGCCTGGAGAAGCTGATTGGAACACTTTGTTTGCCATGATGTTTGTGGTGGACGTGGACTTGGCGGAACATGAAGATTTTCAATGACGAAGCTTCGATTCCTGATAAAGCTTCTTATATCATGACGTCCACAATCGAGTACAACCGAGCTACATGTAAGCATTCATATTCCTATAGTTCATTCAATAAAAGTTACAAGAAATATCGTGGTGCAAACCTGAGGGGAAGGGTGGGTCAAGATCAATATTGATGGTTCCATTAGAGAAGACATGTCGGTTGCGGTGGGAGGAGTCTTGCGAGACAGCAATGGGCGCTGGATTGGTGCCAATGGAGGATCTGTGGGGAGCCCTTGACGGGATCAAACTTGCGTGAGAGAGGTTTCAAGCATGTCATTTTAGAGGTTGATTCTCTTTTAGTTAGTAATCTTTTGAATTCTAGAGTCAATAAGAGTCATTCGTTGTTCAGCCTGGTTACCCAATGCCAAGGCTTCTTCAAAAGGAATTGGTTGTTCCGATTTCGTCATGTGTATCGAAAAGCTAATACGATAACAAATCGCCTTGCGTTTAGTGCATTTAATTATATTGTTAGTATCCATATTTTACTTACTCTATCTAAGGAAATTTTCTTACCGTTACTTGATGATGTGAGGGGTCAAACTATCCCCATTTAATTTCTTCATAGCTTTTATACTAAGTTTACATTTGTCTATTTTCAAATAGCACGCGTGTGCACTGCATGTTTTTTTTTTCGAAAACTATGCATAGTTTTCAAATCAAATTCGATCGGGCCAGCTTTTTCTCATTCAATGAAGAATTATCCACAAAATGACGTTACCCTACTCCATAAAAAGGAATAGATCTTAAAACATTGTGATATACATGCATGAACCTTTTTAGCTTATGGAAGTCTATACGACAATGTATGACATAAGGATGTCATTAATTTAGAAGTTATCACTAAATGACAAATTTTCATCAATTTAGAAGTGCAAGTCTAGTGAGCCCTTTATAGTAAAAGTAGACAACAAAAGAATTCAAATCTTGATTTTAAGAGACTGCTAATTGATCTTATTGTATACATATCCTGAATTTCAATTGCAACTAGTTCAAATAATCCTAAATAAACAAAAAAAAAACACACACAATGTATAATACATAGCAAAACCATAAAATTATTTACATAACTATGGATGTCCATGTACGATTGATAGACTGGGATATGAACATGTAAGCTTAGTACATAAATAAAGAGTCATATCAGTTATACCTATCATGCATGTGCGCACAGGACATATATGTTAGGTTTTGGAGCCTGACTTAAAAGAAGGATCGGGCTGAGCAGAGGGACACGAGCTCGTTACTGCGCCAACGGAAGATTACCGTCAGCGCGGGCAAAGGGCAGGAAGGCGCGACCATGGCACCACGCCGTGCCCGCGTTAACGCGACAGAAGCCAGCTGCGCTAGCCGCGGTCTGAGGAACTGGCAGCGCGCCCACGCTACGGGCGCCACACCCGCGCCATGGTGGAGTGCGACTGCGCTTTCGGTGGTTGTGACCGCGCCTCCTTACACTTTGGATTCCGTGTTGGTTTCGTGCTTGCGAGATTTTCGAGCCTTTATTATATCTTCTTATTTATGGAAGAATATCTTCTGAAATTAGGAGAGCCTCTCTATTTAAACATAATTATGACTATTGTAATTGTATCCAAATATTGGGAGAAAAATCCCTGGCTTGGTAGTGCCCCCAGACGTAGTCATTCCCGATGAACTAGGTCAACAAATCCTCTGTGTTCTTGCTTATTGTTTGTTTCTGATTTCTCCTGAGAGTTTGTGAGGCCGTTGTTCTTTACAGTAGGTCCGAATTTCCTAACAACTGGTATCAGATCAGCAGGTTCCTACGGAAGCAATGAACGGAAAGATTCCAAATGGAGAAGTTCGATGGGATAGACTTTGGCTTCCGGAAGATGCAGATGGAAGACTACCTCTATGCTAAGGATATTCACTTGCCTCTTGGAAAGCAGTCGGAGGACATTGATGATGTTGAGTGACAGTTATTGGATAGGAAGGCGATGAGTGCAATTCTTCTGACCTTGTCCAAGAACGTAGCCCATCATACGGTGAAGGCTAAGACAATAAGGGAATTGCTTTCAATCTTGTTCGTGTTGTATGAAAAACCGTCAGCATTGAACAAGGTGCACTTGGTAAAGCGGTTAGTCAACCAGAAGATGAAGGAAGATACCCCGGTTTCAAAGTACCTGAATCAATTCAACATGATAATTGTTCAACTGCAGTCAGTAGAGATTGAATTCGACGATGAGTTTTGTCCCTAATTTTACTTTCTTCTTTACCTGAAAGTTGGAATGGAACTATTATTGCTATTAGTGCTTCGGTCGGGAAAGAAAAGTTAAAATTTGATGATGTAAGGGATCAAATGATGAGCAAAGAAATTCACAGAGAAGAAACAGGTTATTCATCGGGATCGGCATTGAATGCTGGTCAAATGGACAGATCTGATTCAAGAAAGAAGTTTGACCATGGTAGATCGAAGTCCAAGGGGAGGGAAAAGTCCACCAAGGACAAGAGCAAGGTTAAGTGTTGGAATTGTAATGAGTTTGGACACTTCAGGAATGAGTGTCAAGCTCCAAAAGACAAGACATCGAGCAATGCAGACAATTCAGTGAATATTGCGTCATACGATGATGGCGATACGATGATTGCGATATCAATGTTTGATTCTGAGTTTAGGTAGTCAACTGGAGTCTTGGGTGTTGGATTCAGGTGCATCTTTCCATTCTTGCAGTGATGTTGGTATTATGGAAAACTATTCTTTTGGAAATTTGGGAAAGGTCTATCTTGCTGATGATGAGGCCTTGGATATTGTGGGGAAAGGAGATGTTCATGTTGGAACTCCTAATGGTTCTACACTAATGTTGCATGGTGTAAGGCATATTCCTGTCTTGAAAAAGAACTTGCTTTTTGTTAGGCAACTGGATGATGAAGGTTATCAAGTGACCTTTGGGTGTATTACTTGGAAGATTACTAAGGGGGCATGATATTGGCTTGTGGTAAGAAAGAAGGAACGCTATACTTGACAGGTGGCGTTCGGGATAGCATTGCTATTGTAGGTGCTGAAAGTGATGCTGATTTGTGGCACTGTCGTCTGGGTCATATGAGTGAAAAGGGAATGAAGGTTATGTGTTCTAAGGGTTTGCTGCCGGGTCTGAAGTTTGTTGATATTGGGCTGTGTGAAGACTTTGTTCTTGGGAAGCAAAAAAGGGTGAGTTTCTCAAGAGGTGGTAGAGCTTTGAGGAAACAAAAACTGGAGCTGGTTCACAGCGATTTATGGGGGTCGGCCCCAGTGACCTCCATGGAAGGTGCATCCTACTACATGACTTTTATTGATGACTCCACAAGAAAGATATGGGTTTATTTCTTTTAAGAAATGGAAAGCCCAAGTTGAAATTGAAACAGGTCTCAAGGGAAATGTTTGAGGTCTGATAATGGGGGAGAGTATGAGCTTCAAGAGTTTAAGAGTTATTGTGCTGGCAATGGGATTAGAACAGAGAAGACTCTGAAAGGGACTCCTCAAGAGAACGGAGGGGCAGAATGTATGAATAGAGCTCTGAATTAACGTGTTAGAAGTATGAGGTTGAAGCACGGACTTCCAAAGATATTCTAGGCTGAGGCAGTTAATACTACAGCTTACCTGATTAATAGGGGGCCTTCAACTCCCTTGGAGAACGGGATTCCAGAAGAGATTTGGATAGGCAAGAAGGTAAAATCTCTCCTTTCTACGCATTTTTGGGTGTCCTTCCTATGTTCATATTGCTGATGTTGAGAGGAGTAAATTGGATGCTAAGTCTGTTAAGTGAACCTTTATTGGATATGGTGGTGATGAATTTGGATATCGGTTTTGGGATGATCAAAAGAAGAAGGTTATTCGAAGTCGAGATGTTGTGTTTGATGAGAAGGTGTTGTACAAGGACAGATTGAGTGTCGAGTCTGATTCTGATGCTGTTGAGCTAGATATCTCTAACTTGGGTAGGAGTTAGGCCCGTAGCTTAGGGAGTGCAACCAGCCCATTAGCACAGGGCCCCTAAAACTATTAGGGCCCAATTTTTTTAAAATTCTGTATAATAGTAAATAAGAAAAATCAAAATTAAATAGGTTAATTAATAGATAAGGAAAGAGAAGGATGATTTACTGCTCACTTTCCCATTTTCACGCACGCGTCAGTCTTTATCTCTTCAATTAATTTCTCCAATTTCCTAAGTAAAATTATCTACACGTTCCATCTTCTCCCAAATCTCAATCAGAATCAACCTCTTCCCTATTTTCAAGCTACCAAATTTCCTTTTCTACGCTTTAATTGTTTCAATTTTCCATCTTCTTCCATTAATTTCTCCTATTTTCCATGGATAATCTACCAAATCTCTCTCAAATTTCAATTTCAGATTTCTCAACAAGAGAAATCTTCAAGCAAATAATTTATCAAATGGCTAATTTCCCCCCTGTAGGCTTATATATGGAGTTTTCATTGAGTGTTTTCAATTATCATTCAAGTTCTAATTGACTAATTCTCTTCATTTTTTCAAGCAACACATGCTATTTTTTTTTCTTCTTCTTAATTGTTCTTGTGTTGGTCAAAATATTGTGGGGTTAAAATTCATACAAAATCGCCAAATTGGGGACGTCAATTGTGATTTCTGGTGCAGCCGTGCAGCCGCACATCAAAACCGTAAGGTAAGAATTCTGACTTTTGAGATCTTGATTTTTAATTTATTTATTCATTTATCTTTAAATCAATATCCTTCCTCTATTTGTAATTAGGATTTAGCCTAATTTCATTTGTTTAAGGAATTAGCCAAACTTTAATTTTAGTAAATTCTTGTTGTGTTTGCCTGCTTTGTAAAACTTACGGTTTTGAATTTTAAAGTCTTTTAATTAGGATTTCTTGTTGAGTTGTTGTTATGATCCTATTTGTATTTCTAAAGCTATATTTTTTTATGCCAATTTCTTACAGTTTATAATTGATCCGACTTGTTGTTATGATCCGATATAGTTTATAATTAATTATTAACAGTATATGCAATTTTGCCAATGTTTCTAATTTTTTTATTAGTTTGCCAAATTTTTTTAACAGTATATGTAATTTGTTTACCACTTCAAGGAAAAGTGGAGAATTGAGGTCCAAGACTCAAAAGAAATATTTGGAGAATTACAGATTCAGATAAATCAATATGAGGGCCTAATTCTTGAAATAGAACACGGCCTCCAAAATCTTTAAGACGGGCCTGGTAGGAGTAGAAGGGTTCTAGACAAGCAAGACCCTGTTGGAGTAGAATCACAAAGTAATGAGGACAAAGAGGTCATTGAAGAGCAACCACACTCTCCTGAGGTTCAGTTGAGGAGGTCAACAAGGGAGCGTAGATTGCCAGATAGATATTCTCCTTCAAATTTCTATCTGTTGTTGACTGATAATGGTGAGTAGGAATGTTATGCTGAGGCCTCTCACAATCAATATGTAAGAAAGTGGAAGTTGGCCATGGATGATGAGATGAATTCTTTAATGACCAACCAGACTTGGGAGTTGGTTAAGCTTCCAAGTGGAAAACGTTACAAGGCAAGACTAGTTGTAAAGGGGTTTCAACAGAAGTATGGCATTGACTACACCGATGTGTTTACTCCTGTTGTGAAGATGACTACCATTCGACTTGTGTTGAGTATGGTGGCTGCAGAAAATTTGGAGTTACAACAAATGGATGTAAAGACAACTTTTCTGCATGATGACCTTGATGAGGACATCTATATGGTGCAACCAGAGGGATACTTGTCTAAGGTTGAGCAACTTGTGTGTAGATTGAATAAGAGCTTGTATGGCTTGAAACAGGCTCCCAAACAGTGGTACAAGAAATTTGATTCTTTCATGCAAGACATCAAGTTTGTAAGAATTGAGGCTGATTACTGTTGCTACTTCAAGAAGATTGGAAATGGCTATATCATCTTGTTGCTATATGTTGATGACATGTTGATAGCTGGAACAAGTGCTCAAGAAGTGAGCACGATGAAAGAGAAATTGTCCAAGAGGTTTGCCTTGAAAGACTTGGGAGATGCTAAGAAGATTTTGGATATGAGAATTGGAAGAGACTGGGTGGTAGGGAAGTTGTATTTATCACAGGTTGAGTATATCAAGAAGGTCTTGAAAAGGTTCAACATGGAGGATACAAAACTTGTCAATGTTCCATTAGGCAGTCAGTTTAGGTTGTCTAACAAGGACAACCCTAGGAGTCAAAATGAGCGTGCCAAATGAAAAAGACACCATATGCTTCTGCAATTGGGAGCCTAATGTATGCAATGGTGTGCACTAGACCTGACATTGCACATGCGGTGGGAGTAGTAAGTCGTTTCATGGGGAATCCAAGAAGAAAGCATTGGGAGGCAGTGAAGTAGGTTCTAAGATATTTGAGGAGTACCACTGATAAGGCCTTGTGTTTTTCAAGGCAAGAGAGTTGTGTTAGCAGGATTTGTTGATGCTGATTTTGCTTCTAGTGACTTTGATAAGAGTAGGAGTACAACAGGGTATGTGTTCACTTTGGGTGGTACTGCGGTCTCTTGGGCTTCAAATGTGCAGAAGGTTATTGCTTTGTCTACCACATAAGCTGAATATATTGCAGTGACTGAGGCAAGCAAAGAGATGGTATGGTTGCAGAATTTCTTGAGTGAGTTGGGAAAGGGGCAAGGTGATAACATTCTTTACAATGACAGTCAGAGTGCCATTCACTTGGCTAAAAATCCGGCGTTTCATTCAAGGACAAAGCACATTGAGGTGAAGTATCACTACATACGACATCTTCTAGAGAAAAAGATATTTCAACTAGTGAAGATTTCAGGGAGTGAAAATCCGGCTGACATGTTGACTAAGGTTGTGACCTTAGAGAAGCTGAAGTTGTGCATGGCTTCAGCGGGCCTTAGTACTTAAGTTGAGGGCCCAACACTACATCTACCAGATGGGATTATGTTGTTGACAACAGTTACAATTGGAGTCAGTCTCCATGTGGGAGATTTTTAGGTTTTGGAACCTGACTTAAAAGAAGGATCGGGTTGAGCAAAGGGACACGGGCTTGTTACTGCGCCAACGGAAGATTATTGTCAACGCGGGAAAAGGGCAGGAAGGCGCGACCGTGGCACCACGCCTGTGCCCACGTTAACGCGATAGAAGCCAGCCGTGCCAGCCACAGTCTGAGGAACTGGCAGTGCGCCCGTGCTACGGGTGCCGCGCCCGCGCCATGGTGGAGCGCGACCGCGCTTTCGATGGTTGTGGTCGCACCTCCTTATGCGTTGGATTCCGTGTTGGTTTCGTGCTTGTGAGATTTTCGGGCCTTTATTATATCTTCTTATTTATGGAAGAATATCTTCTGAAATTAGGAGAGCCTCTCTATTTAAACCTAATTATGACTATTGTAATTGTATCCACAATATTGAGAGAAAAATTCTCTGGCTTGGTAGTGCCCCAGACGTAGTCATTCCTGACGAATTGGGTCAACAAATCTTCTGTGTTCTTACTTATTGTTTGTTTATGATTTCTCCTGAGAGTTTGTGAGGTCGTTGTTCTTTGTAGTAGGTCTGAATTTCCTAAGAGGACACTCTCTATCTGTATTGGCCAACGGACTTTGACATGGTATCAGAATGGTTCAGTTCTGAGCTTGGTTGTTTGTGTTTAGGTTAGACTTAGTGGTATGCTACCCACTGGTTTTGGTGGCTTGTCGGACATAAGGCATATTGTCAAGTGAGGAGGCATGTGGAAACAATGTTTTCTACATCTAAAGTTTAGTAAAAATAAATATCTAGAATTTTTTAATTTATGCCTCCTATTGTCAATTGATTTTAGTTACTCAAAATTTTTACTATTAAAAATAAACTGAGGGAGTAAACATTATGAAACAATTATAAATACTCATAATTTATCCACAAAATGGCCACAAGTTTTTTTTTTTGGTTCCACAACTAATTAATTAAAAGGTACGTATTGGAATTTGGAAGAAGAGGATAACATAAATCGCCATTCATGTCATGGCCAATTTTATCAGATGTCTCCGAAGAGACATTTGATAAATAGCACAACCCATTAGTCGCTCCATCCTTGAGATGCCAAAAAACAACGCGCCTACACGCGCTTTCTTCATCGCCCTCATCCTGGTGGAAACCCTAGCGGTTACCGATCCGCCGCCCCACTGGACCCTCTCAAAATCAAGATCCAGCACAAAACAACCATACTACTTCCCATCGCCGTTAAGCAAATGGCCTCACCAAGCAAAAAACCGAGTATCAAAAATAATCACCTCCCCGGGGAAGAAGGCCGGGACGCTGTCGGAATCCCATGGTGATTATGCCAAATGCCCAAGAATCAAAATCCCCAATAAAATGATTACAAAGAAAAAAACTCAAGATCTGGGAAGGGCAAAGCTTTTAATCCGCTCAAATCAATCCAAAGGCGTGATTGGGGGCCGGATCCGGTGCTGGTCCGATCTCAATGGTGGCGGCGGGGAGGCGACTGTGGGGGTTGGTGCCGGGGTTGGGGCGTCCGCACGACGCCTCGGTTTCTTCCTGTCATCGGCTCTCAAATGGCGCATGTTCCCGGATCTACTGGTTGGACGCCTCGTATGCCCGACCAATCAACAGTATTACGACCTCCATTCAAAAGGGTTAAGCTTCAAGTGGGGAATTCATCTCTTGACCAACTTCTCCCCTACTTTCCATAATTATCATCCTGAATCGTCATCTTGTCTATTGTTGTGCTGCAACCCGCTCGGCCTCAAGGCTGAGAACAACCAGAATACTCCAAATCCCGCTACCCAATCCACTTTTGTGGAGATAGTTATCAAAAATTCCAACCAAAACAATCAAGCCAATGATGGCCAACCATCCAATCAACAACAACTTGAACTATGGGCAAAACCAGCGGATAACCCGCACACCCGTCACAGTCGTTCAGGCTACATAACCATGAACAAAACCCATACTTACCACTCCTGCTATTACCCGAATATAATAAACCCAGTCAAAAAACTTAGGTGGACCGCATTGGCGCTAAACCACTGTAACATTGTTGGGGTCACATTTGCGTTTGATCGAACCGAAAACATAATCAATCCGAAACCCCAAATTGGGAGCCTAAAAAGTGGGGCTGCTATTTCCAATTGTAACAGGCCTCGTGCCACTCTTGACCAATTATGGTTCATGATGAAAAATTACAAGAAAATATCATTTAAAATGTTGGTGCACTTTCCCATCAACATTTATTGCACTACAGTGCCTTGTTATGTAAACATAAATCAAAATTTAACTTTGCAACAATACCCAATTTGGGCAAAAACCCACCTCAATTCCCTATTGCATAATTGGTGCGTTAACCCATGTGCGAACCGGACCAATCTAATCACTATGGCATTGGGCCACTTCAAAAAAGCCCAAACGATAAAAAATTGCCATCAACCCGACCCCATCATCATAAATCGCGACCCAAATGAGATGTGTAGAAACTACTTCCACGTTCCGTTGCACAAGAACTGTCAACGGATGTTGTGTGGTTGCATCATCATTAAATTTAAATGGGTAACTCGTTGTTGGGGGTCAAAATCCCTTAAACGGATCACAAACCACAGTTTATGTATTAAAACCAAACAAAACTATAGGACGAATACTCATCCCACGAAGGCCAAAAGCCACAACACATTCGGTTGCTTATGAAAGTCTGCACTTGGAACTGTCGAGGCACTAAACGCAAGTCCTTTTGGACTGAAGTGAATGCGTTTTGTCGCCTGGAACACATCAACCTTATCACCCTCATGGAAACGAAAGCCCAAAACCCTCCCGACTACAAGCAATGGCAAAAAGCTGGTTTCGACTCCATTGAGTTCATCCCGGCGAACGGGTACTCTGGTGGATTATGCGTCCTCTGGAAAGGCTCATCGCTTAGAAATGAAATCATCAAAACCATTCATAAAGATAATCGCTTTATTTGTTTCCACTACGTAGACATCGAGAATAATAGGGAAATGATCCTAATATTTGCTTATGCTCCCCCGAGGGCGCAAGAAAAAGACCTGTTCTGGATGAAGTTGAAGGACTTCATACAACACTGCAACCTTCCCTGCTTACTCATGGGAGACTTAAACGAAATCCAACACCCAGACGAAAAACAGGGAGGTGCTAACCCCACCCAATCCAGATATGAACGACTCATAAAATTCAAAGACGAATGTGACATGTGTGACATCCCGTCTTTTGGAAATAAATTTACATGGAGAAAATCAAAGAACCTAGAGAATACCACCTTTGAAAAAATTGACCGTACCCTTGTCCATAACAAAATTATCCAATGGTACCCGTCCATTGCAACTAAAAATCATGTGTTCTCATCTTCAGATCACTGTCCTATATCATGCGAAATACCCACTGGCACACATTACAAAGCACAACCATTCAAATTTGAGATGATGTGGACATCCAGAAAAGACTTCCAAAACATGATTAAACAAGCTTGGCGTTTCAACGCTAGAGGCTCCCATATGTACAACCTTACCAAAAAAACTCAAATGCTCAAAACAAAAGCAAAGGCATGGAACAAACATACTTTTGGAAACATATTTGAACAAATAAAGAAAATTGATGAAGAAATCATCAATTTGCAAAAAGAGATCATCGAACAATCAAATCTGCATCTAATCCAGAAACAAGAGAGACTATCAAGGAAACGGGAATGCCTATTGAACTTCCACAATTCCTATTGGAAACAAAGGGCAAAGAACACACACTTAAAACTAAATGACAAAAATACCAAATATTTCCACCGCATTGCCTCCGGTAGGAGAAACAGAACAAACATAAAAGAAATCCGCACAACGGAGGGCACACAAATCACAGGTGTTGACAACATCCGTAATGAAATCAAACGCGTTTTCCAAAACCGATTTCAGGCTCTTGAAATAAACCACTATAAGCTCCAAAACATGACAAAAACCGTCCAAAAAGAAATAACTGATATAGATAACTTAGAGCTTATCAAGCCAGTTTCTAACACAGAAGTCAAGAACGCCTTGTTCGATATTGGA
The DNA here is from genome assembly GCA_964016875.1 of Fallopia convolvulus. Taxonomy (NCBI): domain Eukaryota; kingdom Viridiplantae; phylum Streptophyta; class Magnoliopsida; order Caryophyllales; family Polygonaceae; genus Fallopia; species Fallopia convolvulus. Next base: position 51,517,592 of record OZ024731.1, on the reverse strand, counting down.
GACGACAAATCCCCCGGTCCGGATGGAATGCCGGCTAGTTTTTACAAAAAATACTGGCATATCGTTGGCCCAGATGTAACTAAAGCTGTTAAAAGCTTTTTTCACAATGGAAAAATCTTAAAACAAATAAACCATACATTCATCACCCTACTGCCAAAGTGTGAAAATCCCAACTCTACCAATCATTACAGACCAATCAGCTTATGTAACACCATATATAAAATTATATCAAAAATACTGACAAACCGTCTAAAAAACGTTTTAGAGAAACTAATCCACCCAATGCAAGGTGCGTTCATTCAAAACCGAAGCATCCATGACAATACCTTAATCGCACATGAGATTTTCCACTCCTTCCGTAACAAAAAAGGGCGGGAGGGGTGGATCGCAGTCAAACTAGATATGGAAAAAGCCTATGACCGCATAAGCTGGGAATTCTTAGCTGTAGTTCTACAAAAATTCGGTTTCCACGAGAAATTTCTAGGGTGGATCCGTGAATGCGTCGAAACCGTATCTTTCTCAGTCCTCGTGAACAACGGGCCAACAGAACAATTCTTCTCCCTACGGGGACTTAGACAGGGAGAACCCCTTTCACCCTACCTGTTCATCATTGCTGCTGAGATTCTGGCTAGACAGATCCATCTGGTAAGTACCAACCCAAAGAGCGGTATCGGGATCCAAATCTCAAGAAATGGAACAAAATTACCATTCTTAGCCTTTGCAGATGACATTATCATCTTTGCTAAAGCTAATTGCCATTCATGCAAAAACATGAAAGAAATCATTGATGACTACTGCCAGATATCCGGCCAGAAAGTCAATTTTCATAAATATGCATTCCAAGTCACAAAAAATACTAACAACAACACGAAAGAACAAATAAAACAACTACTCCAGATAACAAACATAGTATCGCTAGACAAATATCTAGGATGTCCGATAATCAATGGGAAAGTAACACAAAACACATTTAAACCCCTGATAATGAAAACCAAAGCTCAATTATCAAAATGGAAAGCGAACACTCTATCACAGGAGGGAAGAAAAACCCTAATCAAAATGAACCTTTCTGCACAACCAAACTATATAATGCAATCCTTCATGTTACCTCAGACAACTCTAAAAGAACTGGACCAAATCAATAAAAATTTCTTTTGGAACAAGGAAAACAATTACAAGCCTTTAATTAGCTGGAATTCCATCTGTCGGCCCCCTGCACATGGGGGGGGGGGGGGGTTGGAATTGCTAAGGCGGAGGACATGAACCAAGCACTCCAAATGAAATTACTATGGAAAATCCTAGCAGAACCAAATAACCTCTGGGTCAAAATAGTCACAGAGAAATACCTCAAAACGGATAACATCCTGAATTATAAGAAAAAACGTAATACATCATGGCAATGGTCCAAGCTTATGGGTCTTAGAGATCTTTTTATGACTGGACTCATCTGGCAAGTAGGGGACGAAAAAACCATTCGTTTCTGGAAAGATAATTGGACCGGGTATGGTCCTATCCAACCAAAAACTGAAACTGAGACTCACATTTTCCTTTGGATTAACAAACTCAATGTCCCACCTAAAATGCACAATTTCCTTTGGAAGGTGGCAAGAAATGGCTTGCCAACCAAATCAAGACTTGTTGAAAACCACATCCCGGTACCACAAGGTTGTACTGCATGTAATAACCCGTGCGAAGACACAAACCATGTTCTGCTTTCATGCCCCTTGACAAAGGAAACCCTTAACACCATAAGACCCAAATTACGGAGGATGATCAACCTTATCTCCCCCGATGGAAAAAAACCACACGAGGTCTTGGAGGAAATCAGGACAAGAATAAATAAAGAGGAAATGGAAATCCTTACCAGCACCTGGTGGTGTATTTGGTACTCCAGGAATAAGAGAGTGTTTGATAAAAACACCGGAACAAACTTAGACGATGCAAGCAAACTTAGTGAATTTACCCAAAAACAGATCAAAGAATGGAAACTAGCTAGGGCACCAGACTCCTCTGACCCACAACCTAACAAGGGTCATTTAAGAACTGAAAGGAAGAATACTAAGTGGGTAAAACCCAAGAACGACTATATTAAACTTAACTTTGATGGTGCTGTGTGTGCAGATGGCGTGGCTACTTTTGGGTTCTTACTTAGGGACTCCAATGGCTCTCCCATCTCGTTCGACGGAGGACTGATCGGTCGACAGTCTATTCTGATCTCCGAGACCATCGCCTTACGCCAGGGACTTCTCGAGGCCATTCGTCACGGCATTCCCCGGATCCAGATTGAAGGCGATAACTTGCAGCTAGTCAAGGCCGTTCTTGGTGACTGGCGCTGCCCGTGGGAGATTGAAGTGTTACGTGCGGACATCCACTGTTTGTTGGCTCAGTTTCAGGATTGGAGTATTACTCATGTCTACCGTGAGTGCAATTCTGTAGCTGACTTCATCGCTGACTCCTTCCGACGTGTATCTTCCGTTCCACTTGCAGATGACTTGGGTTTTTGTACCCTCATCCGTCAGGATGCCCTAGGGAGGTCACTAGTTTGTTAGTGACCTCTCTAATTCCTTTCCTAATCAAAAAAAAAAAAAAAAAAAATCATGTCATGGCCAGCCGAAAAGTGTGCTATCAACAAGAAGGGCCCTAGCCTTCATGGTTGACTTTGGAACAAGCAATTAGGTAGGATCATAGTGGTAAGTGAGATAGAATACACAATATTAATTGTATTCATCCATTTCATATTCGATTGATATTTTTTTATAACAAAAGAGATTAGAGTGACCACTAATAAATTAATGGTTGTTCTAGAGCATCCAAACAAATAATGATAAGTAAATTCGAATTAATTATAAACAAAATAGAAGAGGTATGTCTAAAGAATCCAGCGATTAATATGTACATATATATAGATCTAACTTAGCCTCGATTATCTATATTTATATATAATTTGAGAAAAATCACATGCATATAATTAAGTTTCTTACGTCATCTGTATATACCTAAACATTTTAGTTAAAAGTTATTTGTCAGGAATTGCCGTATTTTCTTCTTACGTTATAAAACTTATAATCCTATTATTTGTGTCCTGAGTAAAACGATCGAGAATGATAATCGGAAAATAGAACTATTTCATCATAATTGTTGGTACATTCGTTGTTTTATGGTTTTTTTTATTTTAACAATTATAAATTTTAATAGTATAATATTTATTTCTATATTAGTATTTCAGGAAATAAGAGCATCGTCAAGAGTAAAGGAACATTGTGAGGAAACAAGTGACGATCTGGAAAGGATATCTTGAAGGATACACGACTTTCTATATATGGCAAGTTACTAAATTTCTTAAGAACAACCGACTATAAGGATTTGACAGCTTTGTTCGGTTGTTTGTGAGGAGATCAAGAAAGAGATTAGATCAAATCAAAAAGATCTTATCTAACAAATCCGAGATTAATCGATTATCGGAAGTTTCCGATTGAATAAAGATTTAGAATAATGTTTATCTACTTGATCCTATTTTTGTGGGGTTTACCGAGTAGAATATCAATACAATTAGGCAAGAATTGTGATTGAGATCAGACTCGGTAGTTGCCCTATAAAAGGATAGGTTTAGCTAGGGTTTAAGTGTGGTTGACGGCGAACATGAAGAGAGATAGAAAGATTTCAAGTGTTCGAGTTCGTGTGGCTTTTTCCGATGAAGAATCCACATTTGTACGAGTACTCAAGTCGGTAGTTCACTTTTGTTTAGGTTTATGTTTAGGATAGAAAAGGCTGAGTTGGTTGAGCTTTGGTTGGTGATTCTCGATCTGAGGTATTTACAGCTAATTTTTTTAATCTTGTCTTGTATATTTTTTTTCAATTGACATCATTTTTCCTCTTCTTGTGACGCGTTAAATAATATGTACGCTCTTCATACCATTTCGGTTTTGATTTTGTTATGTGAGCTTTGGTTATAAGTTGTTTCTTGATAAGGAAAGGGATTTGGGGGCATCAACAAAGCATCGTCCTCCATAATAGAGCACCAATACAGATGAGGTCATGGAGACCTAGATCAACTGCAAGAGAAGTGGATGAGACTCTCACAAACGAATGGGCAATGTATTCAGCGATAGAGTTGTCCTCTTTAAACATGTGGGTGAAGCTCCACGACTAAAGGCGTCAAATCTCAAACAGGATATCGTTGAAGACTATCTCGATTTCCCACGGACATCGGCAAACATCATTAATGATGTTCTCGATTTCCCACGGACAAATAATAATTCACGCTAATTAGTAAAACAATTTAGTGATGCTTTGACAAATAATTCACAGTCCACCTGCAAATGAGCTCAGCTCCTTCATTGGATGGGATGAATATCTTGAATCAAAGAGTTCTACTACTCAAGATTCAAAATCAAAATGGCAACTATATATCCATTCATTTCTTGAATTTGTAAATCAAACGCATCTGCATATATGTTATTCATTTTATAACCATTTTCCTCCAACTGATCGATCAACAGCAAATAGAAGCTTCCGAACGTGATGCTGATTATCTCCAAAGACAGTTTTGATTAGGGATGACGTTTAATTATCCTCCACTCGTATTTGTACGTGTTACTCCACCATTCGTTCACCATCACTCCATCGATTATATATATATATTCACTCGATCGAATAATGCCCTTTTAATTAGGCTTAACATGTGATTTAAACCATCAAACCATGCATGCAGCATATTATTGGAAAACGTTATTGCGGTGTCCACATAAACTACAACTACAACCGCCATTTCTTTTATAGCCAGGATAATATTTTATTTTTTTTTATAGAAAATGGTTTGGTTTAAAAAATTGAAATAATAGTATTCATTAGACGTGTCAACGTCGAGTTAGTCGGGTTCGGTCAAATCGGATTACATGTCATATTAGGTTGAGTAAAGACGGTTTATTTTGTGAATTTGGATCAACTCAATGGGTTAAGAGTTAAGAGTACCTGCTTTTTTATAAATATTAAAATAATATTTTAATTAAATAATATTATTTTATATTTAAAATAAAAGTTACAATTAATTAAATAGTACGAACTTGATCGATCAAGTACGTGGTATGTTTGACGATGAATCTATGTGTAGCTTAAGGTTGGTTATAAGTCTCAAAGGTACCTAGTGCATGTTCGGTTTGATATTAAAGAGGTTGTCGTTTAGCGTCGCTGTTGCAGCAATTAGTGCAGCATTAGTGTAAGTTGCTCTTAATTTTGTGTTGGTTATTGGATTATGACTCTACATATCTCATCAACTAGAGAATTAATTACGTTTATCACATGGGGATTATTTTATCAATTTGATCATGCTAGCTAGTGGGAGTTTGAACCTAGACATCAAATTTGCTTGTGTAAGCTTCGTTCTCGTTATTTACAGATTTATTCAAAGTTCTTTTTTGAGAGTTTTGAGTTACATATATATCAGAACTTTAGAATTTCATATGGAAATAATGGAATATTTGTAGGAAACGGTTCATGTGAGAAAGGAATTCCAAGAGAGAAATGAAAATGAATTCTAGCCGCTGATTCACACGCTTCTAGATAAAAAAAAAATACAAATTTGTCTTACTTTTGGTGTATAAATTTGCGAAAATGATTGTGTATAATTTTGTATGTGATTGTACATTTTCATCTTATTAATTTGTGTATGATAATACTAAGGACCAAGGATTGTGTATTCATTTTTCATTAAAGTGCATTGTATTATATGTGTTTGTGTATCATTTTGTAAGCGATTGTGTATCATTTTGTAAGCGATTGTGTGTTATTTTGTAAGTGAATGTGCATCTATACCTATACTAAAGAAGTCACCTCTATGACACATGTCAGTCTGTGATTTAATTTGCTTATGTGTCACACATTTGGCGCCATGTCATCACGACTAAGAAAAAAATAATTCAATCATAAAATTCAATCACCCATTACACCCTAATAAAAAAATTCAAAAATTCATTTGTTCTTATCCTTTTGTTTAGATTTATCTCCAATAATAATATTTATTTATTATTAATCTATTCAAATCACTTATATATGATTTGTTAGTGATCTTTTGTATCTTCTACGTACTTAAATCTAAACAAAAAGATAAGAACAAAATGATAATAACAAATGAAAATAAAAAATAAAAAATATATAATACAATCGAAATCCTCCTATATACTCTACGTACTTAAATATCTTGATAAAAAAATTAATGATCTTTTCTATCTACTACATACTTAATTAATATATTTAGTGTTTATCTAAAAAACATATTAATTTAAAAAACATATCTAAAAAACATATACTAAAAAGTCAATTTTCTGACACATGTCGGCCTCACATTCATTTTGCCTATGTGTCGTCTCAATATTCAATTTGTCTATATTGGGCCACACATCAACACTATAAAAAAACAATTCAATGCTAATCAAAAAATATATTTATAATTATTTTATTTTATTTTATTTTTATATAGGTTTGTTACAAATTCTAAATCTTAGATTCATTTTTATCTAATTCTACTTTGATTAGTTATACATTTTATTGATTAATTATATATTAAAATCTCATATTATAATGAAAAAATTATATTAATTAGAATTAGACTTTGTTTGCTATTATATGAATAAATTTTAATTTAAACATATGTATACAAATTTAAAATTGCTAAACTAATTCATTTTCGATTACGAAAGTAAAAAATAAAATATTAGGTCTTACTTTAAAATAATGCGTAAATTTTATTCATATTGATATAAAAAATCAAATTAATTTATTTTTGAAATAAATAATTTATATTTGACTAAACTCGTACAAGGTACGGGTAATTATGCTAGTAGTATTCTAAAAAAGTATTTATGACTTGTTCATCAAGTGTCCATTATATTAAATGTGACAGTGAATTATCTTGTTAATGATTGTGTATTATTTTGTAAGGGAATGTGTATAGTATTCTAAACTCAATTTGTATGACATTTTTTTACCTAGTGTGCATTGTACGTATTAAAAGGGATTGTGCATTATTTTATAAGTGAAAAGCATAGTCGATTGTAGAAAGATGCACACTCACATAGTCACATGCATGAAAAAGGTCATACACAGTCAATAATATGAAAATGCACAAACAAATAAAATGTGAATGCGCAATTGAATAGGATGAGAATGAACAATAGCTCATCAAAATTTGCATCTTCAAAGGTAAAAAAACACCACGCGTGCGCAATTAGACTCATCAATCTATTCGAAACAAATAAATGAGATTTATTTTTATTTCTTTCCATAGTTTTCATTCACACATGATTCATTTCCATATTTTGTATGGTGAATTTGAACGATTAAAAGTTCGAGCTTGCAGGCTTTTCGCAATTAATTTGATAAGCAAAAGCTTCGCTACTCAAATCAGATATACTGTAAAATTTAGAGAGCAAGTAATTCGATGTAGACTGTTGCACAACTGGCCTCGAAACTCAACCATCTTCCACAAAGCCTAGTTGAGTATTTTTTACATTATGAAATTTCTAGGTAGGTTTTTAGCTTTATACTATATCACTATAATTACAAAAAAAAAAAAGCATTAATTAAAACTAATAAAATGTCGTTAAAGTTTCCCAAACCTTGAACCAACAAAAAAAAAATTACCCTATAATTTCTATTTTGCATTTTCAAAAATTTCCAAAACACTACTAAGACAAGCACCTCCAGAATAACCTTGTTTCACCAAACAAATGAAACCTTAATGGTGAAAATTGCAACAATGTTCACGCCTCCTCCTTGATAGAAGACATCTAACATACTTGTAATCTTTAATCACCGGATCAAACCCTAGCCAAAGTGAAAATGTGACATTTGGCTTAAAATTCAATCGCAACAACATAAGATTAAAAAAACAATAATAAAACGCTGCACATAATATAAGTTTTTTTTCCAATGTTTCAACCCAGTTTTAAAATGCTTATTACATCTTAAGAAACCCAGTTCAGTTCATGCATCAAACGTCCCAGCCAGTTGTTTTTCTTATATACAAAAGGCAGAGCTTCAAAAACAAAAAGAGCACACAGGTTTGCAGATTATATATATATAAAGTTGTGGGTGTCAAACCAGAAAATCACTTCTGCTTAGGGGCTCCTTCCTTGTTAACATGTTCCCATCCAGGTTCAGAGCAATCATACCATCCTTCCAAGAGTTCATCTCCAAGCCCATTCACTTTCCGCGCCCCTGCAGAATTTGAAGAAGTAGAAAACAAGCTTGTCAAGGTTTCCATATTTGAAAAGTCCACTGAATCTGATTGTTCCATCCGGGCTTTTAGGATGTTGATTCTGGACATAAAAGCAGCTTCTGGATCATCAATGTGGTTTGCCATGTTTGAGAAGTAGGAATGCTCTATGGATTGATCCGGTGATGGCGGTCCAAATTTATCCTTGATTGGTGATATCTCATCTTCTGTACTCACCAGATCTGAGTTGTCAGCTCGGGATTTCAAGGTTTGAAACCTGGCCATGACCGAGGCTTCAAAATCACCTGCTTGGCTTTGAGGGGAAGAAGAAGAAGGGATTTGACGGGCCTCGGTGCCAAGAGACGGGTTTTGTTGGCCCGCTAAGGGATTGGTGGATTTCGGGTCTTCTACCACGGATCTTAGGGTTCGAAATCTTGCTATGACTGATGACTCCATATCAGAACATGGAGAATCATTTACTTCATGAGGTGATGATTCAGCAGCTTTGTTTACATCAGAAGCGTTGGTAATCGGAACATGCTCTTCCTCTGTACATTCTATCATGCATATATGAGAAAACCAGAGACAAATTATAGGGTCGAAAAAACGACTCAAATTAATCTCATCTATTAAAAACAGTATAAATATTAAGTTTCAAAATGACCAAAATAGATCCAACCTGATAGGAATTTATTATAATCTTCATTAATATCTATTTCTAAAACAATTGAAAATCACACCGTAAATCCCCTCATTATTTTGGATCTATATGTGAATAGTTGGGACTTGGGATTAATTTTTAGTTATTTATAAAGGTGAATATTTATTTTTAGTGTACAAGCAAGAGTTGAGATTACTTTGGGTATTTTGTTATTTTGCCTTTAGTGTCCATGAATAAATTGGGAACACAATAAAGCTATGTGCATACTGCATAGCTTTAAATTACCATTTTTCTGTTGATGATCCCTTTTCTCTTTCTCTGTCTCTTTCTTCACGCGGTTGAAGCGGGATTTGATAGTGGTGGCACACAGTGCAGCTTCAGCTTCAAGCCACAGATTCTTATACATGACAGTTTCTGGTTGCATTTCCTCATTAGGAAAGTTCATCTCAAGGACACTTTTCATAGCCTATATAACAAGTATTTAGAGCATTAATTTTAATCATCAATCAGTCAGCATAAATGCATAAATACATAACTACAAACTATCCATTACTTATTATTAGGGGTAATAAGGTAATAAAAAAGAAGCTAATGAAAACTACCTGGATAGTCTCAACATCTCTGATTGTCTCTGCATTTCCCTTTACAGAAGAGAAATATGAATGGTCCTCATTTGTGCTACATAGAATATCATTTTTCCAGCTCCCTAAAAAACCATGGTCATGCTGTTCCATACGAGCAGGTGTGCCCTTGGTAGCCTAGATATTGATGACATGACAGTAGCAGTGAGAGAATTTTCCGTTATATATATGATAAAGAACATCTTCACTTGACAGGATAAAAGCAGAAGATTGTTGTTTGAAGATTATGAGAAAATATCACATAACCCACTTGTCAAAATAAAATAAGCAACCTACCATCTGATCCTGCAGTGAGCCCCCAAGACAAGAAGTGTCCCGTTGAGGATCCTGAGATTTTTCAGTTTGAGTTGATTGATCAGATCTTTTAGCAAGACAAGAATTCAGATTGCTGATTATGTGCTTGAGAGCACCATGATCAAGTTCTGTGGATGTGTCATGACTGTTTGAGCAATGAGATACAAGTACCTCAGACAGGTTCATCATCGTGTTTACCAACACATTAATATCCACTTTTGAAATCGTATCCTTTCCAGACAGTTGGCTTGTCATTGAAGCAGCCACATTTCCAGAAGGTGAATGAAGCATTTCATCTCCAGCATTAGTTGGAGAACAAGAAAGTCCATCAGCTGAATTTTTTCCCTTCAATTCAGCCACAGTTTCTTCAGGCAAAATCTCACAGCCTTCTGGATTTATTTGCAAGGGCTGAGATTTGTTAGAGCCAGAAACAACCCCGGAGTAATTCAAAAAGGTTAAATCATTCCCTAGCCCAAGATCTAGGGCATGTTTTTTATCAAATGACTGAAAACCATCTCCGCCAAATAGCTTTGCACTATGTAAGCCCTGCATCATAGAGCATGAGCCATCATGATCTCTTGATACAGGTTTGAAATTTGAAGACCTCTTTGAAGCAGGGTTCTCATTCACTTCTCCTAATACATGGGAGGTATCAGTGCCATCAGTTGTATAGAGTCTAGTTGGATTGTTCATATTCTCTTCTTCCCCATTCTGCTTGAAACATGATTCTGACATTTCCAGCACAATATCAGGAATGACCATTTTAGAGTGATCAAACGGCGAAAAACGAGCTCCTTTCCAGCAAGGTGAATCCTCAGCTGGGTTCTGAATGTCTGGAGCATCTGAAAATTTATCCAGAGAATAAAATGCCTCCGCAGTGTCACCCTTTATTTTAAGGCAATCTGCCATGCTCAAATGAGGAACTGTAGACACAGGTGATTTAGTCTTCAACATGTGGTCGAAGCTGTCATCGTTAACTTGCTTCTTGTTGATGTTAGGTTCAAATTTATTAGAGGATGATCCTGTAAAGAGACTATCAGTATTCCCTGTGTAGTTGCTGACGTGGAAGTTTCGACCAAATGGATGATAAGGAAGGAAGTCTGGAGATTTCTCAGTTTTATCCATGGGTTCGTTCCTCACAGAGTCCACTGTTGCAGAGGGAACTGCATATTGTGGAGATGGAAACCCGCCAAATGTCATTTTACTCTTGTTTGCAGGGGGGGACCTCAGTGTTAACGTAGAATCAAACACATAAGAATCAGAATAATTTGTGTGCTTGTCTTGTGAATCAACAGGACCTTCACAAAAGCCATAGCTTGGGAGTGGGTGCTGCAGGAATGGTTCCTGAGTCATCTCAGATCCCAATGCAGACAACCTCATACAAGTGACAGTAGTGGCTCCTGAATTTGGCTCCTTGAAAGATTTACGGTCTTCAATGCTTGGAGACCCAAAACTGTTTTCTCCTCCAAAACCATCAAAACAATTTGTTGGCTTGATAGGTGTTTCTACATAAGATCCTAGGCTCCCAGGAGAAAGAGTACCCACATGAAAATTTTAATGATCACCACCAGCATCAGAGCCTTACCACATTTAAAATGATATTTCATATGAAAACACACAATAAACAAAAGAAACAATAAAATTAAAATATCAAGGAAGAGAAGCACACAAAGAGCAAGAAAAACACACGCACACACACAAAGAGCAATTCCAGCTGGTATAGCAAATAACTGAGAATGAACATCATTAAAAATATAAAAGACAAATTTTGCTCAGGCATAAAAGGATGCAACCTCAGCACACGAATGTAGAAAAGAGCAAGAATCTCTGCTTTGAAGAGAAACAAAAGCAATTTGCTTTCCTTTTCTGATTTAACAGCCATTTTGTAATTAATATCTTATATATAAATGGCTGATCCAATGACGGGCAATCCATAACGTCACTGTCAGCCATAAAAGGAATTTTTAAATAGAATCCTTGAACTCTACCAGTGACTATAAGGTAATAGCAGCAGACATCCTTTTCTAATTACGGACCCAGTGTGTTAAAAGGGATAAGACACGCTGAGAAACTCACCTTGTTGAGTTGGGAAGCAATTATTCATTTTTTAAAAAATAGTTGCATACATAATATTTTATATCCTATTTAGAAGTAAACTATGATTTAAATGGTGAAGGATGTAGTACAAAACTCAGATTAAAACAACAACAACAAAATTGACCCAGTGAGGTTTCGTTGCAGCGAAATCTGGGGAGTCAAGATAGAGGTACCCCTGCCCAAATGGAAGGGGTACGCCCGAAAGACCCATGTAGAGCCCAAACTGCACAGCACAGGAAGTTAGCCCAAGACAACGAAAACACACAAAACAGCCCAAAAACATAAAGCAAACAAACAGAAAGCAGAAAAGGGGACCCAAAGCACGATAGAGACGATAGTAACAAACAAAAGCACAAGTAAACACGCCCTAGGGATAATTTTTTTTTTAAATACGATGACTAACATTAACAAGAATAAACAAAAGAGACACTGAAGAGTTAAGAAGGCAAGGCGACACCCTAGGCAATGGACCATCCAGATCGCCTAGGCGCGCCTCTAAGGCGAAGGCGCTCGCCTTATACATAAATTTTTGGTAAATAATAAATATAAACAAAATAATGTTAAGTAACATATAAAAACATATTTTTAAAGAAAAAAACCCAAGTTTTTATTAAATTTAAAGTTCTAAATGAAGGTCAAGATCAATATCCCCTATGTATTGCAGCAGCAGGAGCTCCAAGTCTCAAACGTCCAACAGCCAAACAATAAATGAAGTATTGAACAATGGAAAAAGATAGAGGAGAGGAGTTGTGTAAGGAGAAAAAGATACACGTATGATTATATAGTTAGATAAAAGGATATTGAGATTTTTTTTTTTTTTGGAAAGAAAGGATATTGAGATCTTTGAAAATAGATAATTGCATATAAAAAAATATCACAATAACTTCAATTTGGGAAAATAAAAGATATTAATATATATTGATAAGATATATATAGTTGATTTGTTGAGATTCTATCCTTTTTTTTATATCGTCAACATTATTTTTCAAGCAAATCAGGATCAGGCGCATTGCCTGTCCTGTCGCCTAGGCTCGCCTGGCCGCCTTAGTGCGCCTGAGCCGCCTAGGGGCCGCCTTATGCAGGCGGCCTCGCCCTGCCTGATGCAGGCGCTGGCATGGCCCAGGCGCGCCCAGGCAACGCCTTTTTAAACACTGAGTTAAGCAATAGAAAAGAGGGAGGAAATAGACATTTTGGACTAGGCAACTGAAGCTTGGTGACATGGACCTTGGAATTGGAGCCTTAGCGCACTTTATCAGGCTTCATGTGGCTTAATCAAAATTGGCTCTTGCCCACTAAATCAAACATTTGTAGATTTTTAAGCAAGCATCAGGGAAAAAACAAAAAGTCACAGACCAAGACTACATTAATACAAGAAGGAATGGTGATACCTTTCCTCGTGCCTTGCTGACCGGTCGATAGCTCAGAATGCTTATGATCCTTTGAAGCATAATTACCACCAAGATCCAACCAATTACCTTGTTCCACATCATTCAACCCATTCCATATACCGTTCCATTGTGGCGTATACTTCACTCCAGACACAGTTCGTGTATCATCAACTTGAGAAGCTCCACTCAGCTGGGCCACACCAAAATTGGACAGCAAATCGTAATTTGGTTCCTTACGAGCTACCATATCATGATCATCGGGGACAACATAAGGCGGATAATATGGCTTGGCCTCAGCAAGAGTAGTCGGAACAGGATTTGAGTATTGTCCATAAGGAAACCCATCATATCCAACATTACCTGAGGCAGAATTCAGAGGAGCCAAGCGGGTACTTGATGATGAACTGTTGTTGGGTTGAGAACCCGGGAATCCATGAACATCCTGGGGAGGATAACTACTATCCTTTGAGCTGTTCTCTGTGAAATTAGGTCCAAAAGTTGAATTCACCGGAGGGCTCCAAACTGGTCTAGGGCGATCAAAGCGAGGGCCATAGGGTTCAGTGAAATTCATTGGTGGTTTCGAATTGTGCTGTTTGTGATACGACTTGTCGAGGGTGAAGGGAGGAGCTAAAGGTGACAAATTCGAAGATCTTCCGCCAGAATTTTGGGAGCCTAATGGCATCATAGCTTCTTTCTTTTTCGATCGTCCGAATTTCTAGGGTTTCCTTAGCCGATGTCTGCCGTAACTGATCAAATCACATACGGAAACTGAAATCAAAATGAATGATTTTTCGGAAATTATCGAACAATTCTAACCAAATGAAATGAAATTCAAGCGAGAAATTACTAAAATGAAAATAAATTGAAACTTTTAATATGGATTAGGAGTGAATAGATGAATACAAGAACGAAAAAATTCAGTTTGAAACGATACCTGGTGGGACGAACTCACGAACAGGAGAAACCCTCGTTCTTGGCTCACAACTTAGGGTGGGTAAACCCAATCTCTCCCATCTCTGAGGAAATTCCCTTAGTTTTCTGATTCGCGAACTAACTCCCAATTTACCACGAGACGATCTCTCTCCAAACAAGACCGCCGTAGGCGTTTGTCGCGTCACACACACGGTCACCCTCGACTCCTCGAGCACGAAACAACATAAAGAGCAAATCCAAGTACAATGGCTCTTTTTTATTTTTATTTTTTTTATCCATTTTTTATGAAATCGAAATTCAATTTTATTTTTTTTGGTAGAATGAAATCGAAGTTCAATGGGTTATTGGGTTAGGTTTACACCCATTTTCTTCTCGGTGCACTTATTATATCAATAATTTAAATGAAAAAGAGTCACGTGCGAATGGGCGTCTAGGTGCGAAATAAGAATAAATCTCGATCGTCCATTCCAAAAAATAAACGTCCCTGATTAAACATTCATTTAAAAAAATAAAAAAAGGCACGGTCGAATTTTTCCCGTATTATTCGCGTATTTTTCAATAAAATACGACACAGACGAATTTTTCCCGAATTATTCACGAATTTTTCGAAAAATACGTTTTTATGAGACGCGCCCAGTTTGTTCATCAGAAATAGCGATTTGTTCATCAGAAATAGCGATTTGTTCATCAGAAATAGCGATTTGTTCATCAATACTAACTAATTGTGCATTGAGTTTTTGATAACATTGTTCATTGATTTCAAACTTTTTTAATTTTTAATTTTATTTTTTAACCTTATTTATGTGTAGGAATACAACATTTATGTAGTTTTTTATGCACATATAATTAGTTTCGATATACCCATATTTGTTCATTGATATACTCGTATTTGTTCATTCATATATCCCTATTTGTTCATTGATATACACATGTTTGTTCACTGGTATACCATTATTTGTTCATTGGTATACTTCTTTTTGTTCATTGGTATACTAGTATTTGCTCATTGATATACCATTATATCCTATTTGTTCATGTATATACACCTATTTGTTCATTGATATACACTTATTTGTTCATTGATATAACCTTTTTTGTTCATTGATCTAACCTTGTTTGTTCATTGGAATACACTATTTGTTCATGGATATACCCCTATTTGTTCATTGATATAACCTTTTTTGTTCATTATTATACTCTTATTTGTGAATTGAAATAAACTTATGTTTATGTGTCAATGACATCAACTTGTACAAATATGCATATATTAATGAACAAATATGCATAAACTAATGAACAAATTGATGTTATAAATGAACAAATATGCACAAACCGATGAACAAATATGCCAAAACCAATGAACAAATATGTCAAAACCAATGAACAAATCCAAAGTGTTGATGAACAAATCCACATTGTTGATGAACAAATCCACAATACTGATGAACAAATCCACAGTGTTGATGAACAAATCCACATTGTTGATGAACAAATCCACAATACTGATGAACAAATCCACAATATTGATGAACAAATATGCACAAACCGATGAACAAATATGCCAAAACCAATGAACAAATATGAATATAGCAATGAACACATCCACAGTGTTGATGAACAAATCCACATTGTTGATGAACAAACCCACAATACTGATGAACAAATCCACAATATTGATGAATAAATCTGGGCCGTTTTTTTTCAAAAATACGCGAATAATTCGCCAAAAATTCGCCCGTGCCGTTTTTTTCCGCTTTTAAGTGAAATGATCAGCGCCTTTGATTTTTCTTGATCCAACGACTCTTGTTCTTTCTTATTTCGCATCTGGGCGCCCATTCGCACCTGAACCGGACTCAATTTAAATAATGTGATTTCTTTTGACCAAAAGTAATAATCTACCTACAATTAGCAAAAATCAAGTCTTTGTAAAAATTTGAGCCACTTGACAATTACTTATTTGTAAGTTTGTTATAAATCAAATGTCGATATATTTGAAAGGGATTAATTATACAAAGTTGGATGGGAGACTAGCAGCTAACTGGGCTCCGACACCCTTATTCAGGGCAAAGCACAAGCGCTGAAAAATAAATGAACGAATATTGACGTTAGCCGTGTTACTTGACAATTTGAAATAGTTTTTTTTTTTTTCTAAAATACTTCACTTACTCACTATCTTAAAAACCATCACTCATTGACAAATTAATATTTTGTAATCTTTACTAAGAAAATATTTTTTTTAAACCACTTTCACCTTACCTACTTTTTCCACTATCCCAAAAACCATGACCAACTAACAAATTAATATTTTGTAATTCTTTACTAAAAGAAGTGTGATTTGTGAAAATGCGTGTAAATTTTTTTAAGAACAAGTCGAAAATAATTTATAAATGAATTTTATATTAAATTCGTATAAGGTACATGAATAACACTAAAAAAGTGTGATTTAGTCGTAAAAAATGTGTTCGGAAAAACTTTTTAAGAACAAGTCGAAAATAATTTTTACAGACCTGTACAATGTACGAGAATAACACTAGTGTAATGTGATTTTGATTTTACACCCATTTTTCCTTCTCGATGCACTTTTTTTTTGGATAAGGTAAGAGTTAGGAGAATGAGCATTTTAAAGCATCAACTAGAATGCTAAACCCATCTGTT
This sequence comes from Fallopia convolvulus, assembly GCA_964016875.1. Taxonomy (NCBI): domain Eukaryota; kingdom Viridiplantae; phylum Streptophyta; class Magnoliopsida; order Caryophyllales; family Polygonaceae; genus Fallopia; species Fallopia convolvulus. The sequence continues at coordinate 51,500,711 of OZ024731.1, read as the reverse complement.
GGCCAAAACAAATGTTATATTTTACATTTGTTATTATTTTAAAAGTCTAGGTTTTTAGAAATTATAATATTTAATTAAGTGTACTAATATAGAATTCATTGAATTACATTATGAAATACCATGACTAATCATATAACTAAAACAAAATAAAATATTGCAAATTATGCATAAATAAACTATTTGATTATTTAATCGGTTTACACTACATTGCAATTTAAGATATGATAATTTTTTCATCTAAACTTGGTTAGTAGTTCAAGTATTATTTTAATTTTATTTGATAAATCTACTAGCAATTTTGCAGGTTTATATTTATAATTTTTTTTCAAATTCAAATTATGCAATTCTCGTATATATGAAATTGTGAATAGCCAATAATGATATTATGTTTTTTTAAGAAAAATGATACTACTTCTTCATATGCTTTTAAATCATACATACTATTTATATTTATTATTCTAAAAGAAGACTCTCAGGTTATAAATAGTCAATTTGTAAATATGTTCATAATATCTTTCAAATATATTTAAGATACTTATTGCATTTTAATTTTGATAAAAATTAATACATAAATGTGGTGCATTTATTTGAGTTAAGAGGGACAACTTTTATAGTTGTAAAGATACGGATGAGAACATTAAGTTTTGCATTATCCATTACGTTGTCATTAGGGAAGTTTTGGCCCAACTTCGCAATTTTTATCGGTCACAACGTTGCAGTCCTTAACAACATGAGACATGGAGGTAGTTTCAAATCCTTAGAGCGAAATCGAGATATCCGAAACTAGCATTTCTTTTTCCCATAGACATGAGCTGATACCTTTTACTTCATTCATAACTGTGAGATTGTCTTCTTCTATTTCAAGTTTTTTAATCCCTAATCTCCTTGCTTCTCTAATACCATCTTGAAGTGCTAGTGTTTCCGCTTGAATAATAGTGTTAGGCCCGTATCTCTTAGCTCCTAAGCTTATTATGTTTGTATTATGGTCTTGGATCACAAATCTTAAAGTTGCATTAGTTGTGTTAAACTTTGATCCATCAAAGTTGAGCTTTAGGAACTCCCTGGTTGGTTTTGTCCATCTCGTGGTTGTCCTCTTATTTCTAGTAGGGACATGTTTCACTTGTAACACCCCCTTACTTACCTTGGAGGCATTACCGCCAGTAACCCCGATTAAGACTAAACCGAAGCTACCCAATGCTTTAAATTGACTGAACAAACTAAAAGAAACATTACAGCGGAATAAATACAATTAGTCTTATACAAACCTTAACTCAAAAAGAGATCAATAAATAGAACAATCTTCTATTTGAACAAAGTCTTTAAAATGTCTCCTTAAATTCTTAACTTCTTTTACACTTCACTTTGCAGCAACTTAACCAAGAACTTCACCTTAAGTATAGCCATTGGAAACCTTTCTTCAACTTCTGGAGCTTCAAACATCTGAATCCGCCTCTTGAATCAACTCCCAAGAAGAACTTGATGTGTCGTAAACCAACGGTGGACACCAGCCGACCATATAAAAGAAAAGAAGATGGACGGGTTAGTCTAATGATAGACTAGCAAGCGGAGAATCTAACTTGGTTCTTATGGTTGCAACTAAACATATTGGCATCCAAATCCGAATAGACTCAGATTATGATCCAACAGTTAGCAGTCTTATAGAGAATAAGAAGGAGACTCGCCTAATCAAGAGAGAGAACACCACCGCTTGTGGTTTCTTTAAGAAGCATAAACGATTAATGGAAACTTATACTAACCACTCAACATTCACCATCGTCTTCAACGACTAAACAGCTTAACTTAATCAAAGTTTGATTAAGAATCATTCTTAATCAGGAGCAAGAATGGTTTTCAAATGGACTAACCATTTTGGTATATTAATGTGCCTAACACACTTATCTTTCATTACTTTCAAACCGTACATTCGCACCATTTGATAGTTTTTACATAGTTCGGCCAACAACCGAGATCAGAGGGCCTATTTCGTCCATGATCATTTATATATGCTCGGCCAACAACCGAGATTCGGCCAACAACCGAGATCAGAGGGCCTATTCCATCCATGATCTTTCAAATGTGCTCGGCCAACAACCGAGATTCAATTGCACTTAGCTAGAGTGCACCATTGTCTTCCTTCAACGTGAAGCGTGACATGATTCATGACTCCAATATTGGGATACGCTAGCAAGCTACGCCTCCCAATACAGAATTTGTTATAAAGAGGTCATTGGAGACTCGGCTCCTACCCCTGGACTACCTATTTCGCAACAGTGTTTCAATACAGGACCACTAAAGAGATGTCTTGGAGTCTAAACTCCCATCTCTACCATCTTATTTCACAGCAATGTCTCAGCATGAGACAGCTAATCATACAGCGGTCCTAAGTTCAGTTCTAGCGTAAAAACTGAAATAACGACATGGTCATTATTTCTAACAAAATAACAACCCATTAAACTTTATTCAACATACAAATTATTTCCAACATGAGGATTAAACGGAAATCCATTCCTCGTTAATAACCATAACGCAAGAGGGAATCGTCCACTTGCCTTATAAGGCGTGCTCGACGTCCTTAGCAATTTCAACAGTAATCTTTATCATTCTTCTGACAAATATAACAAAAGGATTTCTCAGCAACGAGCTCACAGAAACACCTCTTAGTTGTATTCTCAACTCCTACAACTTCCTAATCGATAAACGATCTAATTTCCGAATATCGATATATAGTAAATCCTTAGTTATCATGCTTCAAGGAGTCATCTTGGCGGAATTATAACTAATTATCCGCTTCACTTTTGAAATAATTTTCTAAATAAAAATTGTTCATCAGCAACAGTTCTTAAAGGTTACCAAATTTCGGATCAAACGGATCAATAACGAATCCTGAGTAATTAACCGAAGTCCTTTACTTGCGAATCGGTATCCAAAACTTGTATTCGCTATAACGGAAGATCCAGACATCCGTTTCACGAGCGGTTTAAACCTGTGGGACCGTATCAACGTCAAGATTATAAAAACCATAAATTTAATTAGCAAAGCGGAACCAAAAGGCTCTTACGGTGGCTCCGCAATCAACCCGCTAATTAATTTCGATCGTATATACCTTCACTAGAGCACATGGCTCGTGTGGCTCGATCATGGATCGATCCCCGAGCCCGAGGGTGGCTGGGAGTTTCCCGACAGCATCCCTTGCTATAGGTGGTGGTCGGGGAGGCTAACGGTCGCCAGCGACGTCGCTTGGCGAGGCTAGAAGAGAAGACCGGCGGTGAAGACGTCCTTCTCCCCGAGCATGTCGTTCCGTCCTTGATTCCTCTCCTTCCATGAACATGGCAGCAGCAACAGCAGCCCAAGATGAAGAAGAAGAAGAAGAGGTGAGGTAGGAGATGAAGATGGAGGTGGAAGGTGGAGTAGAGAAGTGGTCGGCGGTTAGGATGAATTCTTCCTCCCGAGTACGTCGTCGTTCCTATCCATTTCTCCAAAAGTACGAGCCCCCCTTTCCAAACTTATCTCTTACATTCCTTCTTTAGTAAGACATGAAAGAGATGGGTTTTAAAATCAAAACCCGTCTCGGAACGGGACTCGCGTTAAAGCGGTAAAATTATGTACCTCGGGTGGAAAAACTTACTAAACGGAAAACGTCCCGTAAATTATGTAGACCAATAAAATCAATTTTCCATGATTTTATCTTGCTACCCTTAATTTTTAAGGCTTCCGTTTCGCATTTTAAATCCTTTACAGTACATAATTAAAAAGACGGCTTATCCAATAAATATTCTTTTTTCACCGAAAAATCCTAGAATTCACACCGATCCGTAAAATCATTTCTTTGTGATTTTAGGATATCACCAAGAATTTTCTAGGATTTAATCTCCAACAAAAATATTGGATTAAGCGTTAAAATGGACCAAAAAGGTTAAGAGGATATCGAAGAAAAATTCAAAAATATCCTCAAAAACCGCAGTTATTACATCACTTATTGTTGAGATTCCTCGTCCTAATTCCATCTCTTGGTTTGGTCCCATTGAGTTAACCAGTTCTTGATATATAGCCCCGGATTTGGGATGTAGTCATTCACGGTTTGCTCAAAAACAAGCTTGTCCCTTTGTTGCCAAACACACCACCAAATAACTGCAATTTTCGTAAAGTCTTCTGTTCCCAAACTTTGATGTAGTTTGTTAATCATTGACACCACAATTTTATTACTTGTATCATAGTAAAGTAGTGTGGTTTCTATTTTATTATTTATTTGCCTTGCGGCCTTATGGGTATGAGGACAATTTATAAATAGGTGTCCTATATCTTCATGCGTACAGTAGCACAATAGGCATTTCCAAGTAGGGTCGAGATCCCTTTTTCTAGCAATCTAGCTTTCTTGGGTAAGTCGTTATGGGACATTCGCCATAGAGAGTTTTTGACTTTGGGGTAAACATCTAATTTTCAAAACCAATTTTTTTGGTATGGGTTTTGTCTTTGGGTTCCCGTTATTAGTTCAAAAGCAAATAAGGTAAAGAACCATCCATTTTTGCTCGGAGCCTAGTACAATTGATCTCGAACGTGGTTATTTGTGATTGAGGTTTCCTCAATTTTCCATGATTTTATCTTGCTACCCTTAATTTTTAAGGCTTTCGTTTCGCATTTTAAATCCTTTACAGTACATAATTAAAAAAACGGCTTATCCAATAAATATTCTTTTTCCACCGAAAAATCCTAGAATTCACACCGATCCGTAAAATCATTTCTTTGTGATTTTAGGATATCACCAAGAATTTTCTAGGATTTAATCTCCAACAAAAATATTGGATTAAGCGTTAAAACGGACCAAAAAGGTTAAAAGGATATCCGAGAAAAATTCAAAAATATCCTCAAAAACCGCAATTATTACATTAGTACCCCCTTAAAAATGGTTTCGTCCTCGAAACCAAGGAGAACTCGAATCACAATGAAAGATAGCACAAGCGCATACACACAACCACTACAAACCTATACAAAAGTTTGTAGTACCCTCTTAAAATACATGATGTTATTTCTGCACCAGGCACAAAACAACCATTGCTTAGTTACCAAATTCCTTCTTTACAACATTCACTGACTTTGGAAAATGACTCAGCATTTCCTGTCTGATTATGGAAGTCTTTTCTTCACTTCCATTTTTAGGCCAAGGTAGCCTAACCAAAGGTTCTTTCCAGTATCTCGAAAGATCCAACATAGCGAGCATTTACGTTGTCTCACTTTCCCCAGCAGAATATGCCTTTCAAGGCAGATACTATAAACAAAACGTTGTTCTCTACAGTAAACTCAACTTGCTCTCGCTTTAGCACAACACACAACTGTTGTCGCTTTTGAGCAATTAACACCCTTGATCGTGTTAGTGCAATATCAGCTGTTGTTCTCTTGGCCAAGTCTGGACCATGAAGAACCTTGTCAATATTGTCATTCCAACAAATTGACAACCAACACTTCCGGCCTTGCAAAGCCTTAAAAGATTCATTTCATTATAGTGTGATCACAATTCTTGTATGTGAAATCACTCAAACTCAAGCTACCATTCCAACTTGTGTGGAATCCAGAATACATGTCCTCGGGAGTTTGAATTTGTTTCCTTGCATTGTTCATCACTTTGATGAGGGAAGCCAACGTTAAAATTCAATTCACTCCACAAAGCTTGATGTTACTCCTTTCAAAACTTTGGCATGAACCATCCATCTCAATCAGAGATAATAATCTTCGGAGTTTTATGAAGATGAAATACTTCATTCATGAACACCTCAGCTAACTTCTATACTCTTTAAGTCAGCTTAAATGCATTAAAAAGAACACTCTAGATGAGTTTCTTAATAACCTTCATATTGCATTTTTCTTTCATTAAGTCTTGAACGACTAATGATAAGAATCCATTGTAATATCTTCTCATTTCCATTCTGAACAAGAAGAGTCTATAACATTCTATCTGGTCTTCTATACTCAATCAAGACTTCCAGACAAACCAAACATATCAAAACGAACTCTATGACATTTCGCTTCATGTTAGTCCATCAAAAGCTTTATCTTAAATCCTTATATATTTACTTGTTCCAGGATAAACTAATTAAGCAAACAATTATGCCTCCTTTGAAATAAGCTTTCAAAGCTCATCAACAATAGACACACATGAATAGTCTTGAAACCAATCAATCTATAATCTTGAATAACAAATCCAGGTGTCTTACCTTCTTGATTTTCTCCATTGATGTTAAACAATATTACTTTCCCATACTACTTTTCTTGATCTGATCAACAAATTTTGAATAAAAACCTAGGGAATTCACACAGCCTTGTTGTCATCCAAACTAAACCTTTAGTCCTTCTCAAATTATTTTCTTTACAAGGATTACTTAGAGTCCTTACTCAAATTCCTTTTTGAGATAAAATCTCACTATTACTTTAACCAAAAATATGAGATTTATCCAACACATGACAAGATAATAACCTCTCTTGTCAATCCTTTACATCTTTTTATCAACCAAAACTCAGCTTGGGCATACTGACATCCAAAAGTAGTTATCTTACTCAACTATTTCAAACTAAGCTCGTACACATTATCATACCAACATATTGGACAATAATACCTTTAGTCCAATAATTTCCAACAAAATTGTCTCCGTTGACAATTTTCAGTCTTTTTCATTAAAGAACTGTTTAGACTTCATTTAACATTCTGACTTGTTGAGCAACCTAACTCTTAGGATTAAAACATATCCTCACGTGTCCACTCTCTATATCCAACAACTTATCAGGCTGAGATTGAATATCATTACTAATTTACATATCCAAACTCCAGACCCATTGGAGTTCTACTTAAAGTCCTCACTTGACTATCTTATCTCAAAGAGATTCTAAGTTTTCAAGACAACATGAAAACAAATAACAACTAATGGAGAAATTACTAGTACATCCTTTATTCCAAAGAAAGGATTACTACAATATCTTTCCTTAGAAAGGGTCTCATTCCAAGAGTTCATATCAACTTACTTTCAAGGACAATTCCGCTAAAAAGGCAATGACTTTCTTAGGTCATGACATCAACCAAGATGAACTACTAGCAAACTGCTTAGAGAATTCCAATAATCGTTGACTGAAAACAATCCCAACTTTTTAGATAAGTACAGAGTTACTCCATGCTCTTCAGAGACCTACACAGATTTGTAAAGAATCTTACCAAATTTCTTTACTTATAATCGAACTGTTTTGGGAAGTTTGACCATACTCCTTAAATGGTGTAATGCAAAAGAAAGCTTGCATCTTTTCATCTCAACCAACTACATCTGCAAAACTTATATAATCTACAAAACTTATATGATTGACAAATCATACTAGAAAATATTCTTTAAAACCCAAGGAATTATGTGATCTTATTCCACCATGTGATCAGGATGGGGAGATAAAATAAACATAATCCCTTACTGCATTCTCATAGGAATAAGACATGTAATCTTGTCTTACCATGTGATCAAGATGGAAGACAAATCACATTCTTACTCACCACCATGAAAACCGTAGAAAATTTTATTCATGAATTCCGTATATCAAATCAACATTTCATTAAAAAAAAATTCCTACCAGAATTCTACAAAGTCATAAGATTTTTCTCGAAAGAGAAAATCACAAAACAATTTCAACTATTCCTTAAATCATAACAGCTTGACAGGAACTCGACATAGTCTACAAGCATACATGCTTTAACTTTGAATGTCGCTGAAACAAAGATTGGCTACTTTATGAAGAAATGGGCGCGTCAAGCCAATGCATCAAATAAAATTGTTGACCTTAATTTCATGATGCTACTGACGCTTGCCCTAATTATGTGCTGACATTTGCACATTAGCTGGCCTTATCAACTTGACCAAAGTTTCAAATCAAAACTGAGCCTCAAAGGACCTAAGACAATCCAATTCACTTATGCGTACTACATTTCCTTTCGAATGTAATACTTCATTCCTTCCTCAAGATAGAACCTGGTGGCATTCCTTGACTTTTCCTTAATTAGACACACTGCTAGACTTTTCTATAATCCATAGTATTGAGAAATCTCTGCCTGATTTAACTCAATCTCAACCCAACTTAACTTCACAGATTCAATAAAAGAAGTTGATTGCTTGCATCAATTTACTTGCGATCCTTAGGGAAAGTGTGATTCCGACATTTTCATACCCATGACAACTTCTTCCAAGGTCGCTCTCAACTTGTGTACCATCTTGACATATTACTTTAAAGTTATGCAAACATGATCCATTGACAAAAATTTAGTACTTGAGTTCATCCATTCACAAAACAACAAGCCTTCTGCAAGTTCATAGTCATTTAAATTCCGATATCCAAATCAAACTCTTTGACGATTTTAAGGACTTTCAATCCTCTTATCTTCAAATCAGGATGTTCCTTTAGTTTCCAATATCTTTTAACAGAAGAATGAATGCACATGGCCAAACAAACTATTCTTGAACCTTTCTCAATTCAACATTGGTGAACAAACTAAACTTCTCCATCATTCCCTTGTCGTCTTACTTAACCATAAGGAGAAGACATATACCTTTTCATTAATTTGACTTCAAACCACATTGCAAAGGAAGAGCTTATGGTTAGGAAGCTTGCCGACAACTTATTAGTTTCACCAATACCACCTTAGACATTAGGTTTTGACTGATATAAAATCTTCAAAACTCAAACACAACTGAAATTATTTTTCAGCGATAAGGTCTATGCCTTATTAACCACAATATTGACTGATTGATATTTTTCTCCCAACCGTTTAAAATATCAAATACAAATATGCTAAGATCATTCCTTGATTGATCTTCTCAAAATTGAACTTTATCATTTCCATCCTTGAAGAAACATAAGCCAATACCATTGGCAATTTAGAACTTCTCAATGCTGATTCTATTACTAGTCCATTATAGACCTCAAGTCTCTTCTCATTATCCCGAGTTGGGTATCATACAACGAAACTCCAATAACGTTGTCTCATAGGTTAGTCATCTGGATATCAACAGCTCATGTAATCAATTAACACTTGTGCTAAGTAGTTAATTGAACATAAACACATTACTGATGAACTTTTACTTGTTCAATCCATTTTGACCAATCAACCTTATTCACAACAACCTTGATGATTAACCACTTGTTCACAACTTAAACTGAACCAACATTCTTCCTTTCTTTCTTACTATAATCATAAGAAATTCCCATTCCATTTAGGATTCTCAATCCTCTTAACTCAAAGGATATCAACATATATGAAAATCCGAGTTTGAACACTCTCAGATTCAAAATTGAACTGCATCTTCCAATAGTTTAACAATTCAATTGATCCAACACTTGTCCACCTCAAAGCTCTTTAACTTCCCACTGGGCAAAGAAAAGTACAAAATATCCATGATTCTATACCATAGAGTCACAAACACAGTTGTTGAAGAAAGTTTCAAAAGACAATCCTTTTCTTTTCGGGATTCTTTTACATCCCTTCATGATCCATACCGATCTTTTTAGAATCACTCAAGGCTCATAAGATTCTCCAAATCTCAACATTGAGGAGTAGAGGTTCCAACTCCAAACTTCTATTGATAACCGAATTTCAACCAAATTCAGAAATTCCTAAGAAAAATATTCTCGGGAAAACTCTTACTCTTCAAAGAAACTCACTTTAAAAATTTCCGTTTTAAAGACAACACTTGGACTTCCATATTTCAAGAAAAGAATTAACAATTTCTTTCACATAACTTTGAATCATGAATTTTCTAACAAAAATTCTTAACTTGAAATCTTCCATCATACGAGCTTAAATTAGAAAACCTTCAAACTAGAAAGTCTTTATGAAGTACAATACTTAACTTCAAAATCTCACAAGAAGTTTCCTAATAACATGGAAGAAAGACGAGGGTACACCCAATTCAGACTCTCAAAAGAGAATACGAATTCATTGAGAACTTGGTCTAGAACCGGTTCAACTTCAGGAATGTTCACCTGATCTTACTATAGATCCTTCTCGGAATCCATTCCCATCTCCAGGGAATCAAATGTCCACCATAGGACAAACTTATTACCTCATGTTCTCCAATTCCCCTTCCTCTTTCTATCTCTTCACGAGTCTGACCTCCAATCTTAACCACTTTCCATAAATGGTTCTAAGATAACACGAACATAGAATTTTCCACAATTCTAAGGATGAAAGTCTTAAGCAAGACTTAGGAACTTTTAGCTCTGATACCACTTCCGTAACACCCCCTTACTTACCCTGGAGGCATTACCGCCAGTAACCCCGATTAAGACTAAACCGAAGCTACTCAAGGCTTTAAATTGACTGAACAAACTAAAAGAAACATTACAGCGGAATAAATACAATTAGTCTTATACAAACCTTAACTCAAAAAGAGATCAATAAATAGAACAATCTTCTATTTGAACAAAGTCTTTAAAATGTCTCCTTAAATTCTTAACTTCTTTTACACTTCACTTTGCAGCAACTTAACCAAGAACTTCACCTTAAGTATAGCCATTGGAAACCTTTCTTCAACTTCTGGAGCTTCAAACATCTGAATCCGCCTCTTGAATCAACTCCCAAGAAGAACTTGATGTGTCGTAAACCAACGGTGGACACCAGCCGACCATATAAAAGAAAAGAAGATGGACGGGTTAGTCTAATGAGAGACTAGCAAGCGGAGAATCTAACTTGGTTCTTATGGTTGCAACTAAACATATTGGCATCCAAATCCGAATAGACTCAGATTATGATCCAACAGTTAGCAGTCTTATAGAGAATAAGAAGGAGACTCGCCTAATCAAGAGAGAGAACACCACCGCTTGTGGTTTCTTTAAGAAGCATAAACGATTAATGGAAACTTATACTAACCACTCAACATTCACCATCGTCTTCAACGACTAAACAGCTTAACTTAATCAAAGTTTGATTAAGAATCATTCTTAATCAGGAGCAAGAATGGTTATCAAATGGACTAACCATTTTGGTATATTAATGTGCCTAACACACTTATCTTTCATTACTTTCAAACCGTGCATTCGCACCATTTGATAGTTTTTACATAGTTCGGCCAACAACCGAGATCAGAGGGCCTATTTCGTCCATGATCATTTATATATGCTCGGCCAACAACCGAGATTCGGCCAACAACCGAGATCAGAGGGCCTATTCCATCCATAATCTTTCAAATGTGCTCGGCCAACAACCGAGATTCAATTGCACTTAGCTAGAGTGCACCATTGTCTTCCTTCAACGTGAAGCGTGACATGATTCATGACTCCAATATTGGGATACGCTAGCAAGCTACGCCTCCCAATACAGATTTTGTTATAAAGAGGTCATTGGAGACTCGGCTCCTACCCCTGGACTACCTATTTCGCAACAGTGTTTCAATACAGGACCACTAAAGAGATGTCTTGGAGTCTAAACTCCCATCTCTACCATCTTATTTCACAGCAATGTCTCAGCATGAGACAGCTAATCATACAGCGGTCCTAAGTTCAGTTCTAGCGTAAAAACTGAAATAACGACATGGTCATTATTTCTAACAAAATAACAACCCATTAAACTTTATTCAACATACAAATTATTTCCAACATGAGGATTAAACGGAAATCCATTCCTCGTTAATAACCATAACGCAAGAGGGAATCGTCCACTTGCCTTATAAGGCGTGCTCGACGTCCTTAGCAATTTCAACAGTAATCTTTATCATTCTTCTGACAAATATAACAAAAGGATTTCTCAGCAACGAGCTCACAGAAACACCTCTTAGTTGTATTCTCAACTCCTACAACTTCCTAATCGATAAACGATCTAATTTCCGAATATCGATATATAGTAAATCCTTAGTTATCATGCTTCAAGGAGTCATCTTGGCGGAATTATAACTAATTATCCGCTTCACTTTTGAAATAATTTTCTAAATAAAAATTGTTCATCAGCAACAGTTCTTAAAGGTTACCAAATTTCGGATCAAACGGATCAATAACGAATCCTGAGTAATTAACCGAAGTCCTTTACTTGCGAATCGGTATCCAAAACTTGTATTCGCTATAACGGAAGATCCAGACATCCGTTTCACGAACGGTTTGAACCTGTGGGACCGTATCAACGTCAAGATTATAAAAACCATAAATTTAATTAGCAAAGCGGAACCAAAAGGCTCTTACGGTGGCTCCGCAATCAACCCGCTAATTAATTTCGATCGTATATACCTTCACTAGAGCACATGGCTCGTGTGGCTCGATCATGGATCGATCCCCGAGCCCGAGGGTGGCTGGGCGTTTCCCGACAGCATCCCTTGCTATAGGTGGTGGTCGGGGAGGCTAACGGTCGCCGGCGACGTCGCTTGGCGAGGCTAGAAGAGAAGACCGGCGGTGAAGACGTCCTTCTCCCCGAGCATGTCGTTCCGTCCTTGATTCCTCTCCTTCCATGAACATGGCAGCAGCAACAGCAGCCCAAGATGAAGAAGAAGAAGAAGAGGTGAGGTAGGAGATGAAGATGGAGGTGGAAGGTGGAGTAGAGAAGTGGTCGGCGGTTAGGATGAATTCTTCCTCCCGAGTACGTCGTCGTTCCTATCCATTTCTCCAAAAGTACGAGCCCCCCTTTCCAAACTTATCTCTTACATTCCTTCTTTAGTAAGACATGAAAGAGATGGGTTTTAAAATCAAAACCCGTCTCGGAACGGGACTCGCGTTAAAGCGGTAAAATTATGTACCTCGGGTGGAAAAACTTACTAAACGGAAAACGTCCCGTAAATTATGTAGACCAATAAAATCAATTTTCCATGATTTTATCTTGCTACCCTTAATTTTTAAGGCTTCCGTTTCGCATTTTAAATCCTTTACAGTACATAATTAAAAAGACGGCTTATCCAATAAATATTCTTTTTTCACCGAAAAATCCTAGAATTCACACCGATCCGTAAAATCATTTTTGTGATTTTAGGATATCACCAAGAATTTTCTAGGATTTAATCTCCAACAAAAATATTGGATTAAGCGTTAAAATGGACCAAAAAGGTTAAGAGGATATCCGAGAAAAATTCAAAAATATCCTCAAAAACCGCAGTTATTACATCACTTATTGTTGAGATTCCTCGTCCTAATTCCATCTCTTGGTTTGGTCCCATTGAGTTAACCAGTTCTTGATATATAGCCCCGGATTTGGGATGTAGTCATTCACGGTTTGCTCAAAAACAAGCTTGTTCCTTTGTTGCCAAACACACCACCAAATAACTGCAATTTTCGTAAAGTCTTCTGTTCCCAAACTTTGATGTAGTTTGTTAATCATTGACACCACAGTTTTATTACTTGTATCATAGTAAAGTAGTGTGTTTTCTATTTTATTATTTATTTGCCTTGCGGCCTTATGGGTATGAGGACAATTTATAAATAGGTGTCCTATATCTTCATGCGTACAGTAGCACAATAGGCATTTCCAAGAAGGGTCGAGATCCCTTTTTCTAGCAATCTAGCTTTCTTGGGTAAGTCGTTATGGGACATTCGCCATAGAGAGTTTTTGACTTTAGGGTAAACATCTAATTTTCAAAACCAATTTTTTTGGTATGGGTTTTGTCTTTGGGTTCCCGTTATTAGTTCAAAAGCAAATAAGGTAAAGAACCACCCATTTTTGCTCGGAGCCTAGTACAATTGATCTCGAACGTGGTTATTTGTGATTGAGGTTTCCTCAATTTTGTCTACTAGATCGGGTGGGAGCAGACCTAGTTAACCATCCCGTCTCCTTTTGTTTCCATTTTGATGACCTCTTCCATAAGAGTAGAGTCATTCACCACATTGGAGTTTAGTGCATATTTGCCTCCCGATGCACATGACGAAACTGAATATCCCAGTTTCTACTAAGGAAGCTTTGGCACCGGAGTACCAAGTTGGAGAGAGGATGACTACGATCCACATATATCCTTCAAAGCGAAACAACAAGTTGTGAATTCGCTTCAAGGATAATCTTCATGTAGCCCTTGTTCCAAGCAAGTCTCAAACCCTGCAATTTTCCCCATAATTCTGCCATAGGGACAGTACAAATACCAATATTATGGACAAATCCTACCTTCCACCTGCCATCAATGTTCCGAATCACACTTGCTGAAGTCGCTAGCCCACCGTCCTTGATAGAACCATCAGTATTAATATTCACCCATCCTTTTGGAGGTCACTCCCATGCAATAAAATGTTCAACTGTAACCGACTTGGGGCGCAAAATATCAATCGCCTGTTGAGCAGCATGGTACTCCGTCACCTAGGGCCTAATAAAATTAGGTCGCTCAACCGTTATACTCCGCTGGACATTACCAAAGACAAACTCATTACGTCATTTCCAAATCAACCAAAGCGAAATGGTAAAAATAGAAACCCATTCAATGCCCGCATCATTCTCAATAGTATAAGAAATATTCATTCGTAGCCAAAAAGCAAAGTCAGTATGGAAAAAAACTTCCCTGGACAGAGGAGGGTTAAGATCTTTCCAAAAGCGTTTTGTGGAACCACAATCACGCAAAAGGTGGATCAATGACTACTCCTCAGTTGAACACTTCGTGCAAAGAGCACTGTTTGCTAGATGGCGCTGCATCCGCTCTTGGTTAGTGAGAATAACACCCTTAACAACAAGCCAAAGAAAAATTCTCGCACGTTCCGGTACACGAAGCTTCCAAACCAAGTTATAAATAGCTCGGTCAACATCTAAATAAAGGATATTAGTTGAGAGCCAATTGTACGCCGAAGCAACTGTGTAGGCACCCGAAGACAAATGAGCCCAACAGAGTACGTCATCAGCATCCTCGTCTTCATGAGGTCCAACAGAAGCAAGACGGAAAAGAACTGTGGCCGACAACAAATGTTGTAGTTCTGTCCAGTTCCAGCCGGTAGCAACAGACTAATAAGAATCAACCGGTTTGTCCAAAGTAGCATTATCCAAAACCCCACATGCAGAATTCGAAAGGCATGAATCAGTAAGCCAAGCATCAACCCAAAACCGAATAGTGCGACCACTCCCAATATTCCATTTTCAAACCTGACCGGTTTATTCACACCAATTTTCAAGCTTTTCCAAACATAAGAAGGACAAGCCCTATCCCGATAGGTGGATCAAATGTACTTGGTGTGTAGGACATCAATCGAAAACTTATCATTCTCAGTTACAAAACGCCACCCAAGCTTGCCAATAAGGGCAAGATTCAAGTCTTCCATTTTTCGAAGTCCTAGTCCACCACAAATCTTCAATCTACAAATATCATCCCAAGCGACTAGATGGATTCACCGCCTGCTCGCAAAGTCACCCCAAACAAAGATACTAATGAGGCTATCAATCTTGGAGCAGACTGAGGAAGGCAAAACAACAGTAGCCATTGTATAAATCGGAATAGATGAAAGGACCGATTTAGCAAGGGTAATGCGGCATGCGAAGCTCAAAAACCGGCCCTGCCAACTAGGGGTGTCCAAACCCGGTTAACCGTGATTTCGGTTAACCATGATTTCGGTTAGTTAAAATCATGAACCGAAATCGAACCGTGAATCTCGGTTAACCGTAGTTCGGTTAACCAATTTTTCCGCTTCGGTTTTTTCGGTTAACCGATAACCGTTTATGTAATTTTACCTTAAAAAATTAAGACTAAAATAATAAAATTTGAATAAAAAAGTGATCAAGCAAGACTTTTATTTTAAATATGTATTTATATTATATTGTTTTGGTTGTTGTAAACAAATATCGAGAGTGTATACCATATCGAATGGAATCAAATATTGTGTGTTAATTTTATCCCATCAAATTTAATAAGCGGCTCTTATATCAACGTGACGGGAAAAAATAGTGTGTAAACTGTTAAAATTGAATAATGAAAGACAAACTACATTAACACCTTGAAGATCATAGAGTTTAACCACTAAATAAATCAAAGATAACTAATATTTGAATAAAATATTAATATATTTTCGGGTTTTTGGTTAACCATTACATGTAAAGTCGTGAACCGAAACCGAACCGATAAACCGAAATATTTTCGGTTTGGTTAACCTAAAAAATAATCGGTTTTTTGGTTTTACGGTTCAATTTTTCGGTTTCGGTTTATAATGGACACCCCTACTGCCAACCACTTAAACGAGATGAAATTTTCTCCAGAAGAGGGTCAAAAGTCTCAGCTTTTACCTGATCATGAAAAAGAGGCATACTAGAGTATTTCCCTAAATCAGACGTCAAGGAGAAACCACTTTCAGATTGAAGAGCCTCATGAAGATCCCTGCGGACATTCCTCGAAACAAAGATCCGGGATTTAATGGCGTTGACCCGTTGACCCAAAGCACTACAAAATTATGAAAGAACATCCTTGATAACTCAAATTTGGCTCACAGAAGCCTCAGCAAACAACATAATGTCATCATCAAACATGATATGAGATAGTTTTGGGCCGCCACGTGCAATCTGAATGGGCTTCTAACTACCTCGGGCAATAGTCTGATCAATCAAATGGCTCAAACATTCCACACATAGGACGGCGATATCGGATAACCCTGCCTCACACCCCTAGAAGGTAAAAACTCATTCAAGGATTCTCCATTCCATAACAACCGGAAAGTCGTCGAGCTCAAACACTCGTGAATCCAATCCAACCAAACATCAAAGAAACCAGCATCACGAAGTGTGTCAATAACAAAGTCCCAGCAGAGTCTATTGTAGGCTTTCTCGAGGTCTAGCTTAAGTAACATCCACCCTTTCAAGCCTCTCTTTCGTTTCATCGAATGAAAAACCTCTTGGTCAATCACAATATTATCAGAAATCATTCTACCCGGGAGGAAGCTAGGCAGGGCCAACCAACTTAGGTAAGACCAATTGCATTCTTTCTACCAAAACCTTTGTAATAATTTTGTAAGTGACGTTACAAAGGCTTATTGTAATAACCCTCTTTTTCAAGAAGGACAATTATGTAATTTCCTTTTTATTTTGTTTAATAAAATAAATTATGACAATATCCTCATAATAATGATATATTGCTTACCTAAGTTATTTTATTAAGTGAAAATTAATAACTAACCCCTAAAGGGTTATTTGAAATAATAATAGACCTTACCCATATGTTAAAAAGAAATAAAGAAATACATAAAATTAGAATTTTATGAGAAAGACCTCAAAAGTATTTAAATATATTTTTATAAACAAAGAGAATTATTGTAAAAATATTTTAATTAAAAGTTTTATTCTTTAAAAAGATATTAAGGATATTTATTAATATCAAGGGCATTTTTTGTCCATTTCTTAAATAGAGGGGTTGTTTGTGCAAATTCTTAAAAATAGATTCAAAAATGGGGGTTCTTCTTCCCCAACTTGTTTTTAACTTCAAATGGAAAATTTGATCTCGTTTCTTAACGGAAATGGATTCCGTAAAAGCCTACTTGTCACATTTTTAACCCTCTACAAGTTCCCTCAATCAATTTGGGAGCAATCAATCAAAATCATCCCAAAAATCTCGTTTTAGGTCAAAGTGCACCGTTTTTGGAATCCTTCAAATTAAATTCGAATTGAAGAAGGATAAGGTCGGATTTAAGATGGAAAGGATTGGGATGAGTCAAAGGACGGATTAGAAAATCAATCCCGATTCAATTACAACATAAATCACCCATAAATGGGCGAAATCAACGGGATTGTGTCTCAGGCATTAATGGAGGATTTCGGGCTCGTTTTTGGAGCGTTGAAGCTCATTCTTGGCCCTATAAATAGATCTTCTCCTTGCCTATCTAACCTTAAGCAAAATCACTCCCTTTTCAATCGGAAGTTGGTCAAAAACCGATCTAGAAACCCACATAAAAACCAGTCTCTGTTTTCAAACGACCTCACCGGAACGGCCTGTTCAGCGGCGTTTTCCGGACACCACGGACCACCTCAGCCGCCGATTCTGCCAACAGTTGGTAGGTATGCTCGTCCCGGTTCCAACGACACCTCACACGCGTCGAACCGATTCCAGACGAAGGAGAACGAAGCTTCTGAAGTTGGAGACGCGATTTGTTGATGTTGCTGTACGTACCAGGCCCGCGGGTCCGACCCGGCCCGTTTGGCTGACCCTCTTCATCCATTCTTGCTTTATTTTGGTATTTTATTAATTGGGGTATTTAAAATAAAATAAATATTTTTAAATCTTGATTTAAAAGATATTAAAAATATTTTTATGAAAGAAAAGTAGCAAGTATATATTTTGATAAAATTTGCATATAGAAAGGAAATGATGAATATTATTGATTTATGTCTTAGAATATGTACTTTGAAAAAGGTTGTGATTTTTTTTATTGAAATAACATATGGGTAAATATTCTTAATTAATATGTATGCATAAAGATAAAGAATCCACAATATGCAATACAAGGAAATTAAAAAGGTCCTACATTAATAAAGAAAGATTTTATTAATGTTAATAAGATAAGTTTATTAGAAATATAAACTTAAACGAGTCATAAGAATTCAACTTACGAGGAGAAGTTGAACAAAATAAATTGCTTATAATTTATTTTGAATCTTATGTACGAATCAGGAAAAGGAAATCAATAGTTGGATTGCAAGCTCGTCTAAGATAATTCTCGCTCGCCTTCGAAACAAGGCAAGTGGTGGTTCGCTCTCATATTTTATCATGAATACTTTTATTCATGTTTGCATGTTGTGTTGGGAACGCTTGTTTGAATAAAATGAACTTAGGTTATTATAGAAATAATGATCATGTTGAAATGTATAAATGAATTAGGATTTATTATGCATAGAAATAATGACCCCATGGTAGCTTATTGTTATTATTCTATTATGCGCTAGAACTTATGTTTAGGTTGCAATGTTTGTGCACCTGTTTGTTTCACGGTCTCATTTTGAGATTCGTTGTTTTGGACTAGCGTAGAATTAAGGGTGGGGGTTCACTAACCCCTGAACACCTCTTTATAATATTTTGCATTAGGATGGACCTAGACCCTAATGCTGGTCATGACCCTACTTTCTCAACCGTTTTGAGGAGTGTTTGGCACCTAGCTAGTGCCTTGTATCGGGACTTAGGAACCCGTTCCTCCCTTTGTGGGATTCTATATATTATGGCATATCGCGTTGCCGTCTTAAAAGTTACCAATTTGAATGCAATGTTTTGTAATTAAATAAGATAAGTGCTAGTGCACACCCATTAAAACGTGTTCAGGGTGGTGACTACAACTTGGAAAACCACTCTGGCTCCCGGCTTTGATTAATCTATTTTCCAATCTGAATTCGGACAACATGCATTCGATGAGGTTGGTTGTAGATTTGATAAGTCGACGGAGGATTTTCAAAATATTGGTTGATAATTAAAATTCCCAACATAACCTTTCTCAAGGAACCATAGTTTTGTGGTACCCTAATCTTTTCATCATATTTCCCTTTTCGTGAGATTATTTGGGTTATGTCATCGACCGACTTTCATTCGGAGACCGATGGTCATAATGCAACTAAGATCACAAGAATCTCACATAAAATTCCACTTGCGTAGTCTTTCATTAGACAGACCGACCGCTTTATTTCTTTTGCATGGCCGGCTGGTGTCAACTGTCCCTCTACGGAACATCAGGGAGTAAAGGAGTGGTGATTCGAGATTGAAGTAGTTGAAGTCTTTGCAAGTTTCTTTTGAATAACTCTGTTTTAGTTTTAAGGTCGAGATCCTTGGTCTGTAAGGACCGCCTTCAAGAATTTTACTTCCGCTTTGTTCAAGACTCTTTAATCTCTTTTTTTCCGCAAGTATTCGGATTATTCAAGATTGTGAAAGTTGGACATTTGTTTAATATTTACTAAATTATCATTATTTATTTATATCTTGAATACCGTGAAAGCCTTGGGTGGCTTCGGAGTGTAAATTCCGAGGTCACTGGCGGTAATATCTCCAAGGAAAAAACGGGGGTGTTACAATTATGGTATCAGAGCGAGGTTTTTAAAACCATGTCTTCATACTTGTTTTCGAAAAATATTCGTTTTCCTTTTTAGATTGAAAACTATGCTTGAAATAAAATAGTTGTTTTCATCTTTTATTTTTCAACGACTTCATAACCCCACTCTATGACTATAGAATTATGGATTGTTCTATAAGTTATTGACCATGCTTTACCTTGTCTATTTGGCAGACAATGGTGTTCACTAGGAGTCAAGCCAGAGCCCTACGACCTGTCCATGAAGCTAGCCCTCCACCTTCCATCAAAACTGAGGACTTGCTTACCTCTGAAGAATTCATGGAGGAAAATGAAGTCGCCTCTATGGAAGTTGAGTCTCCACCAACTCCTGTGTTCCCCTTGGAGCCAAAGGAAGAGCTCTTGTTGACATGGGGAGCACCTCAATTCCTTATAAATTATCGGGGTGTTACAATCTCCCCCACTTAAGCACTTGGCGTCCTCGTCAAGGCCCATGGACCACCCTCCGGTTCGAGTGACCGCCCACTGGGCCAAGCCAACTCGTAACCCAGAGTCGGCTCTGATACCATTACACGCGTCGAACCGGGCCCGTTTGGCTGACCCTCTTCACCCATTCTTGCTTTTTGTAAGACCCGAGGCCTTAGAAGCGCTATCCCATGCCAACCCGAGAACTTCCCAGGAGGTCACCCATCCTAGTACTACTCTCGCCCTTGCATGCTTAACATCTAAGTTCTTTGTCCTCACTCGAACTTAGAAAAGGAAGAGCTCTTGTTGACATGGGGAGCACCTCAATTCCTTATAAATTATCGGGGTGTTACACTTATAGGGCGGAATTGACTAATCCGTTCGGGCTCATTAACTTTTTCTATTAAAGCAAGAAGAGTCACATTCACACCATGCGGCAATTTGGAAGTACGAAAGAAGGATTTGACAAAATCAATAACCGACTTTCCGACAGTGTCCCAACATTTGTGATAAAAGACGGGTTGAAAACCATCAATCCCTAGAGTATTGAGAGCACCCATCTTGCGAACAACCTTAAGAATCTCATCATCATAAAGAGGTCGATCCAAATTAGCCCAGCTAGAAACCGACAGGAGAGGAAAACAACCACGAGGCATATTAATCAGAACACAGTCATCAATTGGCAAAGCGTATAGATTCTTGAAAAACAATATAGCATGGGCCTCTAAATCTCGTCTCTCAAGAATCCAATTACCATTATCATCACAAAGCGAGTCAACTCGATTTTTCTTATGTCGAATGACAGTCGCCGTGTGAAAGAACCTCGTATTTTTATCTCCAGCTTGGAGCCATTGCACTCGTGATTTTTGGAGCCAAATAAGCTCTTCCCGCTCAAGAACAACATCAAGTTCAACATTCAAATCTGATTCCAAAGCAAACAAACGATCAGAAGGAGAAGAAGCCATCGTTTTTTGGACCTTATCAATCTGCTCACAAAGTTGTTTTTTCTTGCGGTGAATATTGCCGAAATCATGACATTCCAAGAAAGAAGGTGGCTGCGCAAATCTTTCAAAGCATCAACCATGCCCAATTCTTCTTGCCAAGAATGCTTGATGAATTCAAGGAAATCGGGATGAGTTAACCAAGCTGTCTCGAAGCAAAACGAACGTCTAGCCTTATCAACTAGTATCCGAGGGACCATAGAAAGTAAAAAGGGGAACATGATCAGATTGGAAACGGGGCAAATGACGAACTGTAGCTTCAGGCCAAAGCAAACGGCCTGCTATATTGGTAAAAACTCGATCAAGCCGTTTCGCTACTTTAGTACGAGCTGTGTTTCCCCAGAACCTAGTGTAGGCCTGGCCCGTAAAGCCCAAATCAATAAGGCCAAGGCTGTTAATAGTGTTGAGAAACACATCAGAATCTCCATGCAACATACCAGATCCACCATGCCGTTTTGAAGAATGAAGAATAAGTTAAAATCACCACCCACAATCAAAGGTTCAGCAATCGGTTCAATTTCCTTAGCAAGAGCCGCCCAAAAGGTTTACGTTTGTCAACTATGGGTGGCGCATAAATAGGAATTAGGTGGAAACGGACATTATTTTTTACTACAACAGCATGAATAAAGTTCGCGCCCATTCTAACAACTTGTAAATCAACTTTCTCCTTATCCCAGAGGAGCCAAACTCCACATGAGAGCCGGATAGCCTCAATTCTAACACAATCAGAAAAACATAAACGATCACAAACATCCTGTGATTGGTCGCCCGAGACACAGGGCTCCAAGACAGCAAGCACATCAATAGAATGGAGTCGAACTAAATATTTAACAATTCTACAAAAACTTAGACTTTCCAGCCCCAAAACATTCCAGAAGAGGTAATTCATGGGCAAGCGGGGGAGACATCGGGTACTTTCAGCCCGAGATTGGAAGTAGAATTCAATGGCTTTTTCTTTGTACCAGACGAATCATTCATAGTAACATCAACTGATTTAGTAGTTTTCTGATTTTCCGTAATGCTGTAACACAACGTTCTGAATCTGATTTGAGTCTGCTCGGATTTGAATGATAGTTGGCCCATTTGGCCTAGATGAAATAGCCGACCCATTTGGCCCAGTTGAAATAATTGCCGCCTCCATCTGAGTTGATTCCATCGGTGATGCCGAGAAAGTGAAGTCTGGGCCACCTTCTGTTCTGGGCCGTTTCCCCACATCAAGAGTCGGCGGCCCAAACTGGGGCCCAATCTCTTTGTTTTGTACCATTGATTTCACACTATTCTTTCCGCCTCTACGTGAACCTTTGTTGGGCCGGCCCTTTGACGTGGATGCCCGGTTCGAGTTGGACTGCGTACGGCACCTGCGAAGCCGCTTCTTTCCCTTTTGACATCATAGGCTCCGTTCGGCTAGCACTAGTGGGAGCTTTTTTCCGCTTCATCTAGCGGAAATTGAAGAAGCTCGTGAGGAGGAGCTTCTTCAATCCGCCCAATATTCCGCTCCCCTAGCTGCAAACGCTAGCAATTCCGCTAGTGTCGAACGTTGCCTTAGTGGTGGCACTGGCGACTAACGGAGATTCATTCCCAACTGCATCCTTAGCCAAATCCTGATCTTTCTCACCCGAAGCACGCATGACGTATGTCCCATTTTTTAAAAGAAAAGAAAAGAAAAAACTGCACCACGAGGACCGTCCGATCTACAGCCTGTTTGGTACAAGGGTTAATAGGAGAAAGTGAGGGGAGGGAGAAAATAAAAAAATTAGGAAAAGAGGAGAAGGGGAGGGGAGGGAAGAATTTAATTCAGAATATGTTTGGTTGGAGGGGAGAGAAATCTCTTCTTCTGTTTGGATAAAATTTTAATTTTGAAAGAAAGGAAGGGAAAATAGGTTAAAAAATTAAAAATTCAAGTTACGTAGAGTTTTCCATCCAAATTCCACCAAATTGGAAAGATACAATTCCCCTCTCTTTCCACCCTTATTTTCACCTAATTAATTCTCAAATCCTTCCAATTCTCTTCTTAAAAGTTAAACCAAACAAGAGAAATTATATCCCTCTTCTCCCCTCCATTAAAATCCCTTAAAATCCCTCCAACCAAACATGGTGTGTAGTGGGCCCGTTGTCTATGATGAGGGACTAAAGTCAAAGCTCCCACGAAGAAAATAGGCTGAGTTGGTCTCTGCTGCCAACCGCCAAAACCCGAGTGGAGGAGATGATGAGGCACCAGCCTAAGCCTAGCACCGGCCCGCCCGACGAGGACAACGATCCTTCACGTCCGGGCCTAGTCGGGCCGGGACTCACCGGCGTCGGCCTCCGGAAGAAGGGAATCGGAGTTCGCGCGTGGCTGATGCTTGATTCCTCGGGGCAGGCGCAGGTTGTGGAGGCCGGAAAGCACGCCATCATGAGGCGAACGGGTCTTCCGGCCCGCGATCTCCGGATCCTTGACCCGCTTCTGTCGTATCCTTCCACGGTTCTCGGGAGAGAGAGGGCGATCGTCATCAATCTGGAGCATATCAAGGCCATCATCACTGCTCAGGAGGTTTTGCTGCTCAATTCCAGGGATCCTTCTGTTACGCCATTCGTCGAGGAGCTGCAGAGACGCCTCCTACGCCTCCATCAAGCCTCCGAGAATCAGGTCTGTTGAATTGACTCAATTGAGTTGAATTGTTAGGGTTCACCGTTGAATTGATTAAGTTAGGGTTTTGTTACTTAAGAACTTTTTTCGATTACCGATAGATCAATATGCTGTCATTTTTATTGGTCTTGGCGGTTTAAGCTTGATGAATTGATAGTAGGGTTGTATTTGTTGTTTCTTGGCGACGAGCTTGAACTTGTAATTTCAGTGCTCCGAAATTTGGTTTGTTGAGAACGTCTGTTTAAATTTTAGATGATCCAGTTGGAAATCAATTGAGCTTTGCTTGTGGATTAGATATATAAACTTAGGGAAGAATTGAAAATTTCTTTTCGAAACTGAGAGAGTATTCCCTATTCGTGTGATTTAACGAAATAGGTTTTAATCTTACTTCAATACTTCTTCAAACTCTGATTTAACAAGTTTAATGTGATCTGGTATTGATCAACGGTAAATCATTTTCTTTCAATCCTTCTTTGAACATCCATTTATCCTCAATTGGTTATATTTCCATTAAAGAGCTTCTCATTTTTCTCAATAGGGCTGGTGGTCATTAGCACCTAGTTTATATTGAATGCTTCATATTCATTCTTCAGAAAAAAAAAATGAATTCCTTGTGATCATTTTCTGCCTGCCTCATATACTATACATTGTATGCATCCATCGTAAAAATCAGAGAATGAACAGCTCCAATTCTCATTTCCCCAATTGTTGTTACTGAACCTTGCTTTTTGTTTCTGAGTTGCTCTTAAGGAGGTTAGAGTTGGTGAAACAAATGCTGAATGGACAAAGTTGTATGACCTAGATGAGCCCCAATCTCAGGGTGTCAGCCCTCCAAATGAGTCTTATGGCTTCCCTCCACGTGAAGGAATTGATGATGAAGAAGCTAAGGGGGAGGACAAACAAGACTTTAAGAGTCCAGATGGAGTCAAGGTTCTTCCGTTTGAGTTTATTGCTCTGGAAGCTTGTCTCGAAGCTGCTTGCAGCAGCTTAGACAGTGAGGTATGATGTGTTTTTTTGTGCATCTTTTTTTTTTTGGCTTTATACACTGCATTCCTCATGTGGTTCTGTGAGTGTTTTATTCTATCACTATGGGCAACATATGAATCAGGCAAGAACTTTGGAGCTAGAAGCTCATCCAGCCTTGGATAAGCTAACTTCAAAAATCAGCACCCTGAATTTGGAACGTGTTCGCCAGATTAAAAGTCGCTTGGTTGCAATAACTGGACGTGTTCAGAAGGCAAGTTTTTTTTTCCTAACTCCCCCCGCCCCACTTTTGATGCATGTGCTTTTGTCCCTTCGTTGTTCACTTTATTATACATTGCTAAATAGGTGTAGTTTCTTTTTACATCTCTTGGATAATAAACTTCAAGGGTAACTATCGCATCGCATGTTGATGATGGAGGAGTAACATCTTTTTCTTTATTTTTCTAAGAGGTGAATCAAAGAATCAGTTGTGCATCTGGAAGTGTTGTCTTTCATATTCTCAAGCACATAGTGTGTGCATCATCCCACTTTGATTTTGTATACAATAGTAATGGTTGAAACTATGCCATAGGATCATATTCATCCTGTTTGACATTCATCTTTGATGTGCACTGAACTTCCTGTGTATCCAGTACAAAGACAGTGAAAGTGGTTAAATACAGTACTTTTTTGTGCTATAATGTCTTAGAAGTGTGCTAAATTCTCTATTACTATCAAACCTCTGGCTATTGCAAAAAAATTGAAATATCTATTTTCGATGTAACCTCCTAGGGATTTTTCACTGCACTTCAACTGTGCCATGTATATATCTACCCTCTCAATTAATCTATGTTGCTTTAAAATGCATTTAGTCGATATCCAGCCCTTTATTTCAGGTAATTTTTGTGGCCATATACCTCTGTGTTTAATAGGTCAAGTTTCTTTACCCTCTAGGTGCGGGATGAACTGGAGCATCTCTTAGATGATGATGAAGATATGGCAGAGATGTATCTAACTGAAAAATTGGCAGAGAATCTTGAAGGCTCTTCTGTTACTTCAATGGATGATCAAGATGACGTTGATGATGGGATTCTTCAACAGGAATCTGTTGGAAGGTTATTGTCTTTCGACCTGCTAGTTTTTCTGTAACTAACATTTAATTTTAGGTTTCAGAAATCTTAATAATGTGATTTTTCAGGATGCCTGCTGAAATTTCATCAGAAGCTAATGAGGCCTCAGGTCACTATGATGGTGAACTTCTTAACCCAAGTAACCATGAAAAGGGTTTCTATGGTGCACCTAATCTAGTCCGAGAGAGCCGAGGCACCCGTACAAGTACTACACGCAGTGCCATAAGCAAGCAACTTGATGTGGAGGAGCTTGAAATGCTTTTAGAGGCATACTTTGTTCAAATTGATGGTACACTGAATAAGCTAACTACGGTATGCCTTCTATGCCTTGCTAAGTTATGTAATGAATGCTTAATGTTTGTCCCTAACCACAATTTGAAGTGGTCTGATTAAGTTATAATGCTTAAAATTCAGACTACATTTTTCTTACTATGTTGTGTGAGACTGCAAGAGTTCAAGTGTTTTCATGTAGAAATTTGTTCTGGATCATTTTTCTCAAATGCAAAGATATACATGTAGGGTTTTTGATAATTTTATAGAAATCCTAATATTTTACAAACGTTAATCACAAGCATATCCTAATAAAATTTACCAAGGTTAATCACAAGCATATCCTAGTATCTTACCAAGATTGAGCAGTGGATATTCATGTTTAAAATTCTAATAAATAGAGATATATGTTTTTTGGTAGTTTTATTTTTATTTTTTATTTTCTCTCTCTAGCAATGTTCAGTTATGTTTTACAACTGTCCGGTTATAATACTTCAGTAGACATATTTTCTAACTGTGGCTTATTTCTTCTGTTGACAATTTTTGCATGGGCCCAAGCTCCGGGAGTACGTTGATGACACTGAGGATTACATTAACATCATGCTCGATGACAAGCAGAACCATCTCTTGCAAATGGGAGTCATGCTTACCACTGCAACGTTGGTGGTGAGTGCATTTGTTGTTGTGGCTGGTATTTTTGGTATGAACATACACATTTCCCTTTTCGACGAAGAAGAGCTTGGGAAGCACAAATTCTGGTGGACCGTCGGTGGAGGCACTGCTGGCAGTATTTTCCTCTATATTGCTGCAATTGCTTGGTGCAAGCATAAGCGTTTGCTTGAGTGAATGAACTACCACTTTTAAAACACTTGAAAAGGTAAAATACAGTTGTATTATTTCAAAGCATGCTGATTTTACTGCTCATTCTAATGCTCAACACTGTACCATACTATCATTGTGTTAGAACCCTATAAACAAAAATAAAGGGATAGAATTCTGATAGCAAAGAATCTTACCACTTAGATGCGTTTGAGGAAACCTTAATTGTAAATTCATTTCATTCATCAAAAATCAAGTCTGCCCAATTATAAGATGTGTGTCTTCCTTTTAAAATAGAGAAAATAATAAAAACACTAACTTCCAGAGGTCAATAATAATAACTGAGATAGTGGAGAACAACGTGTGGAAGTGAGGAAAATGGAGAAGTGTCTAAATCTAGGAAATGATAATATGAAAATAAAAAAACCTGAAAATGGAAAACGATATAATAAATAAAATTGATAATTTGGGTTTGCATTGCATTGTTGTAATTGTTGACATTTTACTATGGTCTAATACAGCTGCCTTGTGGAGTATATAATATGCCATGGTCGCTCAGCTCTTGGATGTCTTCTTTGTAAGTTCACCAGGTAACTCTGTACCATGCAGATAAAAATTGAAACGACAATTTCGAATACTCTTTGTAGTTTTCTTTTGCTCGTGCTTGTGCAAGTATATGCATGTATGGTTAAAGAAGAATTTGTTGAGCTGATTAATAAGAAAGCATGATAAAGTTTGATGATACTTGCAGATCACTAGTATCAGCAGTATTATTGTGAATGTTTTCTGATTTTCATGTCTTGTTTCTTGGCTTTTTTTTCCCTAAAGTTTTGGCTATACTTAACAGTTGATATAACCTAATTTGACAAGGATTACATCATCTTAAGTTCTTCTCTGCCCTTTTTTTGGCATGGAAATGATAAAGGAGAAAGATGCTAAAACTTGCATGTAGGGAAAGTAATTTGTTTGATATATGAAAGGTAGTACGTATATTATTGCTGCTCAAAGCATATATGTTAGTCATTTGAGACGCAATATATAAATTTCTGTAGAAAAAACATTTGAAATAAAATAAGTTGGAAGAGAGTGCCCAAAATGACATAAGTTTTGCATAAACCAATCAACAATGGGAAGATTAATTTAAGTTTGTTTACATTTGAACTGTTAACAAATTTCTGACCTGGATTGGTATATGAAAGTTTTAATTTTATTGCTGAGAAATGGTTTGAATCAGACACATTGATGTACCAATCCATGCCTTAAAGTAATTGCTGAGGAAAGTTTCAAGTTTGTGTTGCTTGATCAATCATTAATCGTTTTTTTGTCATGGATTGGTATATCAAGGTTTCTATTGCTGAGAAGTGAGAAATGATATAAATTAGACACATTGATATTACCTTTTATTGTACCTTCAAGATATATCCTTTTATTGTACTTCCACCAAACTTTTGTATAATAAATCCAGGAAACTTTAGCTCGAATCAAGCAAAACACGAATTTTTTTCCCTGAGTTCTAAAATTTTTTTGACGCATTTCAAGTTTTCACATACTTAAATTCCAAATAGCCATGAAACCATGTTAATCCGAATGAATCGTATAGCCAAGAAACCATAATTTCCGGTATTGAGCCAAGAAGCAATGTTGGCAAGAGGAACAATATCATCTTATTTACCCACACATAAGAACAATACATTACATTGTCATTATTCGCACAACAGTATTAAAGTTTCAGAAAGAGTGATTTCTGGTGAACACTTTCTTGATGGCTCTCAAGCTAAAAGATTTCGACTTGTTCAAGCTACGGCTTCTAGAGCCTGTTGTGTCGGCGACTTCTTCTTCTTCTTCTTCAAGTGTCAAGTTGTCTTCTGGGTTCCAAAACTTGGCCTCTTTTCTCTTGTTCTTGATGTTGGCAAGGACGTCGTATTTGTTGCAGATTCCCCATACCGTCACCTTTTGTTGCGCATAGTCGACGTTTACTGAGTATATCCCTGCATTTTTGTTCCATGCATAGGAGCAACAATTTAACATTGTCATGATTTCAGTTTCGTCTTTCTAAGTTGAAGTATATCCCTGCATTTTTGTTCCATGCATAGGAGCAACAATTTAACATTGTCATGATTTCAGTTTCGTCTTTCTAAGCTGAATGAAAATCTTAGGGCGCATTTGGACTACACATTATATATTGCATTATAATGCAGAATATAATATAAAATCCTACATAATAATGCAATGTTATGCATTATGTGCCTGTTTGGATCGCATGGAACAATGAATTATCTTGCATTATAATGCAAGATAATGTATTATCCCATGCAATCCAAAGAGGCCCTATAACGAGCAATTCAAATCCACCATTAAAATTGCCGTCTTTATGGTGCACACTACTAATTCGGCTTTGTCCTAGAAGCTATAGTGCTTTTTGCCTAAGAGATAGTTCAAATAGAACTTACCTAAAGTGACCCAAAACCCTCATTCTTATTATTCTTTTGAATTTATTTAACACCTACTTTTTTTTACCTTAACTTTATAGAAGTATGTATATACTCGGACTCAAAAATCTATATATGAGAAGTATAAGATGCGTATGTAATTTTCTTTTTCTGAATCATCATAATGAAATCAAATGTATAGAAATAGAATTTTTGAGAAAAATGAAAATAAAAAATTCAAAGTTTCAATTGGATAAATAAGTCCATTAATTTTGTATTATGCATGAATTACCTTTGAGATGAGATAATGCCTTCTTAACTTTCCTGTCACAACCATAGGAATACAAAGGCACCTTCATTTCCACATACTGTGCCTCAACACTAATTTTGTAGCTCGAAGCTGGGACTATCTGTAAATCTTCCATTATGCACCTTAATTAATTAAATTAACCTTCAATTAATCTTCCTCTTCTCTCTTCAATCTTTGTTCGCCTAGAAAACACAAACCCAAAGATTACGAAGTCGTGTCGTGTTATGTCAATGGGTGTGTATATATAGGATTCCTTGGAAAAGTGTTATCGAGATTATTATAAAATTAAAAAGGATTATGCCGAAAAGAGAAGTTAAATTATATGCTTTGATTCCCTTGGAATTAACATGTCACGTTCTAAGTCTCTTTTTTACTTTCACTAATCATGATCAGCTTTGTTTGCTTAGCCAAAGAAACTTTGGATCAAATAAATCAATCTAAAGCTTTTTTTTCCTTTTTTTTTTTGCTTTGATTAATGAGGTTGTCGTTTATGCTTATTGCATTCAATAGAGGCCCTTTTTACGTGCAGATTTGGATACCCTTTCTAGAAAGGAAAGAAAGAAACCTTTCAAAAAAGAAAAAACACATGCAATTTTTGGGGACAAGTCTTTTGATTTGTGAGTCACAAAGGCATGATGTTGATGTCCATGAAAGAAAGAAAAAAGGGCTTCATCCGAGTCTCATAAAATAATTGCAAGTAGATTTGAATTGAGCAACTTTTTCAATTAGAACTATCAATCAAAATTTCTTATTAACCAAAATTTTCACTTTTTTGAGCAATTAATAAATTGGGTAATATGTCACAAATTGGAAGGTACTTGACCCATATCATAACAGAATTAATTGACCCATATCATAACAGAAGAAGAAGACTCCAAAAAAAAAAAAAGAAGATTGGTTTAGATCAACTATTTTGGGTCATCAGTCATTAATTCACTACTTAATCTTACAATGATCATATCAACCTTGTACTCATAACGCAATTGGCTCAAGGAGCCTCAAAATGCGTAAAAAGTTTAAAAGTAGCTCTCTAAAGATCCCAACAGACAAGGGGTTTGCACTAATTACATTATGAAGTTGAATCTAGATTACATCCCAAAATGCAGTAACAAGTTTCAAGGTGCTAATGATATAAAATAACAAAATAGCCCTCTCTCTAAGTTAAAAACACCAGCAACAACATACTACTCAAAAGAGACAACAACTATACCTCCATCATACACAGACACTAAGACACATACTTCTTTGGAGCCCGCTCTTCAACTCGTCGTCATACACGGTGAGTTATTTGAGGTGCTTTCCAATGGCAAATGAGCGCCAGACACATGATCACCAGTAATGCAATTGCAATCATGTTAATAACATTGTAATTTTTCTTCTTTATTGGAGTTCTGATTGACTTCTGTTTGCTTGTTCTCTTTGGTGGTGCAGGAAGTGGTACACCTTCGTCACTACTCTCTGAGCTTCTCTCTTCATCTTCACTTGGCTCCTTTTCCTCATCCTTGGCCAAGGGCAAGGTTGCACATGGCAACTCTTCTGCTGCAACTGTTGGTTTCATTAAACAGATTCTTCTATTTGCTGTTCCCTGGCTGAATCTGCTGCTGGAAACTGAAGTATTTGGCCTGGCTCGGGTTCTTATCTTAATTCCACGGTCAACCTTTTCATCAACCATATTGGATTGCTGTTGGGGGTTTAAGCTTGGTGTGTTGCAGAAATGGTCCAGAGCAGCATCAGAGAACAAGTCATCATCTGCATATGGATGAGGCTGAGGTAGATGCATGTTCCCCATAGAGTCATGTGAAGAGTTGTAAAAGGCATTGGAATTGGTGAAACCTGCATCATACTGAAAATGGATTGGAAAAAAAGGGTGAATCAAAATAATGCAATATGTTATGAAAGGATATCACATGTAAAAAAACTGCATAAAAGTGTTATTAAATCTTGCACAAGACTCGAGTCCTCAGAGTTAGGCGCATAAAGATAGGTACACAGACTTGCGCACATGTAAGGATGTATGTAGCAATTAATTATTTGAGAAATTATATATTACCAAGCAATTAGAGATTTTTGCTACCTGCAATTGAGTTGGTTCGACATCTGAACCACTGCAGGATCCACTTTCTTTCTTTAGCAAATTGTCCAAGGATACACCATCCATATTATTCTTGTAATCAAAGCCTTCAATGATTGGTACCTCAGGATTCCAGAGGTCAGAGGGGTAATCATCTCTTAGAACAGAATTTAGAAACTCAGAAATGGCATTATCATTGTCGCCACTCGGAAATTGCATTGCACCAGGAGGAATACCAAATCCAGCAGTATCAATTTGATCCATATGAGCTGTTCCTGGTCCTGCATGCATCTGATGCAGAGGGAGTGATGTCTCTGGGACATAAAAGTACTTTGCAGCATCATCAAACTCTGAATTTACCTGAATAGAACAAAGAACGTGTTAGATTTAGGTATATCCTTCAGCTTCTGAACGGATTTGGAATAGTCAAGTTTTAATGTTTTACTCACCTCAGGAGTGCTTGTTTTATTCGCTTGAGCATCATCAGAAATGTTAACGCTGTTGCTATGGCTCGGGGCAGGCATTGACGAATCGGATATTAAGTACTCCGACACTTGACCAGCCTTATTTCCAGGATTCTCTACACTCTGTTCACACGATACAGGAGATCGGTGAATAAGAGCTGAATCTGATTGTAATTCTCCGTGTGAATGGGTTATTGTTGGAGAACAAACTATTGCTTCACTCTCATCAAAGGTAGAACCTTCATCATCATCCGTTTGTTTCTTTTCATCATGTTTCTTGAATAGACGACAAAGAACAAAAGACCCCTGTATCAAAGAAACAAGAAGGTTCAAAACTCAACAATCTAAAGGCTGCATCATAAGAATATAATACAATGCTAATCATGATCATCTATAAGTCAAAACATGTTGCGATCATATGTAACAAAATCCACTGGAAAATGAAAAGACCAAATGTATTTTAAGAAAATTATTCGGGAACTGAGCCTCATATATTAAATCTGAAGAAAATTCACAACTAAATTGCTAATAGTATGTATCCTTGTGTCTCGAAGAGGTACAATCCACAAAAGGAAAATTTCTCAACTATATTTTTAACCTTTGAAACACACAATCACACATAAGGTGATCAAAATGCAAGGTAGAACTTCACCTGTCTATGGCCTACTAATATAACTGATGCAAAATAGTCTATGCAACTGCAAATCTACAATTCAACCAATTTATATCCATAGCAATAGTATTGCACTCTAATCATCCACTTTGCAACCATAAGTTCCCATACAGAAGCAAGAGGAAGTGACAGAGAAGCTTAGCTTCATTTCACAAGCAAGCAGCAGTTGGTCAACGTAAAATCCCCAAAATGATGCATCTAAGCAGTAAGTTCAAATGTCTTAAAATTTTAATTACTTCCAAACATTACAACAATTAGGCAGAAGGCAGTACATAAACCTAAATAGAGCATCACTGCGTATTCAAGCTCATATAATCATTTCCACCAGCTGGTATAGAGAACTAAACTTAACCTAACATGGACAAAGCATGAACACACACATACATGATGGAAAACTTATAAATCCACTGAAGTAACATGGATATGGATTAAACCTGGCCAGGGTGAGTGCCATCAAGCTCGCTGAGGGTGGTACGATATTCATGGATGACCCAATGAGTTCTCTTACCCTTGGGAGCACGGCCCATATAGAACACGAGCGTCTTCTTCATCCCAATCAATCCCATTGTCCTAGACACGATTCTCCTGTCTTTCCCAGTTGCCTTCCAGTAGCCTTTTCCCGTGGCTCGATTTGACCTCTGGCCATTTGGATACTTCCGGTCACGCGGACAAAAGTAGAACCACTCTCGATCAGCTGTCTGTATGATCGACAAATCTGAACATAGGCATATCAAATCAGACCATCAGTGCCTTATAAGTCGAGTAAAAACAATTACATACGCAAAACAAACCCTAGAAAAACCAGCTGATAAGCAGCTAATCTAGATCTGCAAACAGTTCAGAAACCCTAAAAACCTCAATTCATTACCAAAATATTTGAATTGAATTGATCGCTCGACCGTCAATTGCATTATAACAAGTAAAAACCGAAACAATTTTTCCAAGAAAAACCAAACAACAGGAATCCACATATTACTTTCCGGCAGCAAAATTGGAGGAAAACAATAAGAAATTAGCACCGAAAGAAAAAGAAGAGAAGAACAAAGGGGAAAGTAAACAACTAACCTGGCAAATCCCAAGGCTCCACCTTGCAGACATCAACTTCTCTGATGACACTCACATCCTTATCGTTTCCATTGATCTTAAGCCGAAGGTAGTGATCAATGAGTTCAACATCTGTCGGCCTGAATCTGAATCCCAACGGCAGACTTTCAAATGGCAGAACTGCCATTTCCACAAAGCACAACCAAAAAAGTGAAAACACAGAAACTCAAAAAACTCCGAAAATCCAAACAACAACCTCAATCTCTTCTTCTACTCTAAATTTTCCCCCTTTTTTCAGTAAATTTGATCGGCGGTTTCTTAGGTTTTTTCAGCTGGATTTTTGGGGATTGATCGGAAGAGCGAAGAGGCAGAAAGAGCGAGTAGGAAGGTGAGAAGGGACACGATAAAAGAGAAAGTTGAAATAGCGAGCGAGGAGGGGGAGGAGGTGGAGGTCGCAACTGAGAGATGAAAAAAGACAAAAGAAAGTGATAAGACAAATGACGAAATTGTCCCTCTTGCATTGTATCGTACACACACCGTTTAGCATTAGCCGCGTTGCTTTAAGCGTGGAAATTACCAGTGTGGCCTTCGGAAGCTGCCATTACAATTTACAAAATATATGTTGATAATAAGATAGGCTGATGATTTGCGCACACGAGAAAATTGGTAAGCGCACACAGATATCCGCGCAACGCCATTTCGCGCGAAATGGCGTTGCGCGAAAAGGGCAATTCCGGAATATCAGAAAGGGTTTGAGGAGCGTGGAGGAACGGAAAAGGCCGCGCAACGACGATGCGCAAGAAACGGTGTTGCGCGCGCAACACCGTTTCGTGCATGCGCGCATCGGTGTTGCGCGCAATCCAACGGTAAAAAAAAGTACCGTTGGACTGGCGCGAGGCTTCGTTGCGCGGATCTCAACGGTAAAAAAAAACGGTCGAATTGTCCCCTATAAATACCCATTTCGATTCCACATTATAGTTGGAGTATACCTTCATTCCACATCATTGCTTAAAAATGTCGTCAGGAGAAGAAGATACGTCATCGAGCGATTATCATCCCGAGGAGGAAGATTCATCGTCAATCGATAGTTTCATAGCAGAGGATGAGGAAGGTGTATCGGGAGAAGAATACGGAACCGACTCCGATGCATCAAGCGAGCCAGAAGAGGTATTTTTCAAAGAACCCATAATATTATGTCATTTACGAATGTAGTATATTGAAAGTTAGGATAGTGTAATTTTTAATATTTTGTTTTTACATTTTGAAATCATAGGTTGTCGGAATAGATTTTTCTATTGTTTTCCACTACGATGGGTTGTGGAGTGATCGAAGAGAAATGCTTGATTGGGCTAGACAAATTGCAATTTCGAAGAATTTTGTACTAGTCATAAAAACCTCAAATCCAAATAGGGTCATACTCACTTGTGACCTAGCCGGTAGATATAGATGTGGCAAGAGGGTGTTGCCCGGACTGGAAAATAGGAGCATTTATAAGCCACTTACCGATACACCGACTAGGAAGTGTGGATGTCCGTTTGAATTGAATGGGGTCCGCCTCAAGGGAAAAAATGGATGGATCTTAACGGTAAAGTGTGGACAACACAATCATCGCCTCCCCACTAGTTTGTTAGCTCATCCATATGCGGGCCGATTGACAGCTGAGCAGAAGGAGTTTGTGAAAGAGAAGTTCCTATATCTAGCCACCCCGAAGATGATACTTGAAGAGTTGAGGTCAAGGTATCCGGGAAATGTGACCTCAATTAGACAAATCTACAATATGAGGGATAAGTTACTTCTTGAGGATTGCGGAGAATTGACGGTGACACAATGGTCTCTAAAGTTCTTGAAAGACCGAGAATACATTGTCCGTCCAAGACGAGTAAGGGGTTCTAATGTTATGAATGCCTTGTTTTTTGTGCACCCCACAAGTCTGCGCATGCTGAAGAAGTTTCCCTATGTCGTTATTATGGAATCCACATACAAGACCAATAGGTATGTTATTTTAATATGTAATCGACTTGATTAGTATATTTCCAGTATAAATGCTTAAAACAACTTGTTGTGCTAGGTACGACATGCCTTTATTGGAGATGGTTGGTTTCACTTGCACCGGAAATACATTCAGCATCGGGTTTGCATTTATTTCAAACGAAGATGTCGCTAATTATAGGTGGGTGTTAACTCAATTGAAAGGCGTGTACGACGAGCTTGGAGTCCAGGTCACTACAATCATGACAGATCGCGAGCAGGCTCTAATCAAGGCGATAAGTCAAGTTTTCGGGGACGGAGTCCAACATTTGTTGTGTTGGGTGCACATCAGACACAAAATTATTTTGCGTACGGCCTAAAGGTGTTTGCGAACGCTGAAAAACCACATGAGTTGTCACACGGGTTTGCAAACGCTTGTTGGGCGCTCTTTTCGTCCACCACAGAGGCGACATTTGAAGAACGGTACGTAGAATTGAAGAGAAGATGGCGACCGACGCTTATTGCATACGTGGAGAAGGTGTGGCTTAATCCATTCAAGAAGAACATAGTTCGTGCTTGGACGGATCATACACTCCACTTTCAGACGAGAACCACCAATAGGTAATTTCATTTTTAGCATTTGAATTCAGTTTGAATATTAGAAAGTGTATATGTTGAATACTCAAACTTTGACATGTGTTTTTCAGGGTCGAAGGGATGCACGCTGTGCTGAAAAAGATATTGGATTCATCTCGAGGAGGCTTCAACACCTTGATACTAAGGATTCACATCCAGATGCAATCTCAAACCAACGCTTTGAGGACAGCCTTTGAGAGAACCAGAATACAGAAACCAACAAAATACAGAGTACTGGCGAATAAGTTCAAAGCGTTGTTTCGTCCTATACGCGAACACGTTTCAAGGCAATGCCTAGGTAAGTTGTTAGACATGTATTATGATATAGCAATTGAGTTGACGCAGGGTACACTCGATATGGAGTGCCACGACTACTTTTGGAGGGAATGTCACGGTCTTCCATGCAAGCATCGAGTTGCAAACGCTATCATAACTAAAGTACCCATCAATCTGGAGGAGATACATCCTTTTTGGAAACAGATCGAATGGGATGATCTTAGCGATGACAACGATCTTGCCCTTTCATGCGTACCCTTGACCATTCAAGACCCCACGTGGGACGAAATGGTGGCAAAGCGAAATAGCGGTCAGATGCGTAGAGACCAATATTTGCAGATCACATCAGCGTTCAAAGATTCAGAGCATCCTGAAGACTCAAACCTTATTGAACCGAAACCATACGAGACGCCAGATGGAGCCAACAAGTATTCAACCACTAGGGAGAAAACACACCTTGAGCACGTAATGGAAGAGTACGAGAGGGAGCAACAAAGACGGAAAGACAACGACAGTCGGAGCAAAGCAAATACATCGGCGCCATCTCGACCACGCGGAAGACCTAAAGGATCTAGGAATAAGAAACGGACAGGAGTTGGAGTTGATACGCCTCCGGTTGCGACCACGCCTCCTACCCCCGCTACCCCCGCCGATGGAAGCCATCGTGGCCCCCCGACGAGCGTCAAATGGCGCGGGGTTAACTTTGGCATGGGTAATGTGGATAGTTTTGTATGGCCGGTTTTGGATCGCATCATGTCGGACCACAATCGTAGGCTGCAATGGTGGAGGAGGGATGGTCTGTATGCGACTAAACTGGCGCAACGCCCTCTCTGGATGGTACGCCTCCTGTACCCTATTAAGTACCAGGACGCCCCTGTAGCGAGACACCCGGTACGCGACATCAAAATCCAGCTCGTTGCCCCACGGCGTCCAATGAATCTGCAAAGCGGAATACAAATCATCAATCATCGGACTTAAACTAAAGAATGTACGTCACGTTGATTTCGAAGTCTAACCTCCTCTGCACGGATCGTGTCTAGAAGCCGCCGCAGCGCATCCAGCCTAGCCGCGTCTCGGCTTGGGGCCCGCTCACCAGTCTGTCGTGCGGCTGCACGAGGGTCAACTAGCGTCTCCAAAGCCAACTCAATCCGACCTTGGGTGTGCTCGAAATAACTCATGATCCATGTCTGAAACAATACTTATAAGATATTGAATCCAACCAAAATCGAAGAATGAAATATTGAGGCCGAAGCACGTACCCTCATAATAAGAGCGCAACCCGAGCATCCCCTAGCATCGGCGCGCGACGTCATGCCGAGCTCACGATACACCCCCGCCACTAAACCCGCCCCCCAAGCATATCGACCAGTCCTCTCGTGGTCGAATAGGAATCCCAATATCCACGTCTTGATCTTGTTCCCGGACTTGTCGACGAATAACGTCATCCCGAGAAAGTACCATAAAAACACAGTGGCAATGGTCGCGGGGGATGCGGCTCGCCTGCCCTCAAACATGTCCAACAGAATAGCTGCGATGGCCGCACTCGGGGCACGTGTCTTCCACGCGTGTGCTGTCTGTGGATCGAGGTCGAGCAAATCTCCTAAACGAGCCTCGAGCTCCAACGGATCCATCTGGGGTACCAGAGCGTCTCCATCTATAGGCACCCCGAAAATGCGGTGCATGTCATGGAGGGTGATCGTAATCTCGCCCCACGGGAAGTGGAAGGTGTTGATCTCTGGATACCAACGCTCCCGAAATGCAGAGATGAGAATGTGGTCCGTGGCGCCAAACTCCAGACCGATCAACCCGGTCAGACCGCTCCGCTGTGCGAGGCCCCACCAAGAATCGGGGCCTCCAACCCTAAACCGTCGAAACGACCGTAAAGGAGCCAAGTTCCTAGACCACACTCTAGTGACATGCAGATACTAAAAAGAGGAAAACAAGCGTGAGTTAGAAAAACTAAACATTGCTTTCGAAATTAATTAAGTACTCGCACTTTGGAAAAGTTTACGTACGTCACGGTCGAGCCAAATCCTGCGAGCCACGTGTGTGGAATACGTCGTCAACAGGCTGCCGTCACTAGGACCTCCCGGTTCGCCCTCCGCAACGGGAGGGTCCTCAGGAGCGGCCCCTGCTGCTGGTGCAGGGGGTGCCGGGGGTCCCTCCGCTGCGGGGGGAGGGGCAAACCCAGCTGGAACGTGAGGAGGGATGGGTGCTGCTGGAACGGGAGGAGGTATGTGGGATGCTGAAACGGGAGGAGGGGGAGACGGAAATGTGGATGTAAGCGGAGGAGCTGAGGGTCCCGCCACGAATGTAGTAGGATCGGTCGAAGAAGTAGGTGGAGGACTGGAAAAGACCGGTGGCGGTGGCGGGACATGGGTCGTGGTGGGAGGTGAAATAGAGATGGTGGCCTCGGATATGTGGTATTCGTCAACCGACAAATCCTCCGCTGTACCCACGGGAGCATCAACCTGTATGTCCTGCTCCGTGAAGGGCATGTCGTCCCCTGCGACGTCATCTGGCAAGTCGTCCTGCAGGAGCTCCTTTGTAAAATCCACCTCCACCTCGACGGAGGGGTCTACATCTATCTCCGGTCCACGCGTCAACTCCGGATCAGTAGCTATCCGCTGCTGCTCGGTAGGCGGCACTCTGGCCAGTAATGCATGTGCAATCTCGGCGCACGTGAGCTTGGGCGTCTCCTTTTTCCTCCTCTTATCGAGGAGGACGGCGCTCAAGCTAGTGTGTACGTCCTTTAGGCGACATGTTCAAATTAAATTAGTAAGTTTTCTATTAATTTTTTTCTTTTTATTTATGTAAAATTAGAAATTCGCCCTATGAATATGAATTCAACTAATGAATTTGTCGCTTCTATCGGAATTCAAATTCCGAACCAAAAACTCATTTATCATTACTAATTTTATTTCAATTTTCATTACGTTTGTAATGAAAAATGAATAAAACCATAACGAAAATTTAGGTAATTCTAGATAATCGTACTTATCTACTTATATTAATTACAAGTTCATAACTAATAATTCAAAATCTAAATATAACTCTAAATTAATACAAATAAATTAAATTAAACAACTAATAACAATAACAAAAACTAAATATAACTAGGAATTTGAATAGTAAACAATATTTCAAATTGAATATCTTACTAAGTAAAATCAAATCATATTAACGAAATTTAATACCTAATATTTGATTAATAATTCAATACAAAATTTTACAAAAATATAAAATTTCGTAACAAATTTGAAACGTACCTCAGCCGTAAATGTCGCTCGGGTGCGGATCCGACTACGAACCGGATCGGCTCGGTGGACGGTGGTGGCGACAGCCTCGGTGGCGACGGCGTTCGTGCCCAACTCTACGCCGGCGGGTGGATGACCCACCGGAACAGCCTCGGCCGGAGCTCCGACAGACGCGCCGTCGGGCCTTGGTGCGGACGCGGTGGCCTCTGTCGCGACGGGATCGGATGCAGACTCGGTGGGGTCCGTCGCGACGAGCGACAGTTCGATCGCTGGCGGTGGTGGCGATGGCGAGGTGGATCGATCGGTGGCCATGGCGACGGGTTCGGGTTTTTTTGGATCGTGCTTTTGCGCGAGTTCTCGTTTCGCAGACAGAGGTAGACGACGATGGCGGCGTGCGTCGTTTTTAAACCTAAAGACGCTCGAAACGGGCTTGCGCGGGTCCACGAAAGCCCATTTCGCGCTGCCACGCAGGCCCATTTCGCGCGACCACGCAGGCCCATTTCGCGCGGAAGATAATAATTTCCCGACTCCCATTTTCCATTTGACAGTTTACGGATTTGCCCTTTCCGCGCAACGCCATTTCGCGCGAAATGGCGTTGCGCGGATATTCTGTGCGCTTTTTAAAAATTTCTGTGCGTATGTACCCCGCGATAAGATATTCTTACGATAATCCATAAAGATTCTGTATCATTTTAAAATTGCAATTTAGATATTTTTTTAATGCACATATGATAAATTGTATTTTTTTAAAATACCCACATGTGCAATAAAGAACTGTGAATCAGCTAAAAAAGGAGGAAATTATGCTGGGAATTTTCTTATGTAGTTCTAGGGGTGTAGCCAGAAATTTATCATTGTAGGGGCCGAATTTTTTTTCTAATATAGCTAATGTACATTTTAAAAAAGATGTAGAAATAATAAATACAACTTTAGACAAAGAAGAGAACATATTTTATAGAGGGGACTCAAATATTTCAAAATATAGTTACATTAATAAACAAGAGTTTGTAATGACAACTTGTATGATTAGGAATTATGTTTCAGACTACATTTAGATTAAGAAAACAAAAATATTTCAAAATACAAATTAATTAATTAAATCTATAAATATTAAAAGCTCGTAACTAAAAAATAAAACCTAAACTAAAACCCTCGTGCTAATAAAAAATTGTATGATTCGAGATATCCCAATAATAACTTATTGTTTCAAAGTTTTCGGGTTCAATCACATTATGAAAGTAGGATGTTTAACAAAAGGTAAAAACATTCTAACTAAGTAAATGACTTGTTAAAAGTGGTTTGTATACATCCAATCTTTAAACGTTCATTACTTTTTGCTCAAATGTCAGAATTGAGCTTATAATATATCAAATCGAAACTATTGACAAGAGGAACATATATGCGGACAAAATTTTGGATTGGGGGGGCCATGGCCCCCACCCGCCCCAACATAGCTCCGCCCCTGCGTAGTTCCCAATTATTATTTAAAAAATATTAAACAGTGTGTAGGTTTAAATTGGTAAATTTATTTTCTAATATTAAACAGTGTGGTTGGTTCAGTAAGTTATTTAAACAATTTTTTATTATTATTTTAATGATTTAATAGAAAGATAGAAAAGTACGAGAAAGAGGATTATGACGGAAAGTTAATGTATAAATATGTATAATATATTGTTATGAAAGAAAATAGAGATGAAAAGCATACACAAATCTATATCAACTAGTTGAAGTCCCGTGATATTCACGGGATAATTTTACTAAAAAACTATACAATTCTACGATATTAATTTAAAATACTAAATATATTTATATAATATTATAATAAATTATGCAATAGACAAATTTTTTGTAGATTGTACTCCATATTTTAATTGAATATATTTTTAAATATTTTTCCATTATTTGTAGAGATCTTGTCCAAATTTAGATTGAAATTATTTAAATATTAATTTTATTTTTTATTGAATATTTTCAAATAATATTTTCATATTTTTTAGACACTGAAATTAAGAAAAATATAATGTAAATTTTTATCAAAATTCAATTTAAGCAAGTATTCATCAAGATTTGTAAATTTTTTCTATTTTTTTTTTCAAACTTTGATTTAAGAAAAAATCTTTAATATACATGCATAAAAGATAAAGAAAATATAATTTTATTAATTTAAATTAAAATTCGATTTTTTTTTATTTTTGACATTTACATATTAACATAACAAAACTTATTATTTAAAATTATATCATTATATAGATATATAATTATACTTGGAGATCAAGCCTTGTTAAAAGATAAAAAAAATATATTAAGACCCTAAACCTTAAAAGGTAAAAAAAATCATGTATATAAATATTATATAAATATGTTATCTATTGTAGTAAACTAATACACAATTCATAGATAGAAAATTATATAAACATGTTATCTATTTAGTATATATAGCAAGAATACTATAAGATGTTACAAAACTTATTAAAATATAATTTCATATTAATTTATTTAAAAATGTCATGTGGCGTAAAATTTACAACAGACTTGGGTTCTGCTTTATAATGTATTAGGGTAGATAGTTTGTGAATGAGAATGGTCTTACACAAATTATAAGCATACATTTATTCGAATTCAAAATATATTAGAGCCAAATGGAGAAAAAAAATCCTTTATCATCTCATCACCTCCAATTAGGGCTGTTAATGGGTCGGGTTATGGGT
Source organism: Fallopia convolvulus (assembly GCA_964016875.1). Taxonomy (NCBI): domain Eukaryota; kingdom Viridiplantae; phylum Streptophyta; class Magnoliopsida; order Caryophyllales; family Polygonaceae; genus Fallopia; species Fallopia convolvulus. The sequence continues at coordinate 51,457,678 of OZ024731.1, read as the reverse complement.
GGGTGGAGCACTTCCACCACCCGACCCGCAAGTTAAAATGCCCCACCCGACCCACCCGTCACCCGTTAAACATTCCACCCATCACCCAAACCACCCGTCACCCGCTGGTTATATGGGTGACCCGTTCACCCGTATAACCGATGTATTCTATATATATAAATAAATTGTCATACATAAACTAAAGTTAAAAATATCCATACGAGGTTGCGATTATAAATATCCACTCGTCACCCGTCAAATATTCCACCCGTCACCTAAACTGAAGTTATAAATAAATTGTCACCCGCTGGTTATACGGGGCTGCGGTGAATCCCATTGAACGGGGCTGCGGTGGGTCGGTGGCGGTGACAGCTCCACCGAAGGTCGACGGTTGGGGCAATAATGGCGTCGGAAGAGGTGTAGAACGGGGCTGCACTTGGTGGTTCGCAGCTGGTTGACGAGAAGTGTTGTGCAGTTGCGGCGCTATTCAGGTCAGAGATGGAAGAATTTTCAAGAGGGCAACCACTAGGGTTGGAAAGTGTAGAACAGACTAATAACCCTCACTAATGAGGTTACGGACTAAGGCAATCAATATTTCAAGCAAATAGATGGGCTGGAAAATAAATGGTCGACTTATTTATCAAAAGACCAAAGTGATTTATATATGTGATTTTAAGGGCCCATATATTATAAATTATAGACCGAAACGGGTGGTTTGGGTGAAACAGGTGATGGGTCGGTTGAACGGTCGGTTAATTGGGTCGGGTTATTGGGTGATAAAATCTCACCCTTACCCGACTCATAACCCATTTCACCCGTCACCCGAACCGTCCGTCACCCGCTTTGATTGGGTTTTCACCCGTTTATTTTGGGTGGGTTAAACGGGTGGGTCGGTCACCCATGGGTAATTGACAACCCTACCTCCAATATCATAAATTGTTCCGAGGGGCTAAATGGGAATTTAGGTGGAGATCAAACTTTGACGTTGATATTAGGGTGGCGGGGTTGAATGGGCCCATCGTTGAAAGTAGATGTGGACGTTGATATGAGGTTGAATTTGGGCCCAAGGTACCCGAATATCGATCATTTGATATTCGGGTTAGACCGCTTTTATGGCCCATGTTAAAGAGCCGACATAGAATGAGAGTTTTTTTTTGGTGGAATGAGAGCTCTTCAATTAGATGTATGAATATATTTAATTTATAATCAAGACTTAAAATCTTCACTAAATTCCCTCTAACTTATATCAAAATAGAAAATAAAAACTCATATTCTCTAAATTTTTTCTATTCCAACTCCAACAAATTCTCTATTTTGAAGAATTCTATTTATATTATTATTATTACTATTGTATGTATAGAATATTGAAAAAACTTATTTGACTAATTGTATGAAGAGATATAATAATATAATTAATACATTCTTCAAATACTTTTGGAAAATTATCTAAATTCACTAAAAGTTCAATTCATTAAAAAAACGGGGAATTTGTTGGCGTTAGAGAGCAAAGCTTTGATTTTGATGGTTCCAAACTTGAAGGAAGTCTACAACATGGATTCTTCTATGAAGTCATAGACATGTGAGAAATCGCAGAAATGTGAACCAAGATGGAATGGAAGAGTTGGTAGAATGTGAGTCCAAGAGTTTGATAGGCCGACAACTTACATTATGTCACCAACTTATGCTATGTTCCAAACCCAAATGAAGTGGTCAACTTCGAAACTGCAAAATAGGTCGCCAACGTATGTTATGTCCCCGACTTGACAAGAAGGCAGATTGAAAACGTGTGAGAAGATTGCGCGAGATGATTGCGCGAGATATCATATCCATTTGGTTAAGGAAAGAATATTTTCAAGATAAGAAAGGATGTGGATCTTGCTTAAGCCCTAAAGAGTTTGTTATTATAATACTTGTTTTATTCTTATAAAGATTTGTAAGGATTATATTTATATTATCTTCCTTAATAAAAATGGAAGTAATATATCTCTAAACCTTAAGAGTGCTAGCCTATATAATTCGTAGTCTTTAGGTTAGAATTTTGCGGCTTCATATTGGATATATTGTGAGAAGAAAAAGAGATCATCTTGTGTATTTTGTGAGAAAAAAATTGGATGTTTAAGTGATTCGTTCGTGGGATTCGATCGAGTGGTGTAGTCGAGAGTTCTTAGGCATAGCGCGAGGTTGAGAGTTGTGAGAGACAAAGGTAGAGCGTGGTTCAAGGGTTGTGGTATTCAATCTTGTACATGGGAGAACTTTGTAACAACTCAAGAAATCAATAGAGCGAGCCGAGGAGCATTGTCAGAGGGGCTGGCCTAGCTACCCCCAATATCCACCAGGACCATCACAGTGAGTCTTCTATTTTCCTTTCCCTTTGCTTTATTTTGTTGTCTTTGATTTCATTGAGGACAATTGAAAGTTTTAAGTATGGGGGAGGGAGTACTCACCATTTATCTTAGTTAGTTGTTTTAAGTTTGTTTTGAAGTTTTGTACAGAAAAAAAAAGAAAAAAAGAGTGAATGTGAGTGAATGTGAGTTTTATGAGCACATCTATGCTGAGTTAAAAAAGGACATAAAATCCTATGCTGAGTTGAAAATCCGAAAGGGAGGTTCAAGCAAAAATTAGGGGCCCGGACCAACATTACGTTGGGATAATAAGATGCCAAAAGAGTGAATGTGAGTTTTATGAGCACATCTATGAAAAATGAAAAGAGTGGTTAAGTGAAAACCCGAAAGAGCACCTAAACAAAATGAGTGAAAAGAAAAAAGGAGTTATTAGGATTCATTCATTGCTAGGGGAAGGGTTACATTGATTTATATGGGTTTTCACTTTGATGTTTTGAGTGATTATTGATGCCTTGAGTGATAAATTGTGCTAGAATTTTGTGTATTACTTTCATTCTTTCAAGGGTTTGGGTTGTGAGGTTATTTGAGTGCTTTGAAGTTTTAGATCATATTTTCTTTTGATGTTTGTAGACGTTTGACATTATATTTCTTGTTAAATTTCTCTTGTACTTAATTGTTATTGATTTCTTTTAGCATGATCAACTATTTGAGATGGATTGTGTTCTATTGCTAGGATATGATTTAGATTTTCTCATTGAAAAGCTTTATCTTTGGTAGCAAACACATTGTCTTAAGACTCATTGGACTAAGACAATTGAGAAAGAGAATTGATTGCATGTGAATGTTTTACTTGTTGTTTTGTATTTGCATTGTATCCTGAATTATCCTTATTTGTAATGCTAAAATTGAATTGATTTATGATTGTTTCATGATTATTTGATATTAAGTGTTTCCAAGGCTCGTTGACTTGTTAATTACATAAGATCATGATAGGAATAATCTTTGGATGTGAAACACTCGATGAAGAATCAATGATCAATGAACTAGCTTAAACCCAAAAGTGGATACTTGTGAATGAAGTTGCTTTCCCTACTTGATTCATCTCAACTTATTTACTTGTTTGCTATTTCCTTTGCTTTTAGAATTAGAAATCAAATCACCCCCAATTTTACTTTCTTAGTTGATAAAAGTATTAACTTGGGCAATGTGCTAAAAAACGCTAGGCGGAGAGGGACTACCTAGCGCCTAGGCGTCCTGAACAGGCCCCTAAACGGACTCCTAGACGTATTTGAAGGCTAGGCACAGGGGATAGCACCTTCCAACGCCTAGTTAGGGCCTATACGGAATTAGGCGGGGATTTTTAGAACAATGAACTTGGGAATACAAGATTCTTTTGGGTTTGACCCCGGCTTACTGACTATATACTCAGTTTAGTAATAGAGATTTATTTTTGATAAGGCACGACGAGCTTGCCTCGACATTCCAAGAAGACTAGGTTTCGATCCCACCACAAACTCTTGAAGCCATTTAGCCCTTTGTCTTTATGCCCGACCAATAATTGTCTAAGAGTCACACCCCCAATGTCGTAGGATGTGATATAAGAATGTAGTAGGCTAGTAGCAACTAGAATCTAGCAACCTAGCTTTTTCAATAAGGAAATGAGTTTTTTTTGGGGGGGGGGATTAATAGTTGGCGGATTTGTAGGGGTAAAACAAGGCATATTTGCAAAGTGATTTGTAAAATGAGGCATGAGGCACTAAATCTATTAATAGTTAGTTGTCTCACTTGGTTGTCCTAGAACATTTTTACAACTTTAATCTACTTTTGATTTACCAATTACAGGCAGTGCGCCTTAAAAGCAAAGCGAAATAAATATGATTCTCCTAGCTCTTTACAAGAAAAAAGATCAGACTCTTAAAGCTATGTGCAATTGCTTTCATTTGCTTTGCTTAGTTCCCTTTGTTCTACAAGTCACTTTAATTAATTTTACCTGTGCGGTGTGCCTCGCCTTGAGAAATCAGAAATGAGAACCGCGGGTGAGTGAGAATGTGAGGGGGTTGTCAATTTTGACAAACTACTTATATTGTTGTTCATCGGGCCGTTTGACTCATAACCCGACCCAATTTATAATTTACGGGTGTTGTTTATCGGGTCATTTGACGCGTAATTTGATCCGACTCATCCGTAAATTTACGGGTCGAGCACAAATCAGGTCACAAGTTAGAATTTTTTAACTTACGGGTTACGAGTCGGATTACGGGTTGACCCGCTCGTAAGACCAGTAATACATAATAATAAATTCATTATATATATATGGGATTACATGTATATTATAAGTCTCAATCGCCTCTATCTTTCAACAAATTTTCAATGTGGGAAGGAGTGTATTTGTCCCACATCAGAAATTTGGAAGGAGAAGAAAATATGAGGTTATAAAAACGCAAGTTGAAGCCCTTAATATGTGGGAAGGAATGTATTCGTCCCACATCGGAAATCTGGAGAAAGGAAAAGGAAATATGAGGTTATAAAAGGGCAAGTTGAAGCCCTTAATAGGTATAAGTTTTTTTAAGCCCAATTAGATATGCCGAATTGTCCAGTTTAGTTGCCTCCTTAGCTTTCATGGGTTCCACCTAGCTCTTGTGATCGAAGTTCCTTTTCATTCCTCATAGTCGCCACAAACTTTTTTTCCTTAGGAGCATTGGTGGAATTTTAAGCCACTTGAGTCTATGTAATATATTTGGCTTAAGCCACTTGAGTCTCTGTCATCTATTGGTCTTGCTTAAATGCTTGCACCTTCACTACAAGAAAACAGTCTTTGGGCGACAAAAAAAGTTATCAAAGGCGACAAAATGTTTTCCATCGCCCAAAGCACTCTATAAGGCGAGGAAGCGGATTTTTTTCGCACTGAAAGATATATGGTGACGAAAGATTACATGTGTCGCCAAAAATAACAAATGTGCGACGATAAGTGAATTATGTCGCCAAACCCCGATCTATTGGTGTCAAAACCGAATTTTGTAGCCTAAAACGAGACGTGTGCAACAAAATTAGAGTTTGTCGCCCTTGAATTTGTTGTTTAGGCGACAACAAATAATTTGGCCACCCTTAACCATCTTGATCATCCGATCCGCATCTTTACTCGCTTGCTCCTTAACCGTAAAGCAAGGAAAGAGAGTCCCGCTCTTGGGTGGGGTGGGCCATTCCATCAAAGCGCGCTTAGGGGCGCTTGAAGAAATCCTTCCCGCGCCTAGGAGGAGGCTGCTTGCTTAGGAAAGTGGATTCCTGGGTCTGGCAACCTCCCAGGTTGCTCCCTGACTTGCTTGCCGTAGCCTTCCCTTCTTTCGCGGATCTAACTTCCCCTCCTTCTGCTCTTCGGAGCAACAGAGAAGGCCTAGACGATGTTTTTAATTATATTTTTAATTATGTTTTTATTTTCTTTCCCAACTTAAAGGCGGATATATAATACTCAATGTCGTCTTTTCATTTACGCGGGTGACCCAAAATTTTACCGCGCCCTTTATTTTCACTAGGTAATTTTTGATAAGGAGATTAAGAGATGTCTTTCACGCTTCACGAGTTTGGCTTCAACCCTTTCTGCCATGGCAACCACCCTCGTTCTCTTCTTCCCCAACTAGCCTCCATCGTTTGTCGTTCTCTTCTCCCCCAACAACCGCCTCGACCTTCATCCCGTCCTCCTTCCTTCATCGTTCTCTTCTCCCCCAACAACCGCCTCGACCTTCATCCTTCTCAGAGTAGGGCCGGCCAATAGTCCTCCATCGTGCTCGAATCAGTCTTATAATTGAAGACTTAATTCGTCTGCTGTCTCAATAGGTGTTATCTTGGTTAGCTTTCCTTTAATTTGCCTCTGAATTTTTAGGTTTTGATGAAGGATTGAAGTGAAAAAGCTTTGCCCTAATTCGTCCGCTTGTCTATCTTATAGGTTTGAAGTGCCGCTCTCTTCTTCTACTCTCACATGTATTTTGCCCTATCTCAAACTTTACATGTGTAATTGCTCTCTCCCTCTATGAATGCACATTTTGGATTTTGTAATATATAGATTTGTAACGGGCGGCGACATCTCTCTCTGAAAAAAGGAAGAATATTAAGTGGGAAGGTGTCCAAATCTGCTCATTCATAGATGACAACAACGTTTAGGTTGTTTTGCACTCAGATTTACAGTATAAAAAAGAAAAGAGTCCGTGAGGGCCAGTGAGGCTCATCTGATAATGTAGTATTGGGTTAGAAGCATCCAATTTTAATTTTTTGTTGTGTGTTTTTATAATTGTAAGTTAGGTATGAACCTCTAAAGATCATATGTTTGGGTGTCCTTGGCCTAGGGATGTTGACTGTTTTTCCTTGGCTTAGGATGTAGAAGTTTCCCAAGCAGCTCTATCAAGTGCCCAGTTTCCCGTGAAACTGCCAATTCATAGACCTTAGTTTCCCAAGCAACTCTATCAAGGAAACTGCCATTTTTACAACAACCACTTCCTGAATTCTGATGGTCTTTTAATTGAGAGCAAGCTCTTATGGTAGCTCAAAATAACAAGCTTTTCTATTCATTTTTCCCACTTATTGAATGGCCAAGTTACCCAAAGTAGTTGGCCTTTCTTTTGAATGCATCATAATATCTTCCACATGGATGGCTTGAATAAGAGATAGAAAATGGAAACTTTCTCAGTACCCTATTAATTCATGATCAAATTGTGAAGATGCTCCAAAATTGTTCATGAAATGTCCTTCTCTTTGATCCCCACCACCACCACCACCATGTATAATTCCTTCATGCATACACTCAACCTACAATCGACGAACGATCGATTGTAAGGAAAATAAATAAACAAACGACATTCTTCAAACGATATAGCACTAATATTATACACAATTACTTGACACTTTTGTTGTCACTGTCAACTGATAATGATTTTAAATAGCATCTGAATCTGGTTGTTTGATACAATATTAATGATGTACGTGTTCAAATTTGGTTTCTAGGTGACAAGGACATGTACATATAGTATATTTTATGTATTAGACTTTGATAAATCAAGCTTACCATGCATTTTTACCTAAGTCAGTTTCCTTGGCTTAGGGGTTTCATTCACGATATGGACTTCATTATTTAGTTACTGTTCCAGAAAAGTTATTTTGTTTCTTCTTCATTATGTGTTGGGTGCAGAGATTGACAATCCAGAAAGCTCCAGAGTCATCATCTTTTCAAATTTTTTAGAGGAAGTGTTAGGTGAAATTACTAAACTGATGTGTGCTCACTGATGTAATATAGTGGACATCAATATTTATTTTTGGAATTGCTAATGTTAAAGATATCAAAGTTTCACGTGTAATAAACTGTTGAGATGCACTTTCATGTATCATTAATCATTCAAACGGGATTATTTCATGTATCATTACTCATGTGTTTGGTGTTCTCTTTTTCCCTTCAAATTTTGTCAAGTATATCCAGAACAACTATTATAGTGGGGAAATACATCTAGAATTGTTAACTCGGAAAGTGCATTTCGGGTGAGTTCCATAAATTTCTTTCTAGATGCACACAGACATACTAAAACTATTATTGGCATTCAATGGTTGGATTTTGTACTTCATGGCATTAGACAACATAGAAAAACCTTCTTCTTCTTCCTTTTTTTAATGAAATCCTAGCAATAACATATTACAATGCTGTTGTATTCCTCAATATATACTAAACGCCTCATGAGACATGGATGATCCATTTCTAAACTTTGAATTTTGAAGTTGAATTTGTCTATGGATTGATCATTGTTTGATTCCGTTTTTTTATATTGCTACATCAATTTTCTATGACTGAGATCTTTGATGATATAGTAAAATTTATAGCTTACACATTTTTCTAAATTTTCAATTTGAAAGCATTGATTGCAAGCTGATGAATGCATTTTATATACGAGTAATGAATCTAATTGATTCTAGATTGTTGAAATTTGTGTTGTGTGCATATATAGTTTTAGTGACATTAATTCTTACTAATGAACTTCAATCAACAATATCAAAAAGCCTTCTTCTTCTTCTTCTTCTTCTTCTTCTTCTTCTTCTTCTTCTTCCTTGAGCCAAGGTTATGGATCGAACATGGATGATCAATAGGTCAGCATTTGATAGACGCCAACCGAAGTATGTTGATGGGGTTGATTCGTTTTAGGAATTCACATTTAATGGTAAAGATGGGAGAGATGTGATGAGATGTCCTTGTAAAAATTGCTTACTAGCTATTTTTAAAGACCTAGATACAATGTGGGACCACTTGATGCTATATGGAATTAAGGATGATTACAGTCCTTGGGAATTTCATGGTGAAGATCCTACAAATTATGATAGAGATAATGAACAAGCGTCTTCTGAGGAGGATTCTTACAGTTCTGCTGATGATATGCTTTGGGATGACATGAGGCCTTTATTGCATGAGGCAAATCTCTAGGATTTTCAACCAGCTTGAGAAACAACAGTGTTAATATGTGATATCCGCCTTTTTAGTTGTGTTTTTAGGGAGTGTTTTTATTGTGTTTGAGTCTTTTTCTTTAGTTTTGTGTTTTGTTTTGAGTCTTTTGTGTAGGTTTTCGTATTTCCTTAAGATATGGAGTCTACATAAGCTTTGGTGGTGTTTTTATAGGTTTTGGAGTTGCTTTGGAGCATATTTTGAAGAAAGGAGGAAAGCACTTAAAGGAAAGCACTCAAAAAAGAGATGAAGATCAAGTTTTGAAGCCGTGAGAGAAGTCTTTAGACCCATTACCGAGCCTAAGGAAGAAGAATCAAGGCAAAAGGAAGGCTAACGAGCCCTCTACCGAAGCAAAGTGCACGATTTTGAGCCAAATTACAAGTCAGTGGAGGTCGTTACCGAGGTCACGGGGTCGGTAACGAGGTGATCAGGAAAGGCAAAGTTTGAATAATTCAACAGAATTCTACCGATCTTGACAGGGTCGGTACCGAGGCTTCCGTATCGGTAGAGACAGTACGAGTCGACGCATTTAATGATATTTTATATCCCATATCTTTAAATTATTAGATAGTTTTAAGGGATATATCTTTTAGAAGATTTATCTCTTTATAGATAGCTTTAGTTTCCTTATAAATACTCTTGTCTAGCTCTAGTTTTTCAATCATCCTTTGGAAGGGAGGAAGGGAGAAGAGAGAAGAGAGGGGTGTGATATAGAGTAGAGAGAGGACAAGTTTCGTTTTGAATTCAGTTTGTAAGTCTTTCTTTATTAATTCAATTGCTTTACTTTTATTCATGATTTGTGAGTAGTCTCTCTCTCTAAGGTTGGGGTTAAACCCAACAATAGTTATGTATGCTTGCTCTTGATCATGTTTTGATTGTTTTTTATCCATGAATATACTCTCTTGTTCTTAACTCCTTGAAACGAATGTATATAGGAATTTCTCATTCATAGTTGAAGCGAAAGCTGAATCCTTGAATCAGAATAGTCAATTTAAGGTTTTAAAGCGAAAGCGGATCAAAACTAGTTGAAGTAGAAGAGATAGATAATAAGTTTATTGATTTGGCGAAAGTTGATTGATTTAATTGCTTAAGTTGACGAAAGTTAGCGCCTTTATGTGATAAAAGCATGATCTATGTGTTTCATTAGCGTTTGCATGCATAATTATCGTTGTGGAGATACCAAAACCTTAGAATTTCTCTCTTCTTTGATAAAAACCCTACTTTTGATTGATTACTTGCGCTCTAAGTAAGAACAAAACTTGATACCGACTTTCTCATGTGGACGAATGATAGCATGCATTTTAGTCTAGGATAAAGCATGTTTATTTCCTTAGTTTAGTTGTTTTTATTTTATTTTCCTCTTGGTTTTATTGTCTTTTTAGTAGATTTTGTAGTTTCGGTTTCTACTCTTGCTTTGTTCGATTTCAGGATCATTTGGAGGTGGATTCAAGGAGTTTTGGCAACGACAAGGACAAGGGCAAGAGGAGCAACCCGATAGGAAGTGTCTAGGAGTTAAGCGGATGCAAGGAATTGAAGAGAAGATGGGCAAAAGCTCGGTGGAAGGCACGGGAGGAAGCTCATTTAACATTTCAAACGGAGCAGTGCACCAGCCCAAAACTCGGTCCAGGTCAGGACCGAGTTCTGGACCGAGTTTTACAAAACTCGGTCTGAAACTCGACCGAGTTTCAGACCGAGTCGCGTCTTTTTCCGAAATTTCTCCTCCGCGTGTTTTATTTATTAATTTCGGGCCTTTTCTATCTTGTTTTTAGGGTTTCATATAAATACTTAGAGATTAAGTTTGGATGATTATTACGTATTATTTTCTTAGCCTCTCTCTTTGAAGAACCCTAGATTGGAGATTTGTGGATTTTTGGCAAGACTTGATTGGAGTTGAATTTAGATCTATTGAAAAGACAATTGGTATGTTTCTCTTTGATTTAGATTTCTTATCTCTCCATATTATGTCTAGCTAATTTCTTAGTTCTAAGGAAGGGTGAACCCAATGGTTTAATAGGTAGATTTAATGGTGATGATTGGTTGAATTGAGATTTGAATTGTTGTTTGATTCAACCTAGGATGCTTAATGCCCTAATTTGCTTGAATTAGGAATCTTGTTATAATTTGAGACCGAGAGGAGATAAGAATAACAAGAGATTGATTGAATTGAATTCACAAATTGTTAATTCATGTTAGATCCCTAGGTTTGAACTTGTTGAATTATTTGTGCGAGAGTGACTTAATTCACTTGTGGAACTTAACCTATCCTAGAAATTATTGATTGAGTAGTCTTAACTGAGCGCGAGAGCGGATGTTATTTCTATTGATTCATTGATCTCTAAAGAACTTAAAGGACCTAAATAAGACTTGCTTTGTGCGAGAGTGATTGCTAGTCGAGTCTAGGTACATGCATTAATCGTCTGAAAAGAGTTAATGTTAACATTTGAGATAGTTAGTCCTTCAAACAACATTTGAATTGAAATCCAAATAAATATCACCGGTAATCTACTGAATGATCATTGTGGGAATCCTGACCTTGGAATGCTTTTCTCCATTGATAGTTACTTCTTAATTTTGATTTTAATTATTTCTGAATACAATTACAACTTCTTTTTCTTATTTTTGGCTTAGTCTACTGAATCGTGTTATAATCAATACTACAAGTTCCCTGTGTTCGACACCTTGATTACTACAGCCGAACCGTATACTTGCGGTGTAGGAAAATAGCCTATCAAGTTTTTGGCGCCGTTGCCGGGGAACTTTTCTAGTATTGGTTGTGTTCCACAACCGGTAGATTAAGTCTTGTTTTTATTTTTAATTTGTTTCTTTTTGGTTTTGGTTCCAGTTTGTTCTTCTTCTTATGAGAAGAACTCTGAGCGCTAGTGCACTTAACAACTACAATTCTGAACCCGAGCGTGCTTTTCATAGAAGAAGAAGAGAGCAAAGGGAAGCTGAAACACAAGCTATGGAAGGCGATCAGGCAAATGCACAACAACAATTGTTGCAACAACAACAACAACAACAATTGTTGCAACAACAGCTGAATGCTCAACCACCTATGACATTGGGTGATTATGTGTTGCCACGCCATCAAGGACCCACAGCTGGTGTGGTCCGACCTCCCATTCAGGCCAGGAATTTTGAGCTGAAGCCATCTCTGATTAATATGGTTCAGCAGAATCAGTTTGGAGGTCTACCTTCTGAGAATCCTCACCAACATCTCAACACTTTTCTGGAGCTTATGGATACGGTGAAGATTCATGACGTTTCTGATGACGCGCTTTATTTGCGCACCTTTTCATTCTCTCTAAGAGACAGGGCTAAAGCATGGTTCAAGGCCCTGCCTCGTGGCACTATCACTACATGGGATGAGTTGGCCAAAGCTTTCCTGACCAAGTATTTCCCACCTAAGAAGACTGCAGAGATGAGGAATCAGATCAGTTCATTTCAGATGAAGGATGGGGAATCTCTCTATGAAGGTTGGGAGAGGTTCAAGGAGCTTCTATTGTTATGTCCTCACCATGGAATAGACAAGTGGGTGCTTCTTCACACTTTTTACAATGCTGTTGACAACACCACCAGGCTGCTCATTGATGCCTCATCTGGAGGTACTATTATGAAGATGAATGTTAATAATGCTTGGGATCAGATTGAGGATATTGCTCAGCATACTCACTACTATAATGATGCTCGATCTATTCCAAGCTCTAAGAGATCAGCTGGGCTTTATGAGGTTGATACAGAGACTTTGCACCAGGCACAGATTGATGCCATGACTCAGGAGATCAAGCAGTTGAAATTAAAGATGAATGGTTCTCCCGTTTCTACTAGTGGAAGTCCTTCTCAAGTTGTTTCGAGTGTTGTTTGTCAGTTTTGTGGAGCTAGTGATCATACCATCAAATCTTGTGAATTGTTTGCTTCTAAGGAGGAACCACATGAGGAGGAGGTGAGATACATGAGTAACTTTGACAGGGGGCCTAGGAATGACCCCTACTCTAATTCCTACAACCCTGGTTGGAGAAATCACCCTAACTTCTCTTATGGGAACAATCAGCCACAACAACAAGCACCTCTTGGGTTTCCACCAAGGGCTCCACTGCACCCAAACCAAGATGCTCAACCCTCCCAAAAGCCTGCATGGGAGATTGCTATTGAAAGCCTTGCCACCTCCATGAAGACGCTAACAGAAGAAGTGAGAGCTCAGGGGAAGAATTTGAAGATCATAGAACAACAAGTGGCTCAACAAGCTTTGAATGTTCCTAGACCGCCTGGTCAATTGCCTGGGCAACCTGAAGTCAATCCTAAGGAGCAATGTCGGGTTGTCACTCTAAGGAGTGGAAAAGAGCTTGAAGAGCTCCCACCGGTGAAAGAAGGAGTTGCAGAAAAGACAATAGAGAAGCCATCTAATGACGAAGAACCTAAATATATTGCTCCCCCACCTTACAAACCGCCTCTACCTTTCCCACAACGGAAGATTCAGGTGGTGCAAGAGCAACTATTTGGGAAATTCATGAGTATGATAAAGAAGCTCCACATTGACATTCCTTTCATCGATGTCCTCACTCAAATGCCAACATATGCAAAATTCTTAAAGGAGATTCTATGCAAAAAGAGGAGGATTGAAGACTATGAGACAGTCGCCTTGGTGATGGATCAAGTTGAGAAGATGCCAAGAAAGCTAAAAGATCCAGGCGAGTTCTTTATCCCTGCTGGTTTTGGTTCTCTTCAATTTGATTGCCTTTGTGATCTTGGTTCTAGTGTCAATATCATGCCCTTGTCAATTTGCAAAAATCTGAATTTGGGTGATCCTATTCCAACCAAGATGCGTCTTATCATGGCTGATAATTCAGTCACTCATCCTGTGGGCATTATTGAGAACTTTCCAGTGAAGGTGGGCAAGTTCTTTATACCAGGAGATTTTGTGATTCTTGATATGGAGGTGATGAATGATAGAACTCCTATCATCTTTGGGAGACCCTTTTTAGCCACTGCTGGAGCTAACATTGATCTCAGGAATGACAAGATCTCACTCACTATTGGGGAAGAGAAGATAGAGTATGAATATTTCAAAGATAACTTCCTTGAAGTGCAAAAGAATCCTCCACAAGAGACTATCAAAGCAACTTGTTGTAATATTGAAGCGAAGCTGGCTAATGAGGAGATTCAATCTGATATTGCTCAACCTTCTCAAGAAACCTTAGAAGTTAAAAGCCTCATGGATGGTGGTATTGTTGAGGATATAAAGGGTAGGGATCACAAGAAAAAGAAGAAGGCCCGAGCAAAAGCTGAGATTAAAAAAGGAGACAAGGTGAAGTTATTTCATGAAAGATCCAATATGTTTCCTGGGAGCAAAGGAACAAGATGGTCAGGGCCATACATAGTAACTCGAGTTTTAAAAGGAGGAGGAACTGAGCTTTGGCATAAAAACTCGGGGAAGTTCAAAGTGCAAAGAAATAGGTTGAAGCTTGTAGAAGACCCTGATCCAGTCAAGGTGAGTACCAAAGACCCTCCTGACCCAAGAACTTGAAGAAGATGGGAGGTCGAGCTAACGACCTTAAACAAGCGCTGCTTGGGAGGCAACCCAAGGTTAGTGTTTTCTTATCTCTCTCTCTTTTATTCTCTACATTGGGGACAATGTAGGTTTTAAGCTTGGGGGTGGGAACATTTTCATGTTTTGCATTGCATATAGTTTAGTTCGCATATTTAGTTTGAATTTTGCTTGCAAAAATAAAAAATAAAAATAAAAATAAAAATAAAAATAAAAAATAAAAAATTTGCATTCTAGGAGCTATGGATTTCTCTTCAAGTGAAATGCCCCTTGTCCTCAAAAATTTTCTCTATGGAATTCTACCCCTTTGACTTGCTTGAAATGCTTGAAGTTTTGATGATGACTGACTATGTTATGAATTAGTTTGATGATTGAATGAGCTTGCATATTCTTTGAAACTTGAGTTAATATTGAAATTCTAGACAAAAAGCCTTGTGAGGATTATTGTTTGCCTTTCTTAGGACTAAATAATGTCATGATGTCCTTTCTTTTTATGTGTGATGCTCACTTTGATTGCTTCCTCTAGAACTTGCTTTAGACTCTTTTTCAAGACCGCTCTTATGACTCTTGCATGCGACTTTGAAGTGATTGAGGCACTATTTTCTTAGCCTTTATACTCCTTATCCACCCTGCATATTATCTTTTTTTTTGAAGCCCCTTTTCGAGCCTAAATTAGCCTTATTCGTTTGAAGCTCCACAAAATTAATCCGAGCCTTTGTAAGCCTGACCCACCCGGGAACTAGGATAACTACTCGATTGACTCTGTGGTTGCAAGCTAAGCTTGGGGGAGACTTATACGTATTCGGTGATTGGGTTGTGTAATGTGCTAGTATTTTTTATCTTGGAAAATCAAAGAAAAAGAAAAAAATCAATAAAATGCTTTGAAAAAAAAAAAAAAAAAACAAAGCAAAAAGAAAAAAAAAGAGTATGAGAAATAAGGGAATAAAGGGTGTTGGTGTATGGGAATAAGTTGCTTGGAAAGAAAATCATGAGACATGGTGTTCAATCGAGTTTAGTTAAGTCTAGATTCCCGGGATTTAGCACCACATGGCCTAAATATTTCCCCACCTATTTCTTATCACCTTGGCCCCATTACAACCCAATAAAAGACCTCTTGATCATTGTTGGATGCAAGGTCCCATGCGGTGGAGATTTAGAATGCTTTTGCAAGCCTATGGTAGCTAAGCTTTCAAATGTGAGATTTGAGTGAAACACGTCCTATTTAAACACATGAGAGAGAGCGAAAAACGCATTATCCTAAGTGAGGTCTAGAATGAATATGTTGACTCAGTTTCTTTGAATTTCTCAAATGCACGCTATGATTTTGATTGTTGATCTATACTTCTAAACTCTTTGTCTAGTTCGTTGTCAAGATGGATGCATGACTTGCTTGTTTTGTGGGGTGTCAGATTCTATTTCTTGCTTGAGGACAAGCAAGGTTTAAGCTTGGGGGATTTTGATAGCATGCATTTTAGTCTAGGATAAAGCATGTTTATTTCCTTAGTTTAGTTGTTTTTATTTTATTTTCCTCTTGGTTTTATTGTCTTTTTAGTAGATTTTGTAGTTTCGGTTTCTACTCTTGCTTTGTTCGATTTCAGGATCATTTGGAGGTGGATTCAAGGAGTTTTGGCAACGACAAGGACAAGGGCAAGAGGAGCAACCCGATAGGAAGTGTCTAGGAGTTAAGCGGATGCAAGGAATTGAAGAGAAGATGGGCAAAAGCTCGGTGGAAGGCACGGGAGGAAGCTCATTTAACATTTCAAACGGAGCAGTGCACCAGTCCAAAACTCGGTCCAGGTCAGGACCGAGTTCTGGACCGAGTTTTACAAAACTCGGTCTGAAACTCGACCGAGTTTCAGACCGAGTCGCGTCTTTTTCCGAAATTTCTCCTCCGCGTGTTTTATTTATTAATTTCGGGCCTTTTCTATCTTGTTTTTAGGGTTTCATATAAATACTTAGAGATTAAGTTTGGATGATTATTACGTATTATTTTCTTAGCCTCTCTCTTTGAAGAACCCTAGATTGGAGATTTGTGGATTTTTGGCAAGACTTGATTGGAGTTGAATTTAGATCTATTGAAAAGACAATTGGTATGTTTCTCTTTGATTTAGATTTCTTATCTCTCCATATTATGTCTAGCTAATTTCTTAGTTCTAAGGAAGGGTGAACCCAATGGTTTAATAGGTAGATTTAATGGTGATGATTGGTTGAATTGAGATTTGAATTGTTGTTTGATTCAACCTAGGATGCTTAATGCCCTAATTTGCTTGAATTAGGAATCTTGTTATAATTTGAGACCGAGAGGAGATAAGAATAACAAGAGATTGATTGAATTGAATTCACAAATTGTTAATTCATGTTAGATCCCTAGGTTTGAACTTGTTGAATTATTTGTGCGAGAGTGACTTAATTCACTTGTGGAACTTAACCTATCCTAGAAATTATTGATTGAGTAGTCTTAACTGAGCGCGAGAGCGGATGTTATTTCTATTGATTCATTGATCTCTAAAGAACTTAAAGGACCTAAATAAGACTTGCTTTGTGCGAGAGTGATTGCTAGTCGAGTCTAGGTACATGCATTAATCGTCTGAAAAGAGTTAATGTTAACATTTGAGATAGTTAGTCCTTCAAACAACATTTGAATTGAAATCCAAATAAATATCACCGGTAATCTACTGAATGATCATTGTGGGAATCCTGACCTTGGAATGCTTTTCTCCATTGATAGTTACTTCTTAATTTTGATTTTAATTATTTCTGAATACAATTACAACTTCTTTTTCTTATTTTTGGCTTAGTCTACTGAATCGTGTTATAATCAATACTACAAGTTCCCTGTGTTCGACACCTTGATTACTACAGCCGAACCGTATACTTGCGGTGTAGGAAAATAGCCTATCAACGAACCTGACTCCCCTATACTTAGCGGTGTTTTGATTATAAATTTATTTGTTGTCAAGAAGCCCTCTCAACAGTATGGGTGCTGGTGATGAAGAAATACATGAGATGCTTGAAATTTTTCAAAGATTAATGAAAAGTGCCGAGGAGGATTTGTATCCAGGATGTAAAACTTTCTCAAAGATGGAGTTTATGATTACCCTACGTCATATTAAAGTGAGTCATAAATGGAGTGATAAATCCTTTTCTATGCTTCTTAGTACATTACATAGAGCTTTTGATTTTGATGAAGCATTTCCAAAAAACTCTTATGAGGCATAAAAGTATACCAAAGATTTAGGTCTCAATTATGTTAAGATTTATGCATGTGCCAAACCATTGCATTTTATTTCGAAAAGAATATGCAAATTGCAATGCTTGTCCCATTTACGGGTCTTTTAGATGGAAGGATACTGAACATGAACAAGTGGATAGTGATAGTGAGGAAGATGAAAGGCCTAAAAGAGAAATGAAAATTCCTCAGTTAGTCTTACGTCATTTCCCACTAATCCCTAACCTGCAAAGGATCTACATGTCATCTAAGTTGGCAAGATATATGCGTTAGCATAAGCAGAGTCACCTAGATGATGGGATATTAAGGCTTCCTGCAGATTCAAAGGCATGGAAGCATGTTGATGAGTGTTTTCCTA
This sequence comes from Fallopia convolvulus, assembly GCA_964016875.1. Classification (NCBI taxonomy): domain Eukaryota; kingdom Viridiplantae; phylum Streptophyta; class Magnoliopsida; order Caryophyllales; family Polygonaceae; genus Fallopia; species Fallopia convolvulus. Next base: position 51,439,756 of record OZ024731.1, on the reverse strand, counting down.
GCTTTGCCATTGATCCAAGAAATGTCAGATTGGGATTAGCTAGTGATGGTTTCAACCCCGCAGCTTAGATGAGTAGTTCGTACAACATATGGCATGTTTTTCTAGTTCCATACAACCTGCCTCCATGGATGTGTATGAAAAGTGAGAATATGATATCGTCTCTACTAATTCAGGGCCCTAGATCTCCACGAAATGACATAGATGTGTTTCTTCAACCATTGATTGATGAGTTAACGGTATTGTGGGAAGTTGGTGTAAAGACATATGGTTTGTATAGTAAATAGTCATTTAACTTGCATGAAATGTTGATATGGACAATTAATGATTTTCTGGCATATACAAATCTGTCTGGGTGGAGTACTAAGGGTGCACTTGCTTGTCCATATTGTGGTAAAGACACCAAATCTGATTGACTAGATAAGGGGCACAAATATTCTTACATGCATAGCCGTGCATTCCTATTCTTAGATCACAAATGGAGGCGAGATACAAAACAGTTCGGGAGTGTATAGCATGAACCCCCTCCTAGTCTGCTCAAAGGTGTAGACATTGTTGATTGTCTTCTAAATTTCGTGGTAGTGTTACTTTTGGGAAAACAGTTGGGAAGCGGAAGAGAGGTAATAGGTACTTGGTGCACCAGTGGAAAAAGGTCAACATATTTTTTGATTTGCCATATTGGAAGCATTTGTTGATTCAACACAACTTGGATGTAATGCATACCGAGAAGAACATTTGTGATATTATTTTGGGAACTTTGCTTGATATTCGTGGAAAAAGTAAGGATTCATTAAATGCTTGACTTGATCTTGTAAAAATGAAAATGTCTGAAAAATTACAACCTAAGAAGGTGGGTGATGAGTATCAAGTTCCAAAGGCCCCTTACAATTTAACATTAGGTGAAAAGAGGCAAATCACCAAATTGTTATCCATGCTTACACTTCCTGATGGATATTCATCAAATATTGCTAGTTCTGCATGTTTGGATGATGGTAAGGTTTCATGCAGGGCCGTCTCAATATTTTTGGAGGCCCTGTTCAAGAATTATATTAGGCCCCTAATAAAATTAATAATTGCATACAGACTTCAAGGCTAAAGTAAATATCAATATATAAATCTAAAAAGAAATAAGTTATTTTAATCTTAATATAAATAAATTGTTCTGTTAACAGATATTTAACACTTCATTCATATGCTTGTAATAAAGTATTGTAACTTTTTATTAAAATAAATACTTAAAAAAGAGAAGATAGGTGGGCGGGATTTTTGTGACGAGTGTGCCATATGCCTACTACATGTTACATATGAGGCCCATAAAAAAGAGAAACTAAGCACATAAATATTGGGGGCCCATAAATATTTGATTGCTTAAAAAAGAGAAGAGATAGATGGGCGGTAAAAGAGTGAGTGTCCAGTTGGGCTAAATTACATTGTTGACTACATGATATATATGAGGCCCATAAATATTGGGGGCCCTGTTTTACTGAACCACATGAACCGCATAATGGACGGGCCTGGTTTCATGCATGAAAAGTCACGATTGTCATGTATTCATGCAAGATCTACTTGTGTCGGCTTTTCGTGGTGACTTGAGTGATAGTGTTTTGGAACCATTAGCTGAGCTGAGTTCCTATTTTAAGCAACTGTGCTCAAAATCATTGACCATTGAGTTGCTCAAACAAATGGAAATGAACATAGTCATCACACTTTGCAAGCTTGAAAGAATCTTCATTCCTGCTTTCTTTGATGTAATGGTCCACCTTGCTATACACATGGCTACCGAAGCTAGACTTGCTGGCCCTGTGCATTATCGATGGATGTATCCCTTTGAGAGGTAATACTTATATACATTATTACTCATTTTTATTGTATGAGTAAAATCAATACGTGTATGGAAAATAATCATGCATTTTTTAATGTGCTAGAGCAATGCATACATTTAAATCATATGTACGCAATAAAGCTCATACAAAAGGATCAACCGCAGAGGCATATATTGCAGACGAGTGTCTTAAATTTTGTTCAAGATATTTGACCAAAACCGAAACAAAATATAACCGTTTGGAAAGAAATGGTGATCCAACAGATCAGCTAAACCAGTTTGCAATTGCCATTTTCTCGAAGTTGGGGAAACCATTAAGAAAGGCATCTTATAAGCAACTAAGTTTTGATGCATGGAGACAAGCTCATAGTTATGTGCTAAATAATTTTTCAGAAGCGGACTGTTTTTTGTAGTAAGTTGCTAAAAGCTCAAACAAGTATTTTATTGGTTCAAACTAGATATTCATGGAATTTCTGATTTATTATGCAAAGAATATTGAAGGAGAAACCTTCTTTCTTTCCTTTGAATCAAAATTCGATCAATTTTTATGTATGGTTTGAACAAAGAGTAAGAATGTTTTTAATTATGAAAGTAGTGGGATTTGATGACTAGTTTCATAAATTTAAGAAACTGCACAAACTGATTTTTCTATACTATTTTTTGTTATATGGGTCATATAAAGTGTTAGAAGATAGAGTTTTGATGCTTCCAAGGTCAGTGACTCTGAGGTTGCAAGTCAAGTTGGCGACTTGGCAAAGTTACTAACATGGCTAGCTGGCGAGCGATCTATTTAAGGAAGGAACGCACAACGTGTGTGTGTGTGCACGTGGAGACAACTGGGCCATTCTATTTTAGGAGAAGATCATCATAAGAGAGTGCTAAAATCAAGAGGAAAACGATTTGATTCTCCTAGAATATTTTATTGTATGCGTTAATGTATATTTGGAAAGATATGTAAAGATTGAGTGTGTGTCACTTCCCTAATCGAATGGGATTTGATATACACGAGATCTCTCTTGCCTTAGCTTAAATACTTTCGTGTTTAGGGTAGTGGTAAGGCTTTTGAGTATTTTACATTTTGTGTAAGAAAGAAAGAGTGAACTTGTGCGTGAGATTCGTACAAGTGGTGTGTCGAGTGTTCTTAGGCATAGTGTGAGATTGAGAGTGTTATAGCTTGCATTTAGATATAGTTTTGGATGCATATTTATGTTTATTTTTCATGGTTTTAACTTAGTTTAGTCTAGTTTTTAGGTTTTTAGGTTTTCTAGGAAATTCGGGTTTTGCGCTTGTTTCGTTCGGTTTTGCAGATCTTTAGGTAAATAGGCATGGACGGGATGGATCTTAGGGGACTATGGTGGAGTTTGAGGAAGCTTAGACTGATACAAGTGAAGATTGTAAGAACCAAGGCCCAAGAGCTTGATGGATAAAAACACCTAAATTCGGGCTTTGCATTGGAGTCTTGTTTTGACACCTCTAACTTGCAATGCTTTGTTTGGGAGCTACAATGGTAGGATGAAGCTGAGTTTGGTATCAATGGAAAGCTATATCGAAGAGCTACAATTCATTTTTTTTAATCCGAGTCCAAATTCCAACTCGAAGGGGGTGAAAACAGCCTCTGAAGTGTCATTTGAATGTTGAACCGAGAGTGCCGCGGGCTAGGAAGGCACGTGCCGCGACTACGCCACCCAAGAAGGAGACCGCGCCATATATTTCTACGCGGAGATGTTGGGCCACGAGTTTTGGGCCTCCAGTTGGACTGTATTAAATATTTTCTGACTTGTTTTATGGTATTTCGGGATTTATGGGTCTTTTGATATTTTAGGGGTATTTAAACCTTGTTTTTAGTTTCTCTTTCATAGCTTGGATTTACAACTTGGAGGCTAGGGTTTTGGAGAGAGTTTTCTTTCAAGGAGAAAACTTTGAACCTCTTGTAAGTTTTTCTCAATTTATTTATGCATTGCTAAATTCTTTGTGTTTGACTAGTTATTGAAGTATATGATTGCATATTTTTGTGAGGTTTGATTGATTCTCAACAACTTGAATAGGTTTTATTCCCTTTGCTTAATTGAATCAGAACTATTCTAGGATTTTGTTAGCTTGATCACCTAATATAATTTCTAGGTTAATTTACAACTAATCTGTTTAATGCCCGTTCGGGGTTGATTAGATAAAGTAGCATCTGTAATTGTTTGGACCCGTTTGGGCTATTCAATTATAGAAGGGAATAAAATAAATCCACAAATAACTTAGATGTCTATTTGCTCTAATTATTTGTTTATATTGATAACTTGACTCGTAAAGTTGTCGTTTAATTGAATCTAGACGTTGTTTTAGGTTGTTAAATGATTAGGGTTGTTTAGAATGTTAGTTCTTTTAACTAGATTTGAAGTTTGGTTATAATCCTTAATAGGAGCATAATCCACAATAGATTATTCAAGTGAATTGAGAATCAAGAGAATCTATGATCAATAAGCATATCTATGATGGAACTAAATAGTTGAACAATTGTCTCTCATATATTTTTAATCAACCTTGCATTCATATTTACTTTTCAATTTTGCATATTGGATTAGGAAATCATTCACAAAAACCCCCCATATTAGTTACTTGGCACTCAAGTTAAACACTTTTACACGAGTCTTTGTGAGATCGACACTTACTTACCATCCTATTAAGTTTGGTTAAGTCAGGATTCTTTGATAGTTAAACGACTGAAAAATACGTCATCAAATTTGGCGTCGTTGCCGATGAATCGTCTTTATTTGTATTTTAGTTTGTGTGCTATTCTTGGTGTTGTGAACCTATCTTATGGTTCATAACACCCGTGCTATTGATCTATGACTTTGTTCGATTGTAGACAGTTGTAGGATGAACACTTCCATGACTATTTTTCAAGATTTTAAGACCATATGTTCGAGTTTGGTACTTGGGGATTACAGTACAGTGATAGAGAGGTAAACATGGGAGTTATCCATGGTATGAATCTTGAGACAAGAGGATTGGCTGACTACATGAGCAATGAGAGACATTTATTTATGGGACATGAGGAATGTTGGGATTTCCTATGTTTCATGAGCCATTAGAGTTTTTTGGTCGAGTCATCTTCCCAACCACCCAACCGGTTGATAAGTTTCTAGAGGATATAATCAGGGATCTCTCCAAAAGGACGAATGCCATAATCATGGAGCATTGTGAGTCATGTTCTTCAATTTTTCATTCCACAATCTCATGCCCTTTTGAGTTGTGTGAAAGAAGTAGTGGAATCATGTTGGAATCAAACAATCAAGAGTCAGACACCCAGATGCAAGTTGAGGAGCAATCTAATACACTTGATGAGGGATATGATGATGAATTGGATGCTTAATATGAATTTTCACTTGTAAGGCAAGTTGAGCAGATTATCATAGAGCCAAGGGAAGTCTGTGCAGGCATAGAGATTCTTACAAAGCCTAGGGAGCTTGAATCATCTTCACCCGTGTAGAGTAAATTGTTAGAGGGTTTTGTGGTTTTGGAAGAAGATTGTTTTGTCGACCATGATGACTTCTTTGCTGATGAAGTAGACAACCATGAGGGAGAAAAACAACAAGATACATCTATTAAGGCTCCCACTGTCATGATGCACCCTGTGTTAGGCCTTGAAATCCCATGCTACAATTTCCCCACCTTCTCACATCCAGAGCTTATGGAGTTCCAAGATGAGAAGCCAAGTCTACAACATAAGGTGGACGATGAGAAATACACGGAGTTCATCTTTGAAGAAAGTGGTAGTGATTGCAAGTACTTCAACCCACATTTTAAGTATTTTCTAAAGCCACCACTTGTGCTGAATTTATTTAAGCAAATGCCATTTCATGCCAACTGGGCACACATGTTTGATAAATTAAAACGGTCTTTGAAAGTTATATTATGCATCTTTAATTTATCATGGTGTTACTTATGTTTTTCTGAGATGTGTGCACAGGGGTTTGATAGGTTGCTAAGGGCATTAACAATGTCTAATCTTGTCAATTCATACTCAGGGTCAAGCTAATGACATTAAACAAGCGCTTCTTGGGAGGCAACCTAAGGCTTAGAGTAGTTTTGTTTTTCAGTTTTAATCTTTTGCTTTTTAGGTAGTTTTTGTTGTGTGTTAGATACCCCAGGTCCGAAGATTGATAACCGGAAGAAGCCTTCACCACCACCGTCGAATTTCAGGGGCACTACCCGGATAGTTAGATCTCTGTGAGTTTTTCTCTTTCCTTTTGTTTTTACTACACTTTGGGGACAAAGTATGTTTTAAGCATGGGGGAAGGTAATTACTTTTGCATTGCATATAGTTGCATTAGTTTAGGTCATATTTAATTTTTGCATGCATTGATTAAAAATCTTGAAAAAAATGAAAAAAAAACTCTGAAAAAATACAAAAATTTTGCATTTAGGCTCTTATTTCCCCATTGTTTGATTCTACTTGTGTTTCTAAGCTAAGTATAAGTCCTAACCCATGATTAGCATGATATGCTAAAGTTTATATGATATGAGCATGATCATTGATTGATTGCTTTGACTATAGGATGGAGCATGTATTTAGCTTGAGTTTTAGATTCATTTTGAAGTTCTAGACAACAATTTGCCTTGTGAGATTTTTGGCCTTTCATGATTACATTTGTTCTCTATATTTCTTGAGTGTATCGCCATGATTATCTAGCTCTAAAACTTGCGTTATGACTCTTTTTCAAGGCTGTTGTATATGATTGAATGCATAGCATTAAAATCATTGAGGCAATGTTTCTTATTTAGCCTATTATTTCTCTTCCTACCTTACAAAATCCATGTTTTGATACCCCGTTTCTTTGAGCTTTAAGCCTATTTTTATTAGCGCCACAAAATAATCTCTAGCCTAATAAGCTTGACCCATCCGGGCTTTAGGACTTTTGGTTGGTTTTGTTTTATGTGAGTTTGGTATAAGTATGGGGGAGGTTGAAAAGAAAAGGTGGAAAAGAGGAAAAACAACTCTTGTGTGCAAAGTGGAAAAAAATGAAGGTGAAAAATAAGTGCAAAGAAAAAAAGAAAGTGAACTTAAAAGGTTAATAACCTTCAAAAATATTATAAGAGTTGAAGAAGAGGCAAGCGAAGAAGAAAAAAAAGAAATAAAGTGTTTAAATGTGAATGTAAGGAGTTGGTAAAGTTGAGTTGGAAGTGTTATGGAGTGAAATGAAAAGTGTAAGAGTTTGGGTTTAGCATTAGTTATTTATCCCGGATTTAGCAACACAAGCCAAAATTTATCCCTTCCAAATTTCTCTTTACCTTGGCCCCATTACAACCCTTAAAAGACGTCATGATTTTCGTAATGTATTTGATCCACAGCGGTGGAGAATTAGGACGCTGATGCAAGCCTATGTTAGTCTAGTTTTCATGGTTGATTTTGAGTGAAACACGTCCTTTAAACACTTGAGAGTGATAGCAAACACATTACCCTAGTTTTGAGGTTTTTAGGTTTTCTAGGAAATTCAGGTTTTGCGCTTGTTTCGTTCGGCTTTGCAGATCTTTAGGTAAACAAGTGTGGACGGGATGGATCTTAGGGGACTATGGTGGATTTTGAAGAATCTTAGAGTGATACAAGTGAAGATTGTAAGAACCAAGGCCCAAGAGCTTGATGGATAAAAACGCCTAAATTCGAGCTTTGCATTGGAGTCTTGTTTTGACACCTCTATCTTGCAATGCTTTGTTTGGGAGCTACAGTGGTCGGATGAATCTGAGTTTGTTATCAATGAAAAGCTAACTCGAAGAGATACAATTCATATTTTTACTCCGAGTCCAAATTCCAAATTGAAGGGGGTGAAAACAGCCTCTGAAGTGTCACTTGAATGCTGAACCGATAGTGCCGCAGGCTAGGAAAGCATTTGCCGCGACTGCGCCACCCAAGAAGAAGACCGCGTTGTATGTTTCTACGCAGAGATGTTGGGCCGCGAGTTTTGGGCCTCGAGTTGGACTGTATTAGATATTTTCTTACTTGTTTTATGGTACTTCGGGATTTATGGGTCTTTGGATATTTTAGGGGTATTTAAACCTTGTTTTTAGTTTCTCTTTCATAACTTGGATTTACAACTTGGAGGCTAGGGTTTTGGAGAGTTTTATTTCAAGGAGCAAACTTTAAAACCTCTTGTAAGTTTTTCTCAATTTAATTATGCATTGCTAAATTCTTTGTGTTTGACTAGTTATTGAAGTCATAGATTGCATATTATTGTGAGGTTTGATTGATTCTCAATAACTTGAATAGGTTTTATTCTCTATGCTTAATTGAATCAGAATTATTCTAGGGTTTTATTAGCTTGATCACCTAATAGAATTTCTAGGTTAATTTACAACTAATTTTGTGAGCTATTCAATTATAGAAGAGAATAAATCCACAAATAACTTAGATGTTTGTTTGCTCTAAGTATTTGTTTATATTGATAACTTGACTCGTAAAGCTGTCGTTTAATTGAATCTGGACGTTGTTTTAGGTTGTTAAATGATTAGGGTTGTTTAGAATGTTAGTTCTTTCAACTAGATTTGAAGTTTGGGTTATAATCCTTAGTAGGAGCATAATCCACAATAGATTATTCAAGTGAATTGTGAATCAAGAGAATCTGTGATCAATAAGCATATCTATGATGGAACTAACTAGTTGAACACTTGTCTCTCATATATTTATAATCAACCTTGCTTTCATATTTACTTTTCAATTTTGCATATTAGATTAGGAAATCATTCACAAAACCCCCCATATTAGTTACTTGGCACTCAAGTTAAACACTTTTACACGAGTCTTTGTGGGATCAACCCTTACTTACCATTCTACTAAGTTTGGTTAAGTCAGGATTCTTTGATAGGTAAACGACTGAAAAATACCTCATCAAGATGCCTCCTCCCTTTCGCCCTATGACTAGATCGACCATTGCTAGAGCCACGATTGTGGCTCTTAAAGCCAAAAAGGGTAAGGGGTTGGAAACCCCTGAAGCTATTTCAAAGGGCGATGACTCTTCTTTCTCTGAGAAGGTCACAACGAGGAAAGGGGGGAGGTCACCAAAGTCTGTTGCTGGTTCTAGAAGAAAAAGAAAACTGGAACTATTGTTGATATGTCTTCTAGGGAGTTATTAAGGATTTGTTGTGGAAGGAAAATTTTTTGGAGGAGTTCAAACTAATGAAGGTCATTGACTGGCTAAAGAAGTAGAAATGGGGTCACTTGATTCAAGGGGAGCACAAGTACAATCCTCAAATGGTCAAAATGTTCTATGAATCCCTGGAGATCGAAGACATTGGGAACATGACCATAGGACGATATACTGTTGAAAAGAAGACGTACTCTTTCACTAGTAAGGACATCAATGCAATTCTGGAGATACCCCATGAAGGATTTGCTGAATACTACAAAGAAGTTTGGCTAGAAGGGGTCAATGATCGTGAGATCATCAGAACTATCACTGACAGTGATGACAATTGCATCCCTACCTAGTCAACAAAATGGGAATTGAGAAGAAGGTGATGTTCAATTACCTTATCAACAACTTGCTTCCGAGAGAACTTAAGAGAAATGCTACCTCCATTCAAGATTTGCTAGTTATGGACAAGATCATCAAGGTAAAGAAGGTGAACATGCCTCGATTGATGATGATGCTTCATATGAAGCATGTGATTGAAACTACTAAACATGTATTCCCTTATGGCATGGTGATTGCTTTATTGATGACTGAGCACAAGGTCTATGTGGATGGTGGTGATGTCCTCAGCACCAGGGTCTTGAACAAGGAAATGATCAGGAAATTCGACTGGAACTGGGTTGATGAACAATGGGTGTCAAAGGTTTCTGAAGTCGATGACAAGGATAACCAAGAAGAGTTAATGCAATTTGCTCAAGTGGTTGGTGAACTGAAATATCTTAGGTAGCAGAATATGATTCTGAAGGGGATGCTCGAAAAGCTTCAAAACATGGTTGGCTATGTGTTGTCCAAGATCAATGCTATAGAGGAAAGGCTCAACGACTTTGGATCTTGATGTCAGTGACCAGCGCTCATCCATGACTGTCTCTACCCCTCTCTTCTACCCTTACCACATTATCTCCCCATTTTAAAAGACTTTTTTTTTTAAGTTCGATTTGGTTGTATTGCATCTCTGAATTGCTTGTGTTTGCATCGTACATTTTTCTTTTGCCATGGTGGATGACTATCTATGCTTGTTTTGATATTATGTTTTCAGTTTCCATATTTGCCTCTGACTTCTTTCTTGTTTTAGCAATCTTTTTGATGATGCCAAAAGGGAATTAATCGTGGGAATAGATTTATTAGGGGGATCAAAATAATAAAATCATGTGGTTACTAAGCTTAGGGGGAAATTTTTATGGTTTTTTGTGCTTTGCTCTGTTTACTGTCAGTGTGTTTGTATGCTGCAAAGTTTCTATCAGAATAGGTTGTTTGTCATCATCAAAATGGGCAAATTTGTTAGAAGACAGAGTTTTGATGGTTCCAAAGTCAGTGACTCTGAGTTTGCAAGTCGAGTTGACGACTTGGCAAAGTTCCTAACATGGCCAGATGGCGAGCGATCTATTTAAGGAAGGAATGCACAACGTGTGTGCGTGCTCTTGGAGACAGCTGAGTCGTTATATTTTAGGAGAAGATCATCATAAAAGAGTGCTAAAATCAAGACGAAAACGATTTGATTCTCCTAGAATATTTTATTGTATGTGTTAATGTATATTTGGAAAGATATGTAAAGATTGAGTGTGTGTCACTTCCCTAATCGAATGGGATTTGATAAACACGAGATGTCTCTTGCCTTATTTTAAATACTCTCATGTTTAGGGTAGTCGTAAGACTTTTGAGCATTATTTTACATTTTGTGTAAGAAAGAAAGAGTGAACTTGTGCGTGAGATTCGTACAAGTGGTGTGTCGAGTGTTCTTAGGCATAGCGTAAGATTAAGAGTGTGAGTGCAAAGTTAGAGCGTTGTTCAAGGGTTTGGGATTCATTCTTATACACGGGAGAGCTTTGTAAACACTCAAGAAATCAATAGAGCGAGTCTAGGACTCTTGAAATCCGACCAAGTGAGAAGCTTGGAAGGGAGTGATTTTTCTCCAAGTAAACTAGTTGTTTTATGAGGAGTTTCCACTATACATCGCTTGTCATTGATTGTTGCTAACGTTCATTTTCTTGTTTAATTATTCCGCTGCTTTATCACTCAATGTCGACGACTTCGCAAGAGTTGCCGACTCGTTTAAGTACTAACGCTTCTACATAAAGGAACTTTGAAAGCAAGGGGATCAAAGTGTGAACGAGGATTTATGGTGTTTGTCAAACGGTCCAATGAAAGCTATGTCTTCTTATCATGGTTATGTCATTAATGGTTATTGATTTCATACTAAAAGGCGACAAAGAAAATGAAGGTCACAAAATAGTGGGATAGTTGTCAAAGAAGATGATGATTCTGGTTCTAGAGATTCTTATGGAGTATTGGAAGAGGTTGTTATTTTAGAATATGATCGTTTATCTGATAATAGGATCCCAAAGGTTGTTTTTGTTCAAATGTAGATGGTTTAATGTATATAATGAAGGGAAAGGGATTAAAAAGGACAAATTTGGTACTACACTTATCAATGTCAGTAGGAGACTACAAACAAATGAACCATTTGCTTTGGCGGCACAAGTTCACTGATATCCGCCTTTTTAGTTGTGTTCTTAGGGTGTGTTTTTGTGTCTTTGAGTCTTTTTTCTTAGTTTTGTGTTTTGTTTTGAGTTGTTTGTGTAGGTTTTGGTATTTTCTTAAGCTATGGAGTCTACATACCCTTGGTGGTGTTTTTTAATAGGTTTTGGAGCTGTTTGGAGCATATTTTAGGAGAAGATGAGAAACCGAAGGAGAGCACTTATGGAATGAAGTGAAGATCAAGTTTCAAGCCATGAAGGAAGTTAAGAGACCCGTTACCAAGCCGAAGGAAGAAGAATCAAAGTAAGAACGAAGCTATCGACGCCAATCACGAGGGTGACGTCCCGGTTACGAGCTAAATTACAAGCTGAAGGTTTTGGTACCGAGGGGCACAGGGTCGGTAACGAGGAGTTCAACAAAAGAAGAAAATCGAAGAAGTTCAAGACATCCTACCGACCTTGACGGGGTCGGTACCAAACGTCCCGTGTCTTTAGGAAATCCGAGTCGGTGCATTTAATGATCTTATATCCCATATCTTTATATTATTAGATAGTTTTACTGGATATATCTTTTAGAAGATTTATTTCCTTATAGATAGATTAGTTTTCTCTATAAATACTCTTGTCCTAGTTTAAGCTTTCTTATCATTCAAGTTAGCTTTAGGGTAGAGGAGACGGAGAAGGAGAAGGAGAGGGGTGAGAGAGAGAGAGAGAGAGAGAGAGAGAGAGAAAAGAAGAACGAGTTTGCTTGGAGAATAAGTTTGTATTGGATTCGGTTGTAAGCTTTTATTTAATTTAATTTAGATGTTCTTAATTATGATTTGTGAGTAGTCTCTTCTCTCTAAGGTTGGGGTTAACCCCAACAATGGTTATGTATGCTTGCCTTTGATCATGTTTTGATTGTTTTTATCATGAATCTATTCTCTTGTTCTTAACTCCTTGCAACGAAAATTGATATAAAATTCTCATTCATAGTTGAAGCGAAAGCGGAAACTTTGGATCAGACTAGTCATTAGGGTTTTGAAGCGAAAGTTGATCAATCCTAGTTGAAGTAGAAGAGATAGAACAAGTTTATTAATTTAGCAAAAGTTGATTAATTTACTTGCTTACTTGATGAAAGTTGACGACTTTATGTGATAAAAGCATGATCTATGTGTTTCACTAGCGTATGTATGCATAATTATTGTTGTGGGGATACCAAAACCTTAGATTCTCTCTCTCTTGATAAAAACCCTAACTTTGTTGATTGCTTGCGCCCTAAGTAATGTAACACCCCGACTTTCGACGGGGCGCTACTTAAAAATAGACCTTACTGGGTACTATTAAATAGGTTGACAACTACACTTTAGGATCTTGCAACGCAGGCACGGCGAGAAAACATAATAAAAACATCCAACATTTTGTTTAATAAAACTTAGAAAAACATAGTCATGCATGCGTTCCCGAAAACCTAAATATAAATATCCTGAATCTGACGAATCATCACCAACAATAAAATCATTCGATGAAAACAGAAGACAAGTCATAATACCAACTCTAATGTAATAATTAAAAACAACATCCTAGAAATCGTAAATAAACTAATGTCAAAACCATCCCGCTATGACACGCGCTCTTTACCGCTCCGGCCCGCCATCTAGCCTCGGTTCCTGCACGGCTCCCTGGTTCATACTTGGAACTGAAAAATATTCCCCGAAGGGTCAGCGTCTAATCTACCAAGCTAGAGAGAATACGGAAATTGCAGAACGTTTTGCAAGCATTTCTAAAGTCAGCATACAAATCCACAATTGCAAACATAACTCTAAAGGCCAATACCTAAGTTAGTTAAAATCAGTCACACATAGCCACATACACAGTTACAATCACAGCCTCATAATAATGCAAATCCTCCTTTTTCACAATTATACTTCCAAGGCGCTCATCACCGCGCCGAGTGCAGAGGCAGGCTCTCTCACTCCACTTCACAATCTCCCTTCTAACCCCGACTAAGCCTCCACTGGAGCACTTGCCAAAAACACAAAATTAATAATTTTCGTTTTGAAGGGGCACGATTTCTCTGTCACACGGGTCAAACGTAGCCAACTCTTCCTCAACGCCAGCTACGATGGGCCGTGTCGGAAACGGTACCAACACAGAGAAAACGTTTTAAAATATCTTACCGATAAAATACGCTCAAAACCATTTACGCACACAAAATTTCAGGAAGTTAAAAACAATTTAAAAGGTATTCGGGACTAGTTCCCAAAAGCCGCCCTACAATATCGATACGCAATCAAACAGGATAGAGAAGAACCGAGCATGTCGAAAAAACGACTTACCTCGAGACGAAGGATCCTCAAAGAAGACGGAAATTAAGAGTGTGAGCGAAATTTTTTTCCTAGAAGAAATATTAACATAACAAGTTGAATTAGGTTCAACCCACACTTACTTTAACGAGAAATATGAACGATTATCCCCTATATTATAAATCCGACTTAACGTGATCCAATTTACCATTTTAAGCTCTAACAATCCCAAAACTCCACCACCTTATACTAGCACTTATATATATATATATATATAATATACTCACTAATCTGCATACCAAAACCATACGTAATCTTATATATATATTCACTAATCTACATACTAGATTAACGTAACTTAAAATACCAAGTAGAACCATCCTATTTTATTAAATAAATTTCAGCCCAACTAAGACCCATCTCCCGTACCTAATATTACCACAAATCAACCCTTTGACTATTCTATGTGGGACCCATCCCTTCCCTTCATCTTCAACTTCTACCCTGCCATTTTGCTTTACTTTTAATAACTATTTGCTATATATATTCGAAGTTCATGGCCCAACATTGTGCTTGAGTAGTGGTTTAAGCTGACTAACCCGATCCACCTTATAATACTAATCTCTTAATAAAATAACTATAAAAAAACGTTCTTTCTTTCTTCCTCCTGGAAACAGCGACCTCAGGAGAGGCCCGCTCCTCAGCGTAGGACGTCACCCGCGAATCCTCCTTGTTGCTGTAACGGAGGATCCCCTCCGACCCAGGAATTCGCCGGTCGCTCTGACCGCTCTCGACCAGCCACCACCCCTATCCCGACTCTACAAAATGTACCGACGAAAGAAAGGAATAGAGGTTCGTTCTTACTTGGTTTTCTGGCGAATATCGTTTAGCGAGCGGTGCGGAAACGATGGATTGAAAATGCTCGATCGGAACAAGGGCTCTAGGGGCGCTACCGGTCGACGAGTACGACGAACAGGACGACGGCTAACGGATGGAGGCGTCCCCGCTGGTTATCGTGTGACCGGAAGATGTGATTGATGATGACCGGAGATCTTTCTAGCGTGAACTCCGAACGAACGTAAGTCACCGATGCACACCAAGTCAGAAGATGGAAGATATGGCGACTTGATGAATCTCGGATGTGAAAAAAAAAACAGAACGTAGGCGGAAATTCTAGGCTTAATCGGCTACTTAAGGGATATTTAAGTGGGTTAAAAATTTAAGGATAGGATAGATATGATTGGGTGTAGATTGAGTAATATATCTATAACAATAATTAGTTAGGTTGAAAAGATAAATTTAAAATTATGGGTAGAAGATAGAATTAGTTAGGATAATATATCAATCTAATCGAGATTGACTTAGGCTTAGTCTACGACACAACAATTTGTTAACTATTAGGGTTATGTATTTGTTTAAATTTTTACTTATGGTGCAAGGAATCCTACTTGCTTGCCAAACAAGAAACTCATTTTTCCGATCCAAGGGGAAAAACGAATCCGAGTATTACAAGTAAGAACAAAACTAGATACCGACTTTCTCCTGTGGACGAACCTGACTCCCCTGTACTCAACGGGATCTTGATTATAAATTTATTTGTTGTCAAGAAACTCTCTCAACATTCACCAAGTATTTTATGTCCTTACTCATAAAGAAGCACAATGGAGAGTAGTGATCAAGACAAATCCGCGTAATTATTTTGATCTTCCAAAGGATGATTATATGAATGATGATGAAGGTGATGAAGATGATATTGGTCCTTGGCAAAAAGAACTACTCAATATTCAAGGGGTAAGTGAAGGGACTGAAGATGAGATTTCTATTGTTAGAGATGATATGGAGCCCTGAAAAATGTTGATGAGGAGATTGATGAGGAGCTTGATGATGATGATGATGATGATGAGGAGGAGGAGGAGGAGGAGGAGGATATTGGCTTTGATGAGACTGATGTCGATGAGGGAGATGATAGTGATTGGCTATAGTTGTACTCAAACTACTCTAAGATACATCAATTTGTTGCATTCTGTTTATAGTAATATTTTTAATTCTATTCAATCCAGTTCAATTCTGAGATACATCAATGTTGTTCAATTCTGTTACATACAGTAATATTTTTATTGATGCGATTTCAATAGACCATTTATAGAGCACTTTAGCTATGAGGGTAATTCCTCTTCACATCTCATGAGTTTACATCAATTATAAAGAATTATCAAGGTAATTCCTCTTCACATCTCATGAGTTTACCTTCAATAGGTGAACGTACTATGTATCCCAATGCCTTATATGTGTGGTAAGTATGATTTAATCATTTAGAGCATTTGTAAATTTGACCTATTCTTCATTTTGATAACTGGGTTAATCTGATTGCTTAAAGTATCTTGTGTTAACTTTATATATCTCTTTCGTGACTATTTCAAACTGAAACTTTTTCCACTCTTTCTATTCTTCTTCTTCTTCTTCGAGATTTGTATAAATACCTACCTAGCTTAAGTTCAGTTCTGTTCAAGTTCATTTTTTGAGTTTACTACATAAAAGGTTGTTGCATCTTTTTCTTTATTGTTGATATAGCTCATTTATTAAATCATTTGTCAAATATTATTGCATATTTTTTGTAATATGATAGAGTTTCTCATTTTTTGTTCAATTAGAGTCCGAGAACAAGATGGTACAGAATCAGCAAGTTCTGCGACACAGTTCTGTCCTGCAGCCAGATGGCCAACAACCAGATATTGTACACCAAAGTATTTCTAGACAACAATTAGCCCATTATGAAGGAAGAGGTTTTGAACAAAGATATGTTTCATATCATCAACAACGTAGAATTAAACAAGTGCAACGACAAAATGGTAATTTTTTATATATATTTTCTATCATATATGTATAATGACATGAGAATTCAATTTATACTCATTGCATTTTCATATATTTTTTTAAGGAAAAAACACGTGGTCCAACTCGAGGTGTAAAGTGGATACATGACAGAATTAACAGAAATGGGAGTATCCCTTCATGCTCTATAAGAAGTGACATGAAAAGAATAGTTGGTGAGAATGAGAACCAGTTTATTACTGAAGTAGGTACACTGGACTGATCTATGTTACCGTTAAACTGTAGGTATTGAAAACCTTTAAATTTTATGAATGTATGTGGTACTGATTTAAATGATTAGGATTCATCATTGTCTGGCTATTTATGAAATTTACACTTTCTAAAACCTTTAAACTTTTATGAGTTTACTACATAAAAGTTTACTACAAATTTGGTTTGTTCTTTAGTGGTTTATGATCAATAGTACTTTAATTGAAGTCGAGTAACTGACTTTGATTATGAGCCATTAATACTTTGATAGTACTGGGCCTGGTCAATTCTCATTGGGCTTTGAACAACTAGATCAATCAATACTACTTCATAAGCTAAATAGAAGTGTCATTTTTGTACAATGGTAGCTTTAACTATGTATGTGGTACTGATTTAAATGTGTCCTTTACATAACTATGAAAAGTAGTACCGACTTAAATGTGTCCTTTACATTTGTTCATAATGTATGCAGGGGATGGAGAGACATGGATTATGACCTTAAGTAAAGACTTAAAACAAAGATTAAGGTAGAATCGTATGAGATTTTTTCCTATTGTTACATACAATCCTATGAAAAAAACACATAGTTTGTTTACTAGCATATTTTCTTATATACATACAGGGTGATTGGAATTTTCCAGAGGGAGAGGATGTAGATCGAGTTGTGGAGAAGCAATGCCAAGACCTTTATCGACACCGATGCTATAGGCTAAAAGAAAATTATTTTAACGGATTTACCATTGTTGAAGCAATACGAAACTGCCCATCAGATATTAATAAAGATCAGTGAAAATGGATCGTACAAAAATATTTGGCGACAGATAAAGTAAAGGTATCTATTTTTAACATAGGAAAATATATATTTTACTTCTATATTGAATTAATGTCTTCTTAAAACTAATGTTATAAAACTACTATGTGCATATCAATTATAGCGCATTAGAGATGCTAATCGACGAAATATGTCCAAGTAAAAAGTCAAAGGCAACCAAGGATCCAAGTCGACGACTAGAATTATGGATATGATGGTAATGTTACAACTTACGTTTGGATTTCTTATTCACCATAAGCGTTACTATTATATTCACTTTGTAGAGAAAATATTGTGATGGAACTTCATCTCAATCATCAAAACAAGTCACCCAAAATAGTGCGGATGGAAGTCAACCTTCCCAAGGTACTGTTGTAGGATCAGATAAGGTGCAACCACCACCCGAGCCTGAGTATATCAAATTGTGGATATTGACAAAAATGTAAGATTTACTTGCCTCTTTCTATCTTTTTGTTTGCTTTAGAATTTCAAACTTTTGAGTACATTAGATATGTTTTTTTAAATACTTATTGCTATCCAAAATTGACGATCCAAGATGTCCAAATTGCCTATCGATTTTTTATAGAAAAATCAAGTCTACTAGACATTTATTTGTACATAATTATTAAATTTAACACTCTTTCATGTCTAGGAACGAGGATAACTCATGAGACAAGGTTGTTGAGGAGAGGCTTGAAGGTTTTAAAGCACTCCATAAACAACAACTGGAACTTTATGGGGTTGATAACTTGACGGTGCAAGAAGCATACCTGAAGGTTTTGGGCACATCATCAAGATACATAAATGGTTTAGGTTTTGGCCCAAAATCACCTCAGCGCATTTCAGAGGGGGAATCAGGTGGAGGAAGGGTCGACATTGCATACCAAATGGCTGAACAAATGGAACAAATGAAAAAGTAGTCAAGCGAAAGGGAAGTTGTCCTAAAGGCCCAGGTTGAAAAGGATTCGATGGAAATTGAAAGACTTAAGGAGGATAACGCTGAAATGCAAGGAGATATGGCTAAAATGAATGCAGATTTGCGTGCAATGCAAGAAAAACTTGCAACCTTTTTAGCTGCAAATCCCCAAACATAAGGTATTATCCTGATTACAAGTCTTGCTATGCAATAATTTCATAGTATTAACTCAAATGCATCATGAGATATTGTTTTATGTACTAATATGATTGCTGGTAAAGTGGTTTCTGATTTGATTATATTCACATTACACCCTAGTTAGCATCTTTTATGCATTAATATGATTGTTGGTAAAGTGATTTATGCTGTGGTTTCAGATTTATGTAATGTTCAGTGTGTAATGGAAGCTTGTTGTTGCGAGTATTTTTTAGTTGTTGTTTCTAGCCTGCTGGATTCGCACCAATTCTTAACAAGAATGCAATATGGTCATGATATAGATCATGTATACTACTCTTACTAGTACATAGACACACAACTTCAATCAAAATGAAAAAAAGAATAAAAAACAAACCCGTTAAGGCAACTTAACATTATAGTATCACACCGATTGATGAATATTTCAAGTCACTCATTAAGTAGTAGAATTCCTCTTTGTGTATGTTTGATGCAGTGCATTGTACAGTCCATTGTCTTGGCATTTACTGACTGTCATACACTCACACGCACTCAATTCCTTTTGTTCACTTCTGATTTGTTCATTATTATCTTTGCAACAAGAGTAGAAGTAATACTTTGGCCTTTTTACTAAATTTATGCAAGTTTTATGCCTTACACATTTTTGGCTGAATATATCTGAATGCCATGAAGTGCTACATATTTGAGCAGACTTCATTTTTAGCTAAATTGATGTTGAGTTGACAATAACTTTTTGGCTGAATATATCTTAGTGTAATGAAGTGTTGTGCATTCATCATTGCTTGGCTATTTGTGTTGATCTAATGAATCTTTTAACCACCTTCTAACAATTCAATACTTTCATATATGCTAATAAGAGTTGTTTGTTGATTTATATATATTAGTGCACATGGTGGTCTTCTCTTGTTGGGTTGGTGACATGGTGGAAGCTTTTGGAAAACAAGTTCACTACAAGGTCGATCTTTGACGAGACTATTTATGTAGTAGAAGATATTTTTAAGAATTGTTTAAGCTCAAGCACCATTGCAATGATTGTCGATTTAATACGTTTTGGAAGACAGACATGATACTAGTAGGTCATTTGTACTATGGTGATAACTTTTGGTAAATTGGCGTATTTATGAAAGTTTGTTTTTAATATTTTGAATATGATGATCGATGTATTCCTAGTCAAGAAGAGTCGGTCTCGCGTTGGACCGATTGGTCTCACACGATACCCGACCTCTTTTCATTCATTCATTGATTGACGAAAGGGTGGGATGTAATTCAGCTTGAAAGTCCAAGCGCTAGCGGTAGAAGCTAGTCGTTTTATAATTAAGCTTGGGCAAATTGATACATAGATACCAAAAGACCCCTCCGTTGCGCAATGTTATGGGCGACGCAAAGCCCCCTCGTAGCACAAATGTATGGGCAACACAAATCCTCCTTTTGTAGCACAAATATATGGGCGACGCAAATCCTTCTTTCGTAGCACAAATGTCTGGCCAAGCCAAATCCCCTTTCGTAGCACAATTGTATGCGCAGTGCAACCCCTTCATAGCACAATTGTATTGGCGGCGCAAATCCCCTTCGTAGAACAAATGTATGGGCTACACAAAGTTCGTTCGCAACACAATTATATAGGCGACACAAATCACCTTTGTAGCACAATGTTATGGGCGACACAATAGACACATCGTAGTACAATGTTATGGGTGACACAATAGACCCTTTCGTAGCACAATGTTAAGGGCGACACAACAATCTCTTCGTAGAACAAAGTCATTGTGGTGACAAGGGCATTCTCCATCGCCCAAAATTAATGGTGATGCTCATTGGGCGACACCCCCGTGACGAAAGTTCATCCTTCGCACTACACATTGGGTGACAGAAAAAGGCTTTGGGCGATGAAAAAATGCGTCGCCCAAAACCCATTTTCTTGTAGTTCATCCTTCGCACTACTCATCTATTGGGCTTGCTCAAATGCAATTACCACTTTAGTCTCCATAGCAATAAACTTAAGAGATTTCTTAGGAGCAATTGATAAGACTAGAGGAGGGCGAGCTTGATAACCTAAAAAATTGCTTTGATAGCCAAAATGAGGGTTATCTCTAGCCTCATAGGGAACTTGATAAGTAGATAGATCGGATTTTGATATTGAGGATGAGATGATGAAGTAGAATTATTTCCATATCGAAGATTTGGATGATTCCTCCACCTTGGATTATAGGTGGGAGAATAAGGATCATTTTTCAGGTTTGGATTTTGAGCACGATAAGCATCCTTTACATAGCTAGCTTTTTCAGGGGCACCTCCACAAACTGTGCCATATAGAGATTACAAGTAAAAGCGGCATAGTCACACATTTGGCAAACAACCTTTGGGTTGACACTTCAATAGGTCTTGTCTTTGAAATGTTCATCGCACCCACTTGCTTTCTGATGTCTCTCTATTTGGTGGTATTTTCATATGTGATTTCCTTTGTAAATATGTTTCTTTTTCCCCTTTTCTTGTGTGTTTTGTTCCTTTTTAGCCTAGTTCCCGTATTTCTATGAGATTCGGAGACTACGCACCTTTTATGTGTTTTGTAGGTAATTTGGCATGAATCAAGGATCGATTTGAAGGAGGGTCGAGACATGGAGCAAAGGCGAGCTAAAGTGGGAAGGAGAGAAGCAAGCCATGAAGAAGAACAAGAGAAGCCAACTAAGAAGAAGGTGGAACGAGGTCAGGACCGAGTTGCAACCACATCGGGCCCGACTTTGAAGTCTCCAACCTCGGACCGAGATGCACAATAACTCGGGCCCGAGGTCCTCCGTGTCGGTCCGAGTCGGTCACCGAACTACTTGGGCTCCAAGGCACGAATTTGTGGACTTCCACTTTTACCCCTCATCTAATCTATAAAAGGCCCTCTTGTCTTCTAAGAAAGGGTTCCCACACACACACAAAAAGGGGGTTCCAAGGGAGCCAAGAGGATTCTTGGAGAGCAAGGAGGAAGGAGGGGCGAAGGAAGAGAGAGAGAATCGACCAAGGGAGGAAGTCTTGATAGGTTTTGTTGGTAGATTTACTTTGATTTGCTTTGTTCTTGTGGATTTGAAAACCTTTGATTTGAATTTGTGCATTGCTTTGGATTTGAATGAAACTTTGCTTGGTTTTGAGATTGATTATGATGATTGCTTTCCCTTTTGAATTGATTGCTTCCTTTGCTTGTCACATGGAGTAGATCTCCTTGATCTTGGGTTATGGGGGAAAACCCTAGCTAGGTTTAGGCTAGAAACCCTAATTCCATAGCCTTGAGTGTTTGATCTAAGGAACCCACTCTACATAGAGCTACAATTCCTTGCGAAAGTTGGGAATCAAGGCTTGAGATTGGCAAAGTAGCGAAAGTGAACATGTGTCAATCTCAAGACCTTGCTTCGAAGGGGATTTCCCCATGGATCGAGGTGTAGATGTGGTTGGAACGAGGGCGAAAGCACTCGATCCTAGTCCGATCATCACTCATTGCCTGAATTGGGGTGGAAAAGCCTTAATCTACTAGGGAAGGAACCCAAAAGCCCAAGATCTACCTTTAAAATCTTTGAGTTCGACATCCCCAGCTACCTCGGGCCCGACTTACCCAGTGTCGGTCCCGACTTCCTCTTGTCGCCAACCTCGGGCCCGACGTGACCTCAGTGTCGGTCCCGACTGTTTTCTTTGTTTTTCTTTGTTTTATGCTCTCCTTTCTAGATTCCTAGTATCTAGGCACATCGATCGAGTAGACTTCCCGAGTGTTCGACACCCACCACGTACTACAACGGGGTCGGGTTATAAATTGTATCTCTTGACCCTCGCATCCGAGAGCGATCACTTTCTCAACTAGGCAATCTCGTGGATATGAGCGCTACTTTGAGTATACTTGTGAACACTAGCATCAACCTCATATAGACCCATACTCTTCTTAGCAATAGAAGAAGAAGATAAAAAACGAGTATTAGAAAATCTTGGAGCATGAAGAGCAATCTTCTCAATAATAGCCCAAGCATCATCAATGGGCATCTCTATAAATTTGTGCAATGAAGATGTACCAATATACAGTCTATTAGCATCATCAATGGTGTTGTAGAAGAACTTTAAACATGTACGCTATGTGTTCAATTTATGTTTTGCGAAGAGATTTGAGCAAATTTGAGCGAGGTTTCCGTTTTTGACTGATTTGGTCACTCAAACAGTGATTAGGGAGTCACAAAGACTAGTTCGAGGTGGTTGTTGATGACAATAACTGGTTCAAATGCTCAAATAATGATTAATGAGTTTTCTAGTGGTACTTGAAAATGATAGCTGTTAGACAAAATTTATTAAAGGAAAACAACTTTGTACAAACACATCTAATTTATTTATTATTTTTTTAAGTTCGACCCTTATCTGTACATCCTTACAACTCTATTAATAATATAGACACGTTGAAGACTTTTGAGTTTAATTTTTAATTTGAGCTGCACCCGAGTTATAACGGGTTGCCTACGTATCTCTTTAAAGAGAATCAAGCCTTACGTAGTTCAGATGTTTTAATTTGGAATTTAGTTTTTCATGCATTAGAGAAACAAACCTAAACCCACCTTCTAGGAAGGGTTGCCTAAGCTTGGTTCAACTATCATTTGCACGTCGTGAATAAATTAAACCCACCTCCTAGGAAGGGTTGTTTAATGTCTCCACTATTTATTTTTGGTTTAATTTTGGTCATGCGATTGAACTCGGCGATCATTTGATTTTTGCCAAGCGTCCTACGTACCCTTTTGAAAAGGATCAAATCACGCGTATTTCTACAAGAACACTTTGATTTAGGTTTGAATTTGGAATTGTGACTGAATTCGAGACCCGTTTGGATTTAGTGTCGAATTTCCTACGTACCCGTTGAAGGGATCAAGTCTACGTAGTTCTTCCAGTTAAGACAATTTGGTTTTTATAATTGGAGGTTGCGATTGAACTCGGCGAGCATTTGCGCTATATGTCGAGCTTCCTACGTACCCTTGATGGGATCAAATCGTCATAGTTCGCCATTGTCTTCAAGGTTAGTAGTATCTCTTTCATATCCACCAATTTACAACATGATTAATTAGTAGGGAGATATACTTTATAGGACCACCTAGTTCACATAATTAACTAGTGGATTTTTCTTGCGGATTGATCGATACAGAAAGTCATCGGAGGGGTCGACTCGGTTCCGACGATTGTGGTCGATCACCATCTTTCACTAGCTAGAGTAAGCTGGCCTCTCTTTCCATGCGATCTTTTCATTTTGATCTTTGAAAAATATATATGACACATGGGATTTGTGCGTACATATATATATATGTACATTCAAGGCAATTTTTCAATTGCAATCTTCATGAATGTGGCATGCACTTACGTACAACTTTTGTAATTTGAATTTTTAAGCCATTTCAAGATGATTAATTAGCTTAATTTCTAGATAATTTCCCTCCTTGTATATTGATTAGAAGAGTTTTAACTAGGCTGAAAGTTTTTGTTTTCGTACTCGATCGGAGTTCGATTGCCACCCTTACTCACAATGGCTAGCTAGCAACTCTTCTTTTATGTTCTTTGTAGTTACAAGTTGAATTTGCACATGGAAGGTTAGAGTTTCGGGCTCGGTCGAAGCCGGGTCATTCATGGTAAGTTGGTTGCGCGCCTCCACTGCTTGATTGTGCTTTTGTGGAGTCGAACATGTGTAGATGAACATCTTGATTTGCTAGAAGCATTTTCACATGGGTATCTACTTCACTCATTCTTTTTGCTAAGTAACAGTAGATAATTTTGACTTGATCCTAGACTTGAATTTGATTTATATCTTCAGCGTACTATACACGCGTCATTTTCCCTTGCTTGAATCCTTGAAAGAGATTACAAAATCATTGGACCAAACGCCAAATACATAGAACAACTCATCACTTTCTTTGATCTCGTGGTGAAACAGTGCTCCATTTCTAGCCAGCTATTGTCCTCCAAAATAACGGTGGAAACACGTCTCGGGATCGAAATGACCCACTTCGATAGTTCGATCCTTCTATGAGTCATTGTTGTAGCCGTGGTCAATCACTTGAGGCGAAACAATCTGTTTTGATTGTATTGCGGGGCTTCGACATGGTCTTAGAACGAGGCTTCGGCGTGGCCTTCACATGAGCGCGCTTTCAGTACGGCGCGTCAATAGGTCTTTGACATTGTTGCAGTATCTTCAATCACCATATATACGTGTCTTGTTAGCGGGTGGTTTGCTTTGCTCGAAGCGCCAAGTTACTTGAACTCCTCCAAAACAACCTTTTCACTTTCCACTTCTCTAGGAGTCCGTTTGCGGTGGATGAGCGGCGAAACTGAAGGTGTCGAGCCGGCTATTGTTGATCGATGCGGAATGATACTCCATTGCGTTTGAGCTTGAAGTTGCAATGACTTTGATGGCATTTTTGGATCGGCACATACACTAGCATACATACTGTGGTGGCGGGCTTAAGCCTAGATGATGGCGGCTTCCTCATCGGGTCGGTCCTCTACCTACAACGAGATTTTGTTCCAGCACCGGATCCGTCATGATATGTAGAAGAAGAACGCTCCTCCTTGCTTGTTTGGTATGAGTCTTCGATCACTATGTCATTGACACCATCTCCGATCACCGGAGCAACTCTTATAGCCCATCATGGGTTGGTTTCTTATAGCCTATCATGGGTTGGTTTTGAGAAACGTGCAATTCTTTTACCCCTTGTGCAATCATCTCCTTAATTTCTTGGGGAGACATGCTTATTGTGCCCAATCTGGCCCAAGGTACCACTTTAGCCCTTACCATTTTCTCTAACTTGTTTTTGCCTACTCTCTTTATGTTGGCTTGCAACTTGATTTGAAATATGGAAATTCATCTTCCTTGAAAGGTGAAGTTGTATCTCCATACAATGGAGTGTCACCTTAAGGAGCCTGGACATTTTTACTATCTTGTTGCATTTCCAAGCACTTCTTTGGAGGAGACATTTTAAATATCTTTACCTTTGAAGCATTAGATTTAGATTGACTTATCCCACATGGTCAATGTTAATCAAATTTGACCCTATATGGATTTTCCTCGAGGTGTTGACACGAGGATTGACAAGTGGTTTTATTGGTGTCACCAAGTCATGGTTTGCTTCTCCTAAGGTAGCTTCGGATAACTCAAGAGTTGATGAACACTTTAGCTTAGTAAGTTGGCCCTCCTTTTGGTTATTTGACCCATTCATGTGACCTCTCTTTCTTCGAGACCGCATAACCTTGTTTGTAAGGGTTATTTGAGGCGATTCTTGATGGTATCCAACATTGGCCTTGATCACTTGAAAAGTCGGTCCATGGCAACTGCCCCATACACCTTTGGCATCCATTTGGAGAATGCCCCTCTCTTGAACGTTGGAAAGGTCCATATTTGTTGTAAAGGGGAATTTCAATGGTGATCATGTCTCACTCGATGGTGAACACAACCTTGGAGTCTTATTGAAGGATCAAACGAACACCCTTGATTAGAAAGGAGACTGGTAGGCTGTTAAAATTGACAAAAGCTCTTGGTGCCATTTTTCTTTGAGGAATCGAGTTTACTTCTCCAACTTAGGTATTCATGCCATCATTGAAGTTGTGAACGAGAAATCTTGAATTCTTGCTCTTAACCTTCCACTTTTTGTTAATGTTGACTCGAATCACCTTGTTCTTAATTTGGTTTACAAGATTTTTCGAGCGTTTTAAACGCGAAAGGTTTGAATGCATAAGGCCTTGAAGTAGTGTCAGCCCTTTCAAACAAGTAGGACTTAGATAGTCGAGGCTTTCAAATACTAACACTTGAGGCATTGCGACTTTGTCATTTGAGAGCATATTTAACTCATTTAATGGCACTGCCATTGGCTTTAGAACTTTCTCTTCTCAAGAAATTTGTGATTCTTGACAAAAGTATCATCAACTTTATCCACATGAATGTCGAGCCATGAATATCCTTCAACTACAATCTACACGTTTGAAGAGGCTCTTGGATTATGGGGCAACCTTGAAAACATCTATCACAAAAAGTATGTTTGATTTAGTCACTAGAGTCATTTATGTTAACCCCTCAAATTTGATTTCCACTTCTTTCATAATCTCTTCTATTGGAAAATCCTTAATCGGATTGTTAACAAGTCGATGGTAAAGACAATAATTTGGTTATTTGTCTTGTCAAACTCATTTGCCCTTTCACCACCATCGTCGAAAGAGTACTTCTTTTATTTTCTTTCATGGAGAGATTGTCTTTTGGTGAATTCTTTGACTTTCCCTTTT
Source organism: Fallopia convolvulus (assembly GCA_964016875.1). Lineage (NCBI taxonomy): Eukaryota > Viridiplantae > Streptophyta > Magnoliopsida > Caryophyllales > Polygonaceae > Fallopia > Fallopia convolvulus. The sequence goes on along the minus strand of OZ024731.1, from coordinate 51,412,729 downwards.
ACCATGAGCTTTGGAACTACTCTCATTTGAAGGTTTGTCATTAGGCTTGATGAAGGTTGCCATAGACTCCTTTTGATTTTGTAGCTTCTTGTCATCATCTTTTTGAAACGCATTAGCTTCAAAACAAGTAGATCCTTGCTTTGCCAAGCAATTTAGCATTGCAAGCTTTTGACACCAAAGCAACAAAGGGATGAGGTCCGGTGCTAACAAAATGCTAATATTGGAAGCAACTTGTTGGCCTATGATTGAACATGAACTTGTTCACTTAGTTTTTTGAGGGCACTAGAGCCTTATCCTTCTCCACATAACGATGAAATAGTTAGTAAGCTCATTTGACCCTTGCAAGGTGTTTTTGTTAGGTCCATAGGCAATGGAATTGCGTCATAGTATGTTGGGTATGGATTTTTACACCCAAGAATAGATAGATTTTGCGATGCTTGATATTCTAGAATCCCTTGAGCAATCGTCCCCTTGATTTCTTGGAGAGGGATTTTTTAGCTTTCAATTGGACCTTCGTCATTTAATCTTGCTCACTCTCGTCTTCTTTTGTTTGATTGAGTATTGACTTGATCCAGGAGTGAATCTTTTTTAGCATTCTTCTCGGCAAGCTGCCTTCAAAATTCTTGAGGTTGCTCTTGAATGGTCAATACACGACACATTTTCATGTTCATCTTGGAGGATTTTATTTTTCTTTCCTTCCAATATAAAGACAGACACTCCTCCTCCTATAAAATAGATGACAAGTCTCCATATAAGGGAGAACTTGTGTCTTCTTTCATGACCCATCTATATTTCATGATAGGAGTAGATGGAGTTGTCAACCTTGAAACCATTTCAATATAAGATGACACTGGTTAAGCACTTGTTCTTGTACATAGGCTCGTATATGTTTGAGGTTTGGTCATTTAAGATGTTGACCTTGATGGACCCTCCTTTTCTACACGAGCTCGAGAAACTTGGCTAACTTGTTGAGTTTCTTGATCATTTTTAGATCGCGAAGGCTTCGTCATCTTGACCTCTGGGGTCTTTGATGGAATATCCTCCAAATGAAATGGCTTGTACAATTGTTTAAATCCTTTGATATTGAGAGGGATGGATCTTGTATAAATTTGTCTTGGAGTGTTGATTTGAGAAACACTAGTTGACTTCTTTGGTGAAATGAGATCCATATCAACTTTCTAAAGAGTATCCTGAACAACCTCTGGGGTGGCGAATGAGCAAGCTTATCGAGTTCTCTCGCCTTTTAATAACTTGAACCATCTTGATTTCCACTCCTTTTCTTCGTTTGTTAGCCTTTTGGTATTATTAGAAGGTTTAACAAGAGCGATGACATTCTTTCCATTAGTCTTTATGACTTGGATAGTATGTACACTAAAAAAATCTTGTTGACAATTGGGCTTGGTGCCATTGAAATTGTTAATGGACTTCTTTCCACTTGAGTGACCAAGTTGATATGTCTTGGACTCCTTGCCCAATGACTTGAAATCGCATTAGGGGAATTAGGAACTCTTGTGAAAACTTTTTTGTCACAAACACTTGAGGTGGTAATGACGTCAGCTTGTTGGAAATTGGGATTTCTGCCACTAAGTTGACTATTGATTGGGCTTGTTGCCATTTGTATGACCAACTCGATTAATCATGGACTTTCTACCCCCATGGCTTGAAATTACATTGGGAGATTCTTCGACTTGGAGTCTTTGTTTGCATCTCCCCTTTTAGAGTATGAATTCAAACTCATTTCCTCAACCCTTTTTAGAGTGATAAAAATGGATCTTATGAGCATTTGTCTTGGAATGACCAATGGAGGATTTGGTGTTGCCTCCTTGGATTTAAAGAGGTCCTTTGTGGCATTCCACGTAGTTGTGTTAGCTAAAAAGCTAATGTTGGAGAATCCGCTGACATGCGAAGTGGCTTGTCTTGAAACGCTTCAAAATATTCTTGTGACTTCTTCTTTTGTAAGATATTTTGGCCTTCTTGACCTTGGGAACAACTCGTATGGTATTTGTAGGAGGTATGTCAACCATTTTTTTGATGATGATTGACCCTTGAACACTCCTAGTAATGGGCTTTGAGCCATTAATGTCAAGAATATCATTGTGACCAATTGGTTTGAAGCTAGGCTAATTGCTTTTGAAACCAGGTTTGATGCCCTTGAAGTGAATTAACTTTGGTTCCTCCAAGTGGTGAAGCATGCTACTTGTCTTTGTTGGTGCCGATTGATTGAGTTAATGCTTGATGAGAATCATCATTAGCTTTAATGACTTGAATGGATGATCCATGAAACATGTCCCAATGCGTCTATGACACTCATTTCGCGGAGGCCCCCTCTTCTAGGCGTTGAAGAAGTTTATAGTCGTTGTCAAGATAGGTTTCGATGGAAATCAAATGTTTGAACACCACCTTGAAGTTCTTTGGCAAATAAAACATCCACCAGTGACAAGGAGAGTAGGCAACAACTTGTTAAACTCGACCATCACTCACGGTGTAATTTTTCTCGCAACAAAAAAGCTCAAATATTAGTATCAATATTATTAACCAAAATTACAAAAAAAAGAAAAGGGTCCCACCGGGCGTGCCAAAAATATGTTAGACAAAATTTATTAAAGGAAAACAACTTTGTACAAACACATCTAATTTATTTATTATTTTTTAAGTTCGACCCTTATCTGTACATCCTTACAACTCTATTAATAATATAGACATGTTGAAGACTTTTGAGTTTAATTTTTAATTTGAGATGCACCCGAGTTATAACGGGTTGCCTATGTATCTCTTTAAAGAGAATCAAGCCTTACGTAGTTCAGATGTTTTAATTTGGAATTTAGTTTTTCATGCATTAGAGAAACAAACCTAAACCCACCTTCTAGGAAGGGTTGCCTAAGCTTGGTTCAACTATCATTTGCACGGCGTGAATAAATTAAACCCACCTTCTAGGAAGGGTTGTTTAATGTCTCCACTATTTATTTTTGGTTTAATTTTGGTCATGCGATTGAACTCGGCGATCATTTGATTTTTGCCAAGCGTCCTACGTACCCTTTTGAAAGGGATCAAATCACGCGTATTTCTACAAGAACACTTTGATTTAGGTTTGAATTTGGAATTGTGACTGAATTCGAGACCCGTTTGGATTTAGTGTCGAATTTCCTACGTACCCGTTGAAGGGATCAAGTCTACGTAGTTCTTCCAGTTAAGACAATTTGGTTTTTATAATTGGAGGTTGCGATTGAACTCGGCGAGCATTTGCGCTATATGTCGAGCTTCCTACGTACCCTTGATGGGATCAAATCGTCATAGTTTGCCATTGTTCTTCGAGGTTAGTAGTATCTCTTTCATATCCACCAATTTACAACATGATTAATTAGTAGGGAGATATACTTTATAGGACCACCTAGTTCACATAATTAACTAGTGGATTTTTCTTGCGGATTGATCGATACAGAAAGTCATCGGAGGGGTCGACTCAGTTCCGACGATTGTGGTCGATCACCATCTTTCACTAGCTAGAGTAAGCTGGCCTCTCTTTCCATGCGATCTTTTCATTTTGATCTTTGAAAAATATATATGACACATGGGATTTGTGCGTACATATATATATATATATGTACATTCAAGGCAATTTTTCAATTGCAATCTTCATGAATGTGGCATGCACTTACGTACAACTTTTGTAATTTGAATTTTTAAGCCATTTCAAGATGATTAATTAGCTTAATTTCTAGATAATTTCCCTCCTTGTATATTGATTAGAAGAGTTTTAACTAGGCTGAAAGTTTTTGTTTTCGTACTCGATCGGAGTTCGATTGCCACCCTTACTCACAATGGCTAGCTAGCAACTCTTCTTTTATGTTCTTTGTAGTTACAAGTTGAATTTGCACATGGAAGGTTAGAGTTTCGGGCTCGGTCGAAGCCGGGTCATTCATGGTAAGTTGCTTGCGCGCCTCCACTGCTTGATTGTGCTTTTGTGGAGTCGAACATGTGTAGATGAACATCTTGATTTGCTAGAAGCATTTTCACATGGGTATCTACTTCACTCATTCTTTTTGCTAAGTAACAGTAGATAATTTTGACTTGATCCTAGACTTGAATTTGATTTATATCTTCAGCGTACTATACATGCGCCATTTTCCCTTGCTTGAATCCTTGAAAGAGATTACAAAATCATTGGACCAAACGCCACATACATAGAACGGCTCATCACTTTCTTTGATCTCGTGGTGAAACAGTGCTCCATTTCTAGCCAGCTATTGTCCTCCAAAATAACGGTGGAAACACGTCTCGGGATCGAAATTACCCACTTCGATAGTTCGATCCTTCTATGAGTCATTGTTGTAGCCGTGGTCAATCACTTGAGGCGAAACAATCTGTTTTGATTGTATTGCGGGGCGTCGACATGGTCTTGGAACGAGGCTTCGGCGTGGCCTTCACATGAGCGCGCTTTCGGTACGGCGCGTCAATAGGTCTTTGACATTGTTGCAGTATCTTCAATCACCATATATACGTGTCTTGTTAGCGGGTGGTTTGCTTTGCTCGAAGCGCCAAGTTACTTGAACTCCTCCAAAACAACCTTTTCACTTTCCACTTCTCTAGGAGTCCGTTTGCGGTGGATGAGCGGCGAAACTGAAGGTGTCGAGCCGGCTATTGTTGATTGATGCGGAATGATACTCCATTGCGTTTGAACTTGAAGTTGCAATGACTTTGATGGCATTTTTGGATCGGCACATACACTAGCATACATGCTGTGGTGGCGGGCTTAAGCCTAGATGATGGCGGCTTCCTCGTCGGGTCGGTCCTCTACCTACAACGAGATTTTGTTCCAGCACCGGATCCGTCATGATATGTAGAAGAAGAACGCTCCTCCTTGCTTGTTTGGTATGAGTCTTCGATCACTATGTCATTGACACCATCTCCGATCACCGGAGCAACTCGGCATGGATGAAAAAACTTTGTTCTTTGGATTGTGGTGCTAATACACATCGTTTCGGGCCACCCATAGTCTTCCAAGACAGCCCCGGTTTGTCTGGTGCCAAGCGATTTGTCTCGAGCATGGAACGAGCCCTCGTTGTAACCGTGTTGTAGACGCAGTCATCCGTATGAAGCTCGAAACGGAATGTTTCTCCTCAAAACGGACAACCTCAAATCATCTCCGGTGGGCTTCAAAACGAGCTCTCGGACATATATATATGGTACGAGACAACCGATCGAAGGCCTCCGTGGTGACACCGAACCGATCGAATCGATTTGAGAACAGTTCTTTGCATTCATCCTGCTTTATGCAAGTATATAACCCACAAAATTAATTAGCACATAGGAAGAGTTTAAAGAGAGGAGAGCATACTACTTGATGAAACTTGATCTTGGAAGAACACGTAGAACGTGTTGAGCAATTTCCACAACTGGTTCACGATCACTTGGTCATTGTTCTTCTATAATTTGTATCTTGCAGCTTCTATGTAGTATTTTTTCCTTCCGTTCTTCCTCTGCTCATTTTGTTTTTCGGAGAGACTCCTCATCCCCCCCTTTTTTTGTTCGGTCTCCTCCTGAAGACCGAGGAAACAATCCTCTTTTATCCTCTGTTCAGTATGGCTCTTTAGCCAATAAAATAATGAATGGCTTTTAATTTTCATTAAGTCTCAGACGTTGTAGAATTGAAAGAGTCCGCATTTTAAAAACCGTTACAAACCTACATTACCCTATCTTGTTTGAGCTGTCTGCATAAACTTAAAAAAAACGTACACATGACTACTTTGACCCAGCCACGTTAATTATTTGGACACTCCTCCCTGTATTTGATTTGATCATATATATATATATATATATATATATATATATATATATATTATATGCATGTGTACCTTTGATCATATAATATTATATATGCATGTACACATATAATATTATATATGTATGTACAAGTGTACAACATATGTCTTGAGAGGCCGATTTCAGTCCACTTTATTAAAACGTGTTTAGCCATGGCATAATTATCTTTGCTAATTTTGATATTTCATAATCAACTCCTCATCTTTTTAGTTGACTGAAAATTTGATTATCAAAATTCGCAAGCTCTAGGCTATAGTATCTCATAATATCACTTAGAGATTTGGATGCTTTTAATCTCCACTTAATATATATAAATACCCACTGTTAAGCTATATTGTTTTAGCCAAATCATGAAAAGTTAAATTTCATAAAAATTTACCCTCAAACAATAGCTTCGAGGCCAAAGGTGGTGCACAACACCAATGTTATCAAAATTGCGATTCAGATCGTACGATCCTACGATTCGCATTTCATAAAACGACTCGAATGGTGGGTAATGAATCATAACAAGTAGGATCATAGTAGGATCATACAAGATCGTAGTAGGATCGTATAAGATCGTAGGATCGTGAGTGGGATCGTAAGATCCTACTAAATCACACAAATTAAGTTACAAATCATCATTTTGGATACATTTGCCCACTTTGACTATTAACTCATTACCTTAATACATTAAATTATTCATAAATGACACATTGTTTACTTAAAATGTACATAAAAAATTCAAAAACATGAAAATTTCATTCTTTCTATCTCTTCTTAAAAGAAACGTATTGGAGTATACCAAAAATAATTCATCTTATATATGGATGTTGTCTTTGGGGTATTTAATGAATAATGTATATGTTTTTAATGATTAACTTTCATATTTGAGCGATATATAACATACTAATATTATTTCTTTCATTATTTTATTAATGTGGTAGGATCTTACGATCCTAACGCTCCAATTCTACAATCCGATCCTACTACCCCTATCCGATCCAAGAATCCCGATCCCAACAACATTGCATGACGATGATTGGTTTAAAATTTTCAATTCGATATTTAAACAGGTTCTTTCGGTGAGGTCATCAATTAAGATGGTAGAGATCAGTCGTGGAAGGGTGAGTAAGCAAAATTGAGATAGAGAGTGTTATTTTTATTTGGTAAGATTTAGGGTAGCTCAAATACTACTTGGACTAGTCTAGAGTTGAAAACTGGTTACTAATTGTTAGAAAAGCTGGAGGCTTTGATTTTGATGGTTCCAAACGTCTGTCAAGTGAACGACCTCGAGTCCTTGAAAAGAGTCGTCAACGTCAGTCAGGTCATCGACGTGTGTTGAAGGCAAATTGATGTGATCAAGCTCACCTGAACCCACCTTCCCGGCCTGCCTCGAGTCGGCGTTCTGACCAGTGGGCCAGCCTTTAGTCTGCCTCGACCGGCGATCTGACTAGTGGCGCTCAATCACATGTCATGGGCTGCAGCCCATGCACCCCAACCTAGCAGGAGGTTTCACACCTTTTATCCTGCACGATGTTGGAGGGGGGATTTGATCCCCTGACCTCCCTTTATCAAGGTGGGATCCTTCACCTTGACAACCAACTCCACTGCAGTAGAGTTGGTTGTCAAGATGAAGGATCCCACCTTTATCCTGCAGGATGTTGGAGGGGGGATTTGATCCCCTGACCTCCCTTTATCAAGGTGCTACTTATTTAGTATTTTAGTTTGCATAGTAGTTCGCCTGAATCGTCTAGCTAGGCGGTCCTCTTCGCTCGGAGTTGCTTAGCATTTTTTAAAATGTGGTTGCTATGTTATGACATCCATGACTACTAGGACACTAATTTGAACCCTCATTCTCTATTATAATGGCTTAATTATATCTTATTATACCAAAAAATTATTTTCACATAAATAACACTATTTTTAGATAATTGAGATTTTAAAATTAGCCAATGATAATTATGTATTGAATTCAACAAATTTTTCGTGCAACATATCACGAGTAAAAATAAGGCCATTACATTTAGTCATCTCGATTTTATAGCAAGAGTTTGTTCAATGATGTTTATTTTGAGCTTATCCAACCTTAAGTTAAAAAATAAACTCGATCCCGTCTGTTAGACACAAAGAGTTAATGAAGCGACTCAAGCGTACGAAACTTGATCAGGGTGCCCTCCCAACCGTATTCGATCTTATGGATGCTTATTTGATTTTTAGGGGAATCTGGTCGAAAGACCGACCGACGCCCACCCAACTAGAGAGACTGAGAATTTATGTACCAAGAACCTACATATTTTTTACAAAAATACGTTAATAAATTTAACTCCTAAAATAGCGTCAACTGCTCTATCATTATCAAAAAATGACTTCAACCCATATCAACTCTGAAGCGCCGAACGGAGCCCAAATATATTAGTTAGTATCGTAAAAATCATCAAATACAAGATTAGAAACACGTTTGCTGATATTTCCCACATGTCAATGAAAAGAAATAAGGTCATCACTTTAAGTCACCTCGATTTTATAGCAAATATATTAGTTAGTCTATGTTATTATATACATTTAGTTATATTCCTAGCATTAGATGGGCGGTGTAATTCAATATGGACCATTTCAAATATTATTTTAACATCCACTTTATTGTATAGTATATACTCACATAAATTATAAAATAGATGAAAAATAATTATTTTAACTAAATAAAATTTGATTAGTTTCAAATCTTTCATCCGATTTTGTCAAAAGTTAGTTGGTCATTGTATTTAATTTGCGTTAAATCAATATACAAAATGACACATTTTAGATGTCAAATTCAAGTAAAGCTTTAATAAAATCCGCGCATAGCGCGGGAATCACTCTAAGTATCTATGTATATATATAAAAGACGTAAGCAATAAGGCCACCACGTTGCGCCACCTAGGATTTTCCTATGTGTCGTTCCCATGTTAAGTCACCTAGGATTTTGCCACATAGGATTTTTTATTTTGAAAATTTATATATGTTGAAATTATTTTAGGATAATATAGAAATATGATAAATTAATATAGGAAAGATTCTATCTAAAATAAAGATGTTATCTATTATATAATAGAAATTAGGATATATCTAAAATATTTTATCTAAAATTAAAATACATTATAGAATATTAGATATTATATATTAAGCTAGATATATTAATTTAGTTTTTCCAATTAAATTTCTATCTATTATATGAAAAAATTAAATTCGAATTTTATTTAAAATTAACGAAAATTATTTTATCTTTATTTTTTTTCTATTTATGTAAAAGATTTGTCTTAAATAAAATTTTGATAAAAAAATAGAACTTTCTATCTTTTCCTTAATTTTCTTTTTAAATTATTTATGTAAATATAAATGATTTTCTTATCATTAAAAAATTCATTCTTCATTTATATTTTATCATCGTTTCTCATTAAGTATATTTTTAATTTCTATTCAAATTTTTTAAAAGAATTTAATTTGATAAAAAAATTACAAGAATTTAGATTATTTTTATCTTTTTATATTCTTTTGTAAAAGATTTTTAAAATTAAATGATTCTAATTCAAATAATTTTTATATTAAATTCATATAGTCGTGCATGGCACGACGGGTATAAGCTAGTACTTTACTAATGAAAGAAAAATTAACTTGGTAATAGAATAGGTGAGATATTTATTACGCTATCAACAACAAAAAAAGAAACTGTAACCATTTTTTGGTACACTTTATTTTATTTTATTTTATTGATCTGAACCATTTTCGGGTATGGGAAAGGAAAATGATCAATGTATTATTAGCCAGGATTCTCACCAATTAAAACATGGCCACAGTTTTGTACGTACTGTTTTTGGAACGTATTGACACCTAAACTATTACGGATCGGAGTATCTCGGTGTGGTCGTCTTTGTCTTGACTCCTACTATCCAACGGCTCATAGCTTTCTATATTTTTCACATAATTAAATGAAATTTTCCAACATTTCACTTGCTTAAAATCTTGTTGTAAGTTGGTGGTTTGCCAATTAGATTTAGGACGCGGAGAACAGAGAGAAAACGATAGAATGGTGATTTTTTTAATTTTTTTTTTGCACCAAGGAAATTAAAGAAAGGCAAGATTCGTGATGATTTTAACTGAGATATATATATGTTTAGTCATAAAAAGCACTGTAAAATAATCAAAATCAAAATACCCTATAAAACTACTAATAAGTACTGGGATCATTATTATCACAGGCAAATCACCATAATCACGAGAAGTACGTACACAGCTACCATCCTAATTCATAATTAAGCGACCACACACTGACACACACACCTAAAATTGTAAAAATGTAGTAGCCACTAGCTAGTGGAAGCTAGCTCACCCCAAAACACACACGAAATTGGGGACTCATTTTTACGGAGTGAATTTATTGATGAAAAGCATAACCAAGCAAACACACACACACACAAATTATTTAATTAATTAGATGGATAGATGGAGCGGCACGTGAGTGGATGGATGGATGACCTAGCAGGGCCTGGAGCAGAAGCAACGGCGGCGGAGGCCGCGGCAGTCGCCGGCAGGGAAGCCCTCGCCCTGGCACACGGAGGCGCAGTTGGAGTCGCGCGCGCACGGCCCTCTGAACCTTTGGCTTAGCGAGTCGCACGTTCTTCCCTCCACCACCGCCGGCCCCATCTCTACATTCATTAATTAAAACAATAAATTAAATTAAAGCAGTACTTAAAGCTAAATTAATCAAACATATGATACATACCTGAGGCAGTCACGAGAAGGAGGAGGAGGAGGAGCGGTGAAAACATACGGATGGAGCGCTCCATTTTCATACTCTCAACTCACGTACTACAGTAGTAGCTAAGTAGCTAAGCACTTGAATTTTTATGGTTCTTGTGTATGGGATACTCTGGCTGCTCTTCTTGCATACCACTGTCTTTTTATAGCCGGAGGAAGTATCATAATTGAACTACTTTTTTTTCTTTTCTTTTTTTGAAATCGGTGTATGGCAGGCATATTGGCATGGTCACTTCGCACTCAAGCGTTAGGGTAAAATTGTTCCCTCCTAAGTTTAAAAAATTAAATAATTCTGTTCAAACATGTATATTCAAAATCTGTTTTTAGTTTAGGCAAAAAAATAAAAATAAAAACTATAGGTTGTGCAAATTAGAATTAGGTGAAAAACGTTATTTTCGTGAAATATATAAGATGGCCTTACTTCCACAAACAAACCCTTTTTATTATCAACCATATTATAAAATTATAACGCTTGCCGCTTGCACGGATTTTTTTTTTTAATGTTTTATATAGTTCAAAATTTATAAAGCTATTTAAGATATTGTTTAATTTTCACGAGAAACAAAATTATTGACCCAATATTTAATTTAAAGGTTTGTTTGGATCCCATCTTATAATGTATTATCTTACATTATAATATAGAATTGAATGCAATACTACATTAAATCCTGCGTTATATAATATATACAAGATAATACATTAGGAAGTGTAATCCAAACAGGCCCTAAATTATTTTGTAAGCTCCGTATTTTGTTGCTCTAATTAACTTTGATTACTTTATCAATTAGTGTGTCAACTTCAACTATTTCTTTATCCTTAAACAGCAAACACACCAAATTAAGGTTGTGAGTTAATTTCAATTCTCATTGTCAAAAGTAAGGGTATGCCTACGAAGGATTCTCTAGTGTAGTGGTGATCATATATAGTAACTATAGTAGTACCACTCCAAATGTTTTTTCTTATAATAAACTAGGGATGATTCCCGTGCTATGCACGGGTTTATTTTGTGCAAATAGAACAAATTTTTATCCCTTTTAATATCTATATATTATCTAAGGCTTTATAAGTTCGAAAAAAATCAACCATAAAAGCATCTATATTTCTCTTTTTTATTGTGTCTATTATGTTATTGATTGTCTTCTTACATTTATAATATTTTATTTTTTTAATGATCAATTATTTATGGGGAATATAAGTTTAACACTAATTTTATGTTTTTATATTTGTTAAATATTTTACGCGATTAGAATTCATAACACATTGTATCTTCGAATATTACAAAATCTTTAGTTATTATATATCTACCATAAAAATATATTCTTAAGCGCAATCCAATTATAATAGAATTTTAACACAAAATATTTATTTTTTAGTTGTTACTACTTTCTTCTGAATATTTGTCTTCTTCCATCATCCTAAAAATATCATTTTGATTTCACCTTTGATTAGATAAAAAATATACCAAAAATATAACAATCTTACCATACATAAGAAATGTTTACATCAAATGAACATAATAGCTTTCATGATTTAAAAAAAAGTAATGATGTTTTACCTTAATAATTTAGTTTGATGATCCTTCGATCCTTCTTTCTCATGAACGTACATATTCTCTCATTGTCTATGAAATTACACCAAGAAAACATGAGAAATTAAAATTAAATACATATTGCCTATGAAATTAAGCATGAGAGCCATTTGGAGCGAGAAAATAATTTCTAAATATAGTGGTAAAAGAAATTAAATAAGTTCCTTTTCGTTTAATTTAAAAAACATAAGAAATGGACTGAAAACTTTAAAAAAAAACAATCAATTACCTCATTTCTTTTTTTCTTGTATTTTGTAATTCCTTTCATTTGCATCTATTGGTTTACTCCCACTTTTGCATCCAAAAAATCCTTCAAATTAGCAAAACTTCATCCACTAACACATAAATAAGGATGACATAATTTTCTTATTGAAAACTTTAATGTAATAAATTTGATCTTATCTAATTTTTTTAGGGGTATGGAATGTGAGGGGATAGAAAAAATTAATGTGATAAATTTGATCTTATCTAGTTTTTAGGGGGTATGGAATGTGAGGGGATAGACAAAATTAATGTAATAAATTTGATCTTATCTCGTTTTTATTAATTTGTTTTTTAAACTATTAATGTACATTTTAACAAAAACCAATTATTGACCTTTTTTTCTTTTTTTTTTGACTCTCATTATTTCATTTGATGGTTTGGTCATTAACTGACCAAATTTTTCTATTTTATAATATATATAGATATATAGATAGATTGTTGCAAAGCATGACTTATATTTCAAATTCTCAACTTCTTTTGACAATGAATGTCAAAAAGCATAACCTTACTATATATATAGAAGATATATAGATAGATAAAAGGTAAATAGATAAATTAGTAAGGTAATACGAAAGGTCACATAATCTAATGCATATCTAATATGAAAGTAAGTTATAATTATTTATTATTTTCATACTAATTAATTTGGTAGATTTTTAATATATTAACATTAAATTAAAAACCAAATTTTATAAGATTGAATTTTTAATCTTTGTTACAATAGTTTACTCATTAGAGATTCGCACTATTTTATTTTATCCATTCATCAAATGATTCTTTATAAAAGTCAATAGATTGTTGTAGTACTTTAAATTTGAAAGGTCAAAATTACATCGTTAATCACTCATTTTTTGGAAAAAAAAATTGTTCAACTCTTCACAAAGTTCTTCCTCCAAAACTGATTTTTCTAGTATTATCTTTATTCTTCTACATTTGACATAGATTGTGCATTCAAATATTTTATTATTTGAATCTTGTAATTAATATTATTTATAATAATATTTTCGGTCAAGACCATTCCTCCTTTCACTTCTAACTCATAAAAAAATATTAAAGAAAATGTCTTAAAAATGATTTATAGAACTTGACAATAGAAATTTGTATTTAGTATACATTTAGAAATAAATTTGTAGGCCCAATCATGAACTAAAAATGAATAAACATAAATATATTACATCAAACCAAGAAAAAACATGTACATTATCAAAGAATTTTGTACTTATATACTCCGTATAATTCAGTTGGACATACTCCTAAACACTGGAGTTGTCCAAATCAATATTCACCTTTGAAAGTAAATGTCACTTGTTTCCATGCATTTTTGTTTGTATGTCAACCTATTTGCTTCTTCCTCACTATCAACTCGGCTTCTTGAAAACTATTCCAAGACTCTCCTCGAATACGCCATTCTTTCAGCTTTTTGTGTGATATGAGATATTGCATGTGTATATTTGAGTGAAAATATTGAGAGGATAAATTGACTTTTTATATTAGAAAAGTTGGGGGTTAAGGAATATGAAAAGTTGTCATCATATGAATAATTTTTTCCTTACAAGTTTACTCTCCAGAATAATTACATGTGTATATTTGATTGTAAATATTGAGAAGACGAAATGACTTTTTATATATATTAGAAGGTTAAGAAATATGAAAAGTTGTCAATGAGAGAAAAATATACTATTCACCTTAATTATGAATTGATCATAATTGCATTTATACATTTGAGTGTAAATATTGTGAGGATAAGGTGACTTTTCATATTAGAAAAATGGATGATTAAGGAATATGAAAAGTTGTCAATAAATAAGTTTTTCTTTCCTTATTTTTTAATCTTCCCCTTAATTATGGATTAGTCATAAATGAGCTAAAATTTTCTATATAGTTAAATAGATTTACAAATTTAAAAATAATATTTAAGCCATTTAAATGGGTCATTAATTGTCCAAATTTTTCTATTTTATAATATATATAGATAGATAATAGAATTTCATTATTGCTGTTGTAGAGGGGTTATTAGATGCATTATTTTTATGGATGTGGTCCCTATATGCATCATATATGATTAATTGGAATTTTTTGATATTTCTATATCCACCTTAAGTATATATATTGCATATGCATAGGAACTAAAGAAGGGTACATAAACTTTTATAGTAGACTTTTTTTTGATAACCTTATAGTTCTTTTGAAAACCAAAGTATTGCGTAGTAGTATATTTCGATAATTTGGTAGAATTTTTTTATGATTAATTATAAATTCTAGATTTCCTAAATCCTACATACCCTAAACCCTAAACCCTAAACCCTAAAATTTAAATCCGAATAGCCCTAAACCCTAACAATCCTAAAGTTTTAATTTAAACCTTACTATACAAATCCTAGAAACCTAAATCAGAGACTATAAGCCCTAGATAATTTACATCCTAAACCCTTAACCTTACAAACCCTAAATCCTAAACATTCAAACAAAAAAAAGTTAAATTATAAAAATCTAAAGAACCCTAAACCTTAAATCATAAAAACCCTAAACCCTTATAACTATAAACCCTAATCCCTAATTATCAGGAATGGTTCATTCCAGCAACATACAAAACAATATGTTTCAAGAACAACTCATTTCGATTCTTGATCCCATTCCAATTCTTAATTTCAATCCGATTCCGACATCATACCAAACGACTTGTTATTGTACACACTCGAAATCCTTAGTGTGTATTATTACACATAGCACGTATTTTTAAATTATAACATGTATATGTATCCAATCCTATCTAGGATTTTCTTTCCGGATAATTGGATCAGATACGAATCGAGGTATTTGGGCAAATGGATATATTATATATCAGGTACGATATATAATTAACATATATGTTTTTAGAAAGAGCACAAAAAATTTAAGTCCAATGCAAATTCCGCGTGATACATAAGGTTTTTCAAATTTTCGCAGGGTAACATTGATGTTTTAAAAATTCTATGTGGTAACCTTTAGTATTATACTCCTAAAATGTAAAAAGCAATAGAAAATTAGTCTTATTCGTCACAATTACCATTTTACTCTTATATCTTTTAATCTTAGTCATCCATTTCTCAAATTCAAATATCCTCATTTGTTTTTAGTTTTCATGATAAACTTCATTTTTGTGGAAGAAAAAATTACCACATCGAAAATCTAAAGAGAAATTAGCCTAAATATATATCCTTGGGTCTCCTATATATCGCCAATTAATTTTAGGATGGAACCCCATGAGCTTGTGTGTTAAGTATATCCGCACATGTGTGCGCTCCACCCAACACGTCCCTTGATATTTCCTCAATTTTCATGCAAATCAACCACTATAAATATGATATTCACTAACATAATTCTTATTATAAAATATTGCTCTCACTTTCAATAGTTTTTCAAATTGTCCGGTTAATGATTCTAAGGATTTAACAAGTCATCAAATCAATTTTATTTAATATTAGTAAAAAAATGTCGTGCATATTAAATACGGAGTATATGCACAAACTATTAAACTTAGATCGAATGTCTGAACCAATGATACTTAAAATATGTGCACGGATATGAAAATATGAATTTGGAGAAAACAAAGAACTTGGTACGTAGTTGAGATATTTGTTACACCATTTCCAGAACAAGGAACTTGTCACCATTGTTGGGTACATTTTTTTTCGTGGATTTGAACCATTTTTGGGTTTAATGGAAAAGGAAAATGATCATCGTATTAATTCGCATAGGATTCTCACCCATTTACAACATCGCCGGGCCACGGCTTTATACGGTTTTGGAACGTACTGATCGACCTAAAGAACGGTGGTTGTCTATTTTAAGTGGTGATCTATTTTTTCTTGACGCCTTGTACTATCTCTAATAATACTGCAATGCATATTAATAGTACATACATAGCCTTCCTTTTTTTTCATTAATATTCAAGTAAAATATTGTATTCACTTTGGTATTAAGTAAGGTGGGTGATTGGAATTTGATCACTTGATCAGATCAGTATTGTATTTTGTTTTCTAAAATTTATAATATCTCACTTTTAGCCTCTATATAATATTCTTATATATAAGTGCTTTATTATTAACGAACACTCTTTTAAAAAATAATCAAAAACATTCTAAATACAAAATTTATAATATATTTTTAAATTGAATTATTAGGTTAGAAAAATCGTAAAAATATTAGTAGGATAATTAAATCAGCCAAATTGAAAAATATTAGTAGTACGTCGTAATAGAGAAAAAGATTACTAGTACGGAGTAGTACGTAAGAATAGAGAAAAATATCAATAGGATATTAATATAATATACCCGAGGCTGTGACGAGAAGTCGAGAACCACGAGCAGACCAGAGATATTTATTTTTTTAATCGCTATATGTGCATTTATATCGTGATTTTTCTGTGAGGTGAGGATTTATTTATTTTAATTTATAATAATACTGAAAGGACCACGGCCTTCCACGCCTTTACTTTTGTACGACGGATCAATCGTATCGTATAAAACTGTACATCTGTAATGCTTGTGTACAATTTATATTTTTTAAAATGTTAATTGTTCCAATTTTCATAAATTTATGTAAGATATTGTATTTTTAGGCGAGAAGTTAACAATTTTTTTTATTGAAGCTCCTAAACAACCTCAACTCGGGGCCAATTGTCAATTCAAATCACGTTTTATAAGAGGTGCTCTTTATTGAATCACGTAAATTAAGATTCTTAATTAATTGTATAAATTGACCTAGTAATCAATTAATCTAAATAGTTGTTCAAGCTCCTAATTAATATCTTTTTTATTCGGCCATATGTAGGGAATGATTCGTTTAATAATTAATCCACATACTGTATATATTTTGTTGTTTGAACTTTAGTTACTTTTTCACTAGTGTTGTCAACTTCAACTATGTTTTTTTCCCCCCCTTAAAATTCAGCAAACACACCAAATTAATTAAGATTGTGAGTTAAATTTCGATTCTCATCGTCAAAGTAAGGGTCATTCATTAGTCATTACATAAGAAGGATTCTCTAGAACAGTAGTGGTCCTATATAGATCGAAGGATTCATGTATGTTCATTATATAAATATATATGCGAGTACAAGAGTTTTTACATTCGCATTTTGAAAACTGAGGTAATAGGTATCAGTATAGTACGCACGAATGCTTACATTACAATATAGGAGTATTATTAATGTCGTCGGTACTGGTAGGGCAGGATATGAATGAAATTTAATGGACAAAACTCTGAAGTCACGTGAGTATCTTAAATTTAATGGACACAACTCAATGGCTTGCAGAGTTGCAGTATCTTAAATTTGCAATTTTGCTTTTTTTTACGGGACAAGAGATATAAATTCATAATGAATTTGAAGGTCCACCTGAATTTTCTAATGAAAGATTGAAATATTAATTTGTACAAAAAGTTGTAAGAATTTCTTTCTAACACAATATCATAGGAGGCTGGCCAACAACTTATTCAAACCTATCATTCGAACGAGAAACCCGTCATTATTAATTTCGCTCTTATTTATACATTTTTCTGTTAAGACCATCAATTTTGTCTTTATTTATACATTTAACCTCTATTTGAAATAATTAATTTCACTTTAATCTATGCATCCCTCAATTTGAGATGATCGATTTGGCTCTTATTTATGCATTTTTCTGTTCAAGACCATCAATTTTATCTTTATTTATTTATTTATCCTCTGTTTGAGACAATTAATTTCACTTTGATCTATGCATCCTTCAATTCGAGACGATCAATTTCGCTCTAATTTATAAATCTCTATATCCCAGACCATCAATTGCGCTCTATTATATACATCCCTCTATTTGAGGCCATCAATTTCGCTCTCATCTATGCATCTCTCTATTCGAGACCATCAATTTTGTTGCTATCTATGCATCTCTCTGTTTGAGTCCATCAATTTCGCGCTGATATATGCAATTCTCTGTTCGAGATCATCAATTTCGCTCTTATCTATGCACCCCTTTGTTCGAAGACCATCAATTTCGCTCTTATGTATGCATCTCTCTATTCGAGGCCATCAATTTCACTCTCATCTATGCATCCCTTTGTTCGAGACCATCAATTTCGTTCTAATTTATGCATCCCTCAGTTTGAGACCAATACCATCAATTTCGCTTTTTTATATGCATCCCTCGATCTGTTCGAGACCATCAATAATTTACCTTTATATCCATTCCTTTATATAAGGAAAAAATTGCCGAACAGCGTACTTCTTTCAACATTCCAATAATTCTCCTACATTTTCCATTTGTCGTACTACTCATTTCACATTTCAGTCACACATGGATCCCATTCAAAATGTCATAAGGTCATTTTTAATTTTGCATCAAACTCATCTTTTGATGAGTTTGAAGACGCCATTAATGAAAGATTGGATAGAGTGGTAGCTTTACCAACACAACAACGCGAAGAACTCTCTCGAGGTGAAAATTCTCAACTAAGGAGAAGGCGAAGATATATTGAGCGAGATCGTGAAAGTACCCACACAACAACGCGAAGAACTCTTCACATATTATTTCTCTAAAGACCCACCACCGATGTACACCAACGAGCAATTTCGTAGGCGATTTATAAGAATGCGAAGACCTCTATTCTCACGCATTGTCAACCAACTCTCTTCCACATTTGATTTTTACGTCAATGGAGAATTGCTAACGGTATGCAAGACCTATCTCCCCTACAAAAATGCAGTGCATGTTGACTTACGACGTGCGCGGACAATGATGGATGAGTACCTTCGGAGGGGTGAAAGTACTGCGATCTTGCCTACAACACTTTTTGGAGAGCATCATTTCTTTGTATGGCGCTACATACCTTCGTAGACCAACCACAAAAGATATGTAACAACTCCTTCAATATGCGGAGGGGTGTGGGTTCCTGAAATGGTTGGTAGCATTGACCATATGCATTGGGAATGGAAAAACTGTCCAACTGCATGGAAAGGGCAATTTGCACGAGGTCATGGTAAGGCAACAATTATATTAGAAGTGGTTGCATCATACAATCTATGGATCTGTCATGCATTCTTTGGAACACCAAGTTCGTGTAATGACATTAATGTTCTTGATCATTCCCCTATCTTTGATGATGTTTTGGAAGAGAGATCACCTTCGATGAATTTTTTACCGTGAATAGTCATGAATACAACATGGCTTATTGTCTCCAGACGGTATTTACCTTTCGTGGGCTACCTTTATGCCTGCGATTAAACTTCCACAGGGTCTAAGGCAAAGTATTTTTCTCATTATCAAGAGGCATACCGGAAAGATATGGAATGAGCTTTTAGTGTGTTGTAGGCTCGATTTGCTATAGTGATGAACCTAGTGCTTTCTTGGGATCCTCGTCACATAGGCAAAATAATGAAGGCATGCATAATTTTGCACAATATGATAATGGAGGATGAACGAGATATGTACAATGTTATTGGGATGTATCTTTTATTCTTGGAATGTTAATTCGGATTAAGTAAGAAATATAAACCCCTAAGGGTTATTACAAGCAATAAAATTCCAAAGCATGGCATACATGGGCAAGCACGTAGGCTTCCTATACTAGCTATGCCGAAAGACATGCAAAATGAGATAGGCGCGTAGGCCCCTAAGCTAAGCAACAAGCATACAAAACATACAAAACATACAAATCATGAAACTATAACATCGAAAGCATTACACATGCTCGTATTTGATCAAGCTAGGGCGGCATCTTGGTGACCCTTGTCGATTGCCGTGTGATCTTCCCGGGTGGGTCCTCGCGCCATTTAGGTCGTGCCTTGAGGCCAAGGACCGTGCACTACCTTGGCGTCCTTCGTTTTTTTCCTTTGACCGACACCCATCCTTGCTCATCTTGAGGTTCCTCCTCGGTGGTGCCATCCTCATCCTCGTTTGCATTCTTGGCCACACTTCCATCTTCTTCGGCCTTGCTTATATCCTCTTTGCTCGAGGACTCTAGTGTGTTTGTCACACTCCCACTTTCTTGTGTCATTGATGTACTACTCCCCGAATGCACTTGAACCTCTTCCACGGTTGTGTTGGCGTTCTGATCCTTAGGCACGTCCTTGTTAGGTGCCAAGGTCACTTGCGGTGGCACGGGTGCTTCCACATTGGCGACCTTGGGCACGCCCTTTTCCTTCTCGATGATTGCGGCCGAGGCAATTAAGAATCCACTTTTGGTTCACCATTGTCGATGGCCTTACTCGGCAATAACTCTACAATTTTCGTCTAAACAAAAGTTCTACAATATTATTCTCATTTGTTACCCATGTCCGGTTGATCTAAGTGATAAGTAATTTTAAAATTATTGAGGCCATACATATCAGTTGCTTCTATAATCTTTTTTTTATAACATCATTACACAATCTTATAATTTCATTCTACAATCCATCATAAGTAGAGATGTAAATTAGGTTGGTTTGGTTGGCTTTGAGTTCGGTCATTTCAGATTTAGGCCGAGTACGGGTCAATTAGGTTACTAGTTAAATCGGGTTGGATTATGGCAACTTTAGCTTATCAAGTTCGGGTTGACCAACTGATCAATATTGTCATTCTTTAAATTTTATTTTCACTATTATTTTTATAATTATTAAATAATAATATAAATATGTAAAAATAAATAAAATTATTTGTAAAATAACATTATATTAATATTTTAATAAAAATTTATATTTATAGGCCAATTAGGTTGGGTCCGGTCGGTCAGGTTTGAGTCATATATTCTCCGGTCATAATCAAGTTCGAGTCAAAATTGGATTTCAGGTTGGCTTTAAAAGCAAGTCAGTTTTTTGGTTCTATCAAATTTTGACAGCTTAAGTATAGGGTAATTCTATGACTAGCACAAATCCCATACCATATATGAGTGATATATAATATAACTTTATATTTTTGAAATTTTTTAATTGAGATTTATTTCAGTTTAAGAAAAAATATTTACCTTTTGTATATAACATAAATACTTCTCATATATTAGGGTTTTAGGTTGAACATGTTATTATTAATACTTATTACAATTTCATTGCTGAGAAAACCTTTCCCCATGGTTGAGGAAACCTTCTATGACCTTTTTGGCTGCGAAAACCCATTCATATGGTTGAGAAAGCTGATTGAAAGTCGATGAACCATTCTCTAAGAATTGAGGTACTATGACATATTGTTTTTTTTTTAACTTAACTTCTATCAATCTCTGAGATGTGAAGCTCTTTGGGTTCGATTTGATCTTGTTTATGCTTTAATGGTTGAGTCAAGCGAAAGCCTTTTGATCTTGTTTATGCTTTAATGGTTGATTCAAACGAAAGCCCTCTATCAATTGTCTAATACGCCCATGTGTATGTGGATCTGGAAGTTGAACTACTTACCATGGAAGTTTTTTGAATATGATATGAATGGGTTTCAATCGTTTGATTATGGATCTTGTGTTCTCCTTGGTGATTGTCCCGTTCTTGTACCGACGGCTCGATACCCTCAGTGACCTAGCTCGTTCAAATTGCCCCTCTCTCCTTTGCCGTATCGCCCATCCTAACCCATCATCTTCATCGACCAAGTTCATATCAGATTGCTCGTCCTCTGCCGTTGGCTGCTCGATCCTCCGCACTCGCCTTGCTCGCCTAACCTTCCGCCGTCGGTTGGTGCGACTTGTTTGCTCGGCCTCTTTCATCGTCATGTTCTGCCTTACAAGCAGACATGTAGTGAATCCTCATGGTATTTTGGCTTATAAACTAAGTGCCATTGTCACTTGTCACACACAATTTCTGACAACACCCCACACCTAGATAGAATATTCCTCTTAACGGAAGAGATCACTTGTTTGTCTTTTACTAAGATTGTAATCATTGAGCATGTGTCGGAGTGGCATGGTCGCCTTTTCTTTAGCGGTCCTAGTGCTAGCGATGTTCAACTAAACCGTTTCTAGACAAGGTCGAAGGTATGATTGATTCTAGCATTCCTCTTACTGGTCATAAGTTCTATACGATCCTCGACGGTCATGGGCTTCGCCAATTCTTGATCCTCCTCAAGGTGAATCTAGGTAAGTGCCTTGGTTTGGACGTCCTCGAAGATGACGTAAGGATGCTTGGTTAGTTCTCTATACATGTCGCTCCCTTGAATCGCTTCACACTGGAAAGCTTCTCTGGTGGTGGGTACATCGTAGTGTAGAATAGAGATTTTTCCTCTATTCAATCGGTCTAAGTAGTCTTGTGTGGTCTCGTCTGGCTTTTGGGTGATCCGGTAATGATCGTTGGACTACTTATTGAACTTGCGACTATTGATTAACTTATTCGAAAGGAATCTATCAAATCAACGAAGGAGCAGATGCTCCCCTAGGTAGATTTACAAACCACACAAGGGCAGGGCTTGTCAACACTGCCCCAAACCCTTTGCACATCAAGGCCTCTCGGGGTGGTGGAGGATAGCATTAGTCATCGTCTGTTGTTTAAATAAAATGATATGCTCTTCGGGGTCACTAGTTCCATCATAGGCAGGCATGTGTGGAATCGAGAACATCTTCAGGATTTTCACTCGTGCAATGGAGGTGATAAAAGATTATTCATCATAATCCTCGATGACTTCCTACTTGATTGGTTGAGGGACCCTCGAAATCTAATCAATTTGTTCAGCGGCGACTTTGATGTGTTCTCGAATGTTCTTGTGCACGATCTAGTCAATGTCCACCGATCTAAAAATCCCATGGGTGGAGTGGAGGAAGGGATTCGAAGGGCTGGATGGTGAAGGGAGATGTGATCTTCCTTCCGACACCCTAGCCTTACGATTATAATGTCATGGGGGTTCTAGAGATGGTGGAGATGGCAGTAGCATACTCGGTGGTAGTTTGGGTGTGTCGAGTTGCCCATGGTATTGAAGTCTCTACGCCTCCATCCATTTTGAGTCTGGTGGCCAGACCATCGGTGTCTCTTGTCATCATAGCGTGATGCTTGACGAAAGATGTCGATCACAATTGTGTTCGGAGGTTGTTGATCTCGCTAGTGAGGCAATCGACATACTTCCGGTAAGTCTTGTTGCTCGCCCTTTGCTTGGAGAGTTCTATCTCTAGGATTTGGAGCCTCTACACGAATGCCACCAACTATGCTTGATGGCTAGTCGTGGAAGATCTTCTTGGTGAGAGGGGCTTCCAGGTTGTCGACTGGCCTCCAAGTTTTAACTTTGATTTTCATAAATAGACATGGCAAAGGTTATGAACTAAAGACTGCGACCTTCTTGACTATGGCCCCACGGTGGGCGCCAAATTGTTTTGGTTGAAAAGTAGTCAATCTACTCAAACGTCCTTGTTGAAAGGGCCACAATAAAAAATCAAAATTTAGAAGCCTTGTGTATGATTGGATCTATAAAACTACAAGCATTTAAGAGAATATGACAAAAGAAAGAATTCTCTTATTGTTCCATTTTTTATTGTGAGTATATGTGTTATAAGATATGAGAATTAGGTTATAAAAGGTCCTCTCCTAATTATTTCATAGGATCACATCTATGGTGGTTATAATATTTCATCAAAATAATTAAAATAATAAAAATATTTTAGCCATTATCTTCCACTTTCCTTCTTTGTTCTACTTGTAGGAGAAGCTTCTTAACAAATCCTCTTGATCGAGTTTCTTCCGCGAGCTTCTCTTTTGACGGACCGGATTTCCATCGTCAGGGCATAATGGGCTAAGAAGATTGTAGGCCCAACACTGTCTACTAACATAATTAATTCTTATCATAAAACATTGCTCTGGCTTTCAATAGTTTTTCAAGTTGTCTGGTTAATGATTATGTGGATTTAACAAGTCATCAAATTAATTTATTACGATAAAAAAAGAAGAAAAATGATTGTTTTATTTTCTAATACTCCGATTCCTCGTATCAAGGTTTTAAAATGTCGCACATATTGAAAACATAAGTTGTTAAACTATGTAGATCGAATGTCTGAACTAGTGACTTATGTGACGTATAAAATAAATATTTTTTTGATGATGAAAGGATTTTAGGTACTAAGTTCAACAAGGCAGTACTTTCCTAGAGCATCCTTGCGGATGAGGTTCATAAGGACCAGGTCAAAAGTAGCCGAAAAGGAAGAGATGTGACGAAACTATAAGACGATGTAGACAGTGACAGAATTGGCCTCTCGGAAGATGTGAGAGATACTCCAACTCTGGAAGTAGGAAAGCAAACGCTGGATATTATGAAAATATGAATTTGGAGGAAACAATCAACTTAGTAGTTGAGATATTTGTTACACCATTTCCAAAAAAAGGAACTTGTCACCATTTTAGGGTACATCAAGGTTTTTGATGACACTTCTTTTTGTCATAAAAAAGGTATCCTCAAGGCTTTTAATGACACTTTTTTTGTCATCAAGGCTTTTGATGATTGGGCCAATAATACCTCCGAAGAAGAGAACATCAACAACGACGACTGGGCCAATAATACCTCTGGTGAAAGCCATGGTAGTCGTAAGCAAACTCCATCTTCTGTAAATCATCTTCGTCATGTACATCTCCGATGAAGTTGACTATTACATGTCTCCATGGGAGGAAGAGAGAGAGAGAGAGAGAGAGAGAGAGAGAGAGAGAGAGAGAGAGAGAGAGAGAGATCGGGGTAAAGAATAGTCAGGAGAAAATATAATTTCTATTTTTCTAATAAATCTCAAAAATTTTACACACGCCTAAATAGGTAGTGTATTTTTGCCTTTTTGTGCAAATTCCCCTTTTTTTTGGATCTAAACCATTTTTTGAGGTACCTTTTTTTTATCCGTACCTTTTTGGGTTTAATGGAAGAGTAAAATGATCACGGTGTTAATTAGCATAGGATTCTCACCAATTTAAAACATGGCCACATCTATATACTGTTTTGGAACGTATTGATCGACCTAAACTATTATTGTATTTCTGTTTAAGGTGGCTATTTTGTCTTAATGCCTTGTACAATATTTACTTTAGTATTAAGTAAGGTGGGTGGTTGGAATTTGATACGCATTATATATTACTAGGGGTGGGACCCGTGCTACGCACGGGCACACATTTTTTGTAATATTTATAATAAATATAGTTGAATATAATTTCATTTTCAGATAATTAGCATTCTATTTATATACTTTTTTTTAGTTGAAGCATTCTATTTATAATGTTTGCCTTATTTTATTCAATTATTTTGTATAAATTAAATACTTTAACTATATGTTATATGAGTTTGGTTCAAATAAAACAAACTCTTATCCTAAAACGAACTCTTATCCTAAAACGAATGCACTTTTTGTAGTTAGTAGTGCACTTTTCATACTTCAGAGTACACTAAAGTGCATTACTAACTATGAAAAGTGCATTCGTTTTAGGATAAGAGTTCGTTTTAGGATAAGAGTTTGTTTCATTTGAACCAAACTCTATGTTATATATGAGATTTATAATAGAGAATAGTTTTGGAAGATAAAAAGAAATCGTAATTAATAATTTCCTAGTTTACAATGATAAATGTTCTTATTCAAACAATTGTTGACCATTTCTTATGGTAATAATGTTTTGTATTTTAATTTCAATTCAACCAGTGAACTAAAGTAATATTCTCAAAATTCATTGGTCATTGAATCATTAACATGTGCATATTCTTCTTACATCCTCAATTTAGTTTATTGTATCATTTTTTATTTTGTAGATTTGAAAAGTTGAAGAGACAACTTAATTGTAATAACCTCTTGTAATTAAACATTTAATTTTTTGTGCATTAATTATTGTAAACATTCAAAACTACTTGGAAGATCATAGAAAAGTTGAATGATCAAAATTAAATTGGTCATAAATTATAAATAATGCAAAATTTTCCATGCAATATTCACATTTGAAAAGAAATGTTACTTTTTTCCATGCATGTTTGGGCCTGTTTGGATTACACGGAATAAAGCATTATCTTGCAAAACATGTATTATAATGCAAGATAATGCATTATCCTATGTAATCCAAACATGCCCGTATGTGCATCAACCTATTCATTTCCTACTTAGTCCTCATTACCAACTCTCAACTTTTTGTAAACTCTTCCAAAGCTCTTTTCCAATCTATCATTCTTTCACGTGTGAACATATATGGATATAGGAGATATTGCATTTGCATATTTGAGTGTAAATATTGAGAGACTGAAGTAATTTATTATATTAGAAAAGTTGAGGGTTACAGAATATGAAAAGTCGTCTATTATTTTACTCTTCATCTTAATTGTTAATTGATCATAATTGCATGTGTATATTTAGGTGTAATATTGAGAAGATGAGGTGATTTTTTCACATTAAAAAATTTGGAGGTTGAGGAATGTGAAAAGTTGTCACTAAATAAGTAATTTTTTTCTTATTTTTTTACTCTTCTTCTTAATTATGAATTGGTCATAAATGATCCAAAATTTCTTCTTTATAGTATAGATATATATATAGAAGATTTCTACAAACAATATGTTCATTCAATTGCTTTTATAGAATAAGAAAGAATGTAACCAAAAATACTATTTAATTATCATAATTAGTATAGAACACATGAATACACGTATGGTGATATGAAGGGGAGTGATTTTTATATTTGCAAGGGACATGCAAGATATAAAAATATGGTAATACATAAATTAGCCTTCGATCTATATGAATTGTTCACACCTTAGATCTTTGACCCTGACCAAAAAAAAATACATGCAACCTTTTTTATTCATTGTTCTTCCATAAGCATTAAATTAAATATGAAATTTAAGCAATTAACTTAAAATTACATTACATGAAAACTTAAAGGATGAAACAAATTATACAAATGTTTAAACTTTGTACAAACAAATTATTTTCATTGATAATTGCATATCAACTACTTAATATATCTGCAATTTTTTTGGTCGAAACTTAATATATCTACAATTAGTTTTACTCACAATTATCTTTAAGTGTATTAGTGATTTTTTTGGATACCGAATAATTAAATGACTTTTTTTCTACAATTCATTTTCATTTATTTATTCTCTTAAGTTTATTTTCACGATCTCTTTCCATCTAGTTAACAAAAATTGGATCAATACTTGGTTTCGAAGATAAAAAAAGAAGATGATAAAGGGTGGTCTCTATGATAACAAAGAAGATAAACAAAAATACTCTCAAATACTCATTGGTTGTAGTTATTTTTATTGTTTTATAAAGGTATTTTATAATTTGAAGTGTCATTTTTCATTGTATAATATTTATATTTCTATTTCTCTATATAAAGACTATTATAAATGGAAAAACTTTTAAACAAATTCTATCACAAAAAAGTTATTTGAGAATTAGCAAAAATAAGAGTATACTATTTTTAAATATACATTTGTCGTATTAAAATGAGTGATACTATAAAACTTGATATTTGACGCAAATTATATTTTATCGTAAAATTTTTACATGACTCTGCATTAGCAATAAAATGAGAATTTGAAGGGTTATATATTCTATATGAAGAAAAATAACAAATTGCTTAGATAAAATACTTGCACATGAAAGATTTAAAGAAACTATAGGCTTACATTTTTTCCTGGGTAAATTAAACATGAATCCTTCCTTTCCATTGCAATCGAGGGAGTAAAATCTTCACCAAACCTAAAAACAAAATACATCATTAATAATCTACAATATATTAGATGAGAACCAACCAACAATTCCATCATCCAAAAAAACATAACGATAAAGAGAAGGGTTTGCGAGTATCCTACAATTGGACAACTTTGGTTGTTTTAGTTATTTTGAATATATATATAGGAGTAGATAATTCCATAATGTACATCATCACCGTGAATGTTCACCCTAATGGATATGGATTGTAATTAATTGAAGAGACTTTACACATTTTTCAAATTAAGGACATTTGAATAAATAAAATTTATTTATAAAATTTATTTTCTCCAAAAATAAAATGGAATTTATTTGTGAGGA
Organism: Fallopia convolvulus; assembly: GCA_964016875.1. Taxonomy (NCBI): domain Eukaryota; kingdom Viridiplantae; phylum Streptophyta; class Magnoliopsida; order Caryophyllales; family Polygonaceae; genus Fallopia; species Fallopia convolvulus. Next base: position 51,384,342 of record OZ024731.1, on the reverse strand, counting down.
GGTTGAGAAGTTGAAACAATTGCCCTTTCAATTCTTATAATTAGTAATATTAAATTTTTTTAATGATTTAATTTTGAAAGAATCCTTACAAATGCCCATTTAATTCTTGTAATATTTTTTGACTAAAAACTCTCATATATAACATGTATTGAAACCATACAATTTATTTACATTTTTTATTTACTTAATTCTACCTATGAACTTAATTGTGAGAATAGTCATAAATGATTATTTTTTATTTATCTTTTTAGTTTTATTGGATACTTATTCTAGATCGGTTAAGGTAGACGAAAGGTTAATTGTAAGAGAAATTTTGCTCATTAATTTTACAATTGATATACTCTTTACCATTATTATATTTTGGATGATGACTTTTGATTTTCCATTTCCTCATTAATTGTACAATTGATATGCTCTTTAGTATTGGGTGGTGAGTTTTGATTTTTCTTTGAATTAAAAAATTATTAAAATTTGGAGCATTAATAGGTATTTTATTTCATCAAACATTATGTAACAATGAGATTTATCTTTTTTTTTCCTTTTCTTAATAATGGAGCTCATCATTAATGGTCAAATTTTTCCATTTTATAAGATATATAGATTTTAAATTTAAAATCCACATTTTGTCTCTCTATTTATAACACTCTATAAAAGTTATTATTGTTTTTTTTATTTATAAGAGGAGGAGCACATGCAGCATGCACACGAAAATGATTTCATATTTTTATTCTCAAACTCGATCAATTTTTGAATCATTTTTACAATAATACATTGCACGTCATTAGTGGGGTTTAAATGAGATTATTGGTATAAGGTTTTAAGAAAAATGACATACATTGTCTCCTAATTAATTGAGATATACATCCTAATAGAAAAATATGATTTCCTTGCGACTACTTACATCATCTTCGAGAATCAACAAGCATGACCCACAATAGACCTTTCATCACCTGGACCGAATTCCGCATGCAAAAGAGCCCATTAAGATACTTTTGACATATTAATGATTAATGATTAACTTTAGTACTCCCTCCACTCTATTCTACTTGACACTTTAGAATAATTCACACATATTAAGAAATTCATTGAAAATATAAGAAATATTATTGAAAACACAAATTTTTCTATATGTAATCAAAAATTAACTACTAACTCATCCATAGAGCCAATAGAATGAAAGAAAAAAGTCCTTATAAACACTTTCCAATACATTAATTAAATAAATATTTCAAAATGACAAGTTTTAATGAACATGATTTTAGCTCTAAAGTGTCAAATAGAATAGAACAGAAGAAGTATTATGTAACTGCATATTGTGTACTGATTAAAAAAGCCAATTACTTCCTCCGTTCTATTCTACTTGTCCTTTTAGATTTTTCACATATATTAAGAAACTTATTGAAAATATAAAAAATATCATTGAAAATCCAAAATTTTCTAAATGCAATCACTAATTAATTACTAATTACCCTTTATAGCCAATAGATAGAGAAAAAAAGTCAATATGAACAGTTTCCAACATATTAATTAAATAAAAAATTCTAAATAAACAAGTTTTGTTGAACAAAATTTTGAGGTTAGAAAGACAAGTAGAATAGAACGGAGAGAGTAATTTTGAAAATTTCAAAAGAAAGGCTAATGCTTTCAAGAAAATGCTAAGGAAAGTGAGTTGTCAAATAACAACAATCATTATTACAAGTTCCAACTAAGACCAAAAAGCTTTGTTGATTTTTAGTTTAATAATCATGCAATAAACATATCTTTCTTTACAAGTATTCCTGAACACATCCCATAGTTATCTTTGCCTTGGAGTTTGTATATGACCATTAAAACAATGAACTTTAGAAATGAGAGAGCAATATAATATTATTGCTTGTTCCAATAAGTTGGAGTTATTGTTGAGGATAAGTATAATGAGAGACATTTGCCAATTTCTTACCCAACCGAGTCAAATAGGGATGAGATGATCAGTTTGTTGCTCATGAAAATGATGTATCAATTAATAAGAACTGCATAATATTGATGACTCTTCAAACTTCTGCATTGCAAAAAAAAAAAACAATTAGAATGACCAGGGGCTTAGCCAGGATTCTGAGTCAGTGGGGGCTAAATATATAAACTTAGCGCCTTATCCAAATAAAATCGCAGGAAAATCATGATTTCTAGGTTGACAGGGCCCGTTTTACAAATAAACTTGTTTAACCCTTTCTTTATCCTTCAAATCATAGTCAAATATATTTCTCTTTAACCCTGGATCAGCAGACAAATTATCAAATCCAACCTCAACATCAGCAGTAGATAGATTTGATAAATGCAGCACACATTCATTAACTCAACACACAAACACAAATACCTAGCTAGAATCTGAAATTGGGGCTAACACAAATTCATCAAATATGAAATTGGGGCTAACATAAATATAAAATTCAGCACACACAATTACACAATTCATTAAACTATCAATCCATAGAAGAGAGGAGTCAGACTACTAACACAAATTCATCAAATCTGATATTGGTGCTAACACAAATTTGAGGATCGGAGTTATGGAGGAGCATCGAGCACTCTTAGATTCAGGATTTCAATCGTGCGCCGCGTACAAAAACAAAATACTACAGAGATAGGCGTGCATTTAAACCCAAAAAATTGGGTTTTTAGTATAATTAATTTTTTTTTAAATCCCAGTGGGAGCTCCGCATTGAGAATGACTAAAACCAACCTTCAAAAGCATTCCTTCGTTGCTTGCCTCATTGGATCGCATTGTCAATGTGGAGCACTTCAACCTCATCACCATTAGCTTGTATTGCATTGCTTTGTGCATTTTCTTGAAACACTTTGCCAGCATTGAACTGTTTAAATATCAAAGCCTTTTGTCACACCATTTATTCTGTTTTGTTTCTCTGTTCTTTAGGATTGATTTGACCCCTCAATGACCTTGTTCTTGTCACCTTGATTCCAATTATAAAGATACGAAACCTTTCTCTTAAAAATAAAATTTAGGAACTTTGCATTTCTTTAGTAGCCAAACCCATATAAACCAATTCTCATTAATAAATGATATGAACTAATTGTTATCAGTGATATCATATTAACATAGAGAACCCTTCTGGTAATACAATGTGTATGTAAATAACATGATTCCTGTAGCTTATGATCCATTGATTTTTCTTTTAAGCATTTTATCGAACAGATACAACACGTATGTAAATCACATGATTAAAGGTTTAAGTTAAGGGATATTTGTTACGCTTAATGATAAATCCAAGTATTAGTTCTTAGGTGACATAGGATATGGTATAGCACTATGTAAATATCCTAGGTAGACCAATAAATCAAGAACCGGGTTCAAGTCTATTTTATAAGCTTGTTTGATAGCTGAACCGGGCTTGTATGCCACCCCGGGTCATTCCGGTTTGGAGGCAACAAACCGGGTTCGCCATTTGAGCTGGCTTTTGCTACTTAACTTGATCCGAGCCCAATACCGACTTTGGCCCAAATTGACGAGGCCAGCCCAATATCCAAATCTGAAGCTCGCCTTTAGTTGGAACGCAGCGTTTTGATTGAGGAGCTTGGAAGCTTCGAGATCGAGCTATATAAGCTCGTATTTGTGCTTTCGGAGCTCATTCGCCGCATTGCTCAAACCCTAGATCTCAGAGTGAAAGAGAGAGAGAAAGAGAGGAGAAGAGAGAGATCGTCGCCGGAGGTCGAAGAAGGTGATCGGAGAGGCGATCCCTGTACCGGAGAAGACGTTGAAGACTCTCATCGAAGCTTCTATTTGAAGCTTTGCCAGCCTCTGGGGGGCCGAAACCCTAGACCTTCTTCCTTTGCTTTTCTTCTTGATGTCTCTGTTGTGTATCTATGTTTGGAACTACTTGATCTTTGGTTTGCCGTTTGTTTGCATATGTGTAACCATCCTTGAAAGCTTTGATAGTGGATTGGGAAGGGTCTCCCCACTGAGACTCCGCGGACGTAGGTTTTAACACCGAACCGCGTAACCATTCTCTGGTGTCACTTGTTCTTTGCTTTCTGTTCGATCTTGTATGTTTGAGTGCGTTTCGATTACTATATCTGTTTGATCTAGTTCTACAACGTGGTATCAGAGCCTGTCTCTGTAGATCCGTGTTTTTCTGTGTGTGCTTCCGCTATTTTTGTGTGTTGTAGTCACTGTAGTAGGCCTTTGGGTCGAGGCAGGGGAATCTTGACAGACGGGTAACGACTTGTGTCGGTTCAATCCCACTGCCGGTTCCTACACCGTCGTTCTCTGTGTTTTTTGTGTTCTTTAGTCACTATAGTAGGCCTTTGGGTCGAGGCAGGGGAATCTTGACAGAAGGGTAACAACTTGTGTTGGACAAATCCCACTGTCGGGTCCTACACCGTCGTTTTTGGGTGTTTTCTTTTCTTTTAACACCACTTAAGTCGAGTCTAGAGGTCATCTTGTATTCATAGGTTGTGTCTTGCATTTTTCTGTTTTACTCACACCTTAATTCCATCATCACTGACTAGGTTTTCCTCTATCAATAGGTACCAACATGTCAGATCAGTACAGGGTGAAGCCCTATGATGGGCACATGGACTATGCCATGTGGAAGGTTAAAATGAGGGCCATATTAACAAAAGAAAAGTGCTATGTGGTTGTGACAGAAAATTGGCCAGTTGAATTCTCTGTTGCACGAAGGCAAGAACTCAAAGATCAGGCCCATGCTGAGATCATCCTTCGTCTAAATGATGAAGTTGCAAGACAAGTGGTTAGTCATACTGAACCTAAGCCTCTGTGGGATGCTCTTGACACCATTTATCAGACTAAGTCCTTGCCTAGCCTTATCTCCACTCTCTGTAGTTTATTAACTTTAGAATGGATACCAATCTCACTTTAAATGAAAATCTTGACAAATTTCTAAAATTAGCTCAAGATTTAGAAAGATGTGATGAAAAAGTGAAAGAAAGCTATAAGGTAGGTATCATGTTAAATGCAATTCCTAGCCAGTTTGATGTCCTCAAAGATGTTGTACAATTTGCTAGGGGGTTGAAGGGTTTCTTGAACAAATAAATTTATATTCAAGACCCCGCTGAGTATAGCGGAGTCAGGTTCGTCCACGGGAATGAGATTAGGGCCAAAGATTAGTTGATAAACTAAGAAAAGCAAGAAACACAAACAAAGCAAGGGTTCGAGCACGACTTTAGATGGGTCGAGATCGATGCAAATTGGCTAGACTTAATCAAATATAAAAAGCAATCCTAGGGCTAGGGCTATCACAACAACAACCATACATGCTTTCAACAAGAATTCACAACCATCATGCAATTATGATCATAGAAAAGTCAACTGTCGCAAACAATTCAAGTTATTCAATCAACTGTCGCAAATTAAACAACTTTCTATCTATCCTTCAACCTAGGAATATCAACTTTCGCAAATAATCCTATTAGATATAATCAAGCAACCAACTTTACACTTTCGCTTTTAGGTTAATTGCAAGATATTGCCTCAACTTTCGCAAAGGATTTTAGCAGAAGATAGATAGATATGATCTTTCAAGCATTCAAGTCATGAATTCAAGTTTGGACATGCATGATCGTGTTGGGTTTTCACCCAACCCTAGAATCGAAGAAGACTACTCACTCATTGAAAAGAAAGAAGAAGACATGATCATGAAAAACAAACCAAAAAAATCAAATTAAAAACAAAGAGGTCTTACAAATTTCTCCAACTTCCTCCAAGTCTTCCTCTTAATCTCCAAATAACCTCCAAACCAAAGCTAGAAAAAGAGAGAGTTCAACTAGAAGGTCTAGCCCCCTTTTATAGAGAAAAAGGAGCCCTAATTACACTAGGAAACAAGATAAAACTACTTCCTAAAATAAAAGATAGAATATCTCTTAAAAGATCTCGGAATAAGGGAATAGTTGGCGCCATGCACGACCCAAAGTGGGTTGTGCACGACCCCCCTGGGGTCGGTCCTGAGAGCTCACTTTCTGTTTGGGTCTAGCACGACCCTGATAGGGTCGTTCCTGAGGGCTTGTTCGAACAACCTTGAGTAAAACTTGCGTAGAGGATTCGTTATAACTCCGATTGACTCGATTCTTTTTCCTATGTTCTTGTAACAAATTCCTCTATCTCTTTCCAAGCTCAAACTTGATCTTCAATAACTTTACTTGAGCGCTTAATCTCAATTTTTTCTTGCAATGCTCCAAACTCTTATGTCAAGCTCCAAAACTCCTACAAAAAGACACAAAAGATGCGTAGTTTCCGAATCTTAAGGAAATACGAAAACTAAAGCAAAAAGACTCAAAGACATAAGACTCAAGTACGAAAACCAACTAAATATAATCTATCTAGACACTAAAAACCTACCTAAAAAGCGGATATCAAAATACCCCATACTTAGATTTGCTTGTACTCAAGCAATAATCATGCAAAATCAAGACCAATAATACAATCTTCAAGCATAGCCTTTGTCAAAACATTTTAAGCACAAGTGAAGAAGTAGACAAGTAATTTTAACGTCATCACATATGTATGAGTCTCAAGCATAGGCAATCACAATCCAACCTCACAAGGGATTTTAATGTGTTTCACTCATCTCTCATATGTTTAGGCTATTAACATCAACTCTCAACTCAATCTTTATGCAACATCAACTTTATCATTGAGACTTATATCACCAATCTCTCTACCTAGAGAAGTCAAAACACATCAATCATCATAAGAACTTAGGCTCAATGAAATCTTCATAGAAGACTCCATTCGGCCGGGTTGTAATGGGGCTTGGTAAAGACAATAAGGCGTGGAAATATTTTGATTATGTGGTGCTAATAATATCCGGGAATCAAAGACTCCTAAAAACTCACACATCTCCAAAACTCTCAAAAAAGATTACACCAAACTCACTCAAACATTATGCTCAAACTCACTTATTTCTTCAACCCTTTTAAATCCCAACTTATCTTGCTTACAAATACTAAGGAAATTTGGCTCATGCACACTTTCACTTTCAACACTTTGCTTTATTTTTCTCCCTTTTGATTTTCATTTTTTTTTATGGGAGATTGATATCGATATCTCTTTTTTTTTCAACTCTTTTGTAAGTGCATGCAGGTAACCAAACTCCTTTTTACATGACAAACTTCAAGACTCAACTTTGCTTCAAAAAGAGGATAATGTAAAGGTAGGTAAAAGAGAGGATAAAACGTTGGTTATGAAATATAAGTTCTTAACCATAATTAACATGCATGAACGATCTCATAGCGGCTTCAAGAAATAGATAACCATATCAATGACAAGAGATATATATGCATAAAGAGAGCAAATCACACAAGAAAAAGAAGAGAGATTTTTGATGTTCTCCCTATAAGGCCAAAATTCTCACTAGGTAAAATTTTTGTTGGATTGCAACTACTTCTACTTAAGACAAATATGCTCAATTTCATCACAAGTCTATTTTCACAATCAAAAGCAATTTCTCAAGACTTAGGCTATACTATCCAAATATGCCAAAGGAATTATATGATAAGCATGAAAATTAGTTCTCATCATAGGACATCTAAGATGGAGCATTCTTCTATCCTAAAACAAACAAAGAAATATTTTTGGATTTTTCGACATTTTTTTCAAATTTTTTATTGCTTTCTTTTTTAAACAAAACAAGCTAACAAGAAAGCAAACAAGCAAACAATCAAAGACTCAATTATATACAACATGTGAGATTTCTTCTTCCCCTACCCCATACTTAAATCATGCAATGTCCCGATGCATGAAAATGATATGAAAAAGTAAAGAGATAGAAGAAGAAAACTCACAAAGAACTCTTGGAAGCTTGGAAGAAGGTGAAACTCATCATGGGGAACCTCAATGGAGAAGGAATAATTTCAGAATCTCCAGATAGGGTCGTGCACGACCCTTATATGGTCGATCTCGACCCCCCTGCAAGCATTCAAAATATACCCAAAGTTGCACCGCATGTAAAGTCATCCTTTCTCGTCATTTTGAGCCCGTATTTGAAGCTTAGGACCCTGCAAAAATCCCACAAAATTCTATTCCAAACAAAAGTATTCTATCCTAGTCTAGGAAGGTTAGAAAAATCTAATTCTAAAAAACAAAAACAAAAATAATAAAAAATATAAAAATCTAATCTAAAGTCCGGGTTGCCTCCCGTAAGCTCTTGTTTAACGTCATTAGCTTGACGACTTATCTTATCTCATCAGGGCGGCCTCCAATCCAGCTTTGATTTGATACTTGGTAATCCTACAACAGGGTTAGTAAAATCCGAAAACCAAGAAGGTTTTGACTCCTTCATATGACTAATAGTAGGATCCAATATAGAACGAGAATAGGGGAAAGGATCATGATCAGATTTGATTGGATAAGAACAAGAAAACTCACCTGGATCATCCGAGAAGTGGCTTGTTACCGAGGTGTAGGGGGTCGTTAAGGACCCTGCTGGATTTGGAAGTGGCTAGATGTTGTGCTTTGATTCATCTCCCACCTTGTTTTCCTTCAAATAAGGGGCGTTACCGACCCATGGGGGGTCGGTAGGCTCGTCAATATGGCAACTAGCAACTTCGTTTACAATGGGATTGAAGCGAAACTCAACCCTCTCCTCCCCAATGTCAAATGTGAGGAGTCCCTTCTTTACATCAACTCTTGCTCCTGCGGTGGCTAAGAATGGTCTTCCAAGAATGATTGGCACCACAGGGTCTTCTGGCATATCTAGCACAATGAAGTCGTTTGGGACAAAGAATTTTCCAACTTGGATAGGATATCGTCCACGACTCCAGTTGCTTTTACACGAGATCCATCAACCATGTAGAGATTCATATCAATAGGCTCCAGTGGTCCCATGTTGGTCTTGGACAAAATTGAAAGTGGAAGCAAGCTTGCACTAGCACCTAGATCACACAAAGCTTTGAAACGGTAAGCTCCAATACCAATTGTAATAGCAAACTTACCGGGATCGCCTAGCTTTTCAGGAAGCTTTATGGATCGGACCTCATTATGCAACTCTGAGATTGATCGCTTCCTAGATAAAATCTCCTTCAAGAATTTAGTATAAGCAGGCATTTCATTCAAGCCTCAGCGAAAGGAATGGAAAGATTTAAACCTTGAAGCAACTTAACAAAGCGCTTGAACTTACCTTCTGTGGAGTCTTTGGGTTTCTTAGAAGGGAAAGGAAGGACTTTAGATGGAAAGTGAATGGAAGGAGAAGGGTTAGAAGACTTACCTGGCGAAGGGTGGTCGAGCTCGACCCTTGGAGGGTCGATCGCCTCTTCTTCCTCGTTAATAGCTTCCTCAGGAACGACCCTTGAGGGGGTCGTGCACAACCCTAAGGGGGTCTTACACGACCCTAAGGGGGTCTTGCACGACCCTAAGGGGGTCTTGCGCGACCCTAAAGGGGTCGTGCACGACCCTAAGGGAGTCGGTCCTGAGGCTTGTTCCTTCTCTTTTTGCTTGGTTGGCTCAGGCAAAGCTTTGCCACTCCTTAAGTGCATGGCTCGGATTTCACCATTGCTTGCTTGGCCTCTAGGATTCTCCTCAGGGCGGCCCGGGAGTTGTCCATGAGGTCTCGGGATTGGAGTCGCTAGCTGGCCAAGTTGGGAATCGACATGCTTTCTCCATGATTCAAATTCACCAAACCTTTCATGAACTCCTTTCATTTGTGTAGTAAGCTCGGCTCGTACTTCATTGATCCCGATATGGACACCATTGATTCCTTCTTGCAGCCCTTGCACCCATGATGGTGGCTCTTGATAACCCAGAGGACAGTAGGGAGGGGGACGTTGCTCTTGTTGGGGTTGCCTGTATTGGTCATAATTGGAATTGCCCTAAGATGGTTGAGCATTGTTCCTCCCTGCATAATTGTTTTGGTTCCAATAGGAACCTCTCATGTAGTTCGCCTTATAGGCCTCAGCGGCTCTCACTTGCTGCAAGTTAGTGCAATTGGACGTAGTATGGGCGGAAGACCCGCATTCTTGACAAGATGAAGAAGATTTAAAGTAACTTACTTGCTTTTTCAAACGATTGATTTCATCTTGCATGAATTGGACCTTCACATCCCGATCAACCACCTCGGATTGTGGTTCATACAACCTCCTCTCTGTGGGCTTAGATTGTTGGTTTCCATACATGGCATCATAGTTGGTTAGCTTATTCAATAGCGCCCATGCCTAATCTGGAGTCATCTCAATGAACCCACAATCTGTATGAAGGTTAATGCGATACTTGGTAGCCGCATTAATGCCTTGAAAGAAGATTTCTTGGAGTACATAGGGAGGTTGCCCATGAGTAGGGCATTGGCGTAGAAGCTCTTGGAATCGTTCCCATGTCTCCACAAGCGTCTCATTTGGAAGTTGATGGTAAGAGGTGATGCGCTTCCTAAGCTCCGTCGTTTTTGCCGGATGAAAAAACTTGGTCATGAATAGATCATGCAAAGCCTTCCACGTTGTAATAGATCTTGGTGGCAAGCTCTCCAACCAACTCAAAGCTTTTCCTGCAAGAGACCACTTAAAAGCCTTCAAGAGAACATATTCAAGTGTGACATTGTCAGCATCAATGGTGTCGCATAAATCAATAAAGTTCTTAATATGCTCCATGGGGCATTCAGTGGGTTTCCCCTCAAATTGAGAACGCTTGATTAAGGATATAAAGTGAGATTTAATCTCAAAAGTGCGGTCGATCTCCGGGAGCACTATCGCCGATTCGGGCACCCTCAGTTCTGGGTGCATGTATTGCTTGGCATTCCTTGGGATAGCGTTCAGTTGCTCCTGAAATCGCCATGCAGCTGCATCCGAAGCGTCTCGTTCCACTTGCAAGCGCTGCATCTGAGTGCGGAGTTCCTCCATTTTTTGAGCAAGAGTCTCAGCGTCAGCCATTGCTCGTTGTTCTCTCAAACGTCTATGGAAGGATCTCTAGGGTTCGCTATCGTAGTTAATCCCAAAGGTTCTCCGGGAAAAACTAGATGGCATACGCTGCGAACAAAAACAAAGAAAACAAAATTAAATAAAAACAAAGGGGTAAGGGCTAGTCCCAAACCCCAAATATCAACTAAACTAGGCACTATTGTTCACTCCCCGGCAGGGGCGTAGCCAGAAATCTGGTTGAGTGGGGGCTAAATATATAAAATACGGGAATAAAAAAAATTCATATCAATTAAGTAGGACGGACAAAGTTGATATAGATGATTAATAGAAAAAAATACAAGAATTAAACAAAAAAGTACATTATAATTTACAAAAAAGCTAATAATTTATATAAAAAAATCTTTATCATGTTCATACTCCTAATGGGATGAATTAGTAATAGAAAATATAGATAATGTCGGGAGATCTTCTCTTTCACAATGTAAAATATTACTAGTATTTTATATTATAAAAGATATTGGTAATATTAGTATATCTAATTAATAATGGATTATGATTTTAGTAATATTGCATGTATAATAAAAGTCAGGTTAATAATCTCATCCACCAACCACACTTAAAGCTAGTGTAAATGTGCACATTGATTAATCAAAAAGTACTATGGAAAAATAAATTTCAAACCAAATAACTTAATAACCTAATGGTGAATAAATATCCTATGGGAAAAAATTTGAGTAAATAGTCGGGCCCATCACAAATGTGTCCTTTTTCCTCTCTTTTTTGGTCCAGCGGGCCTCTTTAAATGGGCCATGTTCATTCAAATGATAAACAACCCTTGAAAGGTCCATGCTCATTCAACCAATAAACCCTAGGAAGAAACAAGTCTAACATTGACAATTTTTTTTTTAAATTTCAGTGGGGGATACAGCCCCCTCTGGGCATGTTGTAGCTCCGCCACTGCTCCCTTGCAACGGCGCCAATTTGTTGAAGGGTTTTTTGAACAAATAAATTTATATTCAAGACCCCGCTGAGTATAGCAGAGTCAGGTTCGTCCACGGGAATGAGATTAGGGCCAAAGATTAGTTGATAAACTAAGAAAAGCAAGAAAACACAAACAAAGCAAGGGTTCGAGCACGACTTTAGATGGGTCGAGATCGATGCAAATTGGCTAGACTTAATCAAATATAAAAAGCAATCCTAGGGCTAGGGCTACCACAACAACAACCATACATGCTTTCAACAAGAATTCACAACCATCATGCAATTATGATCATAGAAAAGTCAATTGTCGCAAACAATTCAAGTTATTCAATCAATTGTCGCAAATTAAACAACTTTCTATCTATCCTTCAACCTAGGAATATCAACTTTCGCAAATAATCCTATTAGATATAATCAAGCAACCAACTTTACACTTTCGCTTTTAGGTTAATTGCAAGATATTGCCTCAACTTTCGCAAAGGATTTTAGCAGAAGATAGATAGATATGATCTTTCAAGCATTCAAGTCATGAATTCAAGTTTAGACATGCATGATCGTGTTGGGTTTTCACCCAACCCTAGAATCGAAGAAGACTACTCACTCATTGAAAAGAAAGAAGAAGACATGATCATGAAAAACAAACCAAAAAAATCAAATTAAAAACAAAGAGGTCTTACAAATTTCTCCAACTTCCTCCAAGTCTTCCTCTTAATCTCCAAATAACCTCCAAACCAAAGCTAGAAAAAGAGAGAGTTCAACTAGAAGGTCTAGCCCCCTTTTATAGAGAAAAAGGAGCCCTAATTACACTAGGAAACAAGATAAAACTACTTCCTAAAATAAAAGATAGAATATCTCTTAAAAGATCTCGGAATAAGGGAATAGTTGGCGCCATGCACGACCCAAAGTGGGTTGTGCACGGCCCCCCTGGGGTCGGTCCTGAGAGCTCACTTTCTGTTTGGGTCTAGCACGACCCTGATAGGGTCGTTCCTGAGGGCTTGTTCGAACAACCTTGAGTAAAACTTGCGTAGAAGATTCGTAATAACTCCGATTGACTTGATTCTTTTTCCTATTTTCTTGTAACGAATTCCTCTATCTCTTTCCAAGCTCAAACTTGATCTTCAATAACTTTACTTGAGCTCTTAATCTCCATCTTTTCTTGGAATGCTCCAAACTCTTCTTTCAAGCTCCAAAACTCCTACAAAAGACACAAAAGATGTGTAGTTTCCGAATCTCAAGGAAATACGAAAACTAAAGCAATAAGACTCAAAGACATAAAACTTAAGTACGAAAACCAACTAAATCTAATCTATCTAGACACTAAAAACTGTTGATAGGGTTTCTCGGCCAACAAATAAATTTGTAAGTCAAGACCCCGCTGAGTACAGTGGAGTCCGGAGGATCTCTAACTCTCGAGCCATCTCTTCAGCTGTGGCCATGGCTCGGTTTTCTCGGAGTCGTCGGTGTAGGGAACGTTCGGGTTCTAAGTAATAACTGGAGCTATCAAACTGAAGCCTTCTTCGTCCTACCGGCATACACTGAGAAAACAAACAAAGAAAACAAAAATTAAAAACAAAAACGGGGTCGGGCTAGTCCCGATCCCAAAGATAAGCTAACAACTCGTTGCTTCCCCGACAACGGCGCCAATTTGTTGATAGGGTTTCTCGGCCAACAAATAAATTTGTAAGTCAAGACCCCGCTGAGTACAGTGGAGTCAGGATCGTTCCACAGGAAGCAAGGTTGTTTGTCTATCAATCTAATAAAAATCAAATAAAATCAAACACAATCACTCACGAGATGCCTCGTTAACGACCTTGTCAGGATCGTTACCGAACCACCGAACACAAAAATACTAACTAACGACCTAATTAAATTCCTAATTAATACTCAGTACCGAAGCAAGTATTCAGCAACGAAGATTTATCATAAATAATTCAATAAAAACAAAAATCTAGGATAAGGGACACCACAACATAGCCAAGCATAAGAATTCGTAAGAAGATAAGATCATGCCTGTAAATAGATAGAGTCATCAACTTTCATTGACTTAACAAGTAAATTAATTTACTTTCATAAACTAACTCACTCAATTGCTTATTTTGGATCTAAAGCTTGAAACTTTCGTTTTCAAACAATATCAACCTTCAAGTTACTAACTTTCTCTTTCAATCAAGTTAAAACTCAAATTACCTCAACTCCCGTTTCGGTATTAAGCACAACAAACAATCTCAATAAAGATAAAAGGCATTCAACACACAATCTTACTCATCAAACATGCTCAACTATGCCGGGCTTAACCCCGACCCTAGAAAAATAGACTACTCACTATTCATGATTAAGAAACCAAAAACTTCAATAAAAACAAACATTGAAACAAAACTCAAACTTAAATTAATAACAAAAATATCATCTTACAGAGATCCAGAGGAAAACCAAACAAAACTATCACCGAACAAACTCGATCAACGATCCTCGGAAACCGTCGTTACCGACCCTCGTCACCGACTTCCGATCCGGTTCTCTCTCCTTCGGCCTTCCTCCAAATCTTCTCCTAAACTAGATCTAAATTCAACTCCAAAATTAATCCCCCTCTCTTCTATGCTAGATAGAAGGTTATTTATACTAGAAAAACCTAAAAAACTAAAAAGGCTAAAAGATAAAAACTTTCCTAAAAAGATAGAAACAATCTCTAAAAGATAGAAATAAAATCTAGAAAGATATTAAACCCTAAAAGACATATTATGATAACCCATAAAGATTCTAAAAAGATACTCAACCGATACGGAAATAAATTCCCGCTCAGGATCGGTGAATAATAAAAATAATACTCGAAATCTTCTTCTTCGTGGCCTCGTTAACGACCCTTCACAGCCTCGTTAACGAGCCTGGGGTTTTGTTTTCTTCAACACCTCGTCTCGTATTCTCGAGCCTTGACTTCTTAAATCTTTCACTTTCCCGTCCTTCACTGAGATGCTCCAAATTTAGCTCCATTTAGCTCCTTTTCTTACTAAAACCTGCAAAATACACAAAATAGCTAGATTCCACTCTTTTCATAGATTTATGCAAAACTATCTAAAAATACTTAAAACTAAACCTAAACTAGACAAAACTAATCCTAATAAGCAAAGAAAACCTATTAAAAACTATACTAAAAATGCGAACATCAAAATACCCCATACTTAGACTTGCTTGTCCTCAAGCAATAAACAAGATACTAACCGAAACCAAAACAAATCATGTTTATCAAGACATAGCCATCTTCAAAAAGCGACATAGAAGCTTCCATTCGGCCGGGTTGTAATGGGGCTTGGTAATAACAATAGGGCGTGGAAATATTTTGGTCATGTGGTGCTAATAATATCCGGGAATCAAAGACTCCTAAAAACTCACACATAACATCATATTTCATATAAGATAACCAAACTCACTCTCATATTATGCACACTTATTTTCACTCACCCTTTATCATCCTACAAAGTCTCATAACCAAACTTTTCCTTTCTTTCTTTTTTTTTATCCCTTTTTTTTTCTTTTCGCTGCCTCGTTAACGAACCCACATCCGGGTCGTTAACGATCCACCGTATACATTTTCTTTCCTTAAAACTTTATTTTGTGCATCTTTTTATCAAGAGACCTTTCTTACATGTAATAACAAGAGACTTCCCAATCTACCTTTCCCAAGTACCCTTCAATTCAAGCAAATATAAACTCTTTTCTTTTCAACAAAACACAAAACTTTACCTCTCCAATCTAAGTCCTAATTCCCGGATAGGGTCAAGCTTATCTCGGCTAGGGAACAATTTTTGTGGAGCTAAAAAAATAAACGGTTTCAGGCCAGAATTGGTTATCAAAAGAAGGAATAATGTAAAGGTAGATAGGGGATAATAGGGCTCATAAAAATAAGTTCTCTATCATATGATTTCCACAAGTAATGAACTAAAAATCTTATAAGGGTCTCAAGAAATAGATAACCATCACAATTCCAAGAGATAATATGCATAAGGAGAGTAAATCACACAAAAAAAGAAGAGGGATTTATAAATGTTCTCCCTATAAGGCCAAAAATTTCTCACAAGGTAGATTTTTGTTGGATTGCATCATCTATGCTATAAAGTATATGTGCTCAATTTCATCTAATGCTATTCTCTTCTAAAATCAATAATTTCAATTTTAAGAATCCGGCTATACTTTCAAAGACATATTTGCAAGGAATTATATGATTAAGCTAGTGATTGCTATCATAGAACTTTAAGAAGGGATATCTATCAATTCTAAACTCTTTTTGGATTTTTAAATTTTTCAATTTTTTTTTTGGTTTTTTCGATTTTTTTCAATTTAAAAGAAATAACAACTACATAGAACACAAAAACACCTAGGACATAATTTTTCTACTTTCTTCCCTCCCCATACTTAAAATTACAGTGTCCCCACTGTAAGAAAAATAAGAAGAAGAGGGAAAAGAAATAGAAAAGAAAATAAAAAATTAAAAAGAAAAAAGAAAGACATAAAACTTACAAAAGTGGAAACAAGGAAAGGAAACTTCATCTTGAGCTTGATCAACGGTTCGGTGGAGGAAAGTAGTGCTCAAAGTTCCCCGTGAAGTCATACATCGTCCTCCAACGCTCAGCATCCTCCGCCTCTCTCTGACGTTGCCGCTCGTCCTCCATCGACATGCGAGCAGAATAGACGGTTTCCCATCTATCCGTCCTCCGATGAATGTGATCGGTCTGGAGGTGAAGCTGCTGCATCCGTGCAGAAAGATCCTCGGCCCATGGTGGTGGTATGCTCGATCCTGCGTACTCGGGCTGAGGAGGTGGTGGGTAGTGAGGCTGGAAATGGTCTTGATACATCACCGGGTTGTAAGGCATTAAGCCATATGCATGAGGGTCGACAGGAGCTGGTGGAGGGTCGACAGGAGCTTGCGACACCTCGTTAACGAAGCTGGTTGCCTCGTTAACAGTGTTGGGCGGTGGCTGGAAATGGTCGTTAACGACCCTGGTTGGCTCGTCGACGAAGATGTTGCCTCCTAATTCCTCCGTCTCCATGTCTTCTTCTGTAAAGTTGAGCTCCTCAGTGCCGCCCTCGGTGTCGGCTTCCTCGGTTTCATCGCCTACTACCTCGATATCCTCTTGCTGATCTTCTTCTTCATATTCATCTACATCGTCCCGCTCAAACCGGGTGTGACATGGCCTAAGCGAGAGCTCATCCTCCGGTTTTGGCTCCAATGGGTAAGGCTGGCCCGTCCACACTTCGTACCAATTCGGTACGTAGAGTAGCTCGTACATGTCGAGGGAGGGTATGACTACTTGATCTCGAACCTTCACCTTGTAACCTCCTTGGGATTGCACGAAAATCCCGGCACTATACCAATAGTTCTTGTTGAGGAGTTGAGCGTGGGACGGTGTGTAGCGAGTGAGATCCACTCCAAGATTCTTAGCCAAGAGGCTAACCAAATTGCCACACCACACCTCCTTGGACTTGTGGGACTTCTCGACATAGTAGAGTCATTCGTACCCCAAATTCAAGGGGTCGGGCTCCTCGAAGAGGATGGTGCGGAAGCAAGCGACCTCCGTCCTTGTAGACCGGTTCAACTCTTTCTTCGGCCAAAATGTTGCGGCGAGGACTCTTAAGATAATCCGGAAGATGGGGTTGACTATGGTTGCCCCGGATAGCGTCGCGGTAGAGGATTGAACCTCTCCGGTGATGTAGCTCCAAGTGCGGGTCACTCGATAGTCCTTCAAGCTATAGTCTCTAGACGGGTTTAGGAGCTCCAAGATTGCATTGAACTCCGCCATGGTGAAGTCGCAGTCCTTGTTACCGAGCCGGAACCGAATGCGTCCTGGTGAGATCTTCGACGACAATTTGGTCTCCAAGGTGGCCAAGAACTCGGATGTGAGGGCTGGATAATGTGGCAAGCTCTCTTGCTTCAATAAGTGTGCGGCCCCAAGGATGATGAAGGCGTCCTTGACATCCGTGTAGATGCCCGTAGAGACGGCGCTAGACTTCGAGAACCATCGGGTGTAATGGTCCTTCTCCAAAATATCCCGGTAGCACCGTACTTGGCTCTGACTGCTCAAAATCACATCGTCCACCCGGGGTGGAGATGGAGACCTGTGGTTCCTCCTCTTCTTCTGGGCTCGGGTAGCGGGTCTGCTTGAACTAGCCATGTATCCTACAAAATACTCGAAAATTTTCCAAGATAAGATCCACTCAAAAATAATAGGTATGAGACCCCATACTTGGTCTCAAAATTTACCTCAAAATTATTCATAAACTACCCAATTGGGTTGTTCACGAGTCTTTGCTCGGATCGATCATCTATGAAGTGCAGGGTCGTTAACGAGCCTGGGTGGGTCGTTAACGACCCGCCGAGAGCAAAACCAGAAATTTCCGAAATTAAATCTACCTTTAATTCAGCACAAATCAAGCATGCAATCTTCTATTATTCTCCACAATTCCCCCATTGGGTAAAAGCACCCCATACTTACTCAATTACCCATCCCGAACATGCTAAAAATGTCCCGGAATTTTGTCATGCAAAGTTCGAATTTTTAGATATAGAACAAGAAAAATCCATGCTTTCCTAACTAAAGGTATACAATAGCAAATCTAACATGAATCATCTTGCCTAAAACATAAACAACTAAGCACAATCAAGAATTTTTACAACGGGTTTAAGCATGCTCATCGATCTCCCTAATAATCATGACTCAAGATATAAAATTTAACCCTATAGATAATCAATCATGCAATTTCAAGCAAGGATTTAGAAATCATACCGGAGAACCGAGAATTAAAAGAACAAGGGTCGGAATCAGGGTATTTAACGAGCTTGTCGTCGACGGTGGGTGGCTTCCGAACTCCGGTAACGATGGCGTCTCCGGTGGTCGTTAGCGTGGGATTTCCGACTCGGTGGGAGAGAAGGGAAAGGGATTGAGAGAGTTTTGGGTTTGAGAGTGAATTTTGAAGGGATTGTGGTAGAATTTTGGGAGGGGTAGAAGGGTTTATATAGGAGGGGTAAGGATAGAAGGGGGTGGCGGCTAGGGATAGAAAAATTAACTAGGTTAGAATTACTTACCTGCCCCGTATTGTGACGAATCGGGTCGTCCGAACCGGGTCGTTAACGACCCTGGGTGGGTCGTTAACGAGCCACCGTAGCCTTCTTGAGTGAATTTTCGACCCCTTTTTTCCTGAAATCTTGTTAGCTCAAAAATCTTATTTCTATCCTATTTAAAACTAAAAAAGGAAAAATAAAAGAAAGCTAAGAAATAATTTAAAAATAAAAATAAAAATAAAATAAACCTATTCTAAAAAGCGGGTTGCCTCCCGTAAGCGCTATGTTTAACGTCGTTAGCCCGACGAGCTCTCTTGCTAGTCTCATGGTGGTTCATGTCTGGCCATGTTGGGGTCTTGAGATACCTTGCCTGTAGCCTTACTGCCTTTGTGCGCTTGAATTGCTAAATTAGGACCTTCTTCTTCTATCAGTAAGCTCGATATCCCTGGATTGTTAGTGTAGTCCGAAAGCCAAGGTGGTTTGGACTTTTCTGTAACCTCTGTAGTAGGGCCTTTGTGCATGTGAGAATCAGTGACCGGCAGATGTGGCTCGGTAGGGACTGTGGTGTCGAGTTCGGGTTGAGTCAACTCTAGTTGTGCCACTCCAATTGGGTCGTTAGCTTTTTGATCTAAATTGAATTCCACCCGTTCCTCTCCTATATCAAAAGTGAGGAGTCCATTTCGTACATCAACTCTTGCTCCTGCTGTGGCTAAGAACGGTCGCCCGAGAATTATGGGGACATGAGGGTCCTCAGGCATGTCAAGTACGATAAAATCATTCGGTATAAAGAATTTCCCGACTTGAATAGGGTAATCGTCCACTACTCCCGTGGCCTTGACACTTGACCCATCTGCCATGTACAGATTCATGTCTACTGGTTCTAGTGGTCCCATATTGGCTTTAGACCATATTGAGAGCGGAACAAGACTGGCACTGGCACCAAGATCGCATAAAGCCTTGAACTTGTGGTTGCCTATGCCGATTGTGATTGCAAACCTCCTAGGATCTCCAAGCTTTTATGGAAGAGCTATGGATCTGACCTCGTCCTGCAGCTCTGTAATAGATCTTTTCCTGCTAAGAATATCTTTCAAGAATTTCGTATAAGCCGACATTTCGCTTATGGCCTCAGCGAATGGGATGGAAATATTAATGCCCTGAAGAATTTTAACGAAACGCTTGAACTTACTCTCAGTAGAGTCCATAGATTTCTTAGTTGGAAATGGAAGAGTTTTCACCATTCTCGGAACCAAGTTAGGCTCGAGAGGTGGGAGTACCGGGTCGACATTGGGGTCGTTTGGTGTCCTCGGCGGGTCGTTACCGACCCTGATAGGGTCATTAACTACCCTGGGATTGAGAGGAAGACTCGGTTTAGAGAACTTACCTGGGGTGGGATCGTCAGGAATCCTCGGTGCCTCGTCATCCTGGCTTGTAGGCTCGGTACTAGCTCTCGCTGGCTCGTTAACGAGCTGGTTGGCGAGATCTTTTTCCTCCTTCTTTTCAGCTTGAACTCTCTCCGGTAGTGTCTTCCCGCTTCTGAGGTGTACCGCTGCTATTTGGCCTCTAGGGTTCTCCTCGGGACGGCCCGGGAGTTGCCCTTGTGGTCTTGGAATCCGTGCAGCAAGGTCTCCTAGTTGGGAATCAACACTCCTCTTCCAAATATCGAACTCTCCCCATCTTTTATCTTGCCGGTTCAGCTTGGCTTGGACGTCATCAACCTTGTTTTTCACTCCGTTGATGCTCTCTTTAATCTCCTGAACCCATGATGGTGTCTCCTGATGGCCTGGAGGTCGATATGGTGCAGGTCGTCTATCTTGTGGGGGTCTTGTGTAATTGTGATTTGTATTCTGATTGCCCCATGGTTCATAGTTGTTTGACCTGTCATTATAATTAGGCTGGTTCCTGTAGGGTCCTCTCATGTAATTCATCTCAGCTATCGTCTCAACGGTTCTAACCTGCTCAATGTTAGTGCAAGCAGAAGTACTATGCGCAGAAGAACCACATTCTTGACATGATTGAGAGGATTTCAGAAAACTTACCTGTTTCCTCAAACGGTGGACCTCATCTTGTAAGAATTGATTTTTAACATCGGGGTCAACTTCATCTCGATTGGGCACATAGAGACGTTTTTGAGTTTGTGGAGCCTGCTGGGTTCCGTACATAGCATCGTAATTCGCCAACTTGTCCAACAGTTCCCACGCCTTTGTCGGGTTCGTCTCTATAAAACCGCACGCAGTATGCGTGTTGTTGCGGTTCTTGGTCTCCGCATTGATACCCTGGAAAAATATTTCTTGCAATACATATAAAGGTTGCCCATGAGTAGGGCATTGTCTAAGCATCTCTTTAAATCTTTCCCATGTTTCAACAAATGTCTCATTAGGCAACTGGTGATAAGAGGTGATGCGTTTCCTTAACTCCGTTGTCTTAGCAGGAGGGAAAAACTTTGTAAGAAATTGATCATACAAAGCTTTCCAAGTCCTGATAGACTTAGAAGGTAGGCTCTCTAACCAGTTCAGGGCCTTTCCAGTAAGTGACCATCTAAAAGCTTTTAACAGAACATATTCTAGCGAGACACCTTCAGCAGCTATGGTGTCACATAAATCAAGAAAATTTCTAATATGCTCCATAGGGCACTCAGCAGGTTTCCCTTCAAACTGAGCCCGTTTAATTAAGGATATAAATTGAGACTTGATCTCAAAAGGTTTCTCTATCGCAGGAAGCACAATAAGAGATTCTGGCACCCTCAGTTCCGGATGCATGTATTGCTTGGCATTCCTTGGATAGGCGTTTGGCTCTTCTTGCAGTCGAGCCTTGTCTGCGTCAGCGCCGTCCTTCTCGGCTTTCAGTGCCTCCATCTGGGTCCGGAGGATCTCTAACTCTCGAGCCATCTCTTCAGCTGTGGCCATGGCTCGGTTTTCTCGGAGTCGTCGGTGCAGGGAACGTTCGGGTTCTAAGTAATAACTGGAGCTATCAAACTGAAGCCTTCTTCGTCCTACCGGCATACACTGAGAAAACAAACAAAGAAAACAAAAATTAAAAACAAAAACGGGGTCGGGCTAGTCCCGATCCCAAAGATAAACTAACAACTCGTTGCTTCCCCGACAACGGCGCCAATTTGTTGATAGGGTTTCTCGGCCAACAAATAAATTTGTAAGTCAAGACCCCGCTAAGTACAGTGGAGTCAGGATCGTTCCACAGGAAGCAAGGTTGTTTGTCTATCAATCTAATAAAATTCAAATAAAATCAAACACAATCACTCACGAGATGCCTCGTTAACGACCTTGTCAGGATCGTTACCGAACCACCGAACACAAAAATACTAACTAACGACCTAATTAAATTCCTAACTAATACTCGGTACCGAAGCAAGTATTCAGCAATGAAGATTTATTAGAAATAATTCAATAAAAACAAAAATCTAGGATAAGGGACACCATAACATAGCCAAGCATAAGAATTCGTAAGAAGATAAGATCATGCCTTTAAATAGATAGAGTCATCAACTTTCATTGACTTAACAAGTAAATTAATTTACTTTCATAAACTAACTCACTCAATTGCTTGTTTTGGATCTAAAGCTTGAAACTTTCGTTTTCAAACAATATCAACCTTCAAGTTACTAACTTTCTCTTTCAATCAAGTTAAAACTCAAATTACCTCAACTCCCGTTTCGGTATTAAGCACAACAAACAATCTCAATAAAGATAAAAGGCATTCAACACACAATCTTACTCATCAAACATGCTCAACTATGTCGGGCTTAACCCCGACCCTAGAAAAATAGACTACTCACTATTCATGATTAAGAAACCAAAAACTTCAATAAAAACAAACATTGAAACAAAACTCAAACTTAAATTAATAACAAAAATATCGTCTTACAGAGATCCAGAGGAAAACCAAACAAAACTATCACCAAACAAACTCGATCAACGATCCTCGGAAACCGTCGTTACCGACCCTCGTCACCGACTTCCGATCCGGTTCTCTCTCCTTCGGCCTTTCTCCAAATCTTCTCCAAAACTAGATCTAAATTCAACTCCAAAATTAAGCCCCCTCTCTTCTATGCTAGATAGAAGGGTATTTATACTAGAAAATCCTAAAAAACTAAAAAGGCTAAAAGATAAAAACTTTCCTAAAAAGATAGAAACAATCTCTAAAAGATAGAAATAAAATCTAGAAAGATATTAAACCCTAAAATACATATTCTGATAACCCATAAAGATTCTAAAAAGATACTCAACCGATACGGAAATAAATTCCCGCTCAGGATCGATGAATAATAAAAATAATACTCGAAATCTTCTTCTTCGTGGCCTCGTTAACGACCCTTCACAGCCTCGTTAACGAGCCTGGGGT
The DNA here is from genome assembly GCA_964016875.1 of Fallopia convolvulus. Taxonomy (NCBI): domain Eukaryota; kingdom Viridiplantae; phylum Streptophyta; class Magnoliopsida; order Caryophyllales; family Polygonaceae; genus Fallopia; species Fallopia convolvulus. The sequence continues at coordinate 51,361,103 of OZ024731.1, read as the reverse complement.
TTTGTTTTCTTCAACACCTCGTCTCGTATTCTCGAGCCTTGACTTCTTAAATCTTGCACTTTCCCGTCCTTCACTGAGATGCTCCAAATTTAGCTCCATTTAGCTCCTTTTCTTACTAAAACCTGCAAAATACACAAAATAGCGTAGATTCCACTCTTTTCATAGATTTATGCAAAACTATCTAAAAATACTTAAAACTAAACCTAAACTAGACAAAACTAATCCTAATAAGCAAAGAAAACCTATTAAAAACTATACTAAAAATGCGAACATCAAAAACCTACCTAAAAAGCGGATATCATAGGGATGACCTTACAATTGAGAGGATAGTAGAGTATCTAACCCAGAAAAATGACTCCCTGAAAGTTTTCAAAAGTAAAAATGGTTCTAAAAATGAGCAGAAAACTGAGTCTAAAAATAAGGTTATGTTCACTAAGGGAAAAGGCAAGAATAATAGGCAGAAAAAGAAGAAAAATAAGTCTACTGATAGCAATTCTTCTAGCAAAAAGGATATGTCTACAGTGAAGTGTAATTACTATGGTGTCATAGGGCATTATTCAACAGACTGTAACAAGAAGAAAAAGGATGACAAAAACAAAGAGAAAGACAATAATGGTTCTTCTAATGTATTTGAATACTGCCCTCAATATTCCTATGAACTGTAAATGTGCACTCATCATGATGATAATTTGATTAATATTCATGAGTCTACTATTAGTGATGACTGGATTCTAGACTCAGGATGTACACTTCATGCTACACCTCATAAACATTATTTTAGTGAATTAACTGAATCTGATGGTGGTGTAGTTATGCTAGGAGATCATACATCTCTTAAAATCAAAGGCACAGGTACATATCCTCTGAGGATGTTTGATGGTAAGGTAAGGGTCCTCCAAAAGGTCAGGTGGGTCCTTGATCTTAGGAGAAATTTACTTTCTGAGTCTGTCTTAGATGATTTAGGTTGTCAGATTGTTACCTCAAGTGGAATAAGAGATGTTATTAGAAATAAAAATATCCTTATTAGGAGCATCAAGAAGGAAGGGTTGTACTATGTTATAGCTACTCCTGAATTGAATGTCTCCAAAGGAAAAATACAATCTGAAAATCAAAATACTACTAAGATTTGGCATGATAGGATGGGGCATATAGGCAATAAAGGGTTACATCACCTGTTTAAACTTGGCATGATATCTATAAAACCTGATTTAATTGACTTCTGTGAGGATTGCATCCTAGGAAAGAAGATTGCTCACAGTTTTAGCAGGTCAACCTACACTGCAAACAAGCCCCTGGAGTATGTTCATTTAGATATCTAGGGGCCTACACAAGTATAAACAATTGGAGGTAGAAAATATTTTCTATCTTTGATTGATCACTACTCAAGAAAAGTGTGGGTATTACCTTCTAAAATCCAAAGCTGAGGCTTTTGAAAATTTCAAAAACTGGAAGATAATGGTAGAAAGTCAATCAGAATATAAATTGAAGTGCCTTAAGACTGATAATGGGTTAGAGTTTTGTAACCATGCCTTTAATGAGTTCAGCAAGACACATGGTGTTAAAAGAAACCTGACTGTCCCTGGCACACCTCAACAGAATGGTACTGCTGAGAGAATGAACAGAACCCTACTTGAAAAAGCTAGGTGTATGCTCATCAGTGCTGGAATGAAAAGTTCCCTATGGGGAGAGGCTGTAATGACTGCCTCTTACCTTATAAATAGATCACCCTGTTCTGCAATAGGGTTTAAAACACCCCAGGAAATGTGGACAGGAAAAATTCCTGACATCTCACACTTAAGGCCTTTTGGATGCACTGCATATGCCCAGATTTCTCAGGGCAAACTGCAGTCTAGGGCTCTAAAGTGTGCAATGTTGGGATATCCTGAGGGAACCAAAGGATATAAGTTGTTACTTATTCAACCAAGAGGTTATAAGGTAATAACTTCCAGGTCTGTCACTTTTAATGAAAAAGATCTTCATTTCAAGTCAATTCTAACACCAGTGGTTGAGAATACAGGTACCCCCATCAGATCCTAAAGATAAGAGTGACACATTTTTTGAAGAACAAGATAATTTGGAAGGAAATGAAGAGTTTGACATTGGTCATCCTTCCAGTGCTTTCCAAGAAGAAAATGAAAGCAATAACAACCAAGCAGAAGAGCAAAATCTCTCAAGTTCTGACAATGTTAATCTGCAACCTCACCAATTAGGTGGGGCAGTAAGTAATTCTGATCCCTCTAGCTCAAGTTCTAGCAACAACTTACCTGTCTTGCATGATGTTGAAGTTGATATGCCTAATAATGTTGCTATGCCTGATTTACATGATCAAAATATACTTGTAGAACATGACTTGGCAGATTATCAACTTGCTAGAGATAGGGAACCTAGGATTAGAGTCCCTAATACCAGATTTGTAGATTTTGTGAACTTGCATGAATATACTCAACTATACCAGAATTACTCTAAAATTGTTGAGTTTGCTTTTCTAGTTGCTGAGGTTGTTAGAAATATTGTTCCTGACTCTTATGAACAATCAATAAAATGTGCTCATGCTAATGACTGGCTTAAGGCAATGCATGAAGAAATACAATCCATGTATGTCAATAACACTTGGATTCTTGTTCCCAAACCTAATAAGGTAAAATTAATAGACTGTAAATGGATTTATAAGCTTAAAGAAGGAGCAAATATAAATGATCCTCCTAGGTATAAGGCTAGGCTAGTGGCTAAGGGCTTTACACAAAAGGAAGGAATAGATTACAATGACATTTTCTCTCCTGTAGTTAAATATAAGACTATGAGATTGCTTATTGCCATGACTGCAGTTTATGATTGGGAACTTGAACAAATGGATGTTAAGACTGCTTTTTTGCATGGTGATTTGATTGAAACTATTTACATGCGCCAGCCTAAGGGTTTTGTTGATAAAAATAAACCTGAGCATGCTTGTTTACTTAAGAAGTCTATATATGGGTTGAAACAGTCACCCAGACAATGGAACAAGAAATTTGATTCTTGCATGCTTAAAATGAATTTCACTAGGAGTAAATATGACTCTTGCTTGTACTTCAAAGATGTGAAAACCAAAACACCACTGTATGTTCTGCTTTATGTTGATGACATATTGTTAATCAGCAATTCTAAAGCTGTTATTACTGGGGTTAAGCATGATCTTAAAAAGAACTTTGATATGAAAGACTTGGGTCCTGCACAAAAGATTATAGGAGTCAAAATTATTAGAAACAGACCTAAGAGAACCATATACTTGTCTCAGTCTAACTACTTGTATAAGGTACTAGACAGGTTTGTTATGAAAGGATCCAAGCCATCTCCAATACCATTAGGAGGGCACTTAGAGCTCTCCAAGAAGGATTGCCCTGTTTCTGAAGCTGACAAGAAGAAGATGGAGAATGTTCCCTATGATGTAGCAGTTGGCTCCATTATGTATTCCATGTTATGTACTAGGCCTGATCTAGCATTTGCTATCTCTGTATTAAGTAGATATATGTCTAACCCAGGTGAAAAACACTGTGCAGCCATGAAGTATCTGTTGAAATATGTAACAGGGACTGTGAATATTGGTTTAGTATATGAGAGGACTGACCTAAAAGGTTATGTTGACTCGGACTATGCTAGCAACAAGGATAACAGGAAATCAACCACTGCCTATTTTTACACTTGCGCAAGGAATTGTATTTCTTGGAAATCCCAACAACAGCCTATTGTTGCTCTGTCTTCTACTGAAGTAGAGTACATTACTGAAGTAGAGTACATGGATGAAAGGAATATTGTTTGAGATTGAAGGCAAAAAATACTTGCCTATACTGAACATGGATAGTCAAAGTGCTTTGTACTTGTGTAATGACCCAATCCTACATGAGAGAACAAAGCATATTGATGTCCGTTTCCATTACATTATACAACAAGTTGAGGAACAAGAAATCTCTGTGAAGAAAATCCTCGGAGATGTGAACCCTGCTGATTTTGGAACAAAAATTGTTCCTTCTAACAAATTTTTGTTTTGCAGGGCAGCACTCCACATCGATGATGTCAACTGAGTTGTGGGGATGAGTCAATGATGGAGGGAAACCTTTACTAATCCACTATTAACGAACTTTCTTCCTAAGAACCTAAAACTTGGTTTAGGAGGGCATTTGTTATGCTTAATGATAAATCCAAGTATTAGTTCTTAGGTGACATAGGATATGGTATAGCACTATGTAAATATCCTAGGTAGACCAATAAATCAAGAACCGGGTTCAAGTCTATTTTATAAGCTTGTTTGATAGCTGAACCGGGCTTGTATGCCACCCCGGGTCATTCCGGTTTGGAGGCAACAAACCGGGTTCACCATTTGAGCTGGCTTTTGCTACTTAACATGATCCGAGCCCAATACCGACTTTGGCCCAAATTGACGAGGCCAGCCCAATATCCAAATCTGAAACTCGCCTTTAGTTGGAACGCAGTGTTTTGATTGAGGAGCTTGTAAGCTTCGAGATCGAGCTATTTAAGCTCGTATTTGTGCTTTCGGAGCTCATTCGCCGCATTGCTCAAACCCTAGATCTCAGAGAGAAAGAGAGAGAGAAAGAGAGGAGAAGAGAGAGCTCGTCGCCGGAGGTCGAAGAAGGTGATCGGAGAGGCGATCCTTGTACTGAAGAAGACGTTGAAGACTCTCGTTGAAGCTTACACTTGAAGCTTTGCCAGCCTCTGGGGGGCCGAAACCCTAGATCTTCTTCCTTTGCTTTTCTTCTTGTTGTCTATGTTATGTATCTATGTTTGGAACTACTTGATCTTTGGTTTGCCGTTTGTTTGCATCTGTGTAACCATCCTTGAAAGCCTTGATAGTGGATTGGGAAGGGTCTCCCCACTGAGACTCCGCGGACGTAGGTTTTAACACCGAAACGCGTAACCATTCTCTGGTGTCACTTGTTCTTTGCTTTCTGTTCGATCTTGTATGTTTGAGTGCGTTTCGATTACTATATCTGTTTGATCTAGTTCTACAATATTAAATCCCATTTTTTATGTAAACTTCAAACTCTGATCCGATCGTACAATTACATAGCTACATCCAATCACCACATGATAGAAACAACATTTACATCAAGCTCTACCTTCTCTAAATTAAAACACAAGCCATACAAGCACAAAAGCTAAACAGAAACTTTAAAAGGTGAACAACCAAAGACTTCCAATTCATCACTTTTGACTCCGCTTACGGTGAATAGGAGAAGGCTTGCTTTGATGTCTGAAGGATGAAGCAGAAGATTACGAAAATGACAAGAAGAGTAGAGACAAAGCAAGAAGATTAAAGACAGGGGGCATGGGTGTAAATAATGCCAAGAAGCTTTGTTTGTTGGGAAATGCACTATTTTTATTTAATTTTCCGGGGCATGCAATTTTATGTTCACTACAGAGTTTTGGTTTATTTATAGGTTTTTGATTACTAGGATTTTTCATTCATAGGTTCGTGATTTACGAAGAATTCGGAGAAAAGAGAAAGAAAGACACGACTGTGATAATAAAATGATCAAAAAGAAAACATATGGAGTATAAAACTAATTATTGGGATTTTCATTGATACTAACATTAAATTATCATAGGAAAATCATAATTAAGCGAACAAATATTTTTTCAGATGATTTATTAGTTAATTATGGTAGCTCACCCCAAAGTGTACACGAAGTTGGGGGGCTTATTTTTACATGATTCATTAATTAACGCATAATTAAGCTAACATACACTAATTTTATTTATTTATTTATTTATATAGAGCGTGTCATGTGAGCCTAGCAGTTCTTTGAGCAGAAGCAACGGCGGCGGAAGCCTTGGCAGTTGCCGGAGGGGAATCCCTCGCCGTGACACACGGAGGCGCAGTTGGTGTCGCTAAAACACATGCCTTTGAACCTCTGGCTTAGCGAGTCACATACTCTCCCCTCTACCACCGCGGGCCCCATCTCTTTTCATTCATGAAATAAATAAATAAATAAATAAACCAAATTGAAAAATATTAATGAAAAGTAATGGGTAATTGATTAATAATTTAATGTACCTGAGGCTGTGACGAGAACAATGAGCAGCACAAGTGTTGAAAACATACGGTTGGTGGATCGCTCCATTTTCATAAACTTAATTTTTTTTTGGTTGTGGATGGGCTTTGTGGTTTATTGATGATGAGATACCGTCGCTTTTCTGTGCACTCTCAATTTATAGCCGAAATTATCATAATTCAAAAGAAAAATTTCTTCCTTTTTTTGAAATCAGCCTAAATAATAGCCTAAATTGTTGCATATTAAGGAGCCCTCCGCCATCTCTTAGTGCATAAAAAAAGAGTGCACGGAAGAGCCAATTAAAATCAACCAAACAAAACTAGCTTAAAATAGGAGCGTTCCACCATCGATCTCTTGTACAAAAAAATGTTAGCTTCATCGCTTGGTACAATTTTTTCCAATTAAAACTAGCCTAAAATAGGCTAAACTAATTTGGGTAGAAATTTGATTTGATACCGTATGCATGGATCCAATCAAAACCACAATTATGTGTTAATTTTTTATGAGCCTCTCACAACGAAACCCACAAAATTGCCGGATGAGAGTGACTTAGAGCATCCGCAATGGTGATATTCACTTCAAGTATCATGACTTACTTTTTTAATTTTTTCTGTCTTCCATCTCATCTATGAAACTCTATTCTCACAACCATGATATTCATATAAACTTCTTACATCCACATCATTCATATTATTATACTATTATAGTTAAATATTGTACAACTACTTATTTTAATTATAATATAGTCAATATGAATATCAATATGTAGATAAAAATATCGTATATATTTTAGAAGACAATTAATAAAATCTTGTATTATATATAAGTTAAGAAAAGATTAGTATATACTATTATATCACTGTAAAATTTTAATTGGTCGACTTGTCAACAAACAAAGTGATATTGTGTAAGAGACAGTTACTTGAAGAAGAAACTCATTTTTGATTTCCACCCCAAATCTGACATTTATTTTCTTTTATCTTTTTAAAAATGACTTATGATACTCCAAGTATCACCATTGGAGATGCTCTTAGGAGTAGACAGTGCATAAACGTCAATAAGAAGAGCAACAAAGATGTTCAAAGAAATATATGCACATGACGATCTCAAAAATTTTAAATCAATTACTTAGGATTTGAATCTTTGATTTTTTATATGTTTTTGTGAGTGTAATTATTTTATGTATTAATTTTTTTTATCCTTTGTAATAAATGTAATATTAGTATAGGTGAATTAATCCCCAAGACAAGATATTAAAGACCATCGGGAATATTCTTATATAGAAAAGCTATTTAAAGGGGTCTCTACTTTAATAATACAGATTTGACTTTTACGATTCTAGAGAAACCTTAGTACCTAATTGTTTGGACATTTTTTGGTACTGTAATTGGCGGCGTCTATCGTCTATGGGAATTCGCTAGAAAGCCGCTACCATCCACTAGAGGAGAGGCCTATCGTTGTTGCAAACCGCGTGAGGAGATGCCAAATGCAAGGGAAAACTACGATCATCGTTGAACAATCTCCGCTCGAGGATGAGAGGAAGACACTGGCGGAAGCGAAAGAAGATGTCGAAGGAAGAGGTAGATCGCACCACTGCCGTAATCGCCACCACATTAGCAGGAACCGCTATTGGAATCATTATCGTCGGGCGTGAAGGAGTAAAACCATAATCCGTCGCTCACGAGAACCAAATCCCGTCACCGCAGTTTGCATAAACCACCACAACCACCATCACCAAGTCAAAGTTTAGGGTTGGAGGGTTCGGAATTCCCAACTTTACGTACAAACAAGAATAGCTTTCAGCAGTATGAGTTCCAAGACCAAAGATCCAACATTAAGGAGCATACCTTAGGGCAATGAAGACAAAGCGTTGCATGAAGCCGAGATTCATGAACTGATAGAAGCTAGAGAAGAAATTTGACTCCTAAAGTAGGACAGTAAGTATTGCAAGTGTGATTGAGGGACGAAATGGACGAGAATCTAACATTCATATCAAGCGTTGTCAGGTCTGATTGTAACACTCCGATAATTTATAAGGGATTGAGGTGCTCCCCATGTCAACAAGAGCTCTTCCTTTTCTGGGTTCGAGTGAGGACAAAGAACTCAAAAGTTAAGCGTGCAGGGGCGAGAGTAGTACCAGGATGGGCGACCTCCTAGGAAGTCCTCGGGTTGGCATGGGTTAGCGCTTCTAAAGCCTCGGGCTTTACAAATGGTATCAGAGCTGACTCTAGGTTACGAGTGCACTTGGCCCGGAGGGTGGTGACTCGACCTAGAGGGCGGTGCTTGGGCCTTGACGAGGACATCAAGTGTTTAAGTGGGGGAGATTGTAACACCCCAATAATTTGGAAGGGATTGAGGTGCTCCCCATTACAACAAGAGCTCTTCCTTTTCTGGGTTCGAGTGAGGACAAAGAACTTAGAAGTTAAGCGTGCAGGGGACGAGAGTAGTATCAGGATGGGTGACCTCTTGGGAAGTCCTCGGGTTGGCATGGGATAGTGCTTCTAAAGCCTCAGACTTTACACTAATAAACATGAAATTGAAGATTTTTATTCGTATCACAAATGATCCTCTTGGAGCCCCGAAGGAAATCGTGTCCTCATAAAAAGCAATGGGAGGGTGATCGTTATCCGCTCGAGTGGAAAGGGAATTCTTGTGAGCACTTTGGCGACACACGACGACTTCGTAGGTGCAACATACGATAGAGTGAAAGGGAAGATAACAAAGAAACGCATGGTGAAGAGCTGGGGCACACGAAGAAGCGAAAAGGGATGAGATCTTTCTCTTAGAAGGCAAAACTCTCTAGTGAACAATACAAACTTCCTTTGGCTTTGTGATGATCTGCTCAATTTGACTTATAGGTGTGAATTCATATTGGGCGTCAAATTCATCCTCATAACCCACATCAACTATCTTAGATTTTTGCTCAAATTGTATCTGGGTGTCTGACTCATGATCGTTTGACTCCAATGCGATTCCACTACTCCTTTCACACAACTCAAAAGAGCATGGGATTGTGGAATGAAAACTTGAAGAACATGACTCACAGTACTCCTTGATTATAGCATCCGCCCCTTTGGAGAGATCCTTGATTATATCCTCAAGAGACGTATCAACCAGCTAGGATGGTTGGGAAGATGACTCAACCAAAAAGCTTTGATGGCTCATGAAACATAAGAAATTCCAGCATTCCTCAGGTCCCATATATAAAAGCCTCCCATTGTTCATGTAGTTTGCCAATCCCCTTGTCTCAAGAGTCATACCATAAATAACTCCCATGTTCACCTCTCCATCACTGTATCATATTCCCCAAGTACCAAGTTCAAACACATGATTTTGAAATCTAGAAAAATAGTCATGAAAGTGTTCATCTTCCAGCTGTGTACATTCAAACAAAGCCATGATTAGTAGCACAGGTGTTATGAACCGTATGATAGGTTCACAACACCAAAAATAGCACACAAATTAAAACACAAATAGCAACGAGTCCCCAACAACGACGCCAAATTTGATGAGGTATTTTCAGTGGTCGTTATACCTATCAAATAACCTAACTAAACCAAACTGAGTAGAATGGGAAGTAAGGGTCGATGCCACAGAGACTCGTATATAAGTGTTTTACTTGCGTTCCAAGTAACCAAAGTATGGGGGTTTTATGAATGATTATCAAATTCTAAGATGCAAATTAAATCTAAAGTAATAAAGCAAAGATGATTGTGTTGTAAAATATATGAGAGAAACGTGTTCAACTAGTTAAATCCGTCATGATATTGCTTTGTTGATCATTGGTTCTCTTGATTCTCACTTCACTTGAATAATCTATCGTGGATTTTGATCCAAACTTCAAGTCTAGTTGATAGAAGTAACAGTCTAAACAACCCTAATTACCTAACAATCTAGAAGAACTTATAGATTCAATTAAACAACAGCTTTACAAGTCAAGTATCAATAGAAACAAACACTTGAAGCAAACAGTCATTCAAGTTATTTGTGGATTTATTCCCTTCTACAACTGAATAGCATGATCGGGTCTAAACAATTATAGATTCTACTTTATCTAACTAATCCCAACCGAGAATTAATCAGATTAGTTGTAAATTAACCTAGAAATTCTATTAGGTGGCCAATCTAGCTAACAAAACCCTAAAGAAACTTTGATTCCATTTAGCATAGGGAATCAAACCTATTCAAGTTTGCTGAGAATCAATAAAACTTCACATCTTATGCAAATCAAAACTTTAATTAACTAGCCAAACACAAAAGAAATTAGCAATTCATAATTGTATTCAGAAAGCTTACAATAAGGTTCAACGGTCTCCTCTTGAGAAACTCTATAGAATAAACCCTAGCATCCAAATTGTGATTGGAATTGTTATCCAAGAGAGAGAACCTAGAGAGTTTAAGTATCTCCCGACAACTAAAGATAGAAAGAAAATATTCCCCAAAGGCTACAATTAAGCCATACTTCGGAATTACAAAAGATAAGGCCCAAAAGAAAGCCCAAACGTCGGCCCACATCTTTCCGTGAAATCCCAAAAGGTGCAGCCTAGACCTAGAAAAGCTCGGTCGAGCTTTTTCTCCCTTTCCCGCGCTTTTCTCTCTGTTGATATTGCTCGGATTGGTCAATGGAAAATGCGGGCATGCTTTTTATATCCATCATGCGCTTTTCCTCTCGGTTCAAGATTCAGGTGACACTTTAGAGGCTGTTTTGACCCCTTCAAGTTGGAATTTGGACTCGGAGTAGAAACATCAATTGTAGCTTTTTTAATTATATTTCCAATGATGATAAATTCAGCTCCATCAGGCCACTGTAGCTCCCAAACATAGCATTGCAAGATAGAGGTGTGGAAACAACAACTCCAATCCATGAACTGGATTTAAGCGTTCTTTTCCCAGAACCTCTTGGGCCTTAGCTCTTTCAATCTTCACTTGAACCACTCTAAGATTCATTCATGTCCTCCAATTCACCACCATAAGTATCTCGGATCATGTCTCGCTTTGCTCATTCACCTAATAAACTGCAAAACCGAACAAAATAAGCTCAAAACCCGAATTTCCTAGAAAAATCTAAGAACCTAAAAACTAAACTAAACTAAGTTTAAACCATGCAATATAAACATAAATATGCATCCTAAACACTAACTAAATGCAAGCTATCACCTGTACGGACCCTCGAACGCTTTCTCTTTAGCTACCGCCATCGCTCTCTTGGCTACCTTCCTCGTTGCCTTGTACTCTACCAACCTCGCTTCTTTTTCTAGCCCCATACTACACGATCTCACTTTTTAGGCTAGTTGTTTATCCTTAACTTTCTCATGAAGCTCGTCATTCCACCACGCTTCGGCCCTTCTGTTGCTAGAAATGCCTCTCGACGTGCCCAACACGCCACACACCACTCAATGAATGTACTCCTCCATCTTGCCCCACATCATGTTGGATTCGCTTCTCTCTTCCCACGTTCCCTTAGCATTTGCTTCCTCGAATATCGTTTCAAGCAGGCTCTGTCCATTTGATTCTGAAAGGCACCACCACCTAAATCTCGATTGTGGTACCGTGTTTGCCTTCCTCCTTCTGCACGATGTTGATAGGGTTTCTCGGCCAACAAATAAATTTGTAAGTCAAGACCCCGCTGAGTACAGTGGAGTCAGGATCGTTCCACAGGAAGCAAGGTTGTTGGTCTATCAATCCAATAAAAATCAAATCAAATTAAACAAAACTCTCACGAGATGCCTCGTTAACGACCTTGTCAGGATCGTTACCGAACCACCAAACACAAAAATAACAATTAACGAACTAATTAAATTCCAATTAATACTCGGTACCGAAGCAAGTATTCATCAACGAAGATTTATCAGAAATAATTCAATTAAAACAAAAATCTAGGATAAGGGACACCACAACATAGCCAAGCATAAGAATTCGTAAGAAGATAAGATCATGCCTTTAAACAGATAGAGTCATCAACTTTCATTGACTTAACAAGTAAATTAATCTATTTTCATAAACTAACTCACTCAATTGCTTGTTTTGGATCTAAAGCTTGAAACTTTCGTTTTCAAACAATATCAACCTTCAAGTTACTAACTTTCTCTTTCAATCAAGATAAAACTCAAATTACCTCAACTCCCGTTTCGGTATTAAGCACAACAAACAATCTCAATAAAGATAAAAGGCATTCAACACACTTTCTTACTCATCAAACATGCTCAACTATGTCAGGCTTAACCCCGACCCTAGAAAAATAGACTACTCACTACTCATGATTAAGAAACTAAAAACTTCAATAAAAACAAAGATTGAAACAAAACTCAAACTTAAATTAATAACAAAAATATCGTCTTACAGAGATTCAGAAGGAAACCAAAACAAAGCAATCACCGAACAAACTCGATCAACAAACCTCAGAAACCGTCGTTACCGACCCTCGTCACCGACTTCCGATCCGGTTCTCCTTCCTTCGGCCTTCCTCCAAATCTCCTCCAAAACTAGCTCTAAAATTCTCCTCCAAAATTAAGCCCCCCCCCCCCCTTCTTCTATGCTAGATAGAAGGGTATTTATACTAGAAAATCCTAAAAAACTAAAAAGGCTAAAACATAAAAACTTTCCTAAAAAGATAGAAACAATCTCTAAAAGATAGAAATAAAATCTAGAAATATATTAAACCCTAAAATACATATTCTAATAACCCATAAAGATTCTAAAAAGATACTCAACCGATACGGAAATAAATTCCCGCTCAGGATCGGTGAATAATAAAATAATACTCCGAAATCTTCCTCTTCGTGGCCTCGTTAACGACTCTTCATAGCCTCGTTAACGAGCCTGGGGTTTTGTTTTCTTCAACACCTCCTCTCGCTGAGTACAGTGGAGTCAGGATCGTTCCACAAGAAGCAAAGGATATTTGTAAGTCAAGACCCCGCTGAGTACAGTGGAGTCAGGATCGTTCCACAGGAAGCAAGGTTGTTGGTCTATCAATCCAATAAAAATCAAATAAAATTAAACAAAACACTCACGAGATGCCTCGTTAACGACCTTGTCAGGATCGTTACCGAACCACCGAACACAAAAATAACAATTAACGAACTAATTAAAATTCCAATTAATACTCGGTACTGAAGCAAGTATTCAGCAACGAAGATTTATCAGAAATAATTCAATTAAAACAAAAATCTAGGATAAGGGACACCACAACATAGCCAAGCATAAGAATTCGTAAGAAGATAAGATCATGCCTTTAAACAGATAGAGTCATCAACTTTCATTGACTTAACAAGTAAATTAATCTATTTTCATAAACTAACTCACTCAATTGCTTGTTTTGGATCTAAAGCTTGAAACTTTCGTTTTCAAACAATATCAACCTTCAAGTTACTAACTTTCTCTTTCAATCAAGTTAAAACTCAAATTACCTCAACTCTCGTTTCGGTATTAAGCACAACAAACAATCTCAATAAAGATAAAAGGCATTCAACACACTTTCTTACTCATCAAACATGCTCAACTATGCCGGGCTTAACCCCGACCCTAGAAAAATAGACTACTCATGATTAAGAAACTAAAAACTTCAATAAAAACAAACATTGAAACAAAACTCAAACTTAAATTAATAACAAAAATATCGTCTTACAGAGATTCAGAAGGAAACCAAAACAAAGCAATCACCGAACAAACTCGATCAACAAACCTCGGAAACCGTCGTTACCGACCCTCGTCACCGACTTCCGATCCGATTCTCCTTCCTTCAGCCTTCCTCCAAATCTCCTCCAAAACTAGCTCTAAAATTCTCCTCCAAAATTAAGCCCCCCCTTCTTCTATGCTAGATAGAAGGGTATTTATACTAGAAAATCCTAAAAAACTAAAAAGGCTAAAAGATAAAAACTTTCCTAAAAAGATAGAAACAATCTCTAAAAGATAGAAATAAAATCTAGAAAGATATTAAACCCTAAAATACATATTCTAATAACCCATAAAGATTCTAAAAAGATACTCAACCGATACGGAAATAAATTCCCGCTCAGCATCGGTGAATAATAAAATAATACTCCGAAATCTTCCTCTTCGTGGCCTCGTTAACGACTCTTCACAGCCTCGTTAACGAGCCTGGGGTTTTGTTTTCTTCAACACCTCCTCTCGTATTCTCGAACCTTGACATCTTAAATCTTGCACTTTCCCGTCCTTCACTGTGATGCTCCAAATTTAGCTCCTTTTATCTCCTTTCCTCGCTAAAACCTGCAAAATACACAAAATAGCGTAGATTCCCCTCTTTTCATAGATTTATGCAAAACTAACTAAAATTACTCAAAACTAAACCTAAACTAGACAAAACTAAACCTAATAAGCAAAGAAAACCTATCAAAAATTATACTAAAAATGCGAACATCACACGACCACTTTAAATCCAATACCAACAACATGTACTGCATCGACAGACCCTCGAATGGAACAACTCCGCAATCCTTTCATCATCCCTTATCCTCCCTTCTAGCCACAAGAAAGTCAATATGTGTTCTTCCTAACGCACTATGAAAAGTAACCAACTGCTCTTCCCTCTTTCTGAACCATGAGTTGACAACTAGACAATCAAAAGCTACTGCAAAATCGAAAAGTGCTGATCCACCATCGTTTATATCACTAGTCTCCCACCCTCCATGTACCTCCTTGAACCTGTCTTTTTCCTTCCCGATGTGCCCATTGAAATCCCCACCGATCAGCAATTATTGTACCGACGGAACGCTCCTCGTTAAGATGTCCAAGTCTTCCAAGAATCATCTCTTTTCTTCTAAAATCAGGCCTCCATGCGGCGCATAAGCACTAATGACATTTAGGACTTTCTCCCCTAGGACGATCTTTATCAACATCAAGCGGTCACTTGTCTGTTCCACATGTACCACTTGATCTCTCAACTTTATATCCACTAAGATCCCAACCCCATTTTTGTTGTTGGAAGTCCTTAAGTACCATAACTTATATCCATCAATATCTCTAACCTTTCTTCCCTTTCAATTTGTCTTCTAAATACGCGCAATCTCTACTTTGTAGTGGTGTAGAATCCTGATCAGTTCAAATGATTTCTCGGTCATCATACCTACATTCTAAGACCCTATCCTCAGACTTGTAGACTGTCTATGCCGAACTGCACTGCTCATTAGTTGACCATCTCATAAGTAGAACTCTCCAAAATAGATGAATGTCACCTACAAATTCACACAACATAAACCAAACAACAACAGACCCAACAGAGACAACGAAACGAAACCCAACGCGACTATAGAAGAGAAAAACAAATGAGGGTAAGGCTAACTTGAGACTAAAACTAGCAATACAATGAGAAAGAAAAGTGTAGGATCGTTAGTACTTCTAGGTCGCTGACCTAGCCAAAGTCGCCAACCTAGTCAAGGTTATCGACTTAGACAAAGTCACCAACCTGGGTGTATGCACAACGAAAATGTAATTTAACAAGAAAGACTTACTTGACACGATGATTTTTTTTATAGTGGAAATACTTGATCAATGAACTCTATCAATCAAGTGTGAAAACTACTCCCTTCCAAGTTCTCGCTTGGAAGGATTAAAAGTCGTAGCTTGCTTTATTGATCTTTTAAACCGATTACAAGAACACCCTGGATCTAGTGCTACTTCCCAAGCACGCTAGAACTCTTTGTGAACCGAGTAATAACAACCCTCAACCAACTAACAAGACTACGTCTCTCTTCCTCTTTCGAACTCTAGAACACACCACTCGGTCAAATCCCACGAACGAGTCACTCAAACAAATAATTCTCTCTCTAAAAAATACACAAGATGCTCTCCTTTACTTCTCACAAGATAAACAAACTCCTTAGGGCATAAGCAAAATCCACGTTCTTTCTTATCTTGAGAAGATTCTTTCCTTAATCAAACTGATCTGATATCTAGCGCAATCTTCTCATGCATTTTGAGTTCGCCTTCCTATCAGGTCGGGGACCCGGCTCACGTCGGCGACCTGGATCGCAGAATTGAGGTAGGCCACCTAACTTGCATAGGTCGGGTTGTTTCCAAAGATAAGCTGTTTTGAGGTGTTTGATAGCGAGGAGAATAAGGGATAAGAAAGGTAGTTTCAACCTAAGATGGAAAGTTCCTCACAAAGAATGGCAGAGGATAAGAATACGAGGAAGAAATCTTCTAGCAAAGATTCGAATGTGGTCAGGAAAGGTGTGTTGTTTCCCTTAAAGGGGTAGACGATTTAACAACTTCTAGATATGAGCCTAATCACTCACAAATCCCTCACGTGGCCCAAATGGTTTCTAGCCATGTTTCAAACCATAATGGATCGGCGGCTGATATCGAATTCAACCAGGTTTTTAACAACAGGCTCTATCAAGCCAAGGTCCAAATAGGCAAACGGGCCATCAAATTGGGCAGAAAGAAGGGAATTTTCTCCCCGAATAATGACAACCACACTAGACAAGCAAACCGAAAACCCACTCTTTCTGAGGGAAATCCTATTAAATGACCTAGATCTTTTATGGAAGATAAGGGGGAGTGGGCCTCTTCCTTCTTTTCAACTCACCTCCATCCACCTCACCATCACCACCTCCTTAGTCACTTGGCTTGCAAACTTCAAACTTCTCCTCTTCTCCTTCGGTTCGGGCACACTCTACTTTATCCACCACTACATTAATAATATTTCCCTCCCCCAATTCAACACCTTAGCTTGCTTACACATCAAAGTCCGACCTTCAAATCACCAAACCAAGCAAGACATATCTCAAATCACCTAAATAAAATCGACCCATACCCTCAATTCCTCCTAAAACCTCAAAACAAATAACACCCACCTCTAAAAAGCCACAACAAATCAACAAATCACCACTTACACTGTAAAGGGAGCCCTTTTGGTGTTGATCATCAGAGTGTACAACTTTAGGGGAAAAAATCCACCCTAACATCCTTTGGAAATAAAATGTTTTATGAAATTTTTAAAAAATTACGAGGGATGTTGTTGGATCATATGTTAGTCGAAATCAGTTATGGGAACTATATCGAAAGTTCCCACACGCAACAGAATAAACAAGTAAGCAGGTAAATAATAATACTAGAGACAGTTCCCCTATAGAGGAACCCCACAACGATCAACTAACCGCATGAGTAAACCTCTACCTCTCCTTGGAGGATTTTCGAATGAGTTACCTTTTCTTTATTGCTTAGTTCCCTTCAGGTTACAAGGCAGAATACAAACTTCTCTATTCCTACTAGGACTCTCTCCCTAGGCAAAACTAATGAATTCTCTCAACCCTAACCCGATGAACGCTCACAATCAAAGACAAAGTGAACCTCGATCAAACCTCTCTCTCTCTCTCTCTCTCCTTCTGTCTCTTCTCTAGAGTTCCCCTAGACGTAGGAACTCTTTCTCTCTTCACCGTCGTCGAGATTAGCTCTGCACCGGGGCCTTTTTCCCAACTTTACGATCTTCACTTGAGTGGCTCTTTCATATCTTCTCTCTTAGTGTTTGAATTTGATGAATGTGAAAAGTGAACAACAAGGTGACTATTGAAGGGTTTAAATAGGCATGATGAGAAACCCTTATCCACTTGAGATATTTGTCCTAAATATCCTTTTATCCTTGCTCTCCAAACATGATTCCTTAAGATTGGCATGTAACTTGATTTGAATTTTGAATTGTCAACTCTTGAATCAATCCGGACTCTTGGATGGTCGTCTTCTCTCTGCTGAGGCTCTGAAGGTCTGAGACACCTTTGTATTCGGAACAAACATGATCCCTAAAAATTCGCTGAGATGTCGCTTTCACGCATGCGCCAGTTCTCATCCAAAGGGAACTCTCGTCCTCTCGTTTCCCTTCTCTTGGGAACTCTTCTTGACTTCTGAGGGATTCCTGGTCCTCTTATCCAGTTCCCATCGTGTGGGAACTCTATTTTCTTTTAATGTTGGTCGCCTTCTTTTTCATCCTTGCATTAGTTCCCATGATGTAGGGACTTGTTACTCTGTGCTTTGCGACGTGCAACCTGTTCTCTTCTGAGGTTGGTCGTTCTCTTTTTTGTCATTGCATTAGTTCCCATTATGTGGGAACTTGTTAATCTGTGCTTTTACGACGTGCAACCTGTTATGCTGAAATACTTGGTAATTGGCGTTAGTTCTCATGGTGTTTGTCATTATCAAAACTAAGGACGTTGTTCCAGTGTTAATGAACATGAGTTCCTAACACCGACTCCACAATTTCATTCAATTTTAGTTCATGTATGCTCGTGCAAGTTCCCCCTCAGTGTGACAACATGCAGTTCCAACTTAGCAGATTTTGTGAAAATATCCCCCCTTAGCAAAAGCCATGCTGAGATAACTTAAAAGTATTAGCATAAAACGAGGGAACTAAAAGATAAGAACACACATTCAAACTAAAGGACTTGTTCATTACTTAGGCAAGCAACATACAACATAAGACTAAAAACACACAAAACATTTTGTGAGAGGGGAGAGCAGGGTAGGAACAATGAAACAAGAGTCAAGATCATGGGGTCATGTTTTCAACTAGCTCTACAAGCCTGGCCAAGTGACGCTCAATCTTGAGAAGGATGTCTTAGTTCCTGTCAAGCATGGGTCCAACGTCAGCAGTCTCTGGTGCGGGAAGCATGGGAAATTCAGATTCGTTCGCAGGCTCTGAGTGGCGAAGGCTCTGAATGGCGTCCAGATCCATCTCGAAGCCAAAAACTTCCTCATCCTTTTCCTTTTAGAGGAGTTCCTTTGTTAACAACTGCTTGACGAGGTCAGGGTAAGGCAGAGAGTGGGCTGAGGTGCCATCACACTTGACCATGTGTTCCAGGGCTATTCTTGGTAGATTTATGGGCTCTTTTCTAAGGAACAAGTCAAGAAGTATGGCGTCCCCAATGTGTGATAATTCATGATGATGAACTTGTGAGCCAGTTTCCCAAGCAAAAACATCCCATGTGTGACAATTGTTGATCCCTCTGCAGAAACACGTCCCTCATAGATCTTGTTCAGAACTGCTTCACAATCATGGGTTCCCCAATTCTTAAATGGGAGAGTTCCCAACCCTTTGGTTGGAACCTTGAGCAGTCGCCCTATTTGATCCTCATTGAAAGGAAATGTGGATCCTTGAACTATGAAGGTACCATGCTTCTTATCTTTAGACAACTTAAGTTGGTCATAGAAGGCTCGTACCTGAGCGGGATCTACCTTTACCCTTGAAGCGCAGATTGGCTCCCACTTTTGAGCCTTGATCAGTTCCCAAAGCTCCTCTAATTCATGTTCGGCGTGTGATTCGGGAGTGAGGATCATAGGAGCGATTACCTTTCGCTCTTTGGGAACCCTTTGATCTTGTACAACACTTGGCTCAGTTTCAGCAGGGACAAGCGCTTGTGAGTATTCTCTTCGTGGGCGCTTGGAGGGTGGCTCGATGACAACGTGTTCCTTTCTCTTTGTCTTTCCTCCGGCTCTAGTTTTCTTAGGTTTTTTTGGAGGAGGGAAGAGTAAAGGGATGGAGGGCTCTGGTAAGGAGATTCTAAATTGAGGCAGACACAGTTCGTTTAGAGCCTTCCTTGGCAGGTTCTACAGACCTGTTTTCTGCAGACATGTTGAGAGGGTTTCTTGACAACAAATAAATTTATAATCAAGACCCCGCTGAGTGCAGGGGAGTCAGGTTCGTCCACGGGAGAAAGTCAATATCAAGTTTTGTTCTTACTTAGGGTGCAAGTAATCAACAAAGGTAGAGTTTTTATCAATAGAGAGAAAATCTACGGTTTTGGTATCCCCACAACAATAATTATGCATGCAAACGCTAATGAAACACATAGATCATGCTTTTATCACATAAAGGCGCTAACTTTCGTCAACTTAAGCAAGTAAATCAATCAACTTTTGCCAAATCAATAAACTTACTATCTATCTCTTCTACTTCAAGTAGGATTGATCCGCTTTCGCTTCAAAATCCTAAATTTGTTGAGATGGTTTTTGTTTTCTACAAATCCTTTCAATTTGTTGAGAGGGTTTCTTGACAAAAAATAAATTTATAATCAAGACCCCGCTGTGTATAGCGGAGTCAGGTTCGTCCACGGGAGAAAGTCAATATCAAGTTTTGTTCTTACTTAGAGCGCAAGTAATCAATCAAAAGTAGGGTTTTTATCAAGAGAGAGATTTCTAAGGTTTTGGTATCCCCACAACAATAATTATGCATGTAAACGCTAATGAAACACAAAGATCATCCCTTTATCACATAAAGTCGTCAATTTTCATCAACTAAGCAAGTAAATCAATCAACTTCCTCTAAATTAATAAACTTGTTCTATCAATCTCTTCTACTTCAACTAGGATTAATCAATTTTTGCTTCAAAACCCTAATTGACTATTCTGATCCAAAGTTTCTGCTTTCGCTTCAACTATGAATGATAAATTTCTTTCCACTTTCGTTTCAAGAATTAAGAACAAGAGAATAGATTCATAATAAAAACAATCAAAACATGATCGAGAGCAAGCACATATACCATTGTTGGGTTTAACCCCAACCATAGAGAGAAGAAAATTGCTCACAAATCATGATTAAAAACAAAGCAATTGAATTAATAAAGAAAGACTTACAAACTGAATTCAAAACAAAACTTGTCCTCCAAGTAACTCTAATCTCATCCCTCTATCTCTATCTCTCGCCCCTCTTCTCTCTCTTCCTTCAAATTCCCTCTAGAAGATCATAGAAAAACTAGAGATAGACAAGAGTATTTATAGAGAAACTGATTAAAGCTATCTATAAGGAAATAAATCTTCTAAAAGATATATACTTTAAGAATTATCTAATAATATAAAAATATGGGATAAAATCATTAAATGTGCCGACTCGGGTTTGTTCTCTACCAACACGGGACCCTCGGTACCGACCCTAGGGTCGGTAGGAATCTCTACTAAATTCTCGATTTTCTTCTTTTCTGGGCACCTCATTACCGACCTTGTCACCTCAGTAACGACCCCTGCAGTGTTGAAACTTGATCGTTATTGCTTCGATAGAGGGTTTGTTAGCCTTCCTTTTGTCTTGATTATTCTTCCCTCAGCATGATAACGGGTCTCTAAACTTCCTTCTTGGCTTTAAACTTGATCTTCACTTCATTCCATAAGTGCTCTCCTTTGGTTTCTCTTCTTCTCCTTAAACTAAGCTCCAAACAGCTCCAGAACCTATAAAAACACCACCAAAACTTATGTAGACTCCATATCTTAAGGAAATATAAAAACCCACACAAACGACTCAAAACAAAACATAAAACTAAAGAAAAAGACTCAAACACAAAAAAACACAACTAGGCGGATATCATGTCATCTTGTTCATCATCGATAGTTGTTCCTTCTTCATCTTCCTCTTCTTCTTTTCCTTCTTCATTTTCTTCTTCTTCTTCTCCTTTTTCATCCTCTTCTTCTTTTTCTCCTCTTTCTTCTTCTCTTTCTTTCTCCTTTTCTCCCTCTTGTTCATCATCTTTTTCTTCTTCGTGTTCTCCTTCATGTTCTCAGTCATCTTCTTTGTCTTGACTTGAGGATTGCTTGTCTGGGTTACCCTTTTCAGTGTTGGGGTTCCCAGTATCTGCTGGACCGGTGTCTTGGTCTGTCGGCTCCTAGACTTGAGAGTTCTTTTCTCCAAAAGATGACTCTACTCTATCCTCTGAGACTTTTAGGGAGGTGTCCTGATTAAGTTCCTTTTCCACTTCAGCCATGGAGTCTTTGTCTGCTTGGCTGCCAAGTTCTTGAAGGTTCCGGAGGGGTGAGTTAGGACGCTTTCGGACTAGAGCCTCAAAGTGTTCTTCTTCCTCTTCGCTCTCCTCAATTTCAATGGGTTTTGTTTGTGAGAGGGAAGGAAGGATTTCTGTTGTGGGTGTAGTTGAGGTTGTGGATTTTATGAGAGAGGGGGTTTTGAGTGGTGTTTTGGAGATGGAAGGGGGGTCAATTTCAACGGCAGTGGAGGGATTTTGCTTAGGAGGGGAAGTTGAAGGGTGAATCGTTGGAGTTTGTGGAGTGGGGGTGGAGGAAGTAAAGATTTAGGGTTTTCAAGGGTTGAGAGCTTTGATTTTTGTTTGGCAATGGGAGCGGCGTCCGGAAAGTGGTCTACAATTGTAGCTCCTGAGGAGGTGGCGGATGAAGATTTAGAAGTGGAAGAGGGTTTTGTTGTGTACACAGGGTAGCATTTTCTTGGAGGTAGCGATGGAAGTGTATGAGGGGGATTGTTAACGAGGAAGGTTCTCTCTAACTGAGAGATGGGCACGACATAGTTGATTCTGTTATAGATGTGGGAACGGACATGTTTGTCGATCATTGATCTGACAACAGTTCGCTCTACTGGATCTGAGGTTTTAAGTTCACCTTTGGTTAGAGCTTGCCAAAGAGTGGCGGGATTTCTCTTTAGCCAAAGCTGTTGTCCGGGTTCCAAGGGTGGAGGTATTGAGTTGTAAGCTTGGATTGCTTCAGGAGTGGCCTTGAATTTGTAATTTTTGAAGGAGGAGGAGCGTTTGGAATCCATCTAACAGTTTGGAGTTTTTTTGAAATTGGAAGTTTAGGTGTTTTGGGGCAAAGTGAGATGGAGAGATAGAGGTTGAAGAAAGGTTCTTGTTAGGGAAAAGGGCCGGAATATAAGGGATTTTTGCACAAGGGTACATTCGTCCTTTTCTTCGTCTCCCCCTTTTTTAAATTGAAAAGACTCTTGACGCTTCCTCTTTCTCTAAGGCGTACTCTGCACACTTGACACGTGTTGACAATCTATTGGATATGAGGATGCTTGGCTCTCATATACTCTTCCTTTATTAATTGCTCTGACAAGATCCAGTTGTCTTCCCAAGACGAAATTGCATGCATTGGACAATTGATTTGGCTCATTTTATATCAGGTTCCCATGATCTTGCATGAAGGCTTGTTTGAACAGAGTGGTGAAGAGAACTCTCATTCAAACTTTATGTGAGGGTTTGGAACACAAAGGACTTAGACAATTTTCAACCCGAAAGAGGGGTTCATGGGTTGAGTTTGTCTAGTCCATGGCTCTTGGTAAGCTTATGATCAACTATCATCGTGGCTTGTAATACAGGTTAGAGAAAACTCAAGTTGATCATTTTGGGCACAAAAAGAATAACAGTTTTTATGAGTACGACGCTTGCCTTAGACTAGTAATGGAAGACAAAGTGAATGCAGAGTTCCTATCGAGTTCCTATCATGCAAACAACTAAACTAGCCAATCATTGGGAGCAGAATAAACATGGAATTGTTTGATTTAAAGCTATCGTCTCCAAGAGCATTCGAGGTGCTCGAAGAGATGTCTGTCCCATGCATAGATGAAGTATCCACAATCCATATTTCAGTCCCACAAAAAGCACAGAAACCTAGGTTTAAATAGGCGTGATGAGAAACCCTTATCCACTTGAGGTATTTGTCCTAAATACTCCTTTTGCCTTGCTCTCCAAGCATGATTCCTTAAGGTTGACATGTGGCTTGATTTGAATTTTGAATTGTCAACTCTTGAATCAATCCGGACGTTGGATGGTCGTCTTCTCTCTGCTGAGGCTCTGAAGGTGTGAGACGCTTCTGTGTCCAGACCAAACATGATCCCTAAAAATGCGTTGAGATGTCGCTTTCATGCATGCGCCAGTTCCCATCCAAAGGGAACTCTCGTCTTCTCGGTTCTCTTCTCTTGGGAAGTCTTCTTAACTTCTGAGGGATTCCTGTTCTTCTTATCCAGTTCCCATCGTGTGGGAACTCTATTCTCTTCTGAGGTTGGTTGCCTTCTTTTTCGTTGTTGCATTAGTTCCCATGATGTGGAAACTTGTTACTCTATGCTTTGCTTGCGACGTGCAACCTATTCTCTTTTGAGGTTGGCATTTCTCTTTTCCGTTGTTGCATTAGTTCCCATGATGTGGGAACTTTTAATCTGTGCTTTTACGATGTGCAACCTGTTATGCTGAAATACTTGACAATTGACATTAGTTCCCATGGTGTTTGTCATTATCAAAACTGAGGACATGTTCCAATGTTAATGAACGTGAGTTCCTAACACCAACTTAACAAATGCATATAAAAAAGAAAAGAGTACAGTATTGGGGTTTAGGGTGGTGGGTCAGTGAGCACTTGAAGCGTTTGTATCCCAAAACCTGCAAAACTTAACTCATCTTCGTACGTTAGCATTACTTAGGTGAAACGATGCCCATAACTGAACCCATCTACATATGTTAGCGGTATTAGATGAAACGATGTCCATTTTCCTTACCTTTCTCCCTTCTTCTTCAATTTTCTATCTACTTCGTTCCGAGTTTCCAATTACAGATAGTGTTTCATTAGTCTTTCAAAATTTTTTTCATATTTTTAATATCATGAGAAGTGGTGAACAATATAGCGTGTGTAATGAATGCGGGATTATCAGGCTCATTTAGACTTTTCTCTCTTCTAGATTAACTTTTCTTTACTAGCTAGATTTTGCTCTTGTGTTTCTTCATGTGGAGCAAAAAGAGACTAGTAAGCAATATTCTTTCCCCTCAAGAAATTGCATTGCAAACAAACAAACATTAATTAGGACAATTAAGAGAAAAAATATACATTTGTTACAAAATGAAACTTCACCAACCCGTGCTTCATGGGGGGGATTCTTACTAGGTAGGAGAAGAAAGAATAGCCATCTTATCATCTCAAACTCCCTTTGAGAGATGCCACATACCAAATAACTTCACCTACCTATGCTTCTTGGGGGATTCTTACTCTGATATTAGAAAATCTTAAATCGATTAGGTGGATAATCCACCCCAAAAAAGCAAGTGTGGTGTAAATATTTAGGTTGAAAATTTTGTGAGTCCTCATGCATCCAAATGAGTATCTTTTTTGTAAGGATTAGTTTGTATGCAAGGTAGGTAGTTGAGACTTTATGGTTAGATAGTTAGGTGATCCAGCATGTGTGAATGGTGTTAGTTGAAACTTTTTTGAGTCTGGTATTTAGGTGCGCAGTTTTAGGCTCCATTTGGCAACACTTATTTGAATGCTTATCAACACTCAGATGCTTATCTAGAAAAAATAAGCATCGTTGTACGCGTTTGGCAACACTTTCTTATTTTAAATACTTATCTATTGAAAAAATAATCAGCACCCCACCTTATTTCAAATAAGCAAAATTATCTAAAAAATATAAGCAAATAGGGTCCACATCAATAACTTTTGACCTAACCCTACCCTTACAATACTCTCTCTCTCTCTCTCTCTCTCTCTCTCTCTCTCTCTCTCTCTCTCTCTCTCTCCCTCTCCCTCCTCCTCCATTGTCGGCCTTCCATCACACATTTCTTCATATATGGAACTTGAGCACAGATTTGAAAATGGACACAAGATGGAGGAAAAGAGCTCACCAGAAATTGCCTCTTGCTAGCGCAGCCAAGTCAATTGGCATCGTGCATCGGTTGTCGTTCATCTTTGATCCCTAGTGCCCTTCGATTGCAGTTGGTTCCCTTCAAATGTCGAGTAGATGTCCTCATATGTTGCAATGGTCGTTGTCTCCTCCGACCACTAACTCTTGATCAATTCCTGTTTTTAATTTTTTTTATCTTTGTAAAACAAATTATATAGACTTGTGTAATTTATTTAGATATCTACACATTTGTGTACTACAAAAAATAATATAATTTCGAAGAATATTTATTTATTCATAGACATCCATTCGTATAGATTTTAAATACAACTTCTAAGAGTAAGATTATAAATTATATAATTATTAAGAAATATATTATAAGTTTGTCATTTTTTGAAAAAAAAATCATTCCAACAAATATGATTTGTTTATAAAAAAAAGGGGCCTTCATTATAGTGCACCCACCATTTTACATAATAGTGCACCCATTTTCCATATAAATAAAATTTACATCAAAATTACATCCCCACCCACATTCATTTCTACTATCTCACCACTCTCTTCTTCCATTCCTCCACCTCTCCAACTCTTCATTTACCCAAAATCTCAAAATTCTCCATTAAAATCACTACAAGGAGGCATCAAAGCAACATTTCAAGAGCAACCACCATTATCAAGGTAAGTTTTGTTATAAACATTGCATTTTTTAGAGAAAATTCAGATTTGAATTTAACAAGTTAGGGTTTTTGATTTGTTTTGGGATTTTTGAATGAAATGGGGGGAATTAAGGAGTTTTAATGTTCAAATGTATGTACAAATGGCAATTAAATGGTGTCAATGGGGGATTTGTGCTCGCACAGCCGAGATGACCTTGAATCCCGATGGCCGCGCCGTTCGGTCTCGAGGTTGAAGACGACCTTCGGCCGTTACGGCCGAACGTTGTCTGGCCGTTACGGCCCAACCACGTCTGGCCGTAACGGCCAGAGCAATTCTGGCCGTAACGGCCAGAGCAATTCTAGCCGTAACGGCCAGAGCACTTCTGGCCGTAACGGCCAGAGCACTTCTGGCTGTAACGGCCAGATCCAATTCATTATGCAACTGTATACCGGCTATTTTTGCTTAGAAATCTGTATTGGCCATTCTGATTAACTGTTTCAGATGGGAGATAGGTCGATTCGTCATCGTCGCCGAGATGCATTGAGAGAGGCTGTGTCGCAGCCAGATCCTCAGATAGAGGGACTAGACGACGTACATGACGAGCCGGTGGATCAGGTGCAGGCAACGGCTCCCCCGGACCAGGAGGATCATCGTGATTATAGTACTGTGTATACTAGGCACCGTCGACGGTGCACTTCACATCCAGCTATTATTCATAGTGCCGAGCCGGAGGATGAGGCAGTAGAGGATCCGACGTCGACGCACGGGAGTCAGGCTCGACGGTCGAGGACTGCGAGTCAGTCTTCACGGTCTCGCGCTAGAGGCCGAGGTTGGACTCAGGCCGAGGCTACAGGCGGTGGAGTTCATGCGACTCCAGTTGGTCCTTCGTCTAGCCAGGGACATAGGAGACGCGCCGGCGGGATGAACATTTATCCGTTTCTGACCGATCCTATACCCGGTGGCCCGCAGATACCGGAGTTGCTACTTGGATTTGAGGAGCATGTCGCCCACCACATCTATGCTGGCCGGGTAAGTCATTTATCTGTACACTTTTATTAACCTCCTTTTATACGTTTGATCTTATTTGGATTATTATTGCATAGGAGCGGGTTGGGTTTAGGATTCATGGACGTACTTCCCAGCTATCTAGATGGGTGCCGGCTGGGGACGGCGGTTGGGTTAACATAGTTAGGCATAGTGGACTTGCTCATCTACAAGACCTCATGTATAGCCGCATTCATACTCCGTTGATTGTGGCATTTCTCGAGCGATGGCAGCCAGAGACGAGCTCGTTCCATATGCCTTGGGGAGAGATGACGATCACGTTGCATGATGTGGCACTTATCCTCGGTCTGAGGATTGATGGAGATGCAGTTATTCTTCCGCCTAATGAGCGGAATCTGAAGCAGGGGGAGTTGAGGGAGTTGCAGAGATCACAGTTTCTGAAGTTGTTTGGGTTAGATGAGGTGTGGTTCAACAACCATTATGATAAGGGAGGGTTCACACATTCAGATCTGAAGGACGTATGCGGGAAGCAAATCGATGAGCAGGCTGATTCGAAGATTCCAGCAACGGGTTTTCTGATGTTTCTGCTGGCGTCCACATTATTTCCAGACAAATCTTGTCCTATATGGATCAAGCCATTGTTTTCTGACATATTGCAGAAGACGCGACCACATAGACCATTTTGTTTCTAGCCTTGCCAACTCCCTTTCATAGCCATCTATTGTCGTTTCCTTAAACAATACCCAAAAATCATTCGAAAAGTATTTTGCACTTGTTGCATTCTTCATTAGAGTCTTTGCTCTAGTTTCAATATTCTTCTCAATGTGCCGCCTACAAAGAAGGCGCTTTGATCTCGGAAACATCTTATCTAATGGATTCATCAAAGCCAGCTCACGATCTGTCACCAAACAGGTAGGCTCAATTTGCGCGAATGCACAAAGCTTTTGAAGTTGTTCCACGGCCCAAGCAAAGTTTTCCTCCCTCTCAAAGGCCAAGAAAGCTCCGGCTACAGTGTAATTCAGCCATGTTGAGGTAAATCCAACAATTTCTAAGAAAGGCATACCGTACCTGTAGATTTAGGAAAGGATAAGGAGGGGGATTTTAATTCTGTTTAAACCAGCCGTAACGGCCAGAGGCTCTCCAGCCGTATCGGCCGGATTGTATCCAGCCGTTACGGCTGGATACAATCTGGCCGTTACGGTCATGTTCAACAGAATCTGAATTTGATTCATAATAAGTGCATAAAAACTTAAAAACGAAGTGTATGACTTACTTGTTTGTAGCGTATGTGCAGTCGAGTACTAAGACGTAGGGAAATGCCATAAGAAGTGATATCGAATCAGGACCGGCGAAGAAGACGTCACTAATCCGATTGCTTTTATCATCTAATCTGTGCTCCACGAAGTAGTTGTTCTCCTTAGCTCGGAGGAAGAACTCTTGAACAACAGTTCGCCCCTCCAAACCAGCCTTCTTTAAACCATATCTTGCTATGTAGATCTGTTTCTTACTCGTGAAGTTCATTGGGAAATCTTTCAATGCCACTGCAATCTGAGTCGGGTTACAATTGCTTGATGACATCGACTCCACCAACTTCAGCTTTTGGCCGGTGAGTCTTCCAGCGAGTGCATGCCCATGCAAACTAGAATTTATCCTGTGGTTATGAATTCCATGCACAACCTCAATCCTCCACGATCCTCTTGGACCTTCAATACAAGTCACTGGAAACATGCAACCACATTTCTTGGACTTAATGGTCTCTTGGACCTCCTTTACTTCCCTTCTCTTCGGGGTGTAAACCCCTTCCCTCTCGCATACCAACCAGGTCTTGCCAAGCTGACCAAATAATGTAGACTTCTTTGTCCGCCCAGTTCGAATGCACATGTTATTTTCAATACCTGTTGTCTTAACCCACTCTATGGCCTCCTCTCTACTACCAAATATCCTATCTGGGTAAATAACTCTGTATAGTCATCGGACTCTTGCACCACCTCCTCCACGGGTTCCAAAAACTGTGGCATGCCGCTCAAAGATGGAAGCCCACGCCTCGCCAGTGACTCCATCTGTGTATAATCAGTATTGTACTGATCGGTATGCATCTGAGCATACCCACTATCGTACTGATTTGGACACATCTGAGAGTATCCACCCCAATCACTTGTAGCTGGCATCTGACTTGGATGCGTCGACGGATATCCACTACTATACCAATCTCCAGCAAACGGAATCGGTTCTGACTGCACCTGGGGATATCCATAAACAGAATTGTTGTATGCGGGATCACTCTGTCCATCTTCGATCCTCAGTGCATCAAGCCCAATGTACACTTCATTATCTTCCTACAAAGATTAAAACAAAGCTTAAATAAGATTCTGTAAAATATAGCCGTAATGGCCAGAGTGTGCCAAAGCAGTACCGGCTGGAGCACCTCCAGCCGTTACGGCTGGGAAGCACCTGGCCGTTACGGCCAGTGACACTCCAGCCGTACCGACTGGATGCTGCCTGGCCGTTACGGCCAGACAGTTTCATCCTTTCAAAAATCGAATCTTTTTGTTTAAGAACACTTCGAAGTTCTTAGACAAAAGTTACGATCTTTTCTCAACAAAGTAACATTTAACCTAGTTTTTAACTAATAATTATATAGATTTGCATATTCAATACATGCAAGATTAAATACACTTTTTTTCTACATTAAAACTATTTTTAGATAAACATGTAGTTTTACACAATTTTTTTCTTTCAAATATAGTAGAGTGAAGTAGAGTGGTGGAAGAAAGCAACATGGAACAAACAAATAATACATACCTCATTATGGTTGATGTTCAAGGCTTGATCTTCTAAATCCATGAAATAATCTCCTTTGTTGTTCATGGTTGAAGATAGAAAACTATGTAGAAGTGTTGTGGGTTTGAAGAAGTGTTGTGGGTTTGAAGAAGTGTTGTGGGTTTTATACTAGATATGAATGGAAGTGGTTGAGTGCTACAGCTATAGGGCATTAAAAAGGCTACGGCGGAAAAGAGTTAAGGTAGTTGAGTGCATTTAATTCGTCGGTTTCAATAAACATCCAGCCGTTACGGCCCGAGGGACCCCAGCCGGAACGGCCAGAGTGCTTCCAGCCGTTACGGCTGGGAGCCCTCTGGCCGTTCCGGTTGGGGTCCCTCGGGCCGTAACGGTTGGAGGGTGCGCTATTATGAACAAAGTTGCTTTTCTGTCCCATTTAATGTTCTGATAACAGTATACCATTTAATGTTCTGATGACACTATTATGAGTTTTTTCTTGTGACAAGACCCATGCATGTACATCACATTGAGGGTAGACCAATTTTCAACCATAAAAGAAGACTTCCATCCATCCAATCTCAAACCCAAACCAGAATTTCATCTCCATCCATGGCTCCTAAGAAAGCAGCATGTTCCTCGCGAACCTACGCCATTACTCCACGCTTCATCAACATCTCCATCGTTCTCGTGCAAGGTGTTAAGGAGAGCAGATCGGAATGGACCATGGTACCCGAGGGCACCCTACGAAACTTGGTCATATCTTGGAGCCAATCTGGCGTGGGAGTACCACCAGGATATTGCCGCTTTTTCTTGAACGAAAACGATATAACAGATCGTATGTTAGCCAAAGAAACGGCCGCACAGCTTCGCCTATTCGAAGGTGCTGAGATTCGTGCAGTTGATAATATTACGCCTTAGGATTAAATGTTGTTTGTTGTTTTTTCATGTTTCGGCTTTAGAAGCAAGTGTTGTTTGTCATTTCGTGATTCAGTAAGTTATATTTCGATGTTTTTTCATGTAGAAGCAAGTGTTGTTTGTAAGTTCATGGTTTGGAAGTAATGAAGTTGTTTGTTGTTTTTAAACTTGAGTTTGGTCATCTAATAGCGCAACAAAAATGGTAAGTTGAACATGATACATTTGTTAGGGCTTTAACAATCCACCCAAAGATCCAAAATGGAATCATATAGAGACATACAACAATATGTAAAACTTAAAATACATATATAAATAAACTAACTTAAAACCCTAAACTATTAGCTCCGGCCGTTCTGGCCAAATACCCTCCAACCGTAACGGCCAGACTGTGCCCAGCCGTTACGGCTGGAGCACGTCCGACCGTTACGGCTGGAGTGTATCCGGCCGTAACGGCTGGGCACCCTCCGGCCGTAACGGCTGGGCACCCTCCGGCCGTAACGGCTGGAGGATGCGCTATTATGAAAAAAGAAGGGTGCGCTATTCGGAAATGGCGTAAAAAAAAGTATAGAAATGGGAAGGTGTATCTTCCGAGAATTCACTTGAATCTCACTTGCCCCCATAATTTTTTATTTTACCTCTATCCAAGCCCTTTTTAGTAATTTTACACTTATTTCTTATAATATTAACAACTCATCTTACCGAACACATCCCGAATTATTTGAAAAATAAGCAATTAATATCAATATTTAAAATTAGAATCAACAATCATAAATATCAGTATCATCATCAATATGAGCATCAACATCGATAAATATCGATTTGCCAACGAAGCCTTAGTTTCCCATGTAAGATAGTTGAGATTTTAGGGTTAGATGGTTAGGTCAACATGTGAATAGTGTTAGGAGTTTGGTATTTAGGTGATTACTTGAGACTTGAGGTACTTTTTATGAATTTAGTACTTAATATTGTTTTGACTTTTGAGGTTTGGAACGCTGAAGGCCCAAAAAATAAAGGCCCAATTTGTTATTTTTTTATTGTATGCAGAGGTCGGTTTGGGTTGGTTCTGCGTGGTTACTCATATTCGTTTGGTTATAAACTATTGTAAACGAAACTGACCTAGTCCACTAACAATGATGTCTTTCCTAATTTGAATTTTTGGCTCACTCCAAGCTGCACTTGTTTGATGTGACAGGGCTAAATATTATTCACCATGCCTCCTCAAGTTGTTTCGCCGGTCGTTGATGTTCTTGATACCCATCGAGATGATGATGTATGTACAATTTTGTTTGATAATAACTACAATATAGATGCACACATAGGACAAAAAAATGTATTGTTTATATATACAAATATAAACAAGTGCTTTGATTACTTGTTCATGTTCCCTGTAATTAAATGTAAATCATCTTACTCTTGTGCATGTACATAGATTGATTAAGCGTGTCTGATTCATGACATCCTGATAACACACTTGCATGTAAGGCTTCATAAAGATTGTTTAGTAGGCTTTACAGTTTAAATTGTCTTAGTTTTTCTAATATTTTTTCTCTAATCCATCCAATTTGTAGGTTTGCAGTAAATATAGTCGATATTTGTTGGGGCATGATGAATTATACGAGATTTTGTCATGGATGCCGGCCAAGTCCGTGATCAAGTACTCTTCTTCCCTTTGCAAATCGTTGTGTGATATCCATTTAGATCCCCACTTCATCAAGAAGCAATGCATCCACGCTTTTGTCCGAGACGAAGGATTCATTCTAAGAGAAGCACTTGATGCGGTTGATGTCTGGGACGTTCGTTTGGGCATTGAATTCCACGTTGCCCCATCACACACTTGTTCTACCTTTGGAACTCCTTGGGAATCTCAGGCCTACCTCCCCGATTACGGCTCTATTCTCTCCTCGAGCAATGGCCTCCTCCTCCTCGGGACCAGAGTTGAAACTAGTGATCAGTCTGTTTGCTATCCTAAATTTTGGTTGTGCAATCCCGCCACAAGGGAATGGGCTCCCCTAGCCACTCCGGAGGGCTTCACATTCCAAATCGATTGTGACATAAGGGCACTAATTGAGTGCTACCCTCATGCTACATTCCATGATGACGACGACTGCGTCAAATTTCCTAACGACTACACGATCGCACTACCGGTCGTGGCCAAACCAAGCACCGTGGCCAAACCGGGCACCGTGGCTAATCGGAGCACCGTAGCCACACAGAGCACCGTAGTCGAACCGAGCACCATAGGATACTATACTAATAGCTGGCACGATGCTAACAAGCTCGAGCTCCTGATATATTGCAACGGAAGATGGGAGGAGTGTTGCGCTGTGAGCGTAGAGAATCGGCTTTTACGCTACCATTGTCCAGTAGCGGTCTTCTCGACCGCTTCTAAAGGAGTTGTGGTACACTATTTGTGCGAGAGTAGGGACTGCCACTAGGTGCTGAGCCAAGGGGCTAGTGAAAGTAGGCCCTCGACGGTCTACTTGGAGCCTTACATTGCAGCATTCGACCTTCGTAAGAAGAAGCTCTCGAGGGAGATAAAGCTGCCGGAGGGGGCGTGGGACATTGACTTGGATAAGGATTGGGGCGGGAGTTGCGGGAGGCTGTTTATTTTCAAATAGAAGGACACATGCATTTGTTTGGTGAGGAATATGATGTCTGGTCACGACGAAGAGTTTTTAATTTGGGTGTTGGACGATGTCTTGTCGCCGTCGTCGTCGTGGAGGTTGTTGATGAGTGAGGTGATGGAAATAGTAGTAGTAAGAAGAGGGTATATATAAGAAGAGGGTATATATAAGTAACTTTTGGGTGTTGAGCGGGAGAGGATTGTTGTTTGCAACGTTTGATGGTAAAAAGTATATGTATGTATTAGAGGGGGAACATCGAGGGAGGGTCAAATTGCTTTCGGAGAAGGGTTTGTGGTATGCGCCGTCGGAATTCATACCTTATGGAAATACCCTTCGACCAGTTCATGTTTCTGGTACTGATACTTTCATCTATTAGCTAGGGTCAAGCATATTTAATGTATTGTTGGTGTTGCTAATAAGTTGTCAAACAACAGTCTTTAAGTTATTCACAGATTAATGTAATTTCATACTAAAATTTATGTTGTATGCTGTAAAGAGATTTTATGATGTTGCTTATGCAACCATGAAACATCCTGTTTTTTCAGAACTATAAGAGCATTTTCAAATGAGACCTATTTGAATCTCTCACCAATAAAAAGTAATGTTTTCCCCTTTTGTTTTTAAGAAAACTGAAAAAGGTCTTTGACATAGGTGGAATTCATGCTTTGTTTTTTCAGAAATTTTGGGTATTGTTTGAGGTGATGTAGTTCAGTTTTTGGTGGCAAGGAAATATCGACAGGAGGGTTAATCACATGATTGTCACTCTAATTCCAAGGGTTAAAAAAACCTAAATTTGTTCGAAATTTCCGTATGTACCAAACTGGTAACAAATTCTTAATGAATTGATAACAGTTGGTAATGCATTTTTCTTGATTTCTAGTGCATTTTTTGTATGTGGTAATGCACTTTTTGTACTTTGTAGTGCACTTTTCGTACAGAATATGAAAAATGCACTACGAACTAGGAAAATGCATGGGTCTCACGTTTTATGATAAAAGTTTTGTTCAAATATACAAAATGAAGACTTAATATATTAAAAATGAACTCGTAGTTTGTAAAAAAAAACTACCATATTTAAGATTTATATAATGCTTATTTTGTAAAGATAAATAATTTGAAAATTGAAAAAAAAAAAACAAATTATCATTTTTTTTAGTTTTTTGAATATCGAATTATATGAAAAATGAACTCAAAGCACATAAACATAAACTTTTCATAGATAAAAAAATGAACTTGTAGTATATAAAAATTGAACTCATACAACATAGAAAAATTGAACTCCTATCATAAAAAAATGAACTTCTAGTATATAAAAATAAACTCATAGTATACAAAAATTGAACTGCCATATTTAAGATTTATAATGGTTATTTTGTATAAAAAAAATTAAAATTGAAAAAAAATCATTTATTTTTTTATATTTTTTTTAATTTTGTGAAAATCGAATTGTATGAAAAATGAACTCAAAGTACATATAAATAAACTTAGCATAGATAAAAAAATGAACTCGAAAAATATAAAAATTGAACATTTACAAATTACAATACAGAAAAATTAAACTCCTAAAATAAAAAAATAAACTTTTACTATATAAAAATAAACTCATACTATATAAAAATTAAACTGTCATATTTAAAATTTATATTGTTTTTTAAATAATAATATAAAAAGTTAAACAAATATGAAAAATTAAAAATTAAAAAAAAAATAAAAATATAACAATTTTTACAATCTATATCTATATCTATATCTATATATATATACTATAAAATAGAAAAATTTGGGCAATCAATACCTCATTAAAATGACTTACTATTTAATTCTACTTTTTTTTTCCTAATCTTCCATAATCTACCTATCTACTATAAATAAATATAAATCTATCTATCTACACAAAATATAAAAATGAAAATTTTTGGTCATTTATGATCAACCCCACAATAAAGTTCATAGAAAAAATACAATCTTCTATATCTATCTATCTATCTATTATAAACTTAAATAACTTAACCATTAATGTCCATACAAATAATAAGATTTTTTTATAATGTTATTACAACCTATATCTATTTACAAAATATGGATACTAAATTCATATGCATATCTTCAGCCCATTAGTTAACACGTCACTGTTACACTTCCAGGTTGACCTACAAATCAGAATACAATGCATATATTAAACAATAATAAAATAAGAATTGTGGCCATTGAAATGCAAATACAAATTGGCCAATGTATTTAAAGTAGCCAAAGCAAATCCATTTAAATTAAATTCTTAATTCACTCAAACTTTTCAATAACCCCATGACACCTAACTTTTCAACTTCTCATTCACACCTAAACTGTCAAGCAAATAAAGTTTTTTTTTTCCAAATATCTTCAAAGTAATAATACTTCACAATTTTTTTTGGTCAAAATACTACACAAATTTATCATCATCATACCGATATAAACATAATTCAAAATGAAACCATTCAATTCAATCCTACATTCCTGCAATGTTAAATATGTAAACCCAATCGTCCATTGCAATTTGAAACAGCCAAATCAATCAAACGTGCAAATTCAATTAGCCCTAATGTATATGCCTATAAATGAAAGGCAAAACATCTTCCATTCTTACACCAATAGTGAATTTCCTACAGTGCTACAAATGGCGAGCCTATTCTTATTTCTAAACCAGTTGACTGAAGGAGTGATTTGTGAAATCAGGTTATGGTGTGCCAGAAATGGGACGTCTACAATTAGTATGGAACATACATAAGCACATACTACATGTCATCTCATATTAAGGTATGCAAACATCCTGATGTACCCTTTCTATTACTAAAGTATCACTTTTAGTAAGATTGCATGTTTTTACCAATACGACAACATCTATTTCCAATGCTTTTCATATGTCTTAGGTTATTTCATACAAGTTGGGACACATAAACCTAAGGATGTTAGTAAAGGCAAAAGGCAAAGAGTGGCTTCACAAACTCTGGACTTCCAACTAATCAGGAAGAAGGGAGTTTTTACAAGCGACACATACTTATTGAATCATATAATTTAGCATTACAAGTTCATTTCAAGATATTTGATTTCATTGAATTTCAAGACATCAAAGTTTTTGAGAAAAATGACCAAATTGATAAGCGCTTATTATATATCATTTGTTTTTTAACTAGATTTAATATAGATTTGTATTTGATTCTTCGTCAAATTAATGAAATATATTATACATATGGGGTATGTTAACAAACCTTAGGACACCTACAAAGGTTGGCAACTCAACAAAGCAAAGTATAATCTCACATGACTCTTGAGTTCTACCTAAATAAGCAACAAGTAAATTTATTTTCAGACTTTTTAATTATTTTTGCAACATGAAATATTGAATGGAATATATCTAACCATAAAAATACAGAGGCCAATGGATCAAGGTAACATTATGGGGCAATTTGGGAGAAGAGTGCATCCAAAGGAAACCAAGTGAGGAAAAGTTATGGACTTCATATTAGTTGCAATGAATCTTAAGGAGTTTAAGAGTATAACCCCATTAATGCCCTTTTAAAAACTTTTTTTTTGATAAGATGCCCTTTTAAAAACTTATATATATATAGTCATTTATAATTTAAGTTTATGTATTTCATGCATCTTTAAAAATACACCTACTAACATTTATGTCTGACATATGCTATATTTAGATGACGTGGTCCTTTCTCACACTACATCAAGTGGGATATTAGATTCCAATAAAATCCCACAATTAGTGGAATTCAAAAATCTCTTCGGGTACACTCCTAACAATTATTTCAATACTCTCAATCTATATCTATAGAACTTATAGAATATATTTATAAATATCATTGGGGAAAATACCTTCATGCCTTTTGTGTTCAAATTTAATATAGTAAGAATTAGATGAAGGACAAAAATACTCAAATACATTAATGAACATTATGAAAAATAATAAAACACATGGTTGTTTACAAAATAGTTTTTCAAACCGATTTTAGCATTCAAAAATCAAAAGCATCCAGTAATTAAATCCTATAGCATTTATAGATGAAATACATCAACTAATAAAAACATAATAGACTAAATGCCTTTTTACTTGATTATTGTAATCTCTACTCTAACTCTATTGTTTGGTCATTATATATCTACAACATACACTAATGCTACTTTTCACTTGATCACACATTCACACCAAATAGTAAAAAACTATACAGTACAATCAAAACAGCATTATCTTTACTTTATTTGCATTAGTCATTTACATGTAAAATATATCATCAATCATATCTTTTCACTTTTGGAATGCATTTCTTTAATAAAAATAGGTATGTACAACTTACTTGATATGAATAGGCGGCATGCTGTTAAATAAATAAACTGGTTCGATTAGAATATGTTGTCATATATCCACTTAGCCCATTTCTCCAACGCTATCATATACAAAAAATAGGCCAGAACTTGAGGATGACAAGCCACCCCATAAAGTACCCAAAAATACTGAGGACGACGCCAACGTCGACCACACCGCACTATAGACTAACAATTTTGCATAAATCTGGAAATTCGGAAAAAATAATTGTTGTATTAATTAGCTAGCAATATTTCAATTGTTTATTTTTCTGTTCTCAATTGTTGCATTTTCTTAGGTCAGTTAGGATCAAACTCCTGCTTGAAGGAGTGGAGTCAATTATTTGCTTAGTCTCAGGAAGTCCAACATGTATCTGGTAATTCCTTTCTTTATTTAAAGGAATATGCTAACATCCTCGCTTCCAATGTGGCAAGTGGGACCCCTGCCTTTGTGTAAAAAAATTCAGGACATGTTTAATTTTTTTCTGTGAAACTATTATTCCCGTGTAAATTTTTTTTTCCTGATCCAAACTTGGTTTCAGTTCCATCTTTTTCCTTCCACCAGCAAAACTCAAGGAGAACTGAGGAGACGCCATTCAGACTTCGCCGCCACCGGCCACCCGAGGAGACACCGTCGATTGCAGATACTGCCAGTCCTTCCTCCTAGCCGTCGCTGCAGATTGTTCTTGTTCGAAGGTAAATTTTCCGCCCCAAAATAAAAACCCTAAAATGTTGAGCTTGTAGGTCTTTACAATTTTGGGGGTTAAAATTGAGTATAGGACAACCCAAATGACTAAATTAACACTATTTTAGAATTATAAATTCAAAATACATGTGGTCATTAAATAAACTAGGATGTTTTAAACTTATTGATTTTTCGAGACAAAGACATGA
Source organism: Fallopia convolvulus (assembly GCA_964016875.1). Classification (NCBI taxonomy): domain Eukaryota; kingdom Viridiplantae; phylum Streptophyta; class Magnoliopsida; order Caryophyllales; family Polygonaceae; genus Fallopia; species Fallopia convolvulus. Next base: position 51,322,485 of record OZ024731.1, on the reverse strand, counting down.
TTATCGAGGTTAGATTATTCATTTCAAAATTAATTTGTTATGAATTGAATTGATAATGCTATGGAACCTAAATATTTAGTTAGGATAATTTGGTAAGAGCTAAAATGCTACTGGAATTGAAATAATGTAACTGGATTACAAGTTCAATGCATTTTCTTTTGCTGAAATGTTGTTGTATTTTTGAAGTTATTTGTAGGAATGGATGGTGGATCTTCAAATTCAAATGACTCTTGTTTTGAAATGGATGGGAAAGATGTGTTGAATGAAAATGTAGCTAATAATGAAGTAGTTGTTCCCAAGATTGGTATGAAATTCGAGAGTGTTGAAGACATGTTTCAATGTTTTAAAAGGTATGCAAAGTACATGAGGTTTGGAGCAAGGAAGCAAAGAAGTAAAACGAATGAAGCTGGGATTTTAATGTGTGTGATATTTATATGTTGTAGAGGTGGGAAGTCAAAAAGTACAAAACAGCTTGCTATACTGGCTCACCCAACGTGCAAGGTGAAACTCACATCAAGTATTGGTGGGGATGGTTTATGGTGTATCAAAAAGTTAATCCTTGAACACAATCATGACTAGAGTCCTAGTAAATTCTGGATGTTTAGATGCTATCGAGAAATTGATGAGCATGTGTGGCGATATTGCAGGGATCGGGCCCAAAAAAAGCTACAACCAACTTGTTATTGAGGCAGAGGGACATGAGAACTGTACATTCATAGAAAAGGCGAGGAGGCTACGACTTGGTGAAGGAGATTATGTTGCAATTTAAAACTATTTCTTAAGGATACAAGCACAAAATTTAGACTTTTTTTAGCATGGACTTGGATGATGATGGTACATTGAGAAATGTTTATTGGGCATCCAAGAAGTAGAGAGGCCTGCAAAGAATTCGGCGATGTAGTCACATTTGATGCACCATACTTGACTAATAAGTATGATATGCCTTTTACGCCGTTTGTTGGGGTCAACCATCACGAGGAGTCTATTTTGCTTAGTTGTGGGTTAATGTGCAATGAGACTACAAAGACTTTTGTGTAGTTATTTAGGAAATGGCTTACTTGTATGTATGATATTGTGCCTCCAGGAATTATTACTGATCAAGACAGAGCTATGCAAACGCAATTGATATTGTGTTTCCTACTTCTAATCATAGGTGGTGTTTGTGGCATGTGATGAAGAAGTTGCCTGAAAAGTTTGAGAGTCACATTGAATTTGATTCAATCAAAAGTACCTTGCAAAGAGTAGTATATGATAGACTACAAAGACTTGTATGTTTGTTTTGTACCAACAGGTTGTTGAAATCTGGCTATGTAGTTCAAATCAGCAAAAAAAATACTACATCCGTTCACATAAACTTGTCGTTTTAGAGTTTGTCTTCAAAATTAAGAAATTGTTTGATTTGACTAAAATATCATCAATTTTTTGTTAAGATCTTTCATCTTTTATTGTAATTTTTGTAAATATTGTTAATTAGTATGGATATTATTGGAAAAAATGGGTTAAAATATCTCAAATGAAAATTTTTAATTAACTAGAGAATCAATCTAAAATGACAAGTCTTTGTGAACGGAGGGAGTAGGTTGTTTTCAAATCAGCACAAAAAACAGGTTGTGGTTCAAATCTGGCCAAGTACCAACATCTTGTTTTATACCACTAGCCTTCTATTTATGATACTTTTGAATTCAACCAGGAAAAATATCATCTAGTAACAACTTGAATTCAGCCAAAAAAAATCAAGCACAAAACAACTTGAATTGAACAATCCATACCTATAATTGACCAAATATCCAACAATTCAGACATACAACTTGCTAAAGAAAATACAATCCAGACATACAATTTGTCTAATACACAGTACATTACACTTCATAAAACAATACACAAGCTCCTCAATTCTTTGGTATATTTTGGCTAGCCTCTTGCTTCAATTTTTGGACTTTGGATTCAAGTTCATCAATTCTTTGGTGCATTACACTTCGTCCTCATTGGTATAGTCAATATCGTACCTTCTCGGATCCTCGCTTTCATAACTGAGCAATATGAGTCCGAAAGAGTCATACCTATTTCAATTCAAGTGACACCTAACAACAAGAGCATAATTATAAATCAACAAATCAGCCACCATAAGTCATCAATTCAACAGAGAATCCACATTTAACCCTTCACAACAAACCAAAGACCTACAAATCATGTCTAATTGCTTTTCTCAATGAAATCTCAACATTGTTGGAAGAACCATAAGATTTTATCTCAACATAGCTACTCAAATTGACAAACTTAAATATCTTAAAAAAGAAATTTCAATATCTCAACATAGCTAGTCTTTGCTGGAAAAGCACATAAATGAACTAAGATTGGCAAGCAAGGACTATAAGATTAAAGTGGAAGTTGAAGCTAAACAGCAACTCATCAATTTATTCCTTAATAGAAAAACTAAAATGTTGGATTGTCCTATACTGATAGACTAAGATATATTCCTCCTTAATTGCTTCTAATTGATCTACTTTCTTATCTTGTATATAGAATAGGATAGAATAAATCTCAATGGATAGAATATTTTCCTTCCTTCTTGTACATAGCAGGGGATATCTTTCCTTGTACAACTTTAGCCTTAGACGCTCTTCTTTTGTATTCAAGAGAGCTTCTTCTAATAAACAAAGCAATGCATTAACTTCTAACACATTTAAATCAACCGTGCTTTATATACTCTCAATTCAAGCTACACAACAACTTAAATATTGGTATATCAATTCAAGTGCACTAAGCTAAAAACGTACGCCCAGTGGAAATCTCTCATATCCGCCACCACAAGTCACCAATTCTAAAGTGTGGGAGTCAATTTGGGTTGTCCAAACCTCAATTTTAACCCCTAAAATTGTAAAGCCCTACAAGCTCAACATGTTAGGGTTTTTATTTTGGGACGGAAAATTTACCTTCGAACAAGAACAATCTGAGGCGGCGGCTAGGAGGACGGACTGGCGGTGACTGCGATCGACGACGTCTCCTCAAGTGGCCAGTGGCGGCGAAGTTTGAACGACGTCTCCTTAGTTCGCCCTAAAGGTTTGTTGGTGGAAGGAAAAGACGGGGCTGAAACAAATTTTTTGGATCTGGGAATTTTTTACACGGGAATAATAGCTTCACAATAAAAAAAAATTAAAACTGTCCTGAATTTTTTACACAGAGGCAGGGGTCCCACTTGCCACATCGGAAGCGAGAACAATTCCCGCTTGAAGAGTGAGGACGTTAGCATTTTCCTTATTTAAAGTCAGCTGGCTCACTTTCTAAGGATCAGATTTGCATTAATTAATCAAAAGCGTCGTCGAGAGTATTTTCTAGGCAAGCCTTCCTCAAGAGAGATAATCCCTAAATGGCATATCTAACAGATACCATTTACAGAGCACAAGATAGATGAAATTCGAGATCAACGGGCAACATGCGTAGAGATTCATAGATTAGATATTGATTTATGTAGTCTATTAAAATAATTTTGTTTTTTAAATTTATTGATCTAGATTGATGTGTGACATTCCTGAAATTATTTAATCCATTTAGCTATTTATTTTAATTTATTGTAAAATGTTTTATAATTATGTTTAGGTATCCATAATATATAATACTCCATCCATCCCACAAAGATTGTCTAAAAGGACAAATATCACACAAATTAAGAAAAGGAAAGATGAGAAAAAGCAACCAATAGGGAAGGGAGAGATATTGTGATAGTGATGGGAAGAAAGAGAAAAAAATAAAAATGACAAAAAGGGTATAGGGATAAATTTTTTATTGGATTGTGTGGGTAAGGTGCGATTGAATAAGGGTAATATTGTAACAAAAGTTTGATATAAAAAGAAAGTTAAAAAGTTGGACAAACTTTTTGGGACGCTTAAAGAGGAATATTGGACAATCTTTATAGGGGAGTATATTATTATATATTTTGTGAGTTAGTTCATCCTAATTTATGAGAAAAACATGAATGCATACATTGGCATTGATTTTTTAAAGTTGCATACTTCAAAGGATCCTTAAAACTCGTCCTACGCTTCGAAGTAAGAACAACCTTTGATTTGAAGCACTTGAAACAACACCAAATTCGGTTTCACAAATAGTCTTCAGTGATAAGAAAAAGCAACCAATAGGAAAGGGAGAGATATTGTGATAGTGATGGGAAGAAAGAGAAAAAGAAATGAAATGACAAAAAAGGTATGGGGATAAATTTTTTTATTGGATAGTGTGAGTAAAGGTGAGATTGAATAAGGGTAATATTGTAAAAAAAATTGATATAAAAGGAAAGTTAAAAAGTTGGACTAACTTTTTAGGACGCCCAAAGAGGAATTTTGGACAATCTTTATAGGACGGAGGGAGTATATTATTATATATTTTGTGGGTTAGTTCATCCTAATTTATGAGCAAAACATGAATGCATACCATGACATTGATTTTTTAAAGCTGCATACTTGAAAGGATCCTTAAAACGCATCCTACGCTCCGGAGTAAGAACAACCTTTGATTTGAAGCACTGTGAAACAACACCAAATTCGGTTTCACAAATAGTCTTCAGTGATTGGAAAAAGCAACCAATAGGGAAGGGAGAGATATTGTGATAGTGATGGGAAGAAAGAGAAAAAAAAATAAAATGATAAAAAAGGGTATATGGATAAAAAAATTTATTGGATAGTGTAGGTAAAGGTGAGATTGAATAAGGGTAATATTGTAAGAAAATTTTGATATAAAAGGAAAGTTAAAAAATTGTACAAACTTTTTGGGACGCCCAAAGAGAAATATTAGACAATCTTTATAGAACGGAGGGAGTATATTATTATATATTTTGTGAGTTAGTTCATCCTAATTTATGAGCAAAACAAGAATGCATAACTTGGCATTGATTTTTTAAAGCTACATACTACAAAGATCCTTAAAACTCGTCCTACGGTCCGGAGTAAGAACAACCTTTGATTTGAAGCATTGTGAAACAATACCAAATTCGGTTTCACAAATAGTCTTCAATTCTCCTATTTAAAATATCCAATAAAATAAATTATTATATAATAAATATAAACATATATATATTAAGTGACTCGTAACAAAAAAATTAGACATATACCATAGAGTTCTTTCACAACCTCCGGTAAAATCACAATCAACAAATCCAACTTATGCACATCTAACAAACAGCGGAGATCCTCCAGTGATGAAATATGACATATCGGACATTCAGGATCCTCCTACTCCGCGTATTTCTGAAGAAAAAAAGCAGTTTGACAATTGCCTTTTCGTCTACAAAACAGTTTTCAAATGCCAACTAAAATTTAGTATCCCCAAGTACCAAATCAGAAACCTCCACCCAAAGAAGATCAAAAGCTAAAAACAGCCAAATTAAATCAGTTTGTTGTCATTCTTCAAAAGGGTAAAAAATGTGCCTTTTCAAAGGCAAAACTATATTTAAATGCAAATCATAAATTAATATCACCAAGTACCAAATCATAAACTTTCACCCAAAGAAGATCAAAGAAGCAAAACAATAAAACTAAGAGCATGAGCAATGGAGAGGATTGCCTCTCCTCTTAGCTCTCTCTCTCCTAAAAGAGAGTATCCTCTTTGTTGTGGAGCACAAGAGAGGATCCTCTCTTGGGAGAGGATTGGAGAGGATTGATGAGCAATCCTCTATGGAAGGAGGATTGCTCACCTTGGCCCTTGTGCAAAAGGGTGTCAAGTGTACCATCCTTTTACAATTTTATCCACTAATATATTGCCATGTGTAGAACCTATTTTATTTATTTTCATTATCATTAATAAATTTTTCTAACAAAAAAATATGAAAGATATGAATTTAAAAAAAATTAATTAATTACTTTTTTTTGTCTATAAATTAAACCTAGTATTGCATATATTTCTCACATTTCGTTCATTGTGTTGCTCTTTTTCTACCCTATGGGCTATGGATAATCATGATCCAACTAATTAATATGTTCAAAATAATCTAAATTATCAATATCATACTACCCTCTCTTTTGATCCTAATCTTCTCAATAATCCCAAATTTCAAACCATGTTAGAAGTGTTGAATAATCAACTAAATCCAATTGGGAGAAGTTTAAAGATTTAATTGAGATTAAATTTTAATGGCAATAATGTTGTTATTTATGTTTATTTTTATTTTTATTTTACATCTTATTTAAATTATTACTTAATGTTGTTATTTATGTTTATTTTTATTTTACATCTCTATTAATCAATTTTTAATATAAGTAATTTATTTTTTATTAGTTAAGAGTTAATTGATTAATTGTAATTTATTATTATTATTTTGAGTAATTAATTTGAAAAAATTTAATAAGTATAAAAATATGTAGTAAAATATATGTATGAAAAAGTGGGAAAGAGGAATGAGAGATAATCCTCATTGTTGTAGGTAAATTTGAAGAAAGAGGAATGGAAAGAGGATAGAAAAAGTAGAAAGTGATGTGGATGAGTGATAAGATTAGGTGTCAAATAGAGAAGAAGAGAGAGAAAATTGAGAGAGGATTTACAATCCTCTCCATTGCTCATGCTCTAAAGTCGTATATATTTTTGTCAGTTACCATTATTCAAGAGAGTAAAAAAAGAGATACTTTCTTTGTCCCTATTTGTTTGTCCAATTTTCTTTTCAGGCGTCCCCTTTTGTTTGTCTAGTTTCCTTTTATATCTATACTTTTCTTATATTATTACCCCTATCTAATATCAACTTTTACCCACTTTCCCAATTACCAATACTACTTTACACCTTTTATGCCAATAAATTTACAAATATACCCCCAATTATCAATACTACTTTACATTTTTTCCCAATTACCAATACTATTTTACAGCCTCCTTAATAATTACAAAAACCATCCTTTTGGACAAACAAACTGGAGAGAGTAAAAGGATAGTTGCATACCATTCCAGCTCCAATACAACACCTAGCCAGCTTTTCGCAGAACTTCCTGACAAGATTTAGATTAATAGTGGCAAAACTAACACAGGTCCACTTTACCACTTATCCCGGCTTGTAAAATCCTTAAAAAATGTGAAAATTGCAAGTGAGGTAAATAAAAGTCGCTTTAAATAAGCTATAAAAACAAACAATCATGAAGTAAAAAATCCAGCATACGTCTTATAAATGGTGAGAAATATCCCATGAGCCCATTTTAGGATGTATACTCTTAGTACGAGATCCAAGCTAGAATACGAAAGAAAAATAGATTAGAGAAAATTTAATACAAATAATAACAAAAACTAGAACAAAGGCGATTTTATAACCTTAGGAGGGGGCAGAACTCGTGCTTCAATAAGTGTGACTTCTTTGTTTACCTCCACACTAACATTCATTATCTTAATCTCATTTTCACCATAGTTCCTATCCTTCAACATCTAAAATAATAAAAACAACATTTTGTTAGTTTCAAAGTTAGAACAAGAAAGGAATATGAAGATGATATTTATAACCTCCATAGTCATTTTCCTTCGATCTGATGGATCGTGATGTCCAGCTCTTTGCATAGGTCCATCAATACCAAAAAAGCGCCAGGAAAAGTTCTGATTTTCACCTATGTTACAGAGCTGGAAAACAAATTTCGGAAAATGAAAAAACAACTTTAAATTTAACAAGTATAAAATGAAAAATCAAATAAATTAATTAGAAAATAAACTATTAAAATAATAATAATAATAATAATAATAATAATAATAATAATAATAATAATAATAATAATAATAATAATAATAATAATAATAATAATTGATATTTATCTCATACTACCTCTAAGGGAACTGCGAAAAACCATGGAGCACAAATGATAGCCACATTAAAACTTGGGTAACTCAGATTGCACTTATATATAATCTTGAAAAATTCTTCAAGAGAAATACTCAAAATTCAAGAGTGCTAAACCTGTAAATTAACAATAAATATATTATACAGGAAGGTGATCTAAACACAACAAAATTACTCCTTGATTGATAACTGATATGCGTGAAATGGTCGTGCAAATCATGGCTATGCAAAAGAGTCCTAACAACCTAAAGACTGTAGTCTTAGGGAAGTAATGGTCAAATCCACAAGGAGGTTGATTTATCTTTTTATGTGAATTTTATGACAATTAAAGTAAAAAGGGAGTTTATGAAATAAACTACTAACTAGCTTTCAAAAACAAAAAACGCAATTAAAGTTTGGGTTTTTATCAATTTAGGAAAAACACTTAGTCAACCAGAGATCCACATTCGTATGACAAGTTGATCATAGATTCACTCAATATTGCATGCATATGGAATTCCAATTCATTTTCAAAGATAATTAATAGCACAACCAGATACTATCAATCCTAACTAATTGAATAACCCTGAAACTATCAAGATTCAATTCAAAAGCAGCATTAAAAATAGGAATATAATCAGGATACAATTCTAACATAAAATAACTAGCTTTTATACTAGAATGCAATTAAACTCTCTGCTACAATAGACTAGCACATCCAGATACTAGTCCAACGTAGTTTGCTACTTATGAAATAGAGAAACTCAACCAGTAATTTCTCTAGATCTAGCAATTGAGATTCAATAACAACAACCCTAGAAATTGCTGAAATCAATCACATAAACAATTCAAACAAGAGAGTAAAATAATTCCATGCAATAGATAAAGAGTAGAAATTTCACAACTGAAAGTCAAAACGAAGCTTCAAACTGTCTGACTAAGCAAAGAGGCTTAGTTCTCCATGAAAGGCTAAAAACTCTGAAAAGAAAATATGATAATAATGTATGAATGAGAGATGCAACTCTCTAAAACCTAATATATCAAACTAGGTCTAAAAAGTCTATCCAAAAATACATATATCTCGGATTAAAGCTGACATAGGAAGAGCCAATAGAAATAAAACACGTGTCTACCAAAGGATCTCCGCATTGGCAGGGGCGGCGGGTGCCGCCAGCAACAAAACGCTGATCTTCGTCTTCTCTTCAATCCAGCTCTAAAACTCCAATAATATGCATTTTCGGGTCTTCTTCTTCCTAGCTGTAAATAGCATATAAAATACCTAAAAACACCATAAACTCATGCTAAAACTCCTCCTAAATACACAATATAATTGTGTATATCAATAACTAAGAATAAGATGATCTCAACCAAAAGTTGAATTTCGATCAGATTTTGTTTTCCTTGCTATTTTCTAGATATCTCACCTATTGGCTAATATGCCTTCTATTTTATTACTAAAGCATCCATGCAGCTTGTACGATTTATCCTAACCACCTCTATTAAATAAAGTCTTGGATACTGGCTTTAACGGCTAGCCAGAAACTGAGAATAGGAAGCTATCCTGGGAGTTACTAATGCTGTTAGGAGAGAACAATACTTATCCATGGATGGTGTTCGGTGATTTTAATGAAACTTTATGACAATATGAGAATAAGGGTGGAACTGACAAGACCTGTAATCTAATGGAAGAGTTCAATAGTTGTGTTGATCAATGTAGCTTGATTGATTTAGGCTGCTCAGGCTACATGTACACCTTTGACAATGGTAGAGGAGGAAATGAAAACGTCCAATGTAGATTGGATGGATTCTTTGCAACTAGAGAGTGGACACAAATCTTCCTAAGAGCTGTGACATACAATCTGGATAGAGAAAGCTCTGATCATGCTCTGATCAAGCTAATGTTAGAAGAGAACGCTCGGGTGCACATGAGAAGAATATTCAGGTTTGAGGTGAACTGGCTAGATAAAGAAAGATGCACGGAAATTTCAAGGAATGTTGGAGGGAAATGAAGGGGGATGTTATAGATAGTATCAAGAAGTGGGAAGAATATCTAGCAAGATGGTCCAATAAAGAGAGAAGAATTAAGAGATTGTTGGAGAAGAGAAGAAAACAACTTAAAGATTAAATGAGGGGTTCTTACACGCTGATCAAATTAGGAAAAGAAAAAAGACTCATTGCTGAAATTGAAGGCCTATTAAAGGAGGAAGAAAACTATTGGAGACAAAGAAGTATAGTCTTGTGGTTGAAAGCAGGAGACTTGAACACATCTTTCTTCCATCGAACACCTACAGTCAGGAAGGAGACAAATGCCATTCAAAGAATCACACATGAAAGTGGTATAGTACAAACAAAAGAAGAGAAGGCTAAAAGTCAAGTGTCAGTGAGATACTTTGAAGATATGTTTGCCACTAGCTCGCCAACAGGGATTGATGTGGTGTTGGAAAATGTGGACAAAGTAATTAGTGAGGAGATGAAGCAAGAGTTGGAAAAGCCCTTTACAGAAGAAGAGATCATAACCCTTCAAAAGCCCTAGGGCCAGACATGATAAATGCCATGTTTTTCCAATCAAATTGGCAAGAGGTTAAACCAAAGGTATTGGATCTTGCCCTTAAAGCTCGTAATCAGGGGGTGTTGAGAAAGGAGGTAAACAAAACTTTTATTACACTCATTCCCAAAAAAAGAAGTCTATGGAGATGAGTGATTTTAGACTTATAAGCTTTTGTAACGTTCTATACAAACTCATCTCCAAAACTTTAGCTAATAGGCTAAAAGAGATTCTCCACAACATTATTTCCCAAAACCAAAGCGCTTTTATTCCTAACCGGATGATTACAGACAATTACCTAATAGCCTTTGAGATTTTTCACCATATGGCAACCACATCTCGCTCACAAAAAACACTTTGCCCTCAAAATAGATATGTCTAAAGTTTATGATAGAGTAGAGTGGACGTTTCTTGAGAAAGTCATGGAGAAGATGGGGTATGGGAATGGTTAGATACATAGGGTTCTTATGTGCATCTCCTTAGTGTTCTTTTCAATCCTTTTGAATGGACAACGCACACATTATTTTATCCAGAAAAAGGACTTAGACAAGGAGACCCGCTTTCTTCTTATTTGTTTCTTTTGTGTGGATAGGTTCTTTCAAGTATGATTGAGAAGGCCATGGTGAATAATCTCATCTCTAGAATTAGGGTTGCAAGAACAGCCCCACAAATCCCACATTTGTTGTATGTATACGATTGCATCTTGTTTGCAAAGTCAAATCAAGCACAAGCAAAAAAGTACAAATCCATTCTAGCTAAGTATGAAATGACATCTGGCCAGAGACTGAATCTGAATAAGACAGAGATTTCTTTTAGCAAGGGGAATGGTGTGCAGGAGAGGGATCAGATTGCACAGATCTTAGGAGTCTCTCACATGACTGAGTGCAAAAAGTACCTTGGTCGTCCACCCCATGTGAGAGGATCAAAGAAACAAATTTTTAATGCAGTAAGAGGGCAAACTGAGCAAAAGAATTCAAGGATGGGCAAATATGTATCTTTTAAAGGCAGGGAGAGAAGTTCTTGTGAAGTCAGTGGCACAAGCAATTCAAACTTATGCCATGACAGTGTTCGTACTTTTACTTCGAAATTACAAACTATGATATCCAACTTTTGGTGGGGACAAAAGAAGGGAGGTAGGAAATTTCATTGGAAGAAATGGGAGTCCCTTAATAAAACAAAGAAGATGGGTGGGCTTGGATTTAGAGATCTTTAGATTTTCAACTGGGCCCTTCTAAGAAAACAAGGCTGGAGATTATTGAAAAACCTAGAGAGCCTAGTGGCAAGAGTCCTCAAAGGAAAATACTATCCACATAACTCGTTCTTGGAGGCAAGAATGGGGCAGCAGCCTAGCTATACTTGGAGATCGATATGTGAGGCCAAATGGGTCCTAAATGAAGGGTTAGCATGGCAACTGGGTGATGGTAGAGATATTAGAGTGTGGAAAGATCCATGGATAAGTGGCAATGCACAAAAGAAAGCAATTTCCCCACAGGTGGCGGAGCTGGAAAATTTGAGGGTACATGAGTTCATTGACCAACACCTGAATTGTTGGAACTAAGATCTAGTTGACAGCCTTTTTGTAGGGTTTGAAGCGGAGATAATTAAGGTTATTACTCTGAGTTCTCAAGATTGAAGAGACATTCTGATATGGTATTCTGATAAATAGGGGGAATATACTGTCAAAAGTGCCTACTTGAAAATCAAGAGCAACAAAGATGACAAAACATTCCCTAGAGCTAGCTCACTAGATCTTGTAGTATGGGGCAGTATTGGGGGGGGGGGGGGGGGGGGGGCGGTAAACCCAAGGGTGAAGATGAATGTTTGGACAGTGTGCAACAACTCTCTAGCTACAAATGTAAGACCGGCGAGAAGAATAGAAAATCACTCCAAAGCATGCCCGTGATGTAGAGTTTATGAGGAAACTAATATCCATATGCTAAGGAATTGCAAACTTAGTCGAGGGGTTTGGTATGCTTTAGAGTTGGAGGTGGATATGCAAGCAAGAGAAGGCATAAACTAGATTGCTATTATGGCACAACAGATGGATGAAAAGGAGTTTGCTCTCTGGCTGACTACCATCTAGGGACTGTGGCACATTAACTAGATGAAAAGGAGTTTGCTATCATAGTGAGTCAGGTACAAAACTATACATGGAATAAATAGGTTATAACAAATCAATCAAAAGTTGAATTTCACACAATCAAAAAAATAAGTGTAGATGTATACTCAAATACTAATATTAAAAGTAGAAATACAACAAATTTTGAAACTTACATGGTTTCCCGTGCACCACAACTATGAACATCAAGAAATTTTAGCTTTTTAGTGTATCCTCGATAGGAAGTCATCACTCTGATAAATTTGAGAGTCTCCCGGGCCTACATATAAAATAGGATCACTTTAGAATTTTAAGGATTAAAAAATATTTAAACTCTTATTAAAAAATTATTTTACCTTCTCCAAATTATCCCCTGTAAGAGGAATGGAAAGATCTTCAATTTGTAAAAACTCTCGCAAAAACTCAGTGACCAGAATAGGCTTGTAGAATGCCTTTTGACTAACATCTTTAAAATTAAATATACAATATTAGAATAAAAATAACCATGCAAAATAAAGCAGCATATAAATTAGTAATACAAACCAACAATTTTAAGCAAATAGATTAAATCTCACTGAAATTCAATAATTTTCCCTTTTCTCGTGGCCGACAAGATTGAAAATAATCACGCTGGCACTTCACTCCATATCCAATGTTAGATATCCCCAATGACTCGTGAAATATTGAACTTCAAAGTTTGACATATCTTATAAATATGGAGAAAGACAACAAAAATATTAAATTGTATTTTAAGCAATTTTTCCTTATATCTTAAATAATGTTATAATATTAGAAAATTTTAATCTAAAATAATATACCCTTTTGGAGCATGCTTCGTGAGGGCTCTATTGATTTTGAACTTATCAGCTTTATCGTTGTCTAAATACAACCTGTAATGGTTGCTCTCTACATCTAACCGATGGCCAATCTTTCCTTTGCCTTCGGCCCCTTCTAAATCACACCAGTAAAAACTATCCATCAAATCTCCACGATAAACCATCTGGTCACTAGAAAACCTAGTGGGATCGATGATCGATCCAGAACTGCTCCCTGATCTTGATGACGAACTACCCGAGTCAAACTGTAGCGCTCTCGGCGAAGGTGGTGTCCTCGGAAAATGTGCCGAACGTGGTGAATGTCACGCTGGTGGACGAGGTCCTCTACGGGAGGCCATGAGACTAGAAAATGCGAGATATGCATCTGATTTCACAAATTCAGGGTTATTTGGTGGAAGAAGAATAAAAACCTAATCATTCATATTCAACAGAACGACATTGAGTGGATTGGAAGGCAAGTGGTTTTCTTTGTTTATACTCACCATCATGTCTTCAAAAATTTCCATATAAATTTGTTTGTTTTCTTTTTCTATTGACTCAATGTTTTTTTGCTAGTTTTCCCAGTCATTGAAACCTCCAATCTACCACGCATGATACTTAAAATATTTTTCCTTATCAAAAAGAAAAAATTTACATCCTAATATACCAAGGCTTTGAACAAATAACTAGTCTCCAAATCACTAAATTCAAGATCCAATCAAGTATATACAACGACCTAAAGTTCTTAGATTTCTTGTCCTTCTCATGGCCAGATGGAGGAGTACAATAATATCTTAGTCATGAAAGAATGATGACCACAATACATATTTGTCATACATGTATATAGAAGGCACTCTTGTATATCTACAAGACTATAAGCAAATTCAATTATATGGCATTAATAGCAAGATAACCTAACAAAAATTCAACTCACCTAAGACTTCCAAAAAAAACCTTCAATCACTAGAATTCATTAATAATTTGTTTCATTCATGTGCTAATTTGTGAATCTTTAAAGCTGAGCTAACCTTCACACAGAGAGAGGTCAAGCGATAGGTGAACAAACAATGGATAGTTCAATTTCTAATCTCTGAGCTAATTTGCTAATTTGTGAAAAGAGAAATTTTTTCCTCCTTCAATGGATCAAAGATTAACAACAATGGCTTTGAATTCAGAGATAGGTCAACAAACTATTCACAAAAAAGCTTCAAAATTGAACATACAAAGAGATGGAAGAAGGCAAGCGAAGAACCCTAACTTGAACGGAGAAGCAGGTGAGCGGCGTCGGTGAGCCGGCGAGCGGCATCGGTGTGCCAAAGAGAAGGCGAGCAGCCGAGGAGCAGGCGTTGATGAGCAGCGAGCGACGTTCACAATATGAAGAGGAGCCACAATTTTCACGACTGTCGGGACTCTCGGGTGCGGCTTTCGTGACTCCAAACCTAAAAAGTTTTTAGTATATTTCTAATTTTTTTTGAAATCCCAGTGGGGGACTAGGCATTGAGTAAATCTGCCACTAGGTATGGCTATGACAAACATGGTATAGTAGTAAACACAATTTGTAAATCATACTTTTTAAGTAGTCGAGATTGGCTCCAACAATATTCAAATATATCAAAAAATTCTCATTTCCCTCTAATTGTTCCAATTAGTCTCTGACACTTAACTAAAACAGTCCCCCAATTTTGTCACAAAATTACCATTCAACATCTCTAAAAAAAGCCCTAGAGGTGAAAAATTAAGGTTGTTTGTTGTTCTCGTCATTTCATGACATCTTGATAACACACTTTGCACGTAAGGCTTCATAAAGATTGTTTAGTAGGCTTTACATTTTAAGTTGTCTTAGTTTTTCTTATTTTTTCTCTAATACATCCAATTTGCAGGTTTGCAGTAAAGATAGTCGATGTTTGTTGGGGCATGACAAAATATACGAGATTTTGTCGTGGATGCCAGCCAAGTCCGTGATCATGTACTCTTCTTCCCTTTGCAAATCGTTGTGTCATATCCATTTACATCCCCATCAAGAAGCAATGCATCCACGCTTGTGTCCAAGACGAAGGATTTATTCTAAGAGAAGCACATGATGCGGATGATGTCTTGGACATTCTTTCGGGCATTGAATTCCATGTTGCCCCATCACACACTTGTTATACCTTTCGAACTCCTTGGGAATCTCAGGCCTACCTCCCCGATTACGGCTCTATTCTCTCCTCGATGAATGGCCTCCTCCTCCTCGGGACCAGAGTTGAAACTAGTGATCAGTTTGTTTGCCATCCTAAATTCTGGTTGTGCAATCCCGCCACAAGGGAATGGGCTCCCCTAGCCACTCCGAAGGGCTTCACATTCCAAATCGATAGTGACATAAGTGCAGTAATTGAGTGCTACCCTCATGCTACGTTCCATGATGACGACTGCGTCGAATTTCCTAACGACTACACGATCATATTATCGGTCGTGGCCAAATCGGGCACTTTGGCCAATCGGAGCACCGTAGCCAAACTAGAATACTATACTAATAGCTGACATGAAGCTAACTAGCTCGAGCTCCTAATATATTACAACAGAAGATGGGAGGAGGAGTGTTGCGATGTGAGTGTAGAGAATCAACTTTTACGCTACCATTGTCCAGTAGCGGTCTTCTTGACCGCTTCTAAAGGAGTTGTGGTACACTATTTGTGCGAAAGTAGGGACCGCCACCAGGTGCTAAGCCAAGGGACTAGTGAAAGTAGGCTCTCGATGGTCTACTTGGAGCCTTACATCGCAGCATTCGACCTTCGTAGGAAGAAGCTCTCGAGGGAGATAAAGCTGTCGGAGGGGGCGTGGGACGCAGACTTGGATAAGGATTGGGGCGGGAGTTGCGAGAGGCTGTTTATTTTCAAATGAAAGGACACGGGCATTTGTTTGGTGAGGAATATGATGTCTGGTTACGACCAAGAGTTTTTAGTTTGGGTACTGGTTGATGTCTTGTCGTCGTCGTCGTCAACGTTGTGGAGATTGTTGATGAGTGAGGCGATTACTGGGGAAATGGGGTGTTGAGCGAGAGAGGGTTGTTTGAAACATTTGATGGTAAGAAGTATTTGTATGTATTAGAGGGGGAGCATCGAGGGAGGTTCAAATTGCTTTCGGAGAAGGGTTTGTGGTATGCGCCATCGAAATTCATACCTTACGCAAATACCCTTCGACCAGTTCATGTTTTTGGTACTGAAACTTGTATCTATTAGCTAGGGTTAAGCATATTTAATGTATTGTTGTTTTTGATAAGTTGTCAAACAACAAACTTTAAGTTATTCACATATTAATGTAATTTCATACTAAAATTTATGATGTATGTTGTAAAGAGATCTTATGGTGTTTGTTATGCAACCATGAAACATCTTGTTTTTTCAGAACTATAAGAGCATTTTCAATAATGAGACCCATTTGGATCACTCACCATTAAAAAGTATTATTCTCCCCTTTTGTTTTTAACAAAACTGAAAAAGATCTTAACATAGGTGGAATTCATGCTTTGTTTTTTCAGAAATTTTGGGTATTGTTTGAGGTGATGTAGTTCAGTTTTTGGTGGAAAGGAAATATCAGTCTCGACAAGAGGGTTAATCACATGATTGTCACTCTAATTTAAATTCCAAAGGTTAAAAAACTTAAATTTGTTTGAAATTTCCGTATGTACCAAATTGGTTACAAATTCTTAATGAATTGATAACATTTGGTAATACATTTTCACTGATTTGTAGTGCACTTTTGTACATAATATGAAAAGTACACTACGAATTAGAAAAAATGTATGCGTCTCATGTTTTAGGATAAGAGTTTTGTTTAAATATACAAAATAAACTCTTAATATATTAAAAATGAACTCGTAGTTTGTAAAAAATGAACTACCATATTTAAGATTTATAATGTTTATTTTGTAAAAACAATAATTATAAATTGAAAAAAAAACAAATTTTCATTTTTTTTAGTTTTTTTAAAATCGAGTTATATGAAAAATGAACTCAAAGCATATAAACATGAACTTTTCATAGATACAAAAATGAACTTGTAGTATATAAAAATTAAACATAGAAAAATTGAACTCCTATCATAAACAAATGAACTTCTACTATATAAAATAAACTCATAGTATATAAAAATTGAACCGCCATATTTAAAATTATAAATGGTTATATTGTAAAAAAAAATTAAAATTGAAAAAAACAATCATTTATTTTTTTATTTTTTTTTAATTTTGTGAAAAATCAAATTATATGAAAAATGAACTCAAAGTACATACAAATTAAACTTAGCATAGATAAAAAAAAATGAATTCGAAGAATATAAAAATTGAACACATACAATATAGAAAAATTGAACTTCTAGCGTAAAAAAATAAACTTCTAATATATAAAAATGAACACATAGTATATAAAAAATTAAACTGTCATATTTAAGATTTATAATTTTTTTTAAATAATATCAAAAGGTAAACAAATCAAAAAAATTTAAAAAAATATAACAATTTTTAACAATCTTCTATGTATATTACAAAATAGAAAAATCTTGACAATTAATGACCCATTTAAATGACTTAAATATTTTTTTAAAATCCATCTATTTAACTATCTATCTATAAAAATATGACAATTTTTTTTTGGAGAATCAATGCTTTAAATTAATGATTGAAATTAATTATCACTCTAAGCAAAATGATTGTCCTCGCGGATCTCGCCCGAACCAAAACCTTTGTACAATTTGGTGGATTTGTGCCGTTATCCAATTCCCTCGACTTTAAGCTCTACGCTCTCTCTGACAGGAGCAGACAAGTTCGTTGAGAGAGATGCTATCATCTTCATCCACGATTCATTTATGCAACAGAAGCACTGCAAGCCCGTTCTTCATTCCAACATTCAAAGCAACACAAACAACGAAATCAAGAAATCAACCAATTCGACTGCGAGGCCGCTTCCACTCACACGCTTCGCTGAATGCCAATCCGAATCCGCTTCGCCAATGTTCGAATTCCGAAGAAATTGGCACCAAGCCGACCGTGATCCTCGACAGTCTCAGAGTCCTGGGATGGGACAAGCTATGCGACGTCGTTTCGTCCTTCGCCCGCACTTCCTTTGGTTCCGAAGCCACCAAGGTTTGTTGCTCTGTTCGTTTCGTTCTCTAGTTGCGATCGACGTGTTTTTCGGTGTAATGATTCTTTTATTTCTTTTTCCTACCTGAAATGGTGGTGGTCTGATAGGAACAATTGTGGTCTCTCGATCAGACGTACGAGGAGAGTTTGAGATTACTCAAAGAGACCAACGCGGCCGTGGAAATTTACAAGTACAATAATGTGATTATGGACCTTGGTGGAGTTGACACCCTGATGGTTAGTACTAACCTAGGGTTTCCTTCTTTCTTTTTTATTTGTTTTCCTTCTTTCCGTTTGTTTTGCGATTACTTTTGCTACTGGATTGTTGATTAGTGGATTATTTACCTAGCGTTTGAGAGCAAAATTGCAATAACAAGGGTCTGCTTAAAGGATTTGAGCTGCTTGTAACTTTTAAGTGTTGGTTTGTTTGACAGTCTAACTGCTCTTAAATGAATGATCTACGGTTTTGGACTGAATTTATCACTATGCTAGGTTAGAGTTGGTTATTAGGGTCTCCTCAACTTAAGGTATATATATATACACACACATGTGGAAATGAGTAGTTGCACTTTTCAATTTATTTTGCATTGCAGTATAATATATTGAATGGAAAAAATTTGTCAAAGTTATTGGATTTCTGTGATCTTTTTTGATGAAGTGATGAACAATGGGCTTTTTGTTTGCTGGCTGCATTTGTTGCAACCGTGCACAGATAGTTTGTGCATTTGTTGTGGATTGATGGAGAAATGTCAAATGTGATACATTGGATGTTATAGGTTAGCTCTGCTATTCAAAATGCTCAAAGGGGGTTTCCTATGAGTGGAAAGGAAGCAATTTCTATTGCAACCGTGCTCCAGTTTGCTGATACTCTACAGGTCTCTCTGAAAGCTGCAGTGAAAGAAAATTCTGACATGTTCACCCGTTTCATGCCCTTGATTGAAATGGTAAGTATGATATAAATCTTGGGCAATACCAAGCCGTCTTTCTACATTTCATATCGACATCTATGTTTGACTTTCATCTTCTATTTGTTTCCCCTTCCCAATATTTTCACAGATTACAGCTTGGAGCATCAATAAATCACTTATCAAGTTAATACTGCAAGTCGTTGATGAAGATGGAATGGTTAAAGACTCAGTGGTTTGTTATCTCGAATTGCCATATTTGTATCATCCTATTAAGTGATGGTGTGTTATTTGATTTAAGTGAAATTATAATATTCTCTATAAACCAATCATAACTGAATCCATTCCTTTTTATTCCATTTGTGTTGGATGTTCCAATCATCAGAGTAGTCAGTGCGCAAAATTAACTTGGTACAGCTGCATATGATACTGCTGTTTACTTCCCTGCCTGTTGCTAGCTTGTTCAAAATACATTTACATTTTCCTTATAGTGTCTTGGCATCTTTTGCCTCTACAGGCTCTCATGTTATTATGCTTGTCTCAATTTTAGATCCCCAAACTTAAACAAGCAAGGCACCGGGTGCAAGAGCTTGAAAAAAAGGTGAGGGTGTATACTGAACTTGATATTCTTCCAACTATAAATACTTTTTATCTGCAAATACTTTTTGCTAACAGTGAATTGTGTATAGTTCCTTTCACTAGCCTTATTGCGCCCCTTGTAAACTGCCTGATTCTCTCTCTTTTTTTTGTTGATTATTTTTCCAGCTATACCAGTTGATGAACAACCTAGTTGATACTCAACTGAACACAACACCTTCAGGAGGATGGGTATATTGTAGGCTTTTCCATTAAAGATTTTAGATTGCCTTTTTCTTCAGATCTTCTTATTGCTTGTTGAGCTAAATCACTACAATCCAGGAGGTCAGCAACGTTGATGGAAGATGGTGTATAAGATCAGGGACTGATGAGTTAACAGGCTTCGAGGGACTACTCCTATCCAGGTTTTGCATATTAATTTACTGTTCTTGGTAGTGTGGAGGCTTTTTCTTAGATGATTACATACTTGTAGAAACACAAGAATTCACCTGTATCTATTTGAAAGGAAGCTTAACTGTTCTTGTTTTCCTGTATATGCAGTCTCCAACTTGACATGTGCTATATATTTTCCTCTTTTTTTAACATAGAGATATTTGGATGAGATTCACTCGTATGTCCCAATTTGTGGCACTAATGTGCTACCGACTGGGCTTTCTTACTTTTTTTGATGTGATGTTAGCTTCGCAGTTAAATTTACAACTTTCTTGGAATTATAATGAACCTGGAAGTTAGTTGCTTCATAATGAACATTGATTATTAGGGTTAAACTAGCTTGTTGCTTCATATTCAATATTCAAATGTTCATTATTGATGATGTCACTTGGTTTACTTATTGATGATGTCACTTGTTGCTTCATATCAAATGCTGGCAAGTTTTTGCCACTACATGGAGAAATAACGGACAGTCGCCTCACCTTACTCTTTTTGGTCATTCATTTTTCAAATACTCATGATACACTCCCTAGATATTAGAAAATTTATGGCCTTCATTTGAGGCTTGTCTTGATAGCTCTTTTATATATTCCGCTTGGCCTTGACCATCTCTATATACAAATATATACAATGGTAACAATCACTGTCTTGTATCATGCATCAAAAGTAAGGATGCACGTAGCATGTTCTTGTTATCTTGGTGTTCATGCTATGTGACATGGAGTTGTTTGCAAATATATACCACTATGTGAAAGAAATTTTTTTTTTGGTTGTAGTGGATCTCGTGTGGGGAACATTATAGAGCCACTTTCTTCTGTTCCACTAAATGATGAGTTGCAAGAAGCAAAGGCTTTGGTAGCAGAAGCAGAAGCGGAAGTGCTTTTTCAGTTGACAACAAAGGTTTAGCTGATTTATATTTGTCAATAACATTCCTTATGTAGTTGTATGCTTAACATGATTTGGAACATTTCTGGGCAGATGCAAATGGAGGTTGAGGACTTGCAAAATTTGTTGAAAGATATAATTCAACTTGATGTTGTGAGTTATCTCGGTTACCTTTTTAAAATAATTTTTAGATGCTATGCTTTGGCCAGAAGTCAGCGACACAATATGTACTTTTCACGATTGCAGTTCTTCAGCATGTTCGTTTGTTTTCCTATATTAGAAAGATTCAGTAGCTCTCAATTATATTGATCACAACTGATTACAAGCTCTCAATCACTCTTAACTGAAATGGAGACAGACCTCCACGAGCCCTAATATCTCAAAGGAGTATATTCCCCAATGAGCTAACAGGCAAATGCCTGATCCTTACTCTCAAATTCTGGATGCTTGCAAAATAAGAAACACTCATTATTTATGGGCTATCCTCACCACCTTTCTAATCCAGCATAGCCCAGGAATCTTCCCTCTAACCGTTTCCCATTTTAAAAGACCATTCTACCCCATGTAACAAACTTTGGGCCTTGCCAGCATATTTCCCACATTGGGTTCCTTTCCCTTTCTAAAAGATATCAGATTTGGGCCAATTCTCTGAGCTTGTTTGCTAACAGCATTATATATTTTGCAGATTCTTTCAAATTGATGACCTAAGGGTATGGGCAGTTATTAAGTTATATTAGGCTCCTTCCAAAATGCACTATGCATCCTCCCATAGCTGGCATTACCGTTGCACTGGATACAAATTATTCAATTGCATTTGCCAAGTGAAGAGATTTAGAAATCATGTGGATTTTAGTGTGATACAACTTTGGTAATCTTACCGTTGCTCTCTTTATGATGTCAGATCAATGCACGAGCATCTTACAGCCTCTCATTTGGAGGAGTGTGTCCGGAATTGCTACCTGCAGATGCTAAAATTGGTTCTTTACCTGCGGAAGCTCAACCATCTATCTACTCGTACAATGCCCAGAAAGAATGGAACGTATATCTCCCCAAGGCTTATCACCCTTTACTACTTCAACAATATCGATTGAATTTGAAGAAGGCTAGAGAAGATGTTGCCAATGCTAGAGCTGTAAGATGAGTGAGATACTCTGTTGATATATGTTTTCTTTCTTTGAATCCGTTGATACTTTGAAAGAGATTTTCACATTTTAGTCTTATAAAACTTTCATGTTTTATCATCATTGTGTGCTTTCATTATTTTCCCTGCCCTTGCCCTCATCGGTACATTTATAGTTCTTGCATAATGACAATGTATCATATGTAACTGTGAACTGTTTCGTTTTCTCCTTAGGAAATCAGGAGGAGAAGGTCACACGAAGATACTATCCGTCAAAAAGAAGCAACATATATAGATCTTACCATGTTACAATCAAAGGTATGTCACATTGTTGAAGCAGCTTGGGCTTACCTCTGCTCTCAAATTATACATTAGTTTTGGATTTCTTTTTTCAGGTAACTGAATTGGAAGAAGCTCACCCAGTGCCAGTTGATTTTTTCATCGATAAGAAAACTAGAGTTCTACTTATAACTGGTCCTAATGCTGGTGGCAAAACCATTTGCCTGAAAACAGTTGGATTAGCTTCCATGATGGCAAAATCAGGTTGAGTTAACATATTTACTTCTGCTCTTAAAAATTGAACGTTTTGTCCCCATGCTATGATGTTTTGTAGTTCGTTAATGGTCTTCAACTCTTTCAATTATTTATGGGGTTTTTGTTCATAATATTTTTGATGAAATAATAAAATTCCTGCCATAAAAGTTTATCTACAGATGAATTCTTGTGTAGGTTTACCTTGCTGAATAAATGAGATAAATAATGGTCCTGAACTATATCCTGGCAGATGATTTCTTCTTTTATTTGCTATTTGATTTCTATGTTGCTTGATATACTTTTGATGAAATTATGGTTTAAATTAGAATACTGTTTTCTGCAATTCATAACTCTTTTCTTCTTCTTTTTTTTTTTTTGTTTTGAAAATAACAACTCAATGAACTCATTTCTTATGAGACAGATATGCTGGAATTTTTTTTTTCCAGGGACTTCCTTTCTGATGGACATTTTGGAGAAGAAATATATAATAGATCTTTGCTATGTTTTCTAGAGGCAAGCTAAATCTGAGTTCTATGGTCTGATGAAAGAATTCAGATTGAAACTCTGAAACTAACACAAATATATTCACCTCCTTGCTCCTATTTATGTGCTCTGAAAACTTGTGTTCTAAAAAACATTCACTGTCCAGTAATGGTCTAATAAATGCTGTTTCATTGTCTCAACTGCTGATCTTTATATATAATATATTTGGCTTGGTCAGTTGGTTATCTTTAACTGATCCACTCCAACATTATTCTAACAGCATCTCTTATTATCTCAGGCTTATATATTTTGTGTTCAGAGTCTGTGCGGATCCCTTGGTTTGATTCTGTTTTTGCTGATATTGGTGATGGACAGTCCTTGTCTCAGTCTCTATCAACCTTTTCTGGTCATCTTAAAAAAATTAGTGTGAGTTGAATACTTGAATGAACTGCAAACTTTCATATATGTTTTTGGTATAAATGCTGTTTGTTGCTAGATGACATTTGAACAATGTAGAAAAGTCTATTTACTCCAATACTGCATTAAATATTTTTTTTTTGGTAGAAAACTGCATTCAATATATATGTAGAGAGGGTACCATTAGCCAGGACCTAGAAATAAATTTTAGCTATACCTTCCCCCTGGTCTTTAGTGGCATGTTTTTAAGAGGTGTTTATGGTTTTCCAAGTTCATTGAGATGATTACATTTCCAGATAATACAGCAATCTGGTTTACGAGATAAACATAAAATACGTTGATACTAAGTTAGTGCTCAACTACCATGGATGCTTTAAATCCTTTCATAAGAAAGAAAAGAAAACTAAATCTTTATTTTTAACGATCAGAAGCAAATTATGCTTACTGGACATGGAATGTGGCAAAGTCACAATTACAAGGATTATTGTTTTCTAATAGAGATCATGCAGTGATATTTATGACACACATGCAGTAGGTTCTTAGTACTGTTATGCTATAAAGTACACAAATAAAGTTTTCACTCACCTTGTCCGTGCCTCCGCCCAGGTTCCCCTTATTCCTCCGGCAACCTATTATATAGAAAGTTCGACAAGGTGAGTGGAGGATGAAAGCACCTCTGTATGGCATTGATAAGTGTGTGGACTCTGATCCCAGAGCATCATTGTCTCCACGATAGATGCAATATTTTTTTTATTTAAGTGCATTTTTACCTCTTTATGTCTGGATTTTTGTAGAGATGAGGAGGCATAAAATGGAATTTAAGCTACCCACTTGGTGGAGATCATCTATTACACATCATAAACCATTGATAAATTTAAGCATTTCTCAGCAATCTTATGTGATGAATTAAATGTATGATGGCTGTCTACTTCATGAAAATTTTGTTGGATTAGTAAATTGCACTAAGATGTCCAGAGCTAAATTCACAGTTTGAGAAAGACATAACTGCTATTGGTTATTCTCCTTTGCATTATGCCGTCTGTATTTTTTTGTGCCCTTTTTATGTACTATGAGGATGTTGATGTATTTCTACTAATTCTACATGCAGGACATCCGATCAAGATCCTCCAGCCAATCATTGGTGCTGCTGGATGAAGTATGTTTCGATAATCTATGTCTGTAAGATATGAAATTATATCTCCATGAAAGTGTTCTGCTTCTAGTAGTTCAGATGCTTATTGTAATTGGAATGAAAACTGGGCTATTATGGTAACTTTGTTTTCAGGTGGGTAATTTAGGTTTCAGGTAATTATCAGGTAATGCAGGATTTTGCAAGGAGGCTAATTTACATTAATATTTAGATATATCTTTTGGGTTTCGGGTGGATTGAGCTGGTTTTATCGGGATAAATTGGCTTTGGCCAGGAAACTGAGCTAGTTTTCACTTTGATCATCTAATTTGTTGGCTGAACTGTTCTTATTCATTATTCCAGTCAAATAGGCTTTGTTAAATGTGAGCAAGCCAAGTTGCATTTCTACATCCAAATTAGTGGTTGTCTATTGACAGATTTATTTATTCTCCTGTTTCCTGCATTGTAGCTAACATCTCTTGTATTTCAGATTGGTGCTGGGACCAACCCTTTAGAAGGGGCAGCACTTGGCATGTCTATATTGGAATCTTTCGCTGAAGCTGGTGCCTTGTTAACAATAGCCACAACACATCACGGTGAACTAAAAACTCTTAAATATAGGTATTATAAAGTTACTTGCTCATGTAAGATGTAATTACATGTTATTTTGCGTCAACATCGATCATCAACCATCTCAACTCCACCAAACACCAAATAAGAAAAAAAGAGTTATTCTACGCTAATGTAACTAGGACAAGTGGAAAATGGCAAGTGATTGATATTGTTCTCATTTTTGTCATCTCTTCAGCAATGTTGCCTTTGAAAATGCATGCATGGAGTTTGATGAAGTGAACTTGAAGCCAACTTACAAGATCCTTTGGGGAGTTCCAGGTTATTTGCTCAAAACTTCAATTATTTTGGGAAATTTTGTTACTCTGCATGTCGCACTTCATCATCATCATCATCATCATCATCATCATCATCATCATCATTGACCCAGTGAGGCTCCACTATAGCGGAATTTGGGGGGTCAAGATAGGGGTACCCCTGCCCAAGGGAAAGGGGGTACGCCCGGATAGACCCAAGAAAAACTGAAATTCAGCTATGTGACAATAATAACTGAATTTAGTTAGAATGCACCAATTTCATACAGGGACTAAATCCATCTCAAAGGCAGTGTATAAAAGCCAATGAGCATGAGGATGCGCCCGGACTGCATGTTGCACTTCATTGTTTGTTATAAAAGCATAATTTCATTTGGATTTTAGAGACTTTATAGTAATTATATCGTGAATCAACCATAATATTAGGAATACTAGAGTTCTAACCCCGTCCTTTGGATGGGGCAAAGTTTGTATTCTACGTTTATATAATTTAAATATTTAATTTTTTGGAAATCAAAATATGTGATCAAACATATTAAATTAAAGTCAATTAAATTACATTATAAAATATTTAATTTATTTTCTTTCATATAAATCTTTACATACTTATTATATTTCAACATTGGTGGAAATTAATATAAAAATGGTAGTGCATTTATTTGACCAAAATGAATAACTTTACTAAGATTTTAATTTAATTTTAATTAATTCATACATTATTATATTTAAGGATTAATATTTAGATAAGAATATTAAGATTATATTTTAATTTTAAGAATAATTTTGTTATAATATACATACATATACTCCTGGTCGGGTGAATACCAACTTGAATTTTATTTGTTTTATTTTTCTAATCTACAACTAAATTATATATTACTAAAAGATGCCATTAAGATATTTAATTTTAAAATTTTTATAAAGATATTATTGGTAAAAAAAATTATATTTGCTTGATCTCTTATTTTCAACTAATGGGGGCATTTATGTTGCCAAAAAAATTATTTTATTAATTGGATTTTATAAATTAATGAGACATTTAAGAGGACAAGAGGGACAACTTTATATGTTGTTAAGATTAAGATTACGGTCTTTTCATCACATTATAGCTAATATGCTACACTGTGATTCTCAAAGCTTGCAAGGGGGTATTATATCTCTCTAATGTATCTCATATGGGAAAATGTTATATCATCATGGAATATGAACGTTTTGGCCATCCATTTTCTATCTTAGCTAAACCTCAAACCTGTGATGTCTATTTCAGGACGTTCAAATGCAATCAACATAGCAGAAAGGTTGGGCCTTCCTGAGAAAATCATAGATAGTTCTCGTGAGCTATATGGAGCAACTAGCTCAGAAATAGATGAGGTAATAGGTTGCATGTGCTATGTTATGAGGCCATGGAACATAAGGAGTTAAAAACTCAGGCTTGGAAATTTTTTTCATTGCTATTTTAAAACAAACTTTAAATTCCTTATTAGAATGGAAGAATGTCTAGGGACATGTTCTCAGGGGATGTTATCATGGGGAAAATTCTGGATATTGTAGGAAAAATTATACCAGACATGGGGAGTGGGAAAAGGATTCTTCTGTCGCTCCCATGTACTCTTTTTTTCTTTTTGCCAAATGATTTATCTAGACATTTTAAAAAACATATTGTTTATACTGTGATTTTCTTTCTATATCCAATTCCTATATTTTACCTTTTATGACATTATAGATCAATGCTTCTGTGTATAAGAGCTGATGTTTTATGCCTCTTTTAATCTAAGGGGTAGTTATACTACAATCTGAACTTTGTTTCCCAAAATGCAGGTTATTGCTGACATGGAGAAGTTCAAGTTAGACACTGAAGTAAAAGTACGTCAAGCAGAACACTATCTGAAGTAAGAATGATATAATTAACTTGAAACTAGACTGGTTCAAATGAAAATGCTTGGGAATTTTTATTTTCATGGAATATAGTTTTTGGCTATTTATTTTAGGTGACTTGAGATTCCACTATTCACAACAAGGCATGAAGTTTGACAAAAGTTTTCACTTAGGAACCACATTTTACCTTTGTTAAGCACTATTAACATGTCTGAGCTGGAAGAACGTCACTTATGTATTGCTTGAATGCAAAGCTGTTATAAGAGCTGACATGTAAATGATATAACGCAAAATGGAAATTAAATGACTTGATTTTTCTTAGTACCACAAATAACCTTCTTTATTTGTTCAACCATGTGAACCACTTGTCTCAGTCAAAGATAATTCTCCAATATTCATGATGCTCTGTCTCTTTATGCTCCTGGTCTCTCAGATATCATGATCTCCAATATCATTGTTATAATGCTTTGCAGTGGTTTATCTTTTTCTCATGCATTAATTCTTAAACATGAAGGGATACGCTTGTGAAATCTTTGATAATTTAGAGGCTCTCAAGGAATCCATTTTCTTGATGACAAAATTTATTGTGCTGGGAAATAGTTTTCAGTGACTTGAATTTGGCAATCATATAAGTGGCGGGCCACCCATAAACTGTGGATGTTAAGAAAAGGCCTTTCTAAGGATGTTGAACCATTTTCTTAACGATCAATAGTAAGGCTGCTCTTAATATATAGTGTTGTCAGAGGTTTTGATGAATTTGCTATCACTCAAATGGCCCTATGGGCCTATGCTCTTAATATATGTGGATGATGTGCTTTTGACGCTGTGTTTTTATTTTTTCAGATTATGTACAGTAGTTTATCCATTTTCCATTTGGATGAAAATTTGAAGTACATTTTTGTATTGGTAATTGTGTTTCAAGGGTATCAAAAGATCTTCACCAGAAGTTACTGCTTACTCAAAGGAAGGTCAATGAACATTCTTCCAATCTGAGATACAGAAAGATGCAACTGGTATCGGAGGCAGCCTCTATGGCACGTTCAGCTCTTCACAAGAAGAAACAACAGTGTCGTACAGCTGCTGTTCAATCCTCCCAGCTGCTCCAAAAAGATAATAGCCAGCACATTAAAGCAAGTAAAAGCCAGCACTATGGTTCAGATGATAAAGTTCTTACGCAAACAACTAATACACCTATTGTCAAAGAGACTAAAAAACCGTTATCAGGTGTGCATCTCTAATTTCATGCCAGTTCTGAACTTTCCTGCATGTGACTAAGTCCTTCTCATTTGATCTCCACAAAACTGCAGGTACCATAAAAGGGCCTCCTAAGGTTGGTGATGAAGTACATGTTCCTTCTCTTGGTATGAAGGCTAAAGTTCTTAAAATTGAACCATACAAGGATGAGATTGTTGTCCAAGCTGGAAATCTCAAATTGAAGCTAAAGGCAGCAGATGTTAAAAGTTGAAGCTAAGGTACAGCACTGCTTTACCAAATTATCAACATTGTTGTAATTCCTGATGGTTAAATTGATTTTTTCTTTCAAAATTTTGGGTTCTTAGTAGTCGAATGAATTTTTTTAATTATACTAGAAATCCAGCAAATTCTATATTCCCATTGGTAGATTTTAACGAATGAATTTTTTAATTATACTAGAAATCCATCAAATTCTATATTCCCATTGGTAGATTTTAAGATTGTCAATACTAAGATCCTTGTATTTCATATTCTAAGGGGTATCAACTACATGGAAATGATTTAGAACTTTAGTGTTTTTTATAGTGATATTCCCTATTACATTTGAGCTACTTTTAGTCAGTAAATCAATTAATGTGCCATCTGGCATTTAGTGCAGTTCCTGTCATTGATGGTGTTGATTCTGTATGTGACTCCTTCATCCATACATTGTTAAGTACAGCTTAGTATATCCATGTGCACGGGGATCGGTATGAAAGTGAATTCCACTCCATTAATTGTCGACTTACAACTGTAGAGTGTAGATATGCCTGAAAGTAATGAAGTGAGCATTTCAATTGCTTTATGCAATAAACTTCTGCTATGTTGACATATATGATTTTTTCTAGTCTACAACTCTCAAGAAACAACATGGCAGCTTGAACGATATTTATTTCACTAGTCAATGCATGTCTGTCTTCACTGAGCTTTTGAAGCTGTGAGAAAATCAACCAATTGAGCAGTTGACCTGTTATGCTACAATCCAAATTGCCCAAGACAATATTTAAAGACACGTACTTGATTTTTTTGATGTACGTTGTCTGCAGTAAGTGTCATGACATAAAACGCATCTCTTTGCATGAGAGGGTCACATCAACGTTGAGGAATACACTTGCTCATATCATTCGCTTCAAACACTGCTAGCTAGTGGGAAGTGAACTTGCTTTATTTCGGGTCTTATTGTCTAGAATTAATATGCTTTCCAATTTAATATACATGTTGCTAAGAACTTGTTATATTATGATAGATCAGATTTGTTCAATCGGGATCCATTGTTTTTGGCCTGATTAATGTATTCTTGTTTTCTCTTCTGAGACTCCATGAAGTAAAAAAAAAAAACCTTAATTGCAGTGTTCCATTTTGCAGGGTTTGTTCACATTTCAGCTTAAGCAGTCTGAAAACAGTACAGTTTTTCCCTTCAAATTTCATCTCATTAGAAGGGAAAAATTTTGCCCATGCAGCACGAGCTCAAGCTGTCACAGATTATTATTATTAACACAAATTGGGGAAAATACTGGCGGAGGCAAAGATGAAAATGACTGGTAAGTTAACACGTTTATTCAGGACTTGATATAGCATTTCTCTTTATGTTTTGGTATGATATGCAAACTTTTCCTTCTCTGACTTCGATTTATTGCATCTCTATTCATTTTCCATGTGTTTTGCCAGTGCAACAACTGAATCTCTGTAATGTCACTAGGTGATCATGGTGTCCTTTTGACCCTTACATCTTACCACAAACATCTAAAGCACTTCATTTTAATGGGGGATACTCTAGTTGGACTAATCGGTTGCCTTGTGTGTCTACCACAAGTGAATGAGGTCAGTTTGTATATATTTGTAGCCTAACTGCTCTGAAAATCATATATCCTATATGGCACGAGTTATGTATACATGAAGTAAATTAATCAAATTTTGTGCATAGAAATGTCTGTTGGCCACTCTTAGTGATGTATGTACAAAGCTTTCGGATCTTCATGGACATGCTCTTATTACGACTGCTTTCTTGATGTAAATTTTGCTCACACATACTCTTATGACTGCTTTCAGACCCTAATATCATTGTTAATAATCCATAAGTAGTTTTATTTTTGGGTAAAGTTTTGACCTCCTTATCTCTTAAAACTCCAATCTATAGCCAATTCTAACAAAATGTGAGGATGCATTGACAGATTTGTCGTCTTCTAAAATCCAGGATCAATTTTGTCAAGTCCAATCAGTTTCTCTCATTTTTTGAATAAAGCTATTGCGTGTTTTGCAAAGTTGCCACTTCTGTTTACATCTACAAGAGTGCATCTCTCAAGTGTTTCTGTGCCAAAATTTAGATAGTATAAGGTTGGATTTTGGCCTACAACTTGATTAGTTGCCTACAACTTGATTGCTCTACGTTATCACCAGGGACAATTTGCCTACAACTTGATTATTTCATTGGTTTGTGATCCAAAAATCCAATTAGGCCTAAGAATGTTGGATTTTGGATCTGCAATAAAAAACTGTAGTTGTATAATCATTGAAATTTGCTAGACTAGTAACTTGATGTGAAAAAAATTCTAGTGTTCGAGTTTGTCAATTTCTTTTGGGTGTGTGTAGTTTTTTTTTTTTTTGGTGTGTAGACTGTAGAGGCATATATTCTCTTCATTGTCAGTCACCACATAATATTCGTAGGAGAAACGGTGATGAATATTGTGAAAGGGAATATGCCTCTTTGAATCACGAAAGAGATGCTAATAAATGATACACACATTGTCACACCTAATAGTTTTTCTTTTTAATTTAAATTCTGATGTGTATGGAATGTGGTGTCATCCCACGGCAACAGATTCACTCACAAACAGTTGAACATCCACGGGGAATTCCATAAACATTTAATTATGATTGTCCTTGACAACAAAAATAGCTTCTTTTGTTTTCCCCTTTTTTTCTATTTTTAATTTATTCAGGTGGTAAAAGGTTAAAAAAAAATTTACAACATATTAATATTTTTTTATTCTGATAACGTATAATATGATATTTTACCTCATTCTGGAGAGCATGTAATTGCATGTCAGAGTTTGGTGCTTCTACATATTAGCTGATAAACATTTATAAATATTACTGGTAATTAAATCTGTAAAGACATCATGGTATTCAACTCTATTGTTCTCTATCCTTGTCCAAATATTTTGGAAAATCCAAAAGCCACAGAGAGAATTGGAGTAAAGTTGATTATGATCAACAATCACTTCCAGCTGTTTCATGATTTGAATCGAATGTACATATACTTCCACCGAGAGTTCATATATATGAAGATACAATTTGGGTATAGTGTGAAAGTTTATTGATCTATTATACCTTAAGAATGCTTCTCTATGTAACGTTTTTCCCCCTTTCTTTCTTTAAAGTCTTTTCCCACAAGTGCACACCTCGCTTATATATGCGTTGTCCGTGCAATGTAAATCATACATGAAGCAAACTTATCTGAAGTCAACTCTTAAGTGTGATCATGCTCCGATCATAAAATGTCGTTTACTTCCTAATAAGTGATACAAAGTGGATTTTTGCATTACTTTAGCTTAATGGATTAAGTGGATTTTTGCATTACTTTAGCTTAATGGATGAGTGGACTATTATAGAAGACGAAGAAAGTGGGAGGACTTCGTGTACGTGACTCGCCCACCATTTTTGAGTTTGCGTACATTGGAGGAATTGTTGAATAAATAATAATATCAAAATCTGATTTCATTACCCACTAAGCTTTAAGCCTAGGATACCACATATTATTATCAGAAAAATGTCGCGAGTTCAAACAAAGAGAAATCAGGGAGATATAACAATGAAATTTTAGTGCATATTGAAATATTCCTTTCTAGCTTTCATCAACTCCAATCTCTCCTCATAATTGTGATACTCTCCGTTCTATTCTACTTATCCATAAAAGCCTAATACACATATATTAAGACATGGTATAATCTTACCAAATTACCCTTATTAATTATATATTCCTCTATTTTTAGAGACTTTTCCCAAGTGTATTAATTACATACAAAGGGTACAAATGGAAAATCTTGTACAAAAATAGCTTCAAGGAGAAATAGAACTGAAAAAAAAGTTTAAGGTTTCATGGACAAGTAGAATAGAACGGGGGGTACTAGAACTATGAGAAGAGAACTTTAGATGGATCACTATATCAAGCTTGTTCCACATTAATCTGACCTTTTCCGCCACAATCGTCATCGATAGCCCTAAAATCCGACGTCGTGTCAAGGAAGTAAAGCATAAAAACAAGCAAAACACAACTCAAGAACATAGGGATAGGCCCGAAAATCCACAAGAACATGGGGAACGAGAAGTAGAATGCTCATAACCCTAACGACCAAAAGTAGCTTCCTCGGTTGACAATCCTCTCAACATAGTCCACGGTCATATAAGGTGTCGCCAACTTCTTAAAAGGAACGTTTACAAGGACGCTTGCGTGGCTAAAGTACCGAATCGATTGCACATTGAACAAGAACGCGACGAGGAAACAAACGAGGATGCCGAAGAACTTGGTTGCGGAGGTAAGGGCACTCGTGTCACCCAAAACGTGGCCTACCAACTGACCTTTGCCATTGATGAGGACAATTATGGCTGAGCTCAACATGATGGCAGTTGATGCGAGGAGAGTTGATGCCATTATGTTGTTTCTTATGGTTTGGACTGCAAGCACTCCGTTCTTGGATGTCTCCTGCACACCATTAGAATATACATATGAATATGATTATGATTACTTGGAATAAATTTGAGATAATCCAAATTTGAAATTTACTTCTATTTAAGAAATTAGGTTAAGTTGGAGTAACTTTATACATGTAAATTTACTTCTATATAAGAATATATATGGTTGAACACAAAATTAATAGCATAAAACACCATGGAAATTTGTTATTTTGAGCTAGAAACCCATTTAAGTATCTAACATATGTAAAATCCATCACACTTGTACATGAGGTCTCCGGTTCGAACCCTCGGGGCAACGATTTGCCTCTTTTCCCTTGGTGCTCTAGGCTAGTCCAAGTAGTACTTGGGCTACCTTAATTCCTAGGTCACTGAATTCTTGTGAGTCGAGAATAAATTACCTCAATCATGGAATGGACCCAAAATCCGCGGTTAATGGCATTGATGCCAATGACGGTCTTGGTCGGATGCTTCATGATCCTTTGCCAAAGCCACACATGGTAAGCCACCAACACCAACAACCCCGTCGGGACTAGAATGTAATCCAACATTTTCTCCGCCATTCTCTATTAGATCCTAGCCTCGATCAATCAATCTCAAATGTCAATGCCTGCTAGCTATTGATCACACAATTAATTAAGAGTGAATCCAAGCTAGCAGGTTGCTAGAGGCTGTCAACGTTGAATGGTTAACGATGTTGTTTTATGTAAATTTAGATGTGCTTTGCCATGGAAGAAGTAATGCATTTATAAATGAGTGAAGTTCAGACATGGGAAGGAAAGACGGCTTAAATGGTCAATCTTGCTTGTCTTGTACAGGCTTTGTAATTTGCCATCCAATTAATCTTAAAATGAATTATTACGACAACAAATCTAAAAATTAAGATACGCTCTATATCTCAGATTTACCCTATAAGCTAGTGTCCGGACATAATTCTTATACTTTCGTACACTGTGATGCATTTATGCTGTACGTTTGAGATTATAGCTTACACGATCCCTTATAAATAGGTATGGAACACATTGTGATTAACTGTATATTTTGACGTAGAATGAAAAATAATTGATGATCCGTGGAAGTTATTAAAGAAAAAGAGTGCAAACCTCTCGTCCAAGTATTTTGGGAAAAGATTCATAATATTTTTTTCGGAAATTCTACACGGTAACCCTGAGATATGACATTATTCATGAGGTGTATTAAAATTTGACATAATTTATGCGGTAACCTTGAGGTATAACCAAAATTCGCAAAATAACCTTGTGGTCAAACTAAATTTGTCACATAACCAAAAAGTTAAAATTAACATTAATTATTGATTTTAACTTAATTTAATTTAAAATTCAAAAAAATAATTTTTTTAAAAAAACTTAAAAAATT
Source organism: Fallopia convolvulus (assembly GCA_964016875.1). Classification (NCBI taxonomy): domain Eukaryota; kingdom Viridiplantae; phylum Streptophyta; class Magnoliopsida; order Caryophyllales; family Polygonaceae; genus Fallopia; species Fallopia convolvulus. The sequence goes on along the minus strand of OZ024731.1, from coordinate 51,287,577 downwards.
TATAAAAATTTATAAAAATTAAAAAATTAAAAAACTAAAAAATTAAGAAATTAAAAAATTAAAAAATTAAAAAATTAAAAAATTAAAAAATTAAAAAATTAAAAAATTAAAAACACTAAAAACACTAAAAAATTAAAAAACTAAAAAACTAAAAAACTAAAAAAACTAAAAAATTGAAAAATTGAAAAATTGAAAATTTGAAAAATTGAAAAATTGAAAAATTGAAAAATTGAAATTGAAAAAAAAACTAAAAAATTTTGAAAAAAATGAAAATTTCGAAAAAAGAGTTAAAATATAAACATTAAAAAGATAAAAAAAAATAATTAAAAACAGCAAAAACGCAAAAAAAATTTAAGAATTTTGTAAAATTTAATATTATTCATTATTGTAATATGAACTATTGTAGTTAGAATAATTTTATTTAATTTTATCTATCTTTATTTTTATGTTATATATTAATTAATTATAAAAACATAAAAAATACTTCACGTATTTTATTTTAAAAAATTATTAAAATTTATATATTTACAAATTCGTATATTTTTATTTAAAAATATTTATGTAAAAAAAATTATTAATGAAAAAATTGACTACAATTAATGAAAATTTGAAATTTGAATTATTTATATTTTGAAGATTTTTTTTTTAAAATTACATTATTTGATATTTATTTATTAAATAATAAAAAACTAAATTATTTTATAATTTTTTTAAAAACATCTTAACTTTGATAAATGGGAAAAGATGAAAGTATTTTAGTTGATTAATTTATAAGATAAAAATATATTAATAAATATTGGAAGAAATTAAATAAAATAGTTAGTTGATATTAAGGTAGTGAATAAGATTATATTTTAAGATCGTTAAGAAAAATCAGCGTTTTATAAACAAAATGAATGATTAAAATTAATTTTAACCTTTTTTTGCATTTGATGAATTTCGTAGAAATCTGAAAGTTATTATGCAAATTTTATATGAACCTTAAGGTTACCGTGTGAATTATGTCAAACTTTGGTACACCTCATGAATAACGTCAAACCTCAAGGTTACCACGCGAAATTTCCGTATTTTTTTTGGTCTTGTCTTTTGGCTCGCCCGGTTCGATCGGTTGGACACTGCTCTACATCCGAATTGGGTACTTCGTGGCCCCATTTTGGGGGAGACCCTCCCAATATCAGTTTTTCCATACATGCCGCCAGTGGAATTCGAACTTCGAATCTCCTGAACAACACTTAAGGAGTCTAACATCACTAGACCACCGAGTATTGGTAAAGATTCATAGTATTACATATAACATAATTGATCAATTCCCTACATTTTTATGATACATTGTTGATAGTTATCCTACATGGAAATTTTGAAATTAAAATTATTGTATACTCCCTCTGTCCCATTTTGTTTGTCCAAAAAGACAATTTACACATAAATTAAGAAAATGAGATAGAAGAAAAAGTAATCAATAGGAAAAAAAAAAGAGTGTATGATGTTGATGGATAAAGATATGAAGAAAGAGAAAAAAAAGAGAAATGACTAAAGAGTTGATCGGGGTAGATTTTTTATTGGATAATGTTATGTAGGTAAGAAGTGGGATTATAGGGGTAATGTTGTAAGAAAAGTTAGATATAAAAGGAAAGAAAAAAGTTGGACAAACATTTTGGGACAACTAAAATGGAAATCGGACAAACAAAATGGGACGGAGGGAGTATAATTTAATAAGCTACTCCACTCATTGTCATATGTTTTGAGTTAGAATCTCATTGGGTTTGTATGCTAGGCCCGTTATTGTACGACTCTCAGAGCAAGTTTCGGCGTGCGTTCATTTCCTAGAGTCTTCGGGTTTGCTGGCTTCATGGGCCTATTCAGGCATTGCGCCAAATAAAAAGGCGAACGAGTCCCAAAAAGTGGTCGTTCGCAAGCCGACAGATTTTTCGGATTTGTCGGTCTTGTGAGCCATAACAAGCAGCATGTGACTTCATGGACCTGTTCAAGCAGTCCGCCCAATAAAGGAGCAACTCAAAAAGTGGCGGTTCGCGAGCCTTGAGGGGTTGTTCGGACTTGTCGGTCCTATGAGCCATATTCAAACAGCCAGCCCAATACAAGAGCCGTTAATCCAATTATGACGGTTCAATAAGCCTTGTGTGATTATTTCCAAGTGTCAACTGGCCCAGGCAGTTGTACTTGAGAAGACATGTTCAGAGTTATCCACATAAAAACTAAAATTACTTAATATATAATCCAATAAGCTATTTCAATCATTAATATATGATTTTGGGTTGAAAACTCATTAATCATATATACTATATAACTACACTAATTAATCATACACAAAATACATTTGCACAAAATATTCATTTCCTATATGAAATGAGTACAGTATAAATCATACCAAAAGGATGTAGGGTTAAATACAAAAAACCACCCCTTATCTTAGGGAGTTTGCAAATAACCATCCCTTATTTTAATCTTTACAGAAAACCACCCATTATTTACATTCCGTTTTCAAAACACCACCTCAAGTCATTTGCCATCCATTTCACCGTTAAATTAAGGTCAAAATATCCAATTACCCCTACCATTCTGATTTTACGATTGCAAAAAATTTGGGTAAGAACTAAGAAGACTTTGGATCTCAAGAGATAGAGATATAATGGGTCGGGGAGGGCTCTCGAGTTTAAACTTCAATTCGATTGAGGGCTCAGGGTTTCTTCTATTGAAGAATGATATTCACAAATCATGAACAATCCAACAATGGTTGCCGGGAGTAGCCCTTTCAAGAAATCAAGGAACAAAATCTTGTCCTTGAAAGAGCAATCAAGAGATTTTGTGGGTTTCTGATGGGGGTGGAGGACAGGCGGAGGACCCGATATTGGCATCGGAGTCTAGTGCGAGGAGGAAAGGGGAGGGGACAACACGACATCATTTTGATGGTGGCGAACGTATTCGAGAAAGTATCGGGTGAGGGCGACGTAGGCGGTGTTGGTGAGGAGGGAGGCGGAGGTGGTCGAGACGCGTGCGGCAAGGTCGTGGAGGCCGAAGTTGCGCCATGTGAGGAGGCGACTGAGGTGGTCGAAGAGGCCGACTCGTTCTAGGTAAACGACCAGGGTCATGGTGCTGAAGAGGAGGCCAAGGATGTAGAGATCGACAAAGGCAAGCTTTTTCGGGTGCGAAGACGGTGACGGCGACAGCGACCATAAGTGCGGCGAATAATAGATCCACCGGAAGGATGGGAGGGAGGGGAAGACGACGTCGTTTTTCATCTTCTATAGTTCTATGCCAATTTAATATTAGGGTTGGGTATTTGACCCTAATTTAACAGTGAAAAGCATGGTAAATATGTTAGGGTGGTGTTTTGAAAACGGAATATAATTAAGGGGTGGTTTTCTATAATAATTAAACTAAGGGGTGTTTTTTGCAAACTCCCTAAGATAAGGGGTAGTTTTGTGTATTTTACCCAAGGATGTATCACAAAATATATTTTGACACAAAATATGCATGTATCGAGATATATTTGCGTTACACACGAAATGATCGTATCTCAAAATATATTTTGCCTATGAGAGACCGCGAATGGCATTAAACAGAAAGAGACGAGAAATTATTATAAAACAACTATAATGATTAAACCGTAGTTGGACGATGCAAATTTCTTGTTCTACAAGAAATTTAAAAATATCTTAATAATGAGATATTTTTCATATGCATTCGTTGTATCTCACTTTCTGCATAATATTACTTCAAGTTGATGTTAAACATCATCATACAATTTATTAAGAGTGTAAATTGTGACCTCTTGTTCGGGGTGTGTTGCAATCTATTTTTGCATCTTCTTGTGAATACAAAATGTAATGATGATTTATATATGTGCACAATATTATCATGGTAACAAAAGTTGCTAGTATGAGGTATGAAGATAATGGCTAGTTTGTACATGTTACGACCTTATATATACATTAGAGGAAGGACTTCAAATGATAGTTCATGACTATTTATTAATACATTAAAGAAGGAATTGAAAAAATCTATTCCTTCTTATATAGTGTTAATCTTGTCCTCAACCATAAAGTTAGCAGTCAAAGTGGCATTTTCATTAACTATCTCTAATCCATAACCTTATTCGGTAGCCTCTAATCCATAAACTAACTCGTCATTAATCAACACGCTATGTTGCACAGATAGATCGAAAAAGCATGAAAATCTAGCTCTTTTCTATATCAGACTTGGTTTGGTTTGTGTTGTCTACAAATTTAATCCCCAGCACTTCATCCACAATAGCACTGATTGATAATGGTGATTCAGACGGGGGAACTAAGAGCATTTGCTATGGTGAATTTGAGCAGTTCTTAAAAACGTAAAATGAAAAGAAAATTAAACAATTGTCGATAAAAGTCAGATTTTGAGAATTTTGTGTTATGCAAAGGTTCTTGTAGTTGATATTTTGCCTAACACAATACCTTCATGCTGTTACATAAAAGTTGAAATTTAGTTTAGAAAGTTATATAAAAAGTAGATATGATATGCTATGAGTATCATGGATGTGGGATAGAAAATTTTAAGCTAATGTGGCGAAGAAAAAAATTTGAAAGATAAAATAAGGAATTTGGACCAAAACTTATCATTGCAATGCTTTAATAGATCAACACTTGGTTTTAAATCTCTATAATTGTTGCCATAAATCAAGAGGATATATTAATCAACATAAACTATTTTACTATCTGAGTTTGTATTTTTTTCTTAGAAGAGTTCATTAAGAGGCTTAGTTGATTGATCTCAATTCTATATCTTTGCATCAGAAGAAAAAACACTAGCAAAAAGTTCATCTTTATCACCAGCAAACTCAAGGGAGTTGGGACTTGTGGTATTTGCTTTAGCATCGACTTTCAATTTGACCAAGTTAGAGGTAGCAACTTGTTTGGCGAAAAAATCCTCATCTTCAAAAGCAAACAAAGAATTCGAGACAAGCAAAGTGGGACTCAAAAAACCAACATTAGTAGTGCACTCTACAACATCAATTTTTAGGGAAGCTAATCCATTGTCGACAACTAAGAAAGGTTCAACTAGGGAGACCACCTTTGATTCCACAGTTGCTCTTCGACCAACTTTCGATACCTAGGGCGATTTCAGGAGCTCCAACTCGTCACTGTCCAACTCATCTTGCTCTTCTATCCTCGGGATAAAGATATCGATATCTAATTGTTTTGTTTTTTGTTGAACAAACTTCCAATTCTAGCAACCATATGATGAACCCTTGCTCCTTGGATGTGGCCTTCTCCGGTGTTTGATAGTCTAGGAGTCTCGGGGGGGTGTCCTAAATCGCCCTAATTTCGCCCCTTTTGACGGTTTTGCGCCCCCTTTGTTGTTGTCACGGCCATGATCTAGATCCGATATAGTTTCGCGATTGTGAGCCTTGGAATAGGAATCGTGATCTCGAGTCGAGCCAATATCGGCCTTGAAGGACGAAGGCTCCCCGTTCGAGTCATTCATCGTGAGTCTTTATCACCGTCCTTTTCCTCTATTCTTGGACAATTAGGTCATAAGCCAGATTAAGGGGTGGTAACTAATTTTGACTAAGTATATGAGACCAAATTGTTTTGTACACATCATCAAGGCTCGTCAAGAATTGATGGATCTTTTCCTCATCGCGCTCCCTAGTCGGATCATTGGCCCACTTACACTCACACTTTTTGCACGAGCACCGTTGAGAGCATAAGTAGTTGGAGAGTCTTCCCAGATTTTCTTCATAGATCCTAAATAAATATCAATAGTTTTCTAGTTCTGAAGTACACTGGGATAGATTGAATCGAAGTTGATGAACTCCCAGTCCATTTCCAATTAAAAAATGTTGCTTTAAGTTATCCCTCAATTTCTTAGCGGTTTTTAAATAAGTATTTGGGGTCTAACAAAATCTTACACAGAATGGATGATCCAACCAAGGAGTATCAAATTGAAGCTCCACCAACCACCCATCTCTTCAAGATTGTTCGACTTCATAATTGAGTTGTCAATAAACTCGAGCCTACAGTTTGCTCCTAAAGCATTGTGTAAAATCAATTCCCATTCTTGATAGTTATTGCCTTTGAGAACTACTAGACATATTTTTATCCCGGAATGATCTGAAAGATGATGATAATAGGGAGAATTGGGCTTCACACCTGAATTGCCTTCTTTGTCATCTTCTCCTAACATGATTTCAACAAGAGGTAGTGGTGATAGTGGTAGCCTAGACTAGGATTTTAGAATCTTTTACGTGATTGCTCTAATATCATAAAGAAAGTATTTTAAGATTAAAATTCTACTCATATAATTAATATAAAGAAAATGTATATACAACCCTAGATAGCCTAGCTTGAGGCCCAAGCCAAAACAAGAAATACATTATAAAACAATAATTACTGTTATAAGAGATTTATAAAAGCAAGACCACTTGAACTTTTGGAAAAAACACTTAAACAAACTTTAGGAGAACTTTTAGATCATTAGAAGAGAGGGAGGGAGAGTAAGAACTTTAGAGAGTATATTTATTACTCTACTTTGGTGCAAGTTTTACAATGGACGATGGCCATATTTATAGGACAAAGGTGGGGTAAAACTTAGGTGAATTTCCATGATTCATGCATGGAAATAAAGAGGTGAAGAAGGTGAATAATTCACCTTGTACAATTTACCTCCAATCGTACATTATACAATTGTTCATCTACATGATATGTATGATACAAGCAAGTGAGATAGGTGAGGTTAACTTGTGCACATATACATTCATTCATAACACTCCCCCTTAATATTCACCTTCTTTTGATGTTGTAGGATATGGATAAACGTTGCCTCATTAAAAACCTTATTAGGAAAAATCCAATGGGATAAAAAACCTTAACGAAGGGAAAAAGAGTGCAAGCATTGATTCCATTTGTACACCTTGATGTTGCCTCATTAAAAACCTTGTCAAGCAAAACCCAATGGGATAAAAAACTTGATCAAAGGGAAAAAGAGTGCAACGCGAATGATGCTCCCCCTGACTTCAACTTATGTCTCGAAGTCTGCACATTCCAATTCTGGATACTAATTCTCCAAATTTCTTGGGGATTAAAGACTTTGTGAACAAGTCAGCCATGTTGTCATTTGACCGAATTTGTTGGATGTCCACTTCACCAACTTCTTCCAATTCATGAGTGGAGAAGAATTTTGGAGATATGTGCTTTGTGCGGTCTCCTTTGATGTAGCCCTTTTTCATTTGAGCAACGCATGTTGAGTTATCCTCATATAATATTGTTGGATCATCTGTGATTGGCCTCATTCCACTTTCTTTTTGGATGAATTGAATCGTTGCTCGAAGGGACCCACATTCTCTTCCTGCCTCATACAAAGCAATCAATTCCGCTTGATTTGATGATTAATCAGTCACAGTCTGCTTTGTTGATCTCCAAGAGATGGTAGTGCCTCCATATGTGAACACATAACCATTTTGCGATTTGGCTTTGTGTGGGTCTGAAAAGTACCCTGCATCTGCATATCCAATTAAGGTTGCATCCCTTTGGTTACGGTAATACAATCCGAGATCATGTGTGCCTCGGAGATAGCGGAATACATGTTTGATCTCGTTGAAATGTCTCCTTGTGGGTGCAGTGCTATACATGGACAATAAATTTACTACAAAAGCAATACATGGCCTTGTATTGTTAGTTAAGTACATTAAAGCACCAATTGCACTTAAATATGGTACCTCAAGACCAAGAACCTCTTCATCCTCTTCTCGAGGACGAAATTGATCCTTTTCTACATTGAGGGATCGAACTTCCATAAGAGAGCTCAAAGGATGCGCTTTGTCCATGTATAATCTTTTAAGAACTTTCTCAATGTAATTAGACTGATAGATAAAGATTTCATCCCTTAAGTGCTCAATTTGTAAGCCAAGACAAAGCTTTGTTTGTCCGAGATGTTTCATCTCAAATTTTTTCATCAAATATTTTGTAGTATCTCGAAGTTCATTTGGAGTTCCGATGATGTTTAAATCATCAACATAAACTGCAATAATAGTGAATCCCTTTTCGGATCTCTTGATGAAAACACATGGACAAACGGTGTCGTTCTTGTATCCCTCTTTCATGAGGTATTCACTTAGGCGGTTGTACCACATTCACCCAGATTGTTTTAATTTGTACAATGACCTCCTCAATTTTATGAAAAATATTTCCCGAGGTCCACAATTATTGGCCTCAGGAAGCTTGAGTCCTTTTGGGACTCTCATGTAGATGTCAGTATCAAGTGTAAATATAAATATGTTGTAACGAAATCCATGAGGCGCATTTGTAACCTTTCAAAGACAGTCATACCAATTAGGAATCTCAATGTAGTTGCATCAACTACTGGAGAGTATGTTTCTTCATAATCAATTTCATGGATCTGAGAAGAACCTTGTGCTACAAGCTTTGCTTTATATCTTACAATTTCGTTTTTCTCATTTCGTTTGCGTACGAAGACCCATTTATAGCCGACCGGTTTTACACCATTTGGTGTACGAACTACTGATCCAAAGACCTCTCGATTTTCAAACGATTTTAGTTCTGCATGAATAGCCTCTTTCCATTTTGGCCAATCTTTTCTTCATCGGCATTCATTGACCGATTTTGGCTCAAAATCAGCATGTTCAATTACAATATTACTAGCCACTGAGTAGGCAAATACATCATCGACAATTACATCGTTTCGATTCCATTGTGTGCATGTGTACACATAGTTTATGGAAAACTCAAAATTATCGATATCATTATTCTTGTCTAGAATATCACCCTCTGTTGAGGTATTCTCATTTTTAATATTTTTGCCTTTATCATCATTCTCATGATCCATTGTGGCTCCTCCTGCTATTCCCTTTTGGCTCCTTGCCTCTCTCGATTTCAAATCTTTTGAACCTAACGGTCTACCACACTTTCAGCGTGTTGCAGACTCGCTTGCGATGGATGCATCTCGCAATCCATTTGGTATTTCATTTCTTGCAGGAGAATTTGTTGCATGTATATGTGATTTAGTTACCTTCTTTGTATCAGTAAATGCATCTGGTAACTGATTTGCAACATTTTGCAAATGAATGATCCGTTAAACTTCTTGTTCACACATTTTTGTTCTTGGATCAAGATGGGATAATGCGGTTGCATTCCATTTTTCTTTTCTCCCCCTAAGACTGGGAATGTATTTTCATCAAAATGACAATCAGCAAATCTTGTTGTAAATAAATCACCAGTTGTTGACTCAAGATATTTGATTATCGAGGGAGACTCAAAACCAACATAAATTCCTAATCTCCTTTGGGGTCCCATCTTTGTGCGTTAAGGTGGAGCAATAGGGACATAAATTGCACATCCAAATATTTTTAGATGTGAAATATTTGGCTCCTTACCAGACACAAGTTGCATAGGGGAATGTTCATGGTTTGCACTTGGCCTTAATCGAATTAAGGATGATGCATGTAATATTTCAAGTCCCCATGCCGATGGTGGTAATTTTGATTTCATCAATAATGGTCTGGCAATTAATTGCAATCACTTTATTAATGATTCAACGATACCATTTTGTGTGTGAACATGAGCCACTGGATGCTCTATATCAAGCCCAATTGACATACGATAGTCATTGAATGTTAGAGATGTAAATTCTCCTGCATTATCAAGCTGAATTTTCTTTATTGTATAATCCGGAAATTGGGCCCTCAATCGGATTATTTGGGCAAGGAGTTTAGCAAATGCAACATTGCATGTTGACAATAGGCTTACATGTGACCAAAGTGTAGATGCATCAATTAGCACCATAAGTATCGAAATGGTCCACATGGTGGAGTAATTGGCCCACATATGTCTCCTTGGATTCTTTCTAAGAATGTAGGAGTCTCACTTGCAATCTTCTTTTTAGAAGGTTTGATAATTAGCTTTCCAAGTGAGCAAGCAGTGCAATTAAAATAACTGGACGGAAGAACCTTAATGTTCTATAATGTATGTCCGAGTGAGCTCTTTATGATTTTGTGCATCATTACTGCTCATAGATGACCCAATCGGTCATGCCATAATATGAATGCATATTGGTCATATGACCTTTTGTTAAACACTGCATTGACCTCAAACGGATAAATGTATGTATGATATAATCCGGAAGTCTGTGTAGGCATCCTTTCGAGAATCTGTTTATGGCCAGATTCATGTTTTATGATGCACAAGTACTCTTTCCCATTTTCATTCATGGTTTCCATATGAAACCCATTTAGACGCACATCTTTAAAGCTTAGTAAATTTCTTCGAGATTTACTCGAATATAGTGCGTCATTTACTACTAGCTTTGTTCCCTTTGGGAGTAGAATGACAACTCTTCCAGAGCCTTCGATGAGTTTTGACACACCAGATATTGTAGTGACATTGCCTTCAAAGGCTCTTAATTGGGTAAAGTATTCTTTACTCCTCAAGATGGTGTGTGTTGTTGCACTATCCAAAAGACATTGCTCCTTAACATCGGGTTTCACTTTAGGTGAGTCCATGTTTTTCTTAGTGATTAAAGAAGCTCAATTGGTAATTAGAGACTCGTGCTGATAACGTGTTATAAAAGATTTATAAAAGCAAGACCACTTGAACTTATGGAAAGAACACTTAAACAAACTTTAGGAGAACTTTTAGATCATTAGAAGAGAGGGAGGGAGAGTAAGAACTTTAGAGAGTGTATTTCTTACTCTACTTTGGTACAAGTTTTACAATAGATGATGGTCATATTTATAGGCCAAATGTCGGGTAAAACTTAGGTGAATTTTCATGATTTATGCATGGAAATAAGGAGGTGAAGAAGGTGAATAATCCACCATGTATAATTTACCTCCAATCATACATTATACAGTTGTTTATCTACATGATATGTATGATACAAGCAAGTGAGATAGGTGAGGTTAACTTGTGCACATATACATTCATTCATAACAAGTATTTTCCTCCAAGATACAAGCAAGTATTTTCCTCCATTCTCTTTCCTTCTACCCAAACAAAAAATTGTAAAATTTTTCCCTTTTTCTACTTTCCTTTTTTTTTTAAAAAAAAATTCTCCCATCCCTTTCTCCACAAAAAATTGCTACCAAACATACTATTAGTCGCTAGCCGCCGACGGAGAGAGGGGAAATCCTAAATTTCCCTATTTTCGCCCCTTTATGAGAGAGGTTGAGTTTGTGAGTTGAAGGTTTCGTGCCCTCGTTATTCTTTTTGTTGTCATGGCCATGATATTGAGCTTATATAGTTTCACGATCGTGAGCCTTGGAATCAGAATCGTGGTCTTGAGTCGAGCCAATTTCACGACCGTGAACTTTGGAATCAGGATCGTGATCATGCCTCTGCGGACGCAAACCATCGTGTCGACCTTGAAGGACGAAGGCTCCCCGTTCGACTCATTCATCGTGAGTCTATATCATCGTCCTTTCCCTCTATGCTTGGACAATTAGGTCATAAGCCAAATTAAGGCGTGGTAACTGATCTTGACCGAGTATATGAGCCCAAGTTGTTTTGTACACATCTTCGAGTCTCATCAAGAATTGATGGATCTTTTTCGCATCACGTTCCCTAGTCGGATCATTGGCCCACTTACACTCACACTTTTTGCACGAGCACCGCTGAGAGCATAGGTAGTGTGAGAGTCTTCCCAAAATTTCTTCATAGATCCAAAATAAATATCAATAGCTTTCCCGGTCTGGAGTACATTGGGATAGATCGAATCAGAGTTGATGAACTCGCAGTCCATTCCCAATTAAAAAATGTAGCTTTAAGTTATCCCACAATTTCTTAGTGGTTTTGAAGCAAGTACTCGGGGCTCTAACAAAATCTTAAACGGAATGGTGATCCAACGACCGAGTATCAAATTGACGCTCCACCAATCATCCATCTTTTCAAGATTGTTCGACTTCATAATTGAGTTGTCAATAAACCCGAGCTTACGGTTTGCTCCTAAAGTGTTGTGTAGACACAATTCCCATTCTTGATAGTTATTGCCTTTGAGAACTACTAGACATATTTTTATCCCGGAATGATCTGAAAGATGATGATAATAGGGAGAATTGGGCTTCACACCTGAATTGCCTTCTTTGTCATCTTCTCCTAACATGATTTCAACAAGAGGTAGTGGTGATAGTGGTAGCCTAGACTAGGATTTTAGAATCTTTTACGTGATTGCTCTAATATCATAAAGAAAGTATTTTAAGATTAAAATTCTACTCATATAATTAATATAAAGAAAATGTATATACAATGGTTTAAAAAAAAATTATATACAACCTTTGATAGCCTAGCTTGAGGACCAAGCCAAAAACAACAAATACTTCATATATAAAACAATAATTATATATATACTCAACTCTAAGAATATTACGAATTAGGCTTACAATACATTACACAAACTTAGCTGAAGTGAACTCGTAAGTTTGATCATGCTATTAAAATGTAATTTACTTCCTAATAATTAGAGCGAAATACAAAGTGGATTTTTGTAGTAGTTTAGCGTAATGGATGGCAGGACAATCATAGAATACGAGGGAGTGGGAGGACTTCTTGTACGTGACTCGCTCACCATTTTCGAGTTTGCGTATATTGGTGGAATTGTTGAATAAATAAGCTTGAGGTAGGATACCACTTATTATTAACCAAAAAAATGTCGCAAGTTCAAAAAAAAAAAAGAAATTAGAGAGATGCAACAATGAAAGTAGTAGCATATTGGACTCCTTTCTTTCACCAACTCCCATCTCATAATTGCAATATTAGACTATGAGAAGAGACCTTTAGATAACTGATCTCTATATCAAGCTTGTTCCACATCAACCTGACCTTTTCCACCACAATCGTCATCGATAGCCCTAAAATCCGACGTCGTGTCAAGGAAGTAAAGCATGAAAACAAGCAACACACAACTCAAGAACATCGGGATAGGCCCGAAAATCCACAAGAATATGGGGAACGAGAAGTAAAATGCTCGTAACCCTAACGACCAAAAGTAGCTTCCTCGATTTACAATCCTCTCAACATAGTCCACGGTCATATAAGGTGTCGCCAACTTCTTGAAAGGAACGTTTACAAGGACGCTTGCATGGCTAAAGTACCGAATCGATTGCACATTGAACAAGAACGCGACGAGGAAGCAAACGAGGATGCTGAAGAACTTGACTGTGGAGGCGAGGGCACTCGTGTCACCCAAAACATAGCCTACCGATTGTTTGCCATTGATGAGGACGGCTATGACTGAGCTCAGCATGATGGCGGTTGATGCGAGGAGGGTTGATGCCATTATGTTGTTTCTTAGGGTTTGGAGCGCTAGCACTCCGTTCTTGGATGTGTCCTGCCATTACAATGTACATATGAAAATGTTTATAATTTTACTTGGAATAAATTTGTGATGATAAATTAAGTTAAGGTGGGGTAACTTTAAGCATTTAATCAACTTCTTACACCCACCGGCCACCACCACCACATAAATGGTTGAACATAAACTTAATAACATAACAACATAGAAATTTGTTATTTTGACTTAGAAACCCATCTATCTATATATGATATTTCTACTTATGACCTTAGTTCACAAAATTGAATACCTCACTAGATTGATTCCAATAATATGTTCTAAATTTTGCGAAAAAACTGAAAACTGAAAGTTGAACCAAATAAGCCCAAAGTGATTGAATTCTTACGAGTCGAGAATAAATTACCTCAATCATGGCATGAACCCAAAATCCGCGGTTAATGGCATTGATGCCAATGACGGTCTTGGTTGGATGCTTCATGATCCTTTGCCAAAGCCACACATGGTAAGCCACCAACACCAACAACCCCGTTGGGACTAGAATGTAATCCAACATTTGCTCCTCCATTCTATTCAATCCGAGCATCGATCAATCAATCAATCAATCAATCAATCAATCTCAAATCTCAATGCCGGCCTGCTAGCTATCGATCACACAATTAAGGGTGAATCCAAAGCTAGCAGGTTGCTCGAGGTTGTGTTGTTTTATGTAAATTTAGATGTGGGTTGCCATGGAAGAATGAATGAATTTATAGTTGAAGGTGGAGGGAGTTTGTAATTGTAGTGAAGTTCAGACGTGGAAAGGAAGGCGGCTTCAAATGGTCCATTGTGCTGCAGCCTGCCAGAGTACTTGTCTTGTGCACGCTTTGTAGTATGCCATCCAATTAAAATAATCACATACAATTTAGTATGTTAATGTTGAATGAAATGGGTTCATACTGCGAGAACAAATCTAAAAATTAACATGCACTCGATCTCAATCTCAGATGTACCCTATTAGTCTCTAAGGTACTGATTGAAATAGTTTATTATACAGTTTACTTATTTAGGGTCTTTTGTATCGCCTCTCCTTCGACTAAAAAAAAAATTTAGAGTTTTTGTATGGCCATAAATTTATAATAAAAACTAAAGTTCAAATTTATATCTAAATTATTTTCTAAACTTGAAATTATTCGCGTATCTCTAAAGTTGAAATTATTGATGTGTTCTTGGTAGGGCTGAATATCGGTTCAAAACCGAACCGAGAAAAACCGAACCGAACCGAAAACCGAAATTCCATTTTATGTGAACCGAAAACCGAACCAATTCTGTTCGGTTCGGTTCGGTTCGGTTTCGGTTTTTTTTCGGTTTTATATAAATAGTATATACTCTTATTCTTTGGAAAATTTGAACCGAAATTTAACCGAAAACTGAACCGAAACCGAATCGAACCGAAACCGAAATTTAGAAAATTCTTAAACCGAAAATCGAACCGAACTATATCGGTTTCGGTTCGGTTCTGTTCGGTCGGTTCGGCTTAAAATTTCGGTTTAAACCGAACCGTGCTCAGCCCTAGTTCGTGGGTTCATGTCAAGCTCAGCTAGTTAAAACTTGTTGTTTATAAGAGTATATAGTTTATAAGGAAAAGGAGAATGGACGCTTATATGTGAAATATGAGAATATTCTAGATTAAATGTTTATTAAAAAGGGAAAAAACTAGAATAAGTATATTTTTGACGAATTATTCGTGTATTTTTCAAAAAATTCGTTTTTGGTAACCCACGTTTTTTGTGCATGAGTTTTGTCTTCTTTTTTTTTTTTGATAAGGTAAGGATTCGGTTTACCGGACAGGCCCGATAAAACCGAGAGGCCGTGAAAACGGCAGCCGAAAAATCGACTTGGACAGACAAAAAACAAACAAAAAAAACAGAAAAATAAGTAAAGTAAGTATAACCCGCGAAAAGTGGAACTAGAACGAAAAGAGTAGTAGGGAGGGTGAGGGGCTAAAGAGAGCTAAAGTCTTTAGCATTCGGGTCATAACGGACAAATCAGGTATGAAGTGGACTCTGACGTTGCCTCCACCGGAATGAAGGATCTTCAAAAGCCACGAGAACGTCCAAGCGACCTCGCCAATCACAAGCACACCACACTTAATCCCAGAACCAACTCTCGGAATTATACAAACCTTACCGAAAACCTGAAAAGCACGAAAAAAACAAAAAAAAAGAAAAAAACACACAAAGGCCCATAAGCAAAAGACCACATAAGCCCACAAAAAACAAAAATGGACCAAAAGCAACGAACACATCTCTTTGCAAAACAATGCGTATGAAAAACGCACCCAAAAAATTCATTTCTTTTTTTTTCTCGTACAAGGAGTCTCTATGTTCGTCGAGCAGATGTATGGATGAATCCAAAGATTTTTTTGGCCACAAATTTAAGCAGAAATGGGGATTCATATAATAATTCTATATGCTCTTGTATGCAGGCCCCAAAGGAAAGAGAAATCTGGTGAAAACATTCAACCATAAGGATAGATCTAGAAAGAAATCTCAGCGTCGGAATTTGCAACTGTCTGCCACAAACATCTTAAGCCGAAAAACGGGGTGGCGAAGGAAGTGGGCTTGCCACCGCCAGCGACGTCCTGTCTGAGGAGCTACAAAGGGACGAGCAACGCCCGCCGCAGAGAAGGTCTGGGACAACTACACAACCAATCGGAACAAACAGACGGGATAGACAAACGAGATCTGGGGTCCCAAATTCTCAAATTGAAGTAAATTAATAAGGGGCTATCAATCTTTAAACTTAATATGAAAAAAAGAAGAAATCAATCTGAAAAATTTCTTTAGATTTAGAAAATTTTAGCACGAGATTCACAAACTCAACAAACTTTTCCTCTTAGTATCTATATGAATGGATAGGGGATTCTCTATGCCTGCTCAGCGATTATATCAATGCCTTCTAGGAGACGTGGAATTCTCAGAATATTTGCAAGACAGTGGCTTTCTCAGCCGTAAGGCGGTGGCTTTCTCAGCCGGTGAGCAAGGCTTTCTCAGCCATATGTCTAAAAGAGTTCTAGAGAGAAGGGAGAGCTCAAATTTGTGCTTTTTGTTCACGAGCCTCCTTATGGTTTTGACCTAAACTTTAATTGTAGTATGCATGAGTTTTGTCTTGAATGTGGTTTAGTTCATGCCTAAATGTGCATCTGATTTCGAATTTTTATATATTTTTTTTAACTTTATCTATGTGCATGACGATGTGCATAAAATTTCGCATATAATTAGCTCCTTTTGATAGACATACAATTAGTTTTGATGCATATACATAAATAAGATACACATTTCGGTTATTTTAATGAATATACAGTTAGTTACTTAGTTTTGATGAACATACATATATCTATGGATATTGTTTTGTATACACATACATTTTTTTATTGATACTGATACATATACAATTAATTTTGATGCACATGCATATATAAGATACACTTTTAAGCTATTTTGATGAACATAAAATTGATTTTAATGCGCACACATAAATAAGATACACATTTTAGTTATTTTGATGCACGTACATACAATGGCAGAGGTAAGTTGGGACCAGTGGGGGCTACAATTTAAAAAATATAATTTAAAATAGAAAATATTCTTAGTGTAAGTGTACAAATATTACTAGTATTACACTTAACAGTGATTGAACATGTACTATATATATTGTAAAATACAATCAAACGGTCCCTATCTTTCAACTAGTAAACATTTTTTTTATGAAAAAAGATCGAACATGTACTATATATATTGAAAAATATAGTCAAACGGTCCCATCTTTCAACTAGCAAATATTTTTTATGAAAAAAGGGTCTGATATACAAAAAAAATTAATTTTTATACAAAAAAATACAAAATTTTAATTAAAAAATACAAAATATTCTGTACAAATTTTTTTCTTATATAAAAAAATACATTTTTTTTTCTATAACTAGGAATTTAGCCCCCACTGGGACAAATTTCTAACTAGCTCTGCCCCTGCGTACATACAACTAGTTTTGATGCGAATACAAATATATATCTTCTATGCACATGGATTTGATGCATATATAGTTAGTTTTTAGGATAAATTTCACAAAACTGCGCATAAATTGTGCTCTTGTACACTAAAACCACCCGTACAAAAATAAAATAGCACACCACCCATAAATATTGAACGTTAACAAATGACCACCTCAATTAGCTAAAACGTTATTCAATCGTTCAATTAAACTTAAACCTTTTATTGTCTTCTTCAAGCTTTTTTATGCTTCACCGTATCCATGTCTCCTTCAATGTGCTTGAGTAGATAGATTTGGGTGTATATAATTTTGGGGACTTTTAATTAATAGAAAAATCTCTTTTAGATTCCAACTACGAACGATATAATTTGATAGGTAAAAGATAATTCATTCCTTGATTTATAAGAGTACTTATAGAGATACAAAGCTGAATTACCAAAATCCAATACACAAGATAACTATAAAAGATAAATATGGTTACAAAGATTAACTAGATTCAAAGCATGCAAATCTAGTAAATGTCCTATAACTAGCTACTTGTATTCTACAAATTGCATACCACTATTGTTGGAATTAATATAAAATATTAGATTGGTCAAAGTCTTATATATAATGTTGGTAAGTTATACGTACTATTATATATCATTAATTAGTTATAATTAAGTTGAAATCCAACTAATTAAATTTATGTGTTGAGTTTATATATATGCTTGTATAAAATTTCTACTTTATTGGCCCATGATGGAGCTTTAATAACTATATTAGTTAAGTTTAAAGAAGACCACTCTTACAAGAAAATCGTAAAATCAATCAGTATTTAAAATTTTAAGTTGCATATGCATATTTTTAAATTATTATATTTATTTTTTAAGTTATATACTCGTGCTTTTTAATGATTGTAAAATCAATAGGTATTTATATTTTTGAGTTGTATTTACATGTTTTTGAATGACTCTATTTATATTTTTGAGTTGCATATAAAAGCTTTTTAAAGATTCTAATCAAGACCAATCAGTATTTATGCTTTTGAATTACGCATATATATTTTCGAATGACTATAGTCATGATTTTGAGTTGCATACTTTCATGAATATGTAACTTAAGAATATGCAACTCTACAAGCATAATAAAGAGATGGAAGATGTTTGCACACCCTCATCCATCAGGATGTTCTTGGACGGTCACTAACCTGTTAGTGGTCACCCAAATTCCTTTCCTTATCCAAAGAAAAAAAAAAGGAAGATAAGAGGTCAGAGGAGTTTCGTGAATACAATAATATAAAAAATGTGCATATGCAACTCTATTAACAACATGACAAAGAGATGGAAGATAAGGGAAGCTTTGTGAATATAATAATATAAACATATGAATATCGACTTCAAAACATACATACAATTCTACAAGCATGATAAAGAGATGCAAGATGAGAGAAACTTTATGGATACAATAATATAAAAATGTGTATATGCAACTCTATTAGCATGACAAAGAGATAGAAAGAGGGAAGCTTCGTGAATAAAATAACTTTAAAATGTGAATAAAACATGAATACAATGATAAATATGAATATCTCTATTATCATTAAAGAGTGTCATTTTTTACAAAGAATAGTGGAATACTCCTAAAATCATTTCCTTTTTAAATATTTACTAAGGTGCCATTTATTTTAATAAGTGCTTAAAATCTCTTCCCTCTCTCCTCTCTACGTGTATGCCTCTCCGTTTGATTTACTATCGTGCGGCTATTATTATTTCATTAGTCTTTATTTCTCAAAAATAATTTTGTTAGTTTAATTTTACGCAAAATTCGTATCGATATTGCTTAGCTCTTAAGTAATCTCGTGGAGACCGTAAAAAAATATATATTCTTGGAAAAGCGTGCTCAAATTAGGTGATATTTGGATGTAAATGGTTAATTTTGTCATGTTTCGAAAAACGTGTCCAAGTTACTTTGCTTGTAAGCAAGCTCGGTTAAGTTTGTTTCTTAGTTCTGAAGAAAGCTCATATACGTAATAAAACAAGGTTTTAAACATTGTATGGCGTGAAGTCAAGTAAATTAATCCCAAAAAAAAATCGTACCCCATTAAATAAATTTACGGAAATGTCATTTTTATATTCCTTTTCCAAAAAAAACCATGCCCCTTTAAATAAATTTACGGAAATGCCATTTCCATATCTCTACACTTCTTAGTGACTATTAAAATGAATTTTCCGTCTTATAATTGCTGCGCAACACGCGGCCTTATTGCTAGTATTACAATTAAGAGCATGAGTAAAGTCATTAAAAGTATGAATACAATCATTGAAATGTTTGAAGATGCAACTAAAAATATAAATACAGTTAAGCATGTATAGGCAATCTACATAACTAATTAATATTTTCTATTTTATTGAATAAGGATTATGATCGCCACCAGTATTATTTAAGCTCGTCTAAAGTATCCACTAGAAATGAGAACGGGTTATTAACCAATTTTAGAGAAAAATGAACAAACTGTCGCCCGCGTGATTCGAAACAGTGATCTCAAAACACTACCCCAAAGGCCTAATCGTTGAACCAAATACCCTTAGGCAATTATTATAAACATGAAACCCTTTACCCCCGCTGAAGTACGCACACCACGCGCTTCCCAAACTTCCCCCAAAAGCCAGAAAACCCTAGAGAGTCCCCTTCCGCCGCCACCACTATCAAACGCCAACCGCGACCGACCTCTATCCGCCATCACCCGATACTTCACGCATGATAAGAACCAACTCAAAGGAGACGGAGAAATCATCAATCTCCCATGGCCACCACAATTGAAGAAGCGGCTTAATGGGATAACAACCGTTGGCCTTGTCCCGTTCTGGATCTCATCTTGTGGATCTCGAAGGCTTGGACTAAAAGAGCGCCCCCTTGGCTACAGCCGGTGTGGATATGCAAGAACGACCCAAAGAGATCTCCAAAATCGGAATCTAAGCAAAAGGTCATGAAATCTGTTGAAAAACCAAAGCAAAATCAACTTCTCTGTGTGGTTTCTGGGACGCTCCGTCAATGGTGTGGTCTGTCGGCGTCGGCTCTCGGAGGCCGTGGTCTTACTTGTGGGAGCGAGGGCCTTTCTTCTCCGGCCTGGGGCTTGCGATCCTGGTGGTTTCCTCCACTGGGGTTCGGTGGTTGGGGAGTCCTCTCTCTGTGGTGGGGGTGGTGTCGGGATGCTGGTGCGTGGAGTTTCAGCGGTCGGGCTGCCTTAGAGGTCCCTCATCTCCTCTCGCTCCTCTCCATCTTGCCCGTTGCAACCCCCCTTTCGGTATCTTCTCTCCATTCCTCTTTCTTTCGTACAAGTCGATCCTCTACGGCCTTTCCTCATAGCATTTTGTGCTCTCTGGTGATATCCCAATTTGTCCTTCAACCTTCTTCTTGCTACCAATTCACTAAATCTATTCTGTACTATGTATATAAAATTTCCATTGATAAACCTTGTGATGTTAAGCACCCCTTCAAAAATTTCCATCTTGAATGTGTTTGCTGGTTTTTAATTTGTTGTTGGTTCCTTTGTAAAATAATTCCTGGTGGGATTGATTCTTCAATCTATGCAAAATGGTCCGATGTTTATGTATCACAGCACCCAAAGACTAATTTTAAACCCACTACTTACAAAGAATTGGCAAATATAAAAGCCTATGCTATTGCACACGCATGCCTCTATATTTTCCACTTATATATGCTTCATGAATGGGGAATCAAATTAATACCAATTACTGTGTACAAACATAGCGAACCCCTCCGTCCCTGTGCAGTCTATTCTGAATTATTCAATCTCATGTACTTAACAGCTGGTGTTTTGCTACACTTGTTCATACAGGTTGTGAAAATTGCTGTTTTAAATGTCCCAATAATAACAATGGAATTTGTAGGGGGGTCCCTTGCGTATGTTGAACTACAATACCACCAAAAACATGGGACAGCAACCCCATTCGATAGTTCAAAAATCACTAAAATCGCCACCCATACTCCCCATTATATGGGGTGTATGGTAAAGGCAGGTGAAAACAGCACAAATAAAAATCGAAAAATTATAAGTAAATGCCCCGGGCGGCGGGTAAGTAGTGACATGTACGGTGTCAAAATTACAACCTGGAACATCCACAATTGTATTAATTAAAGTACCAAACTAAACTCGAGGAAGAAATTAGACCCTCCAACGGCCAAAAGCCACAAACAAGTAGTTTTTTTATGAAGCTATGTATGTGGAATTGTAGAGGCATCAAACGAAAATCATTCTGGACCGAGGTTAACTCGTTATGCCGGCTTGAGAACATAAATCTTATCGCCTTGGTCGAAACAAAAGCCAAGGAACCACCGGATTCCATTGGATGGCAAAAAGTCGGGTTTGATACCTTGGAATTTATTCCGGCTATTGGACTTTCTTGCGGATTGTGTATCCTTTGGAAGGGACACCAACTATCAAGCGAAACACTAAAAACTATCCACTTAGGTGACCAATTTATCGGCATCCACTATTGCAACTTGGAAACCTCAAATGAATTGATCATCGTTTTTGCCTATGTGCCCCCACAGGCACAAGAAAAGGAACAATTTTGGAACAAACTTAGTGATTTTATAAGAACAAGAGACCTCCCATGTATCATCATGGGTGATCTTAACGAAATCCAACACCCAGACGAGAAAATAAGAGGGGCTCACCCTAACCCAACTCGTTACGAACGACTCATCAAATTCAAAAATGAATGTGATGTTTGTGACATCCCCACTATAGGGAATAAATTTACGTGGAGAAAATCAAAAAACCTAGAGAACACTACCCTAGAGAAACTTGACCGAACCCTTGTTAGTGATCAAATATTACAATGGTACTCCTCTATAGTGACCAAAAACCACGCCTTTTCCTCTTCGGTCCATTGCCCAATCACGTGCAATCTTCCGACGAGCAACCAATTCAAACTCCAACCCTTCAAATTTGAGATGATGTGGACCGAGAGAGAAGATTTCCAGAACATCATCAAACAAGCATGGTGATTAAACCCTGGCGGATCCCATATGTTTAACATAACAAAAAAAATATAACTCCTCAAAAGAAAGGCAAAAACGTGGAATAAACAAACCTTCGGAAACATCTTCGAACAAATTAAAAAACTTGATGAAGAATTAATCACTATCCAAAAGAAAATTATTGAAAATAAGAACACTCAACTAACCCAAAAACTACAGAGGCTGACCAATAAACGGTCCTGTCTTATTCAATTCCAACATTGCTACTTGAAACAAAGGGTTAAAACACTCATATTAAACTAAATGGCAAAAATACCAAATACTTCCACCGTATTGCAACCGGAAGGAGAAACCGAACTAACATCAAAGAAATTCGAACATCGGATGGTACACCTATTTCTGGACTAGAGAATATTAGGACGGAAATAAAACGCGACTTCCAAAATCGGTTTAGAGCTACCGAAATTAACCATGGGAAACTCCGAGATATGACCCAAACAATACAACGTGAAATTACGGATGCGGAAAACACTGAACTAACTAAACCAGTCTCAAATGCAAAAGTGAAGAATGCAGTTTTCGACATTGGGGACGACAAATCCTCAGGGCCAGATGGCATGCGGCGTGCTTCTATAAAAAATATTGGCACATTGTCGGGCCAGACATTACAAAGGCTGTGAAAAGCTTCTTCCGTTCTGGAAGAATCTTAAAACAAATTAACCGTACTTTCATTAAACTTATACCCAAATGTGAAAACCTCAATTCAACGAACCACTATAGACCCATAAGTCTATGTAATCCAATCTATAAAGTTATATCAAAGATTCTAACCAATCGCCTCAAAACAGTTATGGCAAAAGTAATCCACCCAATGCAGGGCGCCTTTATTCAAAACCACAGTATCCACGATAACAACCTTATTGCTCATGAGATTTTCCACTCCTTCCGCAACAAAAAAGGCAAAGAAGGGTGGATCGCCGTCAAATTGGATATGGAAAAGGCATATGACCGAATTAGTTGGGATTTCCTAGCATTCATACTTAACAAATTTGGATTTCACGAGACATTCGTGGGATGGATCCGTGAATGCGTGGAAACCGTATCTTTTTTAGTGCTGGTCAACAATGGACCAACTGAACAATTCTTTCCCCAAAAAGGACTCCGACAGGGGACCCGCTTTATCCCTACCTTTTTATCCTGGCTGCGGAGGTACTTGCACGACATCTTCACCTCTCAAGCATTAACCCGGGTAGTGGGATGGGTATTCAAATCTCACGAAATGGAACTAAAATCCCTTTCCTTGCCTTCACTGATGATATTATCATCTTTGCCAAAGCGAAGAACCAAGCTTGCAACAACATCAAAAACATAATTGACAGCTACTGCCAAATTTCCGGCCAAAAAGTTAACTTTCTTAAATCGGCATTTCAGGTCACCAAAAATACGAACAATACCACTATTGAACAAATTAAACAAATCCTCCAGATCACGAACACAACTGCTCTGGATAAATACTTAAGATGCCCAATCATAAATGGCAGAGTCACCCAAAACACTTTCAAGCCGCTTACCCTCCGAACTAGGGCTCAACTATCAAAATGGAAAGCTAATTTGTTGTCTCAAGAGGGCCGGAAAACCCTGATAAAATCTAATCTATCGGCTCAACCAAACTACCTGATGTAATCCTTCCTACTCCCAAAATCCACTTTAAAAGAACTGGACCAAATAAATAAAACGTTCTTCTGGAATAAAGAGAGGAACCATAAACCTCTTATCAGTTGGAACTCAATCTGTCAACCACCTGACCGTTGTGGACTGGGAATTGCCAAGGCAGAAGAAATGAATCAAGCTTTACAAATGAAGCTTCTTTGGAAAATCCTTGCGGAACCAAATAACCCATGGGTCAAAATCATATCAGAAAAATATCTAAAATCCGATGGACTGATTAACTACCAGAAAAAACGGAACACTTCTTGGCAATGGTCCAAATTGATGAGTCTAAAAGACCTATTCTTGAAGGGCCTCATTTGGCAGGTCAGAGATGGTAAAACCATCCGATTTTGGAAAGACAACTGGACGAGTAATGGCTGCCTAAAACCGAAAGAAAATATTAGTAATTACATGAATTGGGAAGAGAAAGTCGCTGCATTCCTAAAGAATGACAATACGTGGGACCAAGATAGGCTCCAACAAGTGCTTAACCCGGAAGACCTCCATAGTGTAATGCAGATCCTCACCACAACTAACAAAATACCTGACAGAATGTACTGGCAACCAAGCAAGAATGGGTGGTACTCCACACATTCTACCATGCAGTGGATCCATAACAATAAAGGAGAACCACAAAGCAACCTAAAATGGATTAATAAACTTAATATCCCCCCTAAAATGAGAAATTTCATATGGAAAGTAGCCCGGAATGGGCTCCCTACCAAAAGTCGCCTGGCGGCAAACCATATTCCGGTTGTCCAAGGTTGTGTTGCATGCGATTGCACCAACGAGGACGCAAACCACATCCTACTATCTTGCAGCCGAACCAAAAGTACCCTAAAGGCGATAAACCCTAAACTTGAGATGATCATTAACCAAACTAACCCAGACAATAAAACAACATGTCAAATATTAGAGGAAATCATGGATAGAGCATCCAAGTCTGAGTTTGAGGTGTTGATTTGCTGTTGGTGGAGCATTTGGTATTTCCGCAACAAAGCAGTTTTCGAACCTCAATCCCCAACGATACCAGAGGCAAAGGACAATCTATGCGACTTCATCCGTAACCAAAGAAAAGAGTGAAATAACGCCCACAATAAGATAAACATGAAACCAACAAATGAAGGGCTTCAGACTCGTTGCAGACGGTCCTGTGCCAAATGGAGAAAAACCCCGACAAATTTTATTAAACTCAACTTTGATGGGGCAGTCAATGCTGACGGGGTGGCTTCGTTTGGTTTTATTCTCAAGGACTCCAAGGGCGAACTCATCCATTTTGACGGAGGACTAATCGGTCAACAGTCTGTTTTAAAATCCGAGACCATCGCCTTACGACAGGGAATCATCGAAGCCACTCGACATGGCATTTCCCACATCCAGATCGAAGGTGACAATCTGCAGCTGGTCAAGGCCGTTTTAGGTGACTGACGCTGTCTGTGGGAGATCGAGATGTTACGTGCGGATATTCACTGCTTACTTGCCCGTTTCCGGAGCTGGAGCATTGCTCATGTCGTCCGAGAGTGCAACGCGGTGGCAGACTTCGTTGCTGTCTCTTTTCGCCATGTTTCATCTATTCCACTTTCAGTTGACCCGGTTCTTCGAAACCTCATCCATCTCGATGCTCTAGGGTGATCGCTACCCTGTTAGCGGCCCCTAATCTCTTTCCTTATAAAAAAAAATGCCCTTAGGCAACTATTGATTCCACAAACAAACTCTCTACATGTTTTATCCATGCAAATGGAAAAGGTATATAATATATGATCAAGATTCAAGAACAAAATACTCCGTACAATAATCTTTTGGCGAAAGAAAGAAACATAGTAATGACTAATGACAAGATTAAAATAATTAACGAGAACGATGAATTAGGAAAATCAAAGCGACAAATCTCAAGTACAAAGAGAGCGAATATACACAGAATAAGCTTTTATCTGTCGCCCTATGTTTTTATGGAGTCACGCCTACATGCACCACTATTCATATAGTCGATATACTATATTAAAATTGCACGGTTTTAAAAACTTGATTATATTTCTTTTTTAACAAGCACCGCTTTCTTGAATTCTACTTAAGATTCATCAACCCTAATTTCATAAAGATGCTGGATTGCTGACCTAGTATGGAGTATAAAATATTTGTAAGAGTAGGATGAAGGCAGCAAATTGAAATAACGCGCGCATGTGAGTCCCACTAGCAATATCAACATGCATTCCAACTTTTAATAGCACCAATATGTATTCCCATTTCTAAATATATTTATAATTAAAAAAAAAAAACTCACCTTCTTTTTTTCTCTTGTCAATCCCACCATTATTGTAATACAAAAGTTAAAGAAGTTGAATGTTTGTCCATTATAAGGTTAACTTAAATTATTTATACGAATGATTTTATAAAATTCCTTCAGTAAAAAAAGTATTGTTAGATCTCGAATCTTCTACTCTTGAAGAGTTAATCCTTGCATGGGTCGTAGATGTGTTCAATGGAGAAGCGCCTTCTAAAAAGTTGTCATAAGTCGTTAAATAATTTGCAACCTGATTGCATTTTCAGTAGTAATAGTAAAGTTTTAAAAAAAAGACAGAGATCTAGGAGATTTTTAACATCTTGAATAATTACCATTATTTTCCAACATATTTTCTAAATATTTTAAGGCTATTGATGGCTGCTATTCCACCACTTTTACATCTTAATTATATGCACAAACTCATCTTTCAAAGATTGTAAAACTCTAGTTGGTAGGTAGGAATGTATAAGAAAATCGATTTTCCATTTTCCACAAGGCAAACCTAATGTACCAAAAGATAGGATAATAATAATATCATAAATGTTTCCAATCTAATATTTCAAATAAACCAAATTTAAGTTTTTGTATTATTGTTTTGGTTTTTTTATCTCATGTCCTTAGGGCATAGGTAAAGAATACTTTATAGAGAAACTAAAACCCTAAAAGAAAATTAATGAACCCTATTAAGAAGTCAAAATAATTTTAAATAATACAGAGTAAAATTTAGTAAATAAGTTCCTTTTTAAGTTTCTTAGCTTATGCCCTGCCTTAATGCATATGTTAGAAACATTGTTATTATTATTCACGCTAATGAATTATTTTAGCTAGGAGTTCAACTACTCAATATTAGTTAGATTGCTAGAGGGTATGGTTCGTTATTTTTTTGTGTAATGTTTGTGATATCCTTGTATCAGATCAGAAAGTCATAAAAAGTTTATGTTTTGGGTTTGGCTCCTTTTATATTGCCATTTTCCCTCTATCCTTTAGTTATAATGGTAACATGTTCCATTCTCAAACTAAAATGTCCATGACCGGGATAATTATTTGAACCAGGCCATATATCTTGGGTTACATTGGGCCATACTATGGGCCAATATACCACTATATAGAAATGGGCTAGAAGCCTATTAATTTAAACCACAATGGAGCATTTGTCTTAAGCTTTAAAATTCTTGACTTGCTATAGTTGCTTATTAGAAAGTAATTTTTGAAAAAAAAAACATACTTTTATACATTGAAATACGTGAGTGCTAGTTATATTTTTGCTTTGTAAAATGTGAAAAGTATACTTTTTTGTGAAAATTACTTTTTAATAAGTAAAGTGTAGCAAAGCTAAATGAACTAAATGTAGCATTCATTATTTCCTCGAGTTGGATTATACACCTGACAAAACCTAGGTTGTCTTTAAGATGGATGAACAGGTACCATGGAGGCCCATCCATCACCCGATCCAATACACGAAATATGTGTATATAACTTTGTATCTTAAAGTATAAAATACAAACTAACAAATTTTACTTTGTGCGTATTTTTCTTATTTTCCAACATCTACATCTTATTTGTGATATAATTGAGAATTTAGTAGTACACGCATAAAAGTACAACAAGATGCATTAAACCCAAGGCAGAGAAGTAGTATTTTATTGGATCACCCAATGAAGAGTAGATGCATCCGAAAAGGCAAACAGAGAAACGAAAGAGGCATAGTAGTGCATCATTATGTAGAAGATTATAATAGGAAATGAAGTAGTTTGATTTTTTTAGTAGTAGCTAGTTCTTGAAGAGCTCCAAGCAGTGGTCTTGGTCCAAATTCCTGCTCCAAAACTTCTTGAAGTACTCTGCATAGGTGAAGTCCCTATACACCGAGCCCGACTCCCCTGCCTTTAGCGGAGGCGGTGTGCTAATGAGGGCGTCGTCTGCTGGGCAGAGGAACGACGCCACTGATATCCGTGGCTTGCTTGTGTTTACCGTTGCTCTATGCCACACGCTTTTGTAACTTCCGTTGCTTAACGCCTAGGTACACGTACAATGATCACTCAAAGTTAATCAAGTACACACTTTGACAAGTTCCATGTGCCGTTATATAGAATAAAGTGAAAATTGTATAACAACTTAGATTCGTATTATGAAGTAATGATAATAATGATCACTTAATTTACCCACAACTAAATTGAAACATCAATTTCTTTATGCCATGCATCTTCAAATTAGAAAAGGTTTGGTTATTCCATTGACTACTTTGTGCAATCGAAATACCTTGAATTGCATAGGATCAATGATATCAATATGTATGCAAGTACCTGCAATTGGTCACCGATGTTAACGACAAAGGCGTCAGGGTGAGGCTTGACGGAGAGCCAGGTCCCGTCAATGAGGACCTGGAGGCCGGAGACCTGAGAGTCTTGGAGGAGGATGGTGAGGGCGTTCGGGTCAGTGTGGGCGGGTAGCCCGTAAGTGAGTTCGGGCTCGGGGCATGGCGGGTAGAAGTTAATGGCCATGTGTTGACCTTGCTCTCCTAGGACTTGGGTTATGTAGTGCTTCTCAAGGCCAAGGCTCTCTGATATGGCCTCTTCTAGTCTCATCCCTAGGCTTCTCACTTCTAGGCAATACTTGCTCACTACATCCCTGTAGAATCATAAATGTAAATATCAACACATTGTTTTAAGCCAATTGGGCCGACTTATGTAATTGGGGCTTTGCATTCTTTTGATGGGTTTTCTTGTTGGGCTTGTTAGTGGGAGAAATAATCAACAACAAAAGAAAAATCAGTCATAGCGGGGTAAATTTCAATTTATTTATTTTTATGTAGGGAGACCGAAATGTCTGACTAGGATGTCCGTCACGATAATCTCAACTTCCCACGGAAAACATCAAACACTTAGTGATATTAATAAGACTGAGATTGTCACCTTTAATTTCAATCCCAAAGTATCCAAGACACAGTACTACTACCACTAGTTACTACGAAGTATTACTAACTAAACACCCTTTATCTTTTTCGACCCAAAAAATACTAACACTCTTAATTTTTTTTCCAAAACGTTACATACTATCTTAAACACCCGTTCTTTTGGACTTGCCAAACACAAAAAAATTTTTTTTTTTTTTTTTTGAACGGAACCAAACACAAAGTTAGGCTAGATGGGTGGCGCCGTGGTGGTAGCGGTTTGTCAATTATCCGTTCAACAGTTGAGCCCAACAAGATAGTACAGTACATCCAAAGTCCAAATAAGGCACCAAAAAAAAGTCCAAATAAGGCGCCAAAAAGGACAAAAGCCACCAAACGCACAGCATTAGCATGTGAAAGAAAATTTAATAAATCTCCAATACCCCACTTGCACGAATAAAGGCAATTTTGTCCAAACCAAATCACTCATCCCATCATCCATATAATATAATTTATTTAGAATCTCATTTTTTTAAATATTTTAAAATATTTTTTAGGGAAACAATTTTCGAATTCAACTTTAAATGATTTTCAATTATTTTCTTTCGAGTTGAAGAGGAGTCATTAGGTCATTATAATGAAGGATGAGCGAATTTAAATCTTATTAGCACAGTGGAGTTTTATTATAAAATTAACCGATAATAGGAAAAGTAATCCACTAAATTATATACTAGTTCAGTTTAAGCCTAACTTTTAGATGTAGAATGAACATTCCAATACTACTAAGCTAGTAAGATTTACCAGAAGTTTTAACTAGTTTCCTTAACAATGTCGACTAGTTAAACACTAACTTATCCAATGATTTTGGCCATTACACGGGTCAAAATATTAATTTTTCATCTCTTTTAATCTGGCTAAAAAATTCAACATTGGGCCACCAATTACATTTACCATTCTTTTGACCCAAAGAATGCCGACTATTTTCTCTATCCTTGTTCAATTAGTAACTACGCAAAACGTTCACCTCAATTCAATCCTGATCTGTCATTTTAGTAGACATGATGCATATGTCTCCTCTTACTAACTTTTTGTGTTTAATTGACTCATTCTATGCGGTACACATTTTTCTAACCTGACATAGACGTTCATAATTTTTATTATCTCATACTTCTTAATCCATCTAGAAACTCTAATCAGACTGGTTCTTTATTCAAACAATTCGGTGCAAATATTTCCTCTTTTTTGGAATTATCTCAAAATCTTATACCTATCTTATAATTCGTTGCCAAAGATAAGGATAAGAGTCTTTGATCATGCATCGAACATATTATGAGCACATGCTATTATTTTTCCAGATAGTGCATAATTACTTTTTACATACTTCAAAGTAAAAAAAAAAAGGTAATTTTTAACAAAAAAAATGCTTTTTGGAAGAGAAATAAACATTTTATTATGAAATAGTGTTTGTAGGTATGTTTTATTATGCAAGGAAGCTACATATATTATGATAAAAGATTATCAAATCACTAATTCAAATCACATTTTATTAACAACAACGTAAATTTAGGCATTTCAGTTACAGCCAACAAAATCAATGATTAATAGTAATAAATTGGTTTGTAAAATGGATTTTTAAATTCTTCGTGGTGGTTGTATGCATGGAGGCCCAGAACAAGTAGTAGTTTATTTTACTTTAATTTTTAATTTAACTTTTCTTTTCTTTTTTGCAAGTTGTCATATTTTGTCTTAGAAAACCAGAATTGTTTGTATAGGGCGCATTTATGATGATCCGGGTATTAACGAATGGGCACCAATCACTCCAATCAGTGAGTGTTCTGCGCGCCTACGTCAACACGGCTTGGGGAGGCGACGTCAGTGGTAGTGCGTCAGGTGATGTCAGCCACTGGGCCCACGATTTCGTCATCACTCTCCGTCACGTGAGATCAACGGCTAGGATCTTACTATGTATTCGTGTCGTGTGTATACATAGTATATAAACTTATAAAGTTATCATAATATATATGTGTATACATAATCATAATATATGTATGATGCTTGTGAGGTGGCTGTCTATAGCTAGCAATCAGCTGTACGGGTTATTCATAGAAAAATAAGAATTGTATTAGTTTATGGAAATGCTAGCTTTTTTTTTTGCCCGCAACAAAATCAGGTCACTTTTCTTTTGTAAAAAAAAATAAGGTAAAAATTAGGTGGATATATATATATATATATATATATTCGATCACTTTACGTTCATGTCATTCACACACAAATTCATACTCCCTCCGATCCAAAATAATTGTCGTTTTAGTTTTGAACACAAGAATTAAGAAAAGCATTAACTAAACTCAAAAAGGTAAAATTTTTATAAATTTTACCACTCATCACCTTTTTCAACCAATGAATGAATAACTTTAATTAATAAAAATACATTCCAATAATAATTCTCATAACTCACTCCTAATCAATTGCCTAGAAAACCTAAAACGACATATAAAAAGGATCAAATTTGAAGTGTTAAAACGACAATTAATTTAAATCGGAGGAAGTATTTATTAAGATTAGAATTCTTATTATTTACCCATGGGTACATATTATAAAATCCGAATTTGTATTATTTGTGTGGGGTATTTTTTTGTTAGAAACTATTGCCAAATGTGGTTTGTGTAGGGTGGTGGTGCACTTTGTTTTTTGGCCACAAATCATACGGCGATATTGTGATAAAAAAAAAAAAGTGACCTTTTGCTCTTCCACACAAAAATCAAGTTGACCCACTTTTCCGTCACAATCTTGATTCCCCTGTATTTATGCACGTGTTATTGAGGATGACACGTGGCCCACATGAATTGCTTTTTACAGCCTTTTACTACTCATGAGAAAAAAAGATGAATCCTCAATGCACAGAATTAAAGATGCCTTCTTTCACAAAAATGTGTAAAAGCGTTTCTGAATCAAAAATTGATAGTGGCTACTATAGTACACAATTTTTGGAGTAAAGTACCTTTTCAGTTGAATAAAAAAAAGGGTTGTTATGTTGAATCCTACCAAAAAACAAGGTCGCATGTTAAATAAGTTGGGAAATTAAAGATAATGGTACTTATCAAATAAGCTAAAAGTGATTATTATAGACTTATAGTGAGTACTGACTGATAAAAGGTGGAAAAGCTAAAGTGGCATGAAAAGTATTTGGAATATGATTGAAATAATGTATAATCAATTGTGATCCGGCCGTTATATGTATAGAAAGGTCCACTTGTAATTTTTTTTCCCTCTTAAACAATGAACATTCAATTTTTTAAAAAAGAAACATGATGATATATCAGAAAGTGGGTCTGCACCAATTTTAACAGTATTAAATGAAAATGTTTCCTATAAATTTATTCGATCGAGGGTTTGTTTTTACTTAAAAGGGGTGTTTAATTAATACTCTTTTATCATTTTTCACATTTTTTAAAGTTAACTTAAAATAAAAATAAGAGAGTTTTATTATTTTAAAATTAAATGATTGAATATATATTTTCAATGTAAAATTTTTATTCAAATTAGAATAAATAACAATTTTATTACTTATTTAATATTATAAATAAGAATTTTAAGTTAAAAAGTCATCTATTGCAAATAGGAGGGAGTAGTATCCATTAGTGTTTACTACTCCCTCCGTTTTATTCTACTTGTTCATGAAGTCTTGAAAAAATTTTCAATTCTACTTGTCCTTGAAGTTATATTTGTACAAGATTTTTTATTTGTACCCTTGTTTGTAATTAATACACTTAGAAAAAATTTCTTAAAAAAGAGAAAGGTATAATTAATAAGGATAATTTGGTAAGATTATATCATGCATTAATATATGTGTAGTAGGTCTTTATGGACAAGTAGAATAGAACGGATAAAATACTATTCTTTGTGAAAATTTTCAAATTAATTGAGCAAATTCGGAATCTCGGATCCCATATTTCAAAAATATGAAGCGGAAAGCAGTTTTCAACGCAGAATTTAGGGATTTCAAATTGAGTTTCTTTTCCTATTGGCCATAGCATAGCTAGTTATCGGATGGAACTTGGAAGCATGAAAAAGGAAGGAAAATTCGATGTTGAAATATATGGACGTGACCTCACCTGGGCTAGGCTGATTCTTTTTCTTACAAAATATCTACAGTAATATTTTTATGATATTAGTTAAATTAATGTCATGGATATGTTTATTTATATCCCACCTACGTGTCGATAAACATGCCTTGAAAAGGGCCAATGGATATTTTTTTAGCTGATGCCATAAAAATATGTTGATGATGCAATCTTGATGGGTAAACCTAAACTTGAATACCCATACTTGGAATTCATGCAAGAAATATGTCTAAGTTCAATTTATCTCACGTAAAGTGGACCATGTAAAAGTCTCTGGGTTAATATTGATGGAGAGGACGACCATTTATGAAAACACATGTATTAGGTCGAGCATATAAATCCAGTAGGATTCCATCATAAAATGAATCAACAATAGGAGTGAAAAGGATAGAAATTAAGAACGTACTTGAAAGAAGGTGGAATAGAAGGCCACTCGGGAACATATTGAGGAAGAGGCCAACAATGGAGCCTGAGATAGTCTCTCCAGTTGTGGACTTGCTCCTTTTTCACATTGAAGCTGGTAGAAAGCCTCATTGTCTTCGAGGGGTCGTCGGAGTAAAGCTTCATCTTCTCCTCCACTGGAAGATTGAAGAAGTCCTCCGCCATCCTTATCATCGCCTCCATCGCCTCCTTTTTCACCCCATGATTTACCACCTACACCCGCAAATTAATGCCAATGCGATATTATAAAAACAAAACAATAACATATAAGATAACATAATCATCACCTTCACACATTTTAAAGAGACACTTATAAAGGAAACAAATATTCGAGTAAATGATGCAAATCGCATATCCATTAGAGTAATTCGAATTATGACGACATGCATATACGAAGACACTGATATTAAAAGGATGTTTCAAAAAATATAGTTATAAAATAACCCAATCAGAACATAGAATGACACTAATAGTCATAATTGAAAAAAAAAACACTATTACACAAAAGATATTTTAGCGAAGAAAGTTCCATCCATATAAGGATGTTCTTGTTTGTATGAAAAAGGGAAAAATGACATATATTATCTAATTAGACACTTGCCCATTTCATCAAAATGTCTTAAGAAGTTATTATTAAAAACAGAAAATGACAATTAATATTTAATTAACAATCAACATAATTGAACAAATCACGCAATTATAAGATAATTAGTGTGAAAAAACAACATCTAGGTACCTGGAAAAATCCGAAGGATTGGCAAGCATGTTGGATTTGGCGGATGATGAAGGATCGATCCGGATGATCAAGATCAATCAGAGGAACATTCTCGCACTCGGATACTTGGGCGAGATTGGGTCGTTCGGATTCCGGCCTCACATACTTCTCTGGCAGGCTGCTGTAGCTAACTCCAGAGGACAATACCTTTATATGATCCATATCCTTAATTAGCTTAGCTTATTATAAGTAGACTTAATTAAGATTTAAGTTTATTATTAACAAGGAAAAAACAGGGTGAGAAAGTATTTGGGTTGTGGATATGGGATTAGAGATTGAAGGTGGACCCTGTTCTGTTTTTGAGTGGAGGTAGTCTCGAGGAAGGAGAGAAGAGGAAGTATATGTCAACTGATGAGCTTTGCAGGTTTCTTATATAGAAGAGAATTTTGTTCTGATAAAAAAAAATTATGTGCATAAGCTGGCTTTATGGTTCGGACAAATTTTTATTTTTATTTTTATTAAAGGAAAATAGGTGAGTAGCTATTCTTCAGCCAACGACTTGCCTTTTAATTTTTTTTAATAAATTATTATTGGTTAGGGGTTAATTATTATTCTTCCAAAATAGACGATGCTTAGCAATTTATGTTTTTCGAATATTCTGTAAAATTGTGGAGAGATTTGTATCATTATTTATTACAAGTACATTTTAATATTTTATATATTATGGCATCCATAAATAAATGATTTTTTTATTAAACCATTTCATGGAAAAAACATACATTTTAAAACATATGGTCAAACTATATGTATGGGTGTCAGTTGGGTTGAGATATATAGTTAGTTTGGACATGACAAGATATATAGTTTAAAGATATTTTTAAATTTTTTTTCTTGAGATGGATTAATAGAAAAATCTTTGATTAAGGACGCTAAAGTACATAGAATGACTAATTAATGATACATAACAATCCATATTTTTGCAATGCAATAATACTTGAAAAAAAATTGTAATATTTTTTAGTAATTTAATTTAGTAATTAGAAGTTTAGAACCATTAAAAATTGACCGATCACGAAAAATCGACCCAATCGACCCTATTTTAAACCCGACTTGATTGATCCGAAAACTATTTTTCACCCGAGAATATACGGCTCGAACCCGACCGACCCGGGATTCGATCTGATTGGCTTGTAAATGTAAAATATTATTAAAATAGTAATATAATTTTATTTTAATAAATATTTATTTAGTTTTATGTATTTATATTATTTATTTAATAATTTAATAGTAAAAATTATGTTTAAAAAATAACGCTATTGACCGTAGACAACCTCTGTCGAAGCCAACATTGACACCATCGTGGACCTCCATCAAAGTCATCGTCGACACCATAATGGACCTCCATCGAAGTTGTCATCGACATGGTCTTGGAACTCCCCTTCTCGTTGGAAACCTCCTTCAAAGTCGGTAGTGAGATACTTGCGATGAACAAGGGCTGGATGCAAGCGAGACCGTGTCACCATTGCAAAGGCCGAGCTATACCTGTAGTAATCAAGAAGAAGAATGATATCATGTGTGTGGACTTTGTCGATTTAAACAAAGCTTTTCCTAAAGACTCATCCCCTTCCTCACATTGATTAAGTGGCCACAAATTGGCATGGGATCCTAACTTTATGGACTCATTCAACAAGTATCACTAAATGGATATGCACTCTGATGACCAAGAAAAGACAACATCTCATTACGAACCAACTATTTATTGTTATAAAGTTGTACCTTTTGAACTAAAAAAGCAGGAGTGACATACCAAAAACTAATAAAAAAGGGTTTAAAGACTAAATTAAGAACACATGGAAGTTTAAGTAGATGAAATATTGGTCAAGTTAAAGAAGGCAGAAGATCATATCAAGCATAACGAGACAACCTTCAACATCCTCAAAGAGTACAATATGAAGCTTAGTCCAACCAAATGCTCTTTTGGAGTCTCTTTTGGAAAAACTTTAGGACAAATGGTCATCAAACATAGAAGGTGAAGCTAGACTTAACCAAATCAAGCTGATACTTAAATTAGAGCCACCAAAATTTGTGAAAGACGTTCAAAAGCATATCAGACGAGTATAAATGTTGAACAAATTCATTTATGAAGCGTTAGTATGAAGGAGTGGACTTAATTCATACAATTAATTTTGGGTGCTTTAATTAACTTTTTTTATCAAATTTATAAGCAAAAAAATATTCTTATAGTTTAAGGATTTGTAAAATAATATTCTCTACCTAATGACATCCATATTGTATATATTTAGCATATTTTAAAAAATATTTTAGGGTTATAATTATATAAGTACATGAGATTAATTACATTGTGGTAGTAATATGAATATGTTATGTATTATAATAATTTTCATTTGATTAAATTTACTTTCATGGGCAACGATTTTATCATTAATATTTTAAAATAATTTAAATTATAATATATGGGTATATTTGTAGGAAAAGAGTCACGTGTGAATGATTATTAAAGTGAGAAATAAGAATAAATCTCTGCCCATTCACTAAAAAATCAACGCTCTAGATTAGACTTTCATTAAAGACGGCTAAAATATGTCATACGCGCATTTTTCCTGAATTATTCGCGTATTTTATTAAAAGTTCATTTATGAGGGACACACATCTTGTGCATCAGTTTCACCTTGAATGTGCATCAAAACTAATAGTTTGTGCATCGATTTTTTTTTATGCACATTATGCTTGATTTTGATTTTTTTTATTTTTAAATTTTCTAAAAACTTATTAGTAATGTCTATGAATACTATAGTTTGATCATTTTTTATTTACACACTGTTCATTTTGATACACATGCAAAATAACATCCACTTTTTGGTTATTTTGATGCACATATGGTTAGTTTTAATGCACATATATAGTAAGGCAAGATTGAGCATTAGTTTTGCCTTAGATGTGCATTAAAACTAACTTTATGTTCATTAAAACTTATTTTTGTGCATCAACTTTTTGATTCACATTATTCATCGATTTTGAACTTTTTTTTATTTTTTAAATATTTTTAACATTTAGTAAATGTGAATGAAAACCACAGTGAGCTAGTGTTTGATGCACATGTCGTTAGTTTAGATGCACATGTAAAATAATATGCACTTTTTGATTCTTTTAATGCACATATGGTTACTTTTAATGCACATACATAATTAGATACACTTTTGTGTATCGATTTCGCTTTAGATGTGCATCAAAAATAACTATATTTTCATCAAACCTAATTATTGTGGATCGATTTATAATTGCACATTGTGCATCGATTTCAAACTTTTTTTTACCTTATTCATGAGCACGAATAAGGTTTTTGCATGTAGTTTAGTTAATTTTGATGCACATACATTAGTTTCCAAGCACGTGCATGAATAAGATGGACTTTTCGGTGATTTTGATGTGCATTCGGCGAGTTATGATGCACATGCATAAATTAGGAACATTTTTTCGTGATATTTTTGATGCACATACAAGTGGTTTTAATGCACAAACACATATCCAAGATGTTAGTTTTGATGCACAATCATTCAGTTTTGATACACATTTAGCCAGTTTTGACTCATATGCAAACAAGATGAACTATTTAGTTGTTTTGATGCACATTCGACTCTTTTTGATGTACATAAGAACAATTTGTTTTCACGCACATATGACTAATTTTGATAAACAAACAAATATTTAAGATGTCAATTTTGATGCACAAAAAATAGTTTTGATGCACATCTCGCAAGCGTCTCTGTATTCGTTTTTTTCCCAAAAATACGTAAATAATTCTCCAAAAATTCATGTGTGCAGTATTTTCGTTTTAAAGTGATACACGCCTTTGATTTCTCTTCATCCAACGCCTCAAATTCATTTTCATTTCGTGTTGTAGCGCTCATTCGCACTAGGTCTGGACTCATATTTGTATATATGGTATGAAGAAATAAGATATAAAATAAAATAGTATGTACCTTAATTCTCATCATTTCGGATGAGAATTACAAGTTCTGGGGTATGTAGGATTTGATTACAAGTGGTGGAATGTCGAAGTCTAAATATTGTATCAGCAATTGTTTACGATGACGACACACATGTTTAATTTTAACATCATCGAAAGATTGCAAAGGTATCTTGATATCTGTTATGCTCATTTCGATTTGCCATGGCAGTAGAGCGTTTATCACTGTAATATTAATTGTCCCCATCAATTTTTGTTATCTTAATGTGTCTTCTTTTTACTTCTTTTATCGAATAATATATTCCCATTGCTCCTGCTTGCACTATGCTCCACATATTACTTGAGTGAGCTTTTAGGTGGATTAATTTACTAATATGGTCTCTCATGACATATCCTGCTAGAGCTAGACCGAATTCTTTTCTTGATCCGTTAAAATTTATTTTGATAAATTTTTGTGATGGCTTTTCTCATTTTTTGTTTCTTTTTTTCTTAACTCTATGCAATTGATGGGTATTTTTTGCGAGGTTAGTCCCACCCATTAATTTTATTCCTCTAGATGTAATCCAATTTCGAATGTAAAATTTTTTGTTTACTCATAAAGAGTACGTATCATTACTATTCTAAAAGAGAGCCAGTTTTTACATAAAATAACGTAAAACTTTCATTGTTTAGGCTTATTTACGATAGTGCCATTTTATATAATTTCATTTTTGTGTTATTTCTCATTAATAATTTTAATGTTTCTTGAAATTCGTATCGTATTGCTTAACTCTTAAGTAATCTCGGTATATATATTCTTGGAAAAGCGTGATCGACTTAGGTGATATTTGGATGTGAACGGGTAATTTTGACATGTCTCGAAAAACGTGTCCAAGTTACTTCGCTCGTAAGCAAGCTCGGATAAGTTTGTTTCTTAGTTGTGAAGAAAGCTCGTATACGTAATCAAACAAGTTTTAAGACATTGGATGGCGTGAAGCCAATTATATTAATACCAAAAGGTTTTGCTTGGCTCTTAAGTAATTTCGGGGTATATATTCTTGGAAAAGCGTGATCGACTTATGTGATATTTGGATGTGAACGGGTAATTTAGACATGTCTCGAAAAACGTGTCGACGTAACTTCGCTTGTAAGCAAGCTCAGATAAGTTTGTTTAGTTGTGAAGAAAGCTCGTATACGTAATAAAACAAGTTTTAAGACATTGGATGGCGTGAAGTCAAGTAAATTAATACCAAAAAACCATGCCCCTTTA
The DNA here is from genome assembly GCA_964016875.1 of Fallopia convolvulus. Taxonomy (NCBI): domain Eukaryota; kingdom Viridiplantae; phylum Streptophyta; class Magnoliopsida; order Caryophyllales; family Polygonaceae; genus Fallopia; species Fallopia convolvulus. The sequence goes on along the minus strand of OZ024731.1, from coordinate 51,247,867 downwards.
AATAAATTTACGAAAATGTCATTTCCATATTCCTTTTCCAAAAAAACCATGCTCCTTTAAATAAATTTACGGAAATGCCATTTCCATATTCCTTTTCCAAAAAACCATATCCCTTCAAATAAATTTACGAAAATGCCATTTTCATGTCTCTACATTAATAAAGTCTCCGTCTTATAATCGCCGCGCAACGCGCGGCCTAATTGCTAGTACTAATAAGTAAGGAGAAAATATTAGTGTACTTAGTTATAAAAAATATTATTTTACTATTTATATATTTTTATGTATTTAAAATTATTAGTCCAGCGGGGTTCTATCCTAAAACCAATTGGCAATAGGAGGAGTAATCCGTTGAGTTATATATTCGTCCAATTTACTCCCAATTTTCGGATGTGGGATGAACATATTCTAACACGTCTCCGCAAGTGCAACTGCGAAATTGGTTTAGTTGACACTTGACAACACAACGGGGCGGGCCCAAGATCGAGAGAGACTGTTAGACAAATAGCTCTAATACCATATTAGCTCATCGAGTTCCATCTTAAAACCAATTGACAATAGAAGGAGTAATCCGCTAGTTATATATTAGTCCAATTTACTCCCAACTTTTAGACCTGAGATGAATATATTCTAACAAAAATGAAAAAACAAAATATACGGTGGCGGTGACGTACATTTTTAATTTAATGTACGTACGTAATACGGTAGCTAGGAGGTCTCTCAGAGTCTCAGATAAGCTAATCCAACGCATACAAGTAATTTGGACTTGGAAAATACTATATCTAGAGTGTTAGAGCTTGGGACATCCTCTAATCATTTGTATTTGATAGTAATCCTGCTGTCAATGCCAAAGTAAATTTCCATGAAACTTTCAGTATGATTGTTTTTTATGAACTTCTTATTTTGCTGTATTTTATTTGTGCGTTTTCAGCATTACGTTATTGTGGCATATATGACTTTTGTTATAAGCCACTCGACGACATCGATATCTTATAATTCATATCCTAATAGATATGATGATCTAATATAATTTGTTATTTTGATTAAATTATACAAATCCACTTTCACAAAACCACTTGTAAAAATAAGTGACTAAACAGATGTGGTAGTGATTTTTGTAAATTTACCCAGAAGCCTATTAATTTCCAAAAAAAAAAAATGCAAAATAGGGGTTTTCAACCAAAACAAAAATATATGAATTGAATGAATTTTTTTTATTCTTTCAAGAAGTTATGTCAAATTTTGTGTGCTATTTTGTGAAATCTTTACTATTTTATGGGTGATTTATTGTAATTTTTTTAAAATACGGTTAATTTTTAAAAATTCTTCTACTTGCTGGATTTATGTTTGGTTTTGGTAATCTACCCAATTTTCAGCGCATAATCAATCAGGTTGATGTCCTAATTACTGGTGAAATAGTGAACAAATTAATAGTAGTAGCTAGAAATGGGTATAAATCCAATTGAAGAGTTTAGTTCAAACGAAAAAAACTCTTATCCTGAAAAATTAAAAGTACACTATAAATTACGAAAAGTGCATTACAAAATACAAAAAAGTGCAATCCGAAAAGTGTACTATAAAAAATACGAAAAGTGCACTACAAAGTACGAAAAGTGCAAATGCGAAAAAGTGCACTCCGAAGTAGGAAAATTACATTATGAACTAGGAAAAGTGCATTTCTTTTCATTTTTCAGGATAAGATTTTTTTTTTATTTGAACCAAACTCTTAATTTAGACCCTCCAACTATCAAGGATTAATATAATGGAAACCAACTCCCCTCTTCGTACGAAGGCGAATTTTATTTAGGAAATTAAACTATTTATTTATTAAGGTCTTTGTTTAATATTATAAAACATTTAAATTAATATGTTACTTATCTTATTAGGGATTGGATCCGGTGCAAACAAACAGGGGATGTAGAACGGTTCATTAAAAAAGGAAAAATGCGGTATGTAAGAGTTTTTAGTGAATTATTCGCTTATTTTTGAAAAAATAATAAAGGTGATGCACAAGTGATGTGCATTACAACTGTCTTTTTGTGCATCAAAATTGAATTATTACACATTAGAAATGTTTGTGTGCGCGTCAAAATTGACTGAATGTGCGTCAAAATGGTATATACGGTACGGATATACGTATGTGCATCAAAAATGGACGTATGTGCATCAAATCTAACCATCCTATGTGCACGAAACACCTAAAAAATGCATGCGCATCAATAATTGAATGTATGTGCATCAAAACTATGTGCATATATAGATATAGGGGAGCCCTCCGGTACAATACATATTATGGTGTAAGCGTGTGGTTGAATGTAGGGCGTTGGATTAGGATAAATCAGTTGCTATTAATTAAGCAACATTATAGGCTAAATGGGGGTGATGTGGAGAATCAAATCTCGGTTGATTTGAAAAAAGCAACTCCCGAAATTATAGGAGATTGAGATAAAAATCAGTACAATTATAAAAAAAAAATACAAGCAAATCTTTTTTTCCACAATTAAATACGTACATAGTAACATACTTTTGGCGTTATTTTTAAAATTCAAACATGAATTTCAAATTAAATAGACGCTTTTTTACAAATATAAAATATCTGCAGAATCATTGAATATCTATTAGTCGACATTTGAAAAACTCAATATGATGGTTTGAGTAATTATAGAATCGTATAATATTTATAGCCGATGTTTGAATAACTCAGTTTGATTGTTTGAAAAACTCAATATGATTGTTTAAATAATTATAGAATCGTATAATATTTATAGCCGATGTTTGAATAACTTAGTTTGATTGTTTGAATAACTCGATTCGATTGTTTAAATAATTATAGAATCATAAAATATTTATAGTCGAGGTTTGAATAACTCAATATAACTGTTTGAATAATTGTAGGATTAAACATGTTTTAACGTTTGCATTATTTAGGTTGAAACAATATTCGTCTTACCATGAATAACTAAATGAAAGTAGTTGAAAAACAACATTGTTTATCCTGAATAACTAAACTTATTCAATGGTTTTCACTAATATTATTAGAATGTATTGACATAAATAATGTATACTATTGAATAAAAATTACAATGCTTTTGAAAAACAATCATTAATATTATGAAAAATATGTGATTCTTTGTATTTTATGCTATCAATAATCATTACACTGCTTTTGAAATAACAATTACAATGCTTATGAATTACAAATTTTTTTTTTGGACCTCCGGTCCAATACATCAGCATTATCATTATTTGAAACATGTTCCCTGGTGCGAAGTCTTTCAAATAGGACCTTGGCGTGCTTTGACTTTTCTCGAATGTCCAACTGTTGATCATTACCACCTGTTCCATTTGAAAACTCGATTAAACACAAATAATATCAGTGTTGCAAAATCATACCATCTAAAGTGAAAAAGTATATTATGAGACTTGAAAAACAATTGCAAAACTATCATACACATATCAGTGTTGCAAAACCATACTATCCAAATTGAAAAACATTCGTTTCATATGCTTATCCAGTTAATCCTTACTATTGAAAAACCATAGTATTTATTGTGAATAACATTGATCATTATCTCCTATCGGTCATACAAAAAACAAAAACGTATATACGAAAAATAAAATACGTATATATGAATAACAAAGAATGAATATATGAAAAACATGCTACACATGTATCAAAAACATTTAATATCGTGGAAAACCAAATTAAATCTAAGAAATCTACTATACTGAATTTCTAGAATGAAAATCAATATCACAAAAAGACGATAATAACCAAAATACTGATTCGAATTTAATTCAACACGACACATAGCCGAATTAAAAAATTACCTATCGATCCATACTAAAGGCTTGTTGTGGCGTCTTCCTCTTCCAACTTCCGTTTCCCAAGAGCTTTCTTCAAATCACGTTTCAATCGGAATCTCATGTAGATCCACTGTCGTCAGATCTTGATTTGGCCCGTGGAAACTTCCAACTCGGCCTGGCGATCTCGTGAGGATTCTTCTATTCCCATCGTCATCGATTTGGTTCAATCGGAGAGATTTAGAAATAATCGATTACACATAGTGGTTGAATCCGGCTTAAGAGAGGCAATAGAAATTGGGCAATTTGATTCATCGGAAGCGGCAATTGAAGAGAGCAAGAGATAAAATTTTGGAATTTAATTAGATTGATTTAGATCCACAAATTACGTTATAGAGATTTATGATAATAGAAGTTTTCTGATATGGAGAGAGAAAGTGTGATTTGGGCCCAATCTAGTGTTTCTCACCAATTTAAACAATTTTACACCCTAATTTTATTAATCTTCACCATTCATTAATCCTAATCTGATGGATGTAGATTAACCACATGCTTGCACTCTAATAGGGGTTTTCACTAGAGCATTATTCTATATATATATAAGGGCTCCAGAGAAACAACAATTATAGAGAAACTAGAGACGGAATTAGGATCGTTAGATTTGGGGTAATTAGTGGTTAGGATTTAAGGACTACAATAGCTAATATGGACGTTTTTTAGAAAACAAAATCCTGGATTGATTTAATCATGAAAATAATAAAAAAAATCCCTCCATATGCGAGATTTAAGGATACAGATATGGAAAAAATAAATGTGAAAATTGGTTAGTAGTTACCAAAAAGGAAGGAGCTATTATGTAGGGATTTATGTGTTTTAAAAAAAAATCAAAATGGAAGTTCCTAAATTTAAGTTATCGTGTAAATTAAAAAATGAAATATTCTAAAACGATTTCAAAAAATAAATAGCCAATATTACCAAAATGGAAGTTCCTATATTTAAGGGATCGTGCAAAATAAAAAAATTGTGAACACATTCTCGAATATTTTCCTTGTAGTATATTTGAGTTCACATCTGAATATGTTAGTTTAAATATTGAACAAAGCAACATGTGTAACCGAATATTAAGAACACATTCTTGAATATGTTATTGTATTACTAATGTGATAATTTGACTGAATATGTGAGCTTACATATTGAACATACTTTGATATGTGCTCGAATATGCAGTTGTACGTAGTACTAATGTAATAATTTGACTAAATATTTGATTTTACATATTGAACGTAGCAGGTTCTGTACTCGAATATGCATAGCACATTCTCGAATATGTCGTTGTATCAATATGTTCAATTCAATTATTATGTATATTCAGGTTGTTGTTATGTATATTCAAGTTTATTGTCATGTACGTTCAGGTTAGTTGTATTAGTAATGTGATTACATATTGAACATATTATTATGTTTACATGAATATGCATACCATATTCTCGAATATGCATTTAAAGTGATAATATGGTTATATCTGAATATGTTCTATAAAATATTGAACTAACCAATATGTGTCAACAAATATTAAGAAGATATTTTCGAACATTTATATAAAATATATGAACATTCAATTCACAATATTCAACATGTATACAATATATTTGAATATTAACTTCTTGGTTTTGAAAATATGTATAAAAAAACTCGAATATGTATATAATATATCTGAATATTAAGTACGCAATCTCAAACACGTATACAAAATATCTGAATATTAAAATCACTATACATAAAATGTACGTAAAAATATCTGAATATCGACTTCACATTTTTGAACATGTGTATACAAGAACTCGAATATGTAATTAAAGATATCGAACATATTAACAATATAACTGAATTATCATCTTCCACATTTTCTGAATCCACAATAGGAGCATCAACATGCTTGTTTGCTTTTGAATGTTTTTATCCTACAACAAATTCAAAAAACTAGTCAATTGCAAATCCTAAATCTACTACAGTATCAAATCAACAAAAAAAATTAAGGAGATTCGAGTAAAAAAAAATCGAAATCTAAAAAAATCAATTCAAACAAATTCAAAACCCGATTTTGATTAATCAATTCAACCAATTCAAAACCCGATTTTGATTACAAAAAACTCAAATCAATTCAAGAATCCTAAATCTACTACAGTATCAAATCAACAAAAAAAATTAAGGAGATTCGAGTACAAAAAAAAATCGAAATCTAAAAAAATCAATTCGAATTTGGAGCCCTCCTCAATTTTGATTAATCAATTCAACCAATTCAAAACCCGATTTTGATTACAAAAAAAATCAAATCAATTCAAGAACTAGAAGATTCGAGTAAAAAAAATCAATTTAACCAAATTAAAAAAATCAAATCAACAAAATCAAATCGTAAATTCGCGTATGTAGTAAAGACCTCACCGATGAGATTGAAGAAAAAGTGGTTATGAACCGTCGTGCTTTGTCATCGGGAGAGCACCGAAAAACAGAAGATGAAGTCGAGACAGTTCCCTAGCATCGGCTTGGAAGATGAAGAAGATTTTGATATTGTAATTTCTGAATTAAAAGAGAGCGATTAAAAAATGTGGCAACAATTATGGACGGTTTTGATATTGGAAATTGAATATATGGATTGGAGAGAGAGGGTCAAGATTATGGGAGATATTTTAGGAATGTGGTGTGATCTGGTGTATTAAACACATGATAGTTATTCTACACCCTAATTTATTTAATCTCAACCCTTAATTTTATTTAATCCGACGCTCCTAATAATGGCTCTCGTTTCTCTATAAAAATGGGTTTCTCTAGAGCCCAATTTTATATATATTTGTGCATAAAAACAATTGTATGCTCATCAAAATAATCCTAGCAAAGTCTGTCTTATACACATATTTACATCAAAACAACTAGCTACTAAAAAATCTTATTGATGCTAATAAAATAAGGTAAGATAAAATAAAAATAAATAAACAACAGTTTGAAATGATGCACGCATAAAGTATCACACTCCAATTAATGCCAAGAAATTTCGGCCAAAAAAAAATTACTCCCTCGGTGCCATGTATGTGATGGAACTGTGGATGCATGTTATATGGTCGACCAATCAATGGGCTACCTGATTGGATCGACCATATAACATGCCTCCACAATTCCATCATATAACTTCGTGATGAAATGATAATTGGGAACAAAAGAATAAAAGAAATGGACTTAAGATGGATTTGGAAACTAAAAATTCCACCAGAAGTTACTTTTTAAGCGACATGTAGCAGTAACACTCCCTTGCATTTACTAAAATCAACCTATGAGGACCTGAGACATGTCCTCTTCTAATGCCCTCAAACACGTATTTGACACAATTGAATAAATTGATCAAATAATCATATAGACAATACAAATCACCAATACCAATCTTCGATCGATCCAAATGTTGAATGAAGTTACTTTTAAATTAAAAAAACGAGTTTGAGACTTTGGTTATGCTCTGGTGGTGCACTTAGTACCAACAAAACAACCACATTTTCTAAAAACGGGATGAGAAAGAAGTAAAGATGGGATATGGTTCTTCTAAATCATGGAAGAAACATACAGTGAACAAGAAGAAAATGGAAATACATCAAATGGACTAGACCTCAAACAAGATTTATAGAACTTAATTTTGAGGGAACCAAAATCGCATATAATTCTTCTTTTGGTTTTTATTCTCAAGGACTCAGAAGGCAAATCCGTCTCATTGGCGAATGGAAAATGCGGAGGTCATCTTGTAATTATGGATGGGACCCTTAGCTTTAGGAAGAGAGTCAACGAAGCATTACATTTAGGTTATTCTTCGTTAATCCAATCAATGACATTTGGTGATGTTTGTGGGAGGTCGAGCTTATTGTGGCAGACATTCTAGTCTCTCTTCAAAGATTCGAGATAAGACGATTGACTCACATAGTTAGACAAATCAACAAAGTGGCGGATCACATTAAAAAGATGGCAATTCATGATCTCTATCCTAGACCTTGTTCCACTTTCTCCACAAAGTCTTTCTACTAAAAACAAAAATTAATACCAAGAAAGTAAGTATTCACACAAATTCTCGATCCAATCAAGTAACATATAACATGCACCCATTGAGACGCTTGATACAGTGTACATGTGTAAAATTCCATGATCCAAAACATCCTTTGTCAGATTATTTGTCATCACTTTCGACCCCAAAAAATTAAAGATTATTTGTCATCACTGATATTTCGGGCCACATGTTCCCCAAAGATTAAGGATTTGATCACTTTTCACCTTTTTTTCTTCAAAAATTTCCACTTGTACACCAGCTAGTCGCTGGCAATATTTCTCTCATCCTTGTCTAAATTTTCTTTTAGCTAATATATTCATCAAATTTAATTGTGAACTCATCAAATAAAATCATCGAACTTTGAGGTTGACTTCATTCCCGGAAGGAATAAAGTCTACGAGCAACTTTTGAATTCGAGAGCTCACATGATTTCATTTCCCCTACCAAAAACAAATGGTATACAGTGCAATCTATTAGGAAAAAAGAATTTGAAATTGTCATGATCTTTAGAATATGTCCATCTCATATTTGAAAGTTGGGTATTAACTGGACTAATATATAACTCAGCGGATTACTCCTCCTAATTGTTGGTTTTAGGATGGAATCCTGCTGCGCTTAATATGGTATCAGAGCCATTTACGTAACGGCCTCTCTCGATCCTAGGCTCGCCCCGTTATATTGTCCAAGTTTTAGTTCTTCAGTTGCACTTGTGGGGTGTTAGAATATGTCCATCCCACATCTAAAAGTGGACTAATATATAACTCAGTGGATTACTCCTCCTATTGCGAATTGGTTTTAGGATGGAACCCCGTTAATCTTAATAGATCTATGTAAAAATCTGTCTGGTGGCTAGCTACAAGGTATTTATTTATTTTTTTGGTTATTGAATAAGCATGGTGTTTAAAATTTTCCAAAATTTTATATGATAGCTTTGAATTTTTACAAATTCTATATGATAATCTGAAAATATTATGAAACTAGAAAACATATTAATTAATTATAATTAACATATTTTTAGTGTATTTTTTTTAAAAAAAACTATCTAATTGTTTTTAGAAAATCGCCAAATATTATAACATTTTATAAAATGTAAAAAAATCACTTGTTTACTCATTTTTCATGACTATATTATTATTTTTACAAACCATTTCATTTTTCCTCATAAATCAACACCACCGATTTCGAATTTAAATTATAAAAAAACACATTATTAATTCAAATTATCAAAAGAACATGCAATTGCAAAAAAAATGCACCACTTTTTTCTTCTTTAAAACGAAATTTAAAATTGGATTTTTTTATAAGAGTTAAAAATTTTAAGGAAGAATTTTCTTTTCTTTTTGGAATAAGTGGGTGATTTTTTCATGTTGTTTTTTTATAAAGGAAATAAATTTGATTTTTAAAAAACTTGTAATGTATAGAACCAGGAAAACGTGTAAATAAAAGAAGTTCTTACAATTTTTCTTAAAAAAAACTAAAATATGCGACAAAAAAAAATAGCTTTGTTTTTAAATAGAGTAAACATAAGGTAAATTTAAGCAAAATGGTAAAAAAAAAAGTAGCCAATTTATATATTTTTTTTGGTTATCTATAAGAATTGAGGTACCATGTAAAATTTGTGAAACCTTAAGGTCACCACGCAAAAAGTTGCAAAACCTCAATAATACCAAGCAAAATTTTGGAAAATCTAGACAACCACGCAGAATATACAAGGTTACCACGCAAAATTTTCTAAAAGGAAATACAATTTCGTTATTAAAAATAAGTGGTGATCGACTTCGTAATATTTAGTCCCCAAAAAAAAGTTGTGTACTACTTCAACCCACATTTTAAAGATGCTCCATTTTCAGAGAAAAACACGACCTTTAAACAACAGAAGCACGTCCCGTGAAAAAAGGAGCGCATGAAAAAATTGAGAATGTTGTCCGAATCAATACTTCAATAAAAGGAAAAATAAGGATGAATTCAGTACGACCAAATTTTATTTGGAAAAAATGTGAATGTTATACTTTGAGTGTGCATGACTTTATCTCTGTGTATGGGGGTTGTGTGTGTGTGTATGCGCGACCTTATAACTATGTGTGCACGATATCATAACTAAATTTGTATGGACTTTTTAATTGAGTCTGCATGACTTTAGTATTTAGCCTACATGACCTTATAGGCTTATACTGAATTTGCATGATTTTTTTTTTGGTGGAAACTGAGTTTGCATGATTAGAAAACTCAATCTAAATGACTTTATAACTAAGTGGACATGACTTTATACGGAGTATTTTTTACATCATATAATGAATGAGTCTTTTTAGCATTAATGGGATTTTTTAATATTAATGAATCTATTTTACTAGTAGTAATTTTTTATCGGGGACCTCTATATTTTGGGGGCCAATGGTGATCTCCCCTCCTTGCCTACCATAACAGCCGACACTGATCACTTTCTTTCCTCCACAAATGCCCCTCTTTTCAATTTCCCCTCGTTGATCCTTCCCTCCTCGCCTTATCGTTGGCTCGGATTCGACACCGGACACGTAGGGATAGCCGCCACCTCAATCTTCTAGGTTTAGCCCGAGCCTCCCCCAATTTTCTGTTTAATTTGGTGGTCAACGCCGAATCGAATTGATGGCCTCCGGGGGCGGAGGAAGTGTTGAGATTGCGTGTGGAGATCGGTTGGGGGAAAGAGGGTAGTCGTCGACATTGTCCATCGGGAGATTCGAGTCGGGGTGTTGGCATATCGGTTTACTTTTTCGGCTTAGTAATGCACTTTTTGGTATATCGTAATGCACTATTCCAGCATAACGATACACTTTCTTAATTTCCGAGAAAGTATGAAAATGCCACCACATCCATATATATAATTTGGAAATGACGTTTTAATTTGGGTCGTAGATTTGACCCCTCGAATGGTCAGGATGGTGTCTCATATTGTACATAAAGAGTGTTTTTCATCCACACTCTAGAAAAGTGATATTAAATATGTGCATATTTTAATATTGATTTTTCTAACCTATATTCTTAGGACATAAATTAAGAATTTTGACTAGTATTATCTAACACATAATGAGAGTACATATTGCTTGAAAAACTATCAAATTAAATGGGTTAGGCGAGCTTGATTTGATGGGGGCAGTCCCGTGATTCACGAGTCACGACTACATAGTATAATCCATGATCGATCGAGTCATTAGTTATCCCAAACTAGTGTTAGGCCCGTATCATGTATGGGTTACATTAGAGACAAATATTATAACTTTTAATATTTGAAAGATTATTGTAAAACTATAACATATAGATACAATAACTTATAACATTTGAAACGTGATTGTCAAAATCAAAGTGTTTAGAAAAAAATTCCAAAACGCAATATATGTTTATATAACACAATATGAAATTCAATTCAAAATGTAGAAGTTATACATAAGAAGTTAAGTTGAATAGTAAAGTAGTGCTTCTAAATTTATAACTATTATTTACCCATTACAAAAATAACACTCCTTAACCAATATATATTTTTATCACATTTATTTATTTTGTAATTATATTATCTGAAATTATAAAAATAAATTTAAAATATGCGTTTAAGTGCAATCTCATCCCAATATTCTCCCAACTTTGGTTCATAGAAAAAAAAAATGAGTAAATAATAATATTTTGATAAATTCAAAATAAATTTTTTTACGATGATTAGGATAATAATAATATTTGGATACAATTTATTAAAAAAAAGTGTTTGGATAAGTTCAAAAAATAATTGGTGCTAGATGATAAGAATACTAAGATTTTTTAATTAAATTTTTATTAAAAATATTATTTTAGTTATCTTCAAAATTTTAATTAAGAATATTATTTTATTAAAAATATTACATAAAATTTTTAGAATAATAAAATATTTTTGAATCATATTTTTTTAAAGAATATTGTTGTAGTTTCATAGAAAGTGGAGGAAGTGGGAGAAAGTGGGTGGTTTTTTGACAAAATTAAAAAAAAAATCCTAACATTTTAAAATTATGACAAGTGGCACAAAATTTTCTACATACATGGGTTCTACTTTAGTATTGTACTAGTTGTCCTCGTCGTGTCATGCACGACTATGACTCGATATTTTTTAGATATATTGTAAAAAATATATTAATAAATAAAAATATAATATAAAATTTAATCTAAGTAATTTATTGTCCGTAATATGTATGAAAAATATTTCATAAATAGTTTTAATTTAAGAGAAAGAGATAAAATATGAAAAAAATAAGCAAAAAAGATATATTTTGAAAATATGAAAGATATGAGATTTCAAAAAATAATAATTAACTTAATAATAATATATGTAATTGAGCATATTTATCTTTTAATATAAGAGAGAGAGAAAGACTAAACTAAAATGTTAAAAAGATTAAGCATATTGCTTATAAGAAAAAAAAATCAGCCATTGGTTAAATTCTTTTAGTTGAGATATTATCTCCTACTAAAAATTAAGATATTATCTAAATTTGGTAAATAAATAAATTCTAATTAAGTGGAAAAATTTTGCCATGTGAAATATGAAGTGGAAAGAATAATTTATATAAAATTTTTATGGAGCACGAATTAAATGACATGTGGCAAAATCCTATGTGGATTAATAATAGAACGACATATGGAAAAAGCTGACGTGATGCAACGTGGAGGCTCCAAACCTTATTGCTTATATATATATATAGTAGATTCTACGTTTAAATACGAATTATTTTTTTGGTTAATTCTCATATATGGTAATCATAATTTTTTTTGTACTTATTAGGGTAAAGATGTCTTGCATATATATGGATTCGAATATTCTGTGAAATAGTGTTCAAAAATATGAACATTATGTAAAATCGTGTTAAAAAACATCGTGGCTATTCATATTATATTTTTTATATATAGATTAGTTGTAAATTATTTTCAATATTTAAGTTTGGAATTATCTTCTACCCAATTTTAGTTTAATATTATCTTTTAGATTTTAATTTGATAATATCTTCTTAAATTTCGTATTATACTTTCCTTTAGTTTTTTAAGTGTATAATCATACACAAAGAAAACATCCATCGAAAAATATGTTTTTTATTTTTTTTCCTTAGATATTGATCAAACTTTTGTGCTTATTAGGGTAATTACAAAATATTCTACATTTAAATACGAATTTTTATTTTTGGTTATTTCTCATATATGGTAATCATAAATTTTTTAGCCATAAAAATTATGTTTATATATATTTTTTATTTTTTCCTTAGATATTGATCAAACTTTTGTGCTTATTAGGATAATCATAAAATATTCTACGTTTATATACGAATTTGTTTTTGGTTAATTCTCATATATGGTAATAATAAATTTTTTTTGTGCTTATTAGGGTAAAGATGTATGGATTCAAACACCATGTATGACTAATAATATTAAAATTGTCCCATTCTACGTATAAAACCAATATTATCATAGGAAAATATTTTACGTTTAAATACGTTTTTTTATTTTTTTGGTTAATTCTCATATATAGTAATTATAATTTTTTTTTCTTATTAGAGTAAAGATGTCTTGCATATATATGAATTCGAATATTATGTGAAATAGTGTTTAAAAATATGAACATTATGTAAAATAATGTTCAAAAAGATCGTAAATATTATCAAACATGTTTAAATATTTTTATTATTTTTTCCTTAAATATTATATTCCATATTTTATATTTTTGTTTCCAATAGATCATAAAATAATTAATTAAAAATATAATATTTAAAATTATAGGTAGATTATCTAATATCGTTGTTAGGATCAATTGAAAAGATATGTTTAAATATTTTTTATATTTTTTTCCTTAGATATTATATTGAATATTTTATATTTTTGTTTGATAATATTTTTTCCATTTTGGTATTATATTTTCTTTTATTTATCAAGTGCATCATCAGATAAAAAGGAAAATTATCTTTTAGATTTTTAAAAAATTGTAATTTAAAAATAAAATATATGGATTAATATGGTGAAGACATGTGGCAAATCCTATGTGGCACATTATCGGAATGACATGTGGCAAATAATGAGGTGGCGCAACGTGGAGGCTCCAATCCTTATTGCTTATATATATATATATATAGTAGATTATATAGATTTTTCTGATTAATTATCCTAACATATATTTAAGGGAGTTTCGTATATGACTCTAAAATATGATCATTTTGATTTCGGATTATTTCACGTTAATTGTATTAGACAGTGTATATGTGAGAACTATTTTTTAGAGAAAACTGAAAAACTCGGTTGTTCGATCTTGAAAAAATACACGGCTTAAATTAAAATTTTGTTAAAATGAAAAAGACGTGAATATTCGAATAAGTTTGGGACAACAAATTTATATTTAGGGAAAAAAATATTTGTGTAAGATGTTACAACTAATTTTACATAATTTTATAACTTATTATGCGTAATTCAACAACTAAATGTGCACAATATTACAATATATTGAGTATGCATGATCTTTTTAAATGAGTGGGTGTGACTTTATATATAACTGATCGTGCATAATTTACAACCGAATGTGTGTAATTTTATAATTGACTTTGCACATACTCTCATAACTAATTAGGTGTACATGGCCTTTTTAATCGTGTATATGACATTATATAAAATTTGCAGGGGTAAGTTATTGGTATATATATTAACAATTACAAAAGTTGATAGGCTCCGCCTAGGCGTTGGAAGGTCTTAGCCCGCTTAAGCACCCGTCTAGACTGCCTAGGGTACCGTTTAGGCTGTCTAAGCGCTAGATGGTCCCTCTCCGCTTAGCGTCCGCTTAACGATTTTTAGAACATGTCTATATCTAAAGTTTAGATACATCCCGTAATTTTCGTTTATTTTGACACATTCAATACTCCTTGATCGAAGACTTGTTGATGAATTTGAGGTATATAAAGTTGAAAGGTCTATGTAATAAAGTCGGATATAACGATACAGACATAAGTTGTCGATGGATGACATTGATATGTCGACCGTATGAAATGGTTCAAGACTCACTAATAAGAGTCAACTTCACTTTCGAAACCAACTACTCATTTCTAGTTGCATCTCGTTTTCTCTTATCATAATCACGTGTTCATTCTTTCATTAAAGAACCGCCCTTTTCCTCATTTTTTGTCGTTGGAATTTAATCAATTGGAAACCGTCAAATTTGGGTCTACAATATAGGATGGGTGATCGCCGAAAGTGGAGCCAAGCTAGTCAGCTAAGACGCGGATCTCATTGTAATAACGTAGCACTTGTACAAGCCACTCGCTTTATCAAGACTCGTTCAATTTATTACATTCAACCGACCTGCTTTTTTGTTTTTGTTTTCTTTAGGACAAGGAACCCACATTTGGTGAGAAGTTCTGAACTCGTAATCCAGCGGGTAAGGACTATGAATTAGATAAGACTTGACCCAACTGTAAGAATGATGGTAGGACTTGGATTTTTTCACCCAAGTGAAAGGGTGAAAGCATGGATCAAACTCGGAACCTCCCAACGCCCTACCATGTCTCATATCACTAGTTCATTCCATATAAAATTGTTTTTAGTTTTTGACAGTAAAGTATTACCACTATTTTTCGGTTCATACAATATAATATTTTTGAGCATACTGTAATTGTCCATTATCACAATCTATTCTAAATAAATACTAAGACTAATGTTCTAAAAAATGCTATGCGACCTCTGGCGGAGAGGGACCGTCTAGCGCCCAAGCGGCCTAAACGGATATTTAGATGGACTAGGCGGTCTCCTAGACGGATTAGAAGGCTAAGCAGAGTAGAACCTTCCAGCGCTTAGACGAGGCTACGAATCGAGTTAGGCGAGGATTTTTAGAACAATGACTAAGACTAAATCAAGTATTAAGAGAGACGAAATATTATCTAGGTATAAAAATTTTTGTTCATGTGAACATAATATTTTATAACATGATTGTCCATCATCACACTATAGATTAATGATTGTAATTTCCTAGATTGTGATTAAATGACATGATTCTTATTTTTTATATCAGTACACAGTACGTACAATATTTCTGAACCAAACGAGGGGTTATTTTGGGTTTGTTTGACAAGACTTATTTATATATCATTTATAATGATTGTGTAATTGTATTATAAATAGTATGATTTGGGTTACGTGGGCTCCGAGTTAAGTTTTATATATGTGCTAATATACCCCGCACTCTAAATAGGACAAGACATAAGAGTGAGACTATCAAGTCTAAAAATAACTATATATGTAACCCATTTGTAAAAATGATTGCATACTGATAAGTATGTGGTATATGAAAAACTTCAATATAATCTAGAGTAATCTTTTCTCTAACAAAATGAATGTCCAACACAATGTGTTTGGTTCGTTGATGCTAAATGGAATTATTCACCAAATATTTAGCCAAAACATGGTCTATGGAGACTAGAAAGACAAGTGAAAGTGGACAATGAAGCTCCATAAGAAGGTTTTGGAGCCAGGAGCACTCGACCATCAAATTAGCAAGTCCCTTGTACTCAACTTCAACAATGAAATGAGATATGATAAATTGTTGTTTGACTAAGTCAATCGGGTTAAAAATGATTTTTTTACCCAAAAAAAATAATTTTTTAAAACCCTTCGGGTTTGCGGGTCGACCTACAAACTCAACGGGTTTTTTTATAAGAGAATTATATATTAATAAAATTATAAATATATATATATTTAAATATTGCGGGTTGCGGGGCGACCCGCACAAGTTTAACACGCCCGACCCACAACCCAAAAAAAAAATAACCTTTGCAGATCAGATCAGTGTGGGTCGCGGATGACCCGACCCGTTGAACATCCCTAGATATAGATATCATGTTGTCTAGTATTTGGGCATGAAGAAGACCTATTTGTGCGAGCAAACTCGGCCTAGTTTCACTTTACATACAAAAACTCTTTTTACCCAAAAACCACTTTTAATATTCTTGAAATCCGTGCAACTGTCTCTACTTTTTACGTTTTTCGAGATACTAAACATCAATTTTTACCAAAAAAACCCTTTCTACCTAAAGGTGAAACACACCCGTGAATTGTATATTCTTTTTAGGCTTCATACAGAATTGGGCTCAGTGAACAAATAATGGGCTGTAATCATGGGTCATATCATGGGCCATTTTGTGAAGTCTATCCCAGCTGCCCAAACACTAGCACTCGGCCACTGGCCTTGTAAATAAGGATGCTCATGGCCTTGTACATAATTCATATTTAGTAAGTAGCCCCTCGTAAAATTGATTTTTTTCGACAATGTGTTTTTAGGGTATGTTAAGGATTTTTAATTAGAAAGATTTAGTTAGGTATAATTTTTTAAGAAAATGGCATTATATTAGAGTATACAGTATTATTTTCTTTTTGGTATTTAGTTTTTTAAAATTTACATTCTTATATGGATACATATCTACCCTAATACACTATAAAGCGGAAACCATCTATGTTGAAATAATTGCGCCACATGACATATCTTTAATAAACTAACTTCAAAAAATAATGAGTAAATAATGAACACTTTTGGATTTTGTAGCAACTTTTGATTGTCTAGTTGTCAACTCATGGTTCAGAAAGAGGGAGGAACAATTAGTTACTTTTTAGAGTGCTTTAACAAGGACACATATTGACTTTTTTGTGGCCAGAAGGGAGGACATGGGAAGGTGTCAGGATTGCATAGTTATTTCGTTCGAGGGACTTTGACGCAGCATGGATTGTTGGTACTGGATTTAAAGTGGTCGTGTAAAAGGAGGAAGACAAACATTGTACCACAACTGAGAATTAGGTGGTGTCGCCTTTTAGAATCAAATGTATAGAGCTTGCATGAAAGGATTTTCGAGGAAGAAAGCGCTAAGGGGCATGGGAAGAAAGAAGTGACGCCAACATGATGTGGGGAAAGATCAATGGCGGAGTGTATTCGTAGAACGGTGTGTGAAGTGTTGGGCATGTCGAGAGGAATTTCTGGCAACAGAAGGGACGATGTGTGGTGGAATGATGAGGTTCAAGAGAAAGTGAAGGAGAAACAACTAGCCTACAAACCGTGGTCGCACAATAGGGA
Source organism: Fallopia convolvulus (assembly GCA_964016875.1). NCBI lineage: Eukaryota > Viridiplantae > Streptophyta > Magnoliopsida > Caryophyllales > Polygonaceae > Fallopia > Fallopia convolvulus. Next base: position 51,229,904 of record OZ024731.1, on the reverse strand, counting down.
GCCAAAAAGCGAGGCTGGCAGAGTATAAGGTAGCGAGGAAGGTAACAAAGAGATCGATGGCGGTAGCTAAAGAGAAGGTCTGTACAAGGCTTTGGGCGAAAAAGGGGGGGGGCGAGTTTTGTACAAGTTGGCCAAGGCAAGAGAAAGAAAGAGCTGAGACATAGACAGAGTGAAATGTTTCAAAGATGAGGATAGGCGAGCATTGGTGGATGACACGCAGATTTGACAAATGAGATAGATGAGGGTCGGCATGAGACGGATGAGGGTCGGCATAGTCCAACGGGTCTAGACAACCAAGAAAACCCATTCTGCTTTTACAGGCGGTTCTCCAAGGAAGAAATAAAGGAAGTGATCCGCAAAATGGGTAACAAAAGATCAGTAGGACCGGATGAGATTCCGATAGAAGTTTGGAAATGTCTGAGGGAGAGAGGACTAGAATGGTTAGCCATGCTCTTCAACGAAAATTTTAAGACAGATAGAATGTCGGAGTGGAGGCTTATTAAGTTAATCCTGCTATATAAGAAGAAGAGAGATGTGCAACAGTGCAACAACTATAGAGGTATCAAGCTTCTGAGTCACACAATGAAGGTGTGGGAGAAGGTCATCGAGTTGAGGTTGAGGAGACTAGTCAAAGTGTCGGAGAACCAGTTTGGTTTTATGCCTGGGAGATTGTCTATGAAGGCTATCCACATGCTGAGAAGGCTAACAGATCGAGGAGTACAAAGAGAGGAGGAAGAATATCCATGATTTTTATCGACATGGAGAAAGCTTATGATAGAGTACCTAGAGAGTTGATTTGGGAGAGCTTGGCAGCCAAGGAAGTGTCTGACACGTTTATCAGGATCGTTAGAGACATGTGCGAGGGCTCGTTGACCAGTGTTTGTACCTTAGGAGGGGACACAGAGTATTTTAAGGTGGAGGTGGGTCTACACCAGAGCTCGTTGACCAATGTTTGTACCTTAGAAAGCTTTTGTAATGAAGTTTGTGTCAAACAAGTAACAAGAGTGTTTTTTTTATTGTAACAAAGTCTAAGCATGCAAAACTAACAAACCAATCTCACAATCACGGCATGAAATCTAACGAGACTAGAATAGAGCCGAGCAAGTCGAGAACGACTTACTTGGAAGGCGATCCTCGAAAGAAGTAAGAAACGCGTCGATACTAAAGACCTACGAATCATAACGTGCACGGTTAACCGACTAACCGCGATGAGTAACTATCGATTCTAGGCAAGCACAACTATAGTGGCCTCACCAAGTGTGAACCACCATACAACCATGGCATCCAAAACAAGTGTGGTTTGAAACCAAAATTAATCGCATCAACTCAAGAATTAACATCAAATGACGTTACTTAACATACTAAGATTTCGTGACTTAATCATATATGACACGAAAAAGTATAATATTAAGAGCAACAAATATAGAAGTCTAGTTCTAGAATTCCAACACCTAAAGCAGAAGCCTCCCAAATCAAAAGACGACACTACAAACCGATCAAACGCTTTCATGCCAAACAAACCGCGACTCACCTAACAATTCTAATTATAAACCTTAATCTCCTACTCGCATTCCAAAACAAATCAAACCAATTAAGGTCGGATTCCCATCTAAACCATTCACATACACATAAAGATCATAATTTCATTCAAGAATTCCATTAGCATATATATATATATATATATATATATATATATATATATATATATACGGATCAAATTACCACCACCAATTCACACCATCAAAACCCACAATTCATAGTACATATCATACAATTCAAAAATTCTAAATTCATCACCCAATGAGAAAGCTTACACCTACACAAGTGCACGATTCCAAAAACATGTAATTCCAAACTAATATCCACTAAAGAGATTATTACATTTAAAGCAAGCACAACACAGTAACTAGAACTCGCATGTACAACAACAAAAGGGGATTTGTCCCACCTTTACCAAACCGGAATGGACATCAAAATGACTAGGCTTGTTGGAGGTCACGATACTAGAATACAGCACCGATCGGAGTTGGCGTCATCAAAGTGTTGCCTTCAAAGAGGTCGGAAGGGGCCTGAATCAAAGCAGCTCAGATTATCTAATTTGGCCAGCCCCCGGAGAATAACAAATTCAAGAAAAGAGACGAGATATAGGGTGCACGACCAGCGAGGCTTACCGGCGATTGAGACCGACGATTTCGCCCTGTCAACGAGTCAAGGATAGGTTGACGGATCCGAGACGGCGTGGGCGAACGGATCTAGTGGCTAGCTCGAGCGGCTTGGGGCTTGAGGAGTTGGCTTTAATGCGGCCAGAACCAAGGCTCGATGCTTCCGACGCTAGGCGAGGACATAAGGTTGAAGAGATGCTCTCGAGCACGCCGGCTACGACGAAAGGGAAAGCTCGACTACTTCTTCCTTCGACTGGATCGAACCGTGCTAGGGGATGTCGACTGTGACGGAAAAGATTTGAAGGCTGAGCTTCCTGCTGTCTCCACACGCAGAGAGTAGAGAAAGGGCGACGAAGGAGATGGTGAGGGCGAAGAGTGATGGTGACGGCGACGGGTGGTGGCGGTTCCCGATCTCCTTCTCATGGTGGAAACGACGGCGGGTCAGATCTCTCCTTCTCAGCTTGTGAGTTGGGGAGCGGCACACAATAGAGAAGATTGAGAGGTAGGGTAAGGAAGGAGTAATAGGTCAAGGTTGGTTTTGGGCCTCCATGGTTGGGTTGGGTTTGGTCTTTTGGCCCAACATAAAGAGTAAGAAAACAAGGTAGATTGGATAAAGTGGTAGGAGTTTGGACGGAACTAAGTTATCAGCTTGCAAACGGGAAATTCGGGTCTTACATTCTACCCCCCTTATGGAAAGTTTCGTCCCGAAACTTCCAAGGTTAAAGTGGAAACTCACAAAGGTTCCCAAGGTTTCACAACCTCTCCTCCTTAGAAGAGGTTCGTCCTCGAACCTAAGTTGTTGACAAGAGCTTAAACATAACACGTGACTAGAAAAACGCATACCAACTACTATAACCATGAGGAAAGACAACCAATCCAAACACACGTCACAATAAAATCAAGTAAACAACAACCACACTTAGCACATTAAGTCATAACATCGTCAAACCTACTCTCGAGTAACCCCTAAACTCTACTCTCAAAGGCCTTTACTAAACCCGAGTACAAATTCGGGTAGTTCTCTCTCATCATGTCCTCAGTCTCCTAAGTGGTCTCCTCGAATCCTCTCCGAGAGACCCTTGAATCAACACGAACTGAATCTCCTTGTTTCGCAACATCTTCATTCGCTTGTCCAGTACCGCTATCGGGTGCTCTTTGAAGGTGTGATCGAGCTTAACATCCAACTTCTCATAGTTGAGCTTGTGATTGGGATTTGGAACGTACTGTCTTAGTTGTGACACGTGAAAGACAGGGTGAACTCCATCTAAGGTGGGTGGCGGCGCCGATCTATAGGCTACCTCGTCCACTCTCTCTAGTATCTCCAACGGCCAAATGTAGCGGGGACTCAACTTCCCCTTCGCCCCAAGTCTACTCACACCACGAGTAGGTGACACTTTCAACCAGACATGTGCTCCTACCTAAAGCTCTAGTGGCCAACATCGCTTGTCTACGTATGATTTCTGGTGACTCTATGCAGCTAGCATATGTTCTCGGGTCAAGGCCACCTTCCCAATCGTCTCCTCTATCATTTGTGGCCTATCTCCTTCATCATCCGACGTGTCATTACAGCACAATGGTGCTTGCACCTCCGACCATATAAAATCTCATATGGAGCCATCTGAACCGAGGAGTGTTGACTGTTGTTATAGGCAATCTCCACCAATGCCAATTAATCTAACTAGAGAACTCTTCAGTAAAGAACACAAGCCCCTAGCATGTCCTCTAGAGTTTGAATTGTTCTCTCGAAATAGCCATCTAACTACTGGTGGTAAGTAGTCGTGAAGTGTAACCTTGTCCCAAGTATCCCATGCACTTGTTGCCAAAATCTGAAAACGAAACGCCCATCACGACCTTGACACAATCATCTTGGCGCACCATGCAGTCTAACTATCTGATTTAGGAGCACCTCTACCAGCTTGTTTACTGGCCAAGTCTCCTTGATAGGCAAGAAGCGAGCAGTCTTTGTCAGTCTATCCACTTCAACCCCAAATGGCATCATACTCTCTGCTAATTTGCAACCTAGGGACGAAGTCCATAGAACTGTCCTCCCACATTCACTCCGAAATAGGAAGTGATTGAAGCATCCCTCCCGGCCTCTGGTGCTCAATCTTCAGTTGCTGACAAACTTGATACATAGCCACTAATCTTTCTACATCTAGCTTCATGTCATCCTACCAGTAATTGTCACAAATCTTTGTGCAACTTACTCGCTTTGGGGTGAATTGAGTTAGATGTGGAGTGGGCCTCTTACAAAATCTTCAGTCTCAACTCTGCATTTTGAGGCAAAAAAATTCGGCCACACCCTCCAAGATATCATCTCCTCTCTCTACAACAAAAAATCAAGTACCTCTTAGCGGCTCAACTTTTGCTTTAGATCCTGAATCATTGGCATATCTCCTGTTTCAACCACACTTTCTTCAAGCAAAGTCGGTCGACGCTTCCAAGATACTCAATTTACCTTGTTAATGTTGATTCTGTACCTCGGTTCCTTACTTCACCAGCTCTCTCTGCAACTCTGGCTGAGCAGTCAAAAGAGTCAACATACGTTCTTGAGAGGCCTCGCTACTAAGGCACCGACAACTACGTTCGCCTTCCTTGGGTAATAAAGGATCTCCAAATCATTGTTCTTCAGCAACTCAAGCCATCCCCGTTGTTCCATGTTCAGTTCTCTCTGAGTGACGATGTACTTAAGACTCTTATGATCTGTCATCACTTGCAAGTACTCTCATACATGTAATGACGCCAAAATTTCAAGGCATGCACTACCACTGCTAACTCCAAATCATGATTACGGTAATACTAGTCGTTCGGTTTCAACTGCCTCAAGGAATCAACCATCACCCTATCCCTCTACACTCACCCCCATCCTAGGCTTACCTTGAAGGCATCACGGTAGATCACAAAATCTTCATTCCCTTGAGGGAGAGCAAGCAGGAGCCGACGTCAACCTTCTTTTCAGCTCATTGAAGCTTCTCTAGTACGCCTCATTCCATTCATAATGATTGGTCTTCTTTAACAGGTTGGTAAATGATTGGGCTATACGAGAGAACCCGTCCACAAAACTCCGATAGTACCCCGCTAGTCCTAAGAAACTCCGCACCTCCTTCATCTTCTTTGGGGTTTCCACGCCTTTACAACCTCCGTCTTCACAAGGTCCCTCATAACTCCTTTAGCGGACACCAAATGTCCTAGAAAAGTGACATCTGGCAGCCCGAACTAGCACTTGGCAACTTATCCAACAGTCGGTGTTACCTTAACACTCCTATCGACAGCTTGAAATGCTCGGCGTACTCCTCCTCATCCCTGGAGTAAATTAGGATGTCATCGAAGCAAACCACCACAATCTTCCCAAGAAAACTATAAACATCTAGTTTACCACCAACTCAATGAACACTTCGGTGTATTGTTCAATCCGAACGGCATCACAACAAACTCATAATGCTCATATCTTACTCGAAAAGTCATCTTAAAATATCCCCCCTCCTGAATCCTCAAATGATGATAACCTAAAATCGAATCCACCTTCGAATCCACTGTAGCCCCTGTAACTTATCCAACAAGTCCTAATATGTGGCAGTGGGTAACTGTTCTTGATGGTAACTGGGTTCACCTCTCCATAATCGGTACATTAACGAAGGAAATCATCCTTCTTCTTTACAAATAAACTAGAGCTCCCCAAGGTGGCACATTCGAACGTAAATACCCCTACTTCAACCGCTCTTCCAATTACGACTTCAGCTCTTGCATTTCCATTGGAGCCATGCGGTACGAGGTTTTCGAGAACGGTCTCGTCCTTGGCTTAAGATCAAAACTAAAGTCAACAAAGTTCTTCTAGAAAAACATCATCAATCTCACATACTGCTACTATATCCTGAAGGTGTGGTCCCTCTTTGTCCCCTTGCAGGTCATAGCACCAAAATCCCATGCACTCCTCACTGAGCAACTTAGCGGCATACACCATACTAATCACTGGTCTCAGCACTACATGCTCCAACTTCTGCCTCGCTTGCACATCTTCTTTATCTGCAATCACCATGGCGATGCCCCTATGTATATCTAGGACCGTCTTGTAGCATTTTATCTCATCCATTCCCAAAATCACATTGTCATCTGGGAATAGCGACATTACTATAAAATCTACATTTTCATCTTTACCCTCTATCTTGATAGGACACTGCAGAAACTCTCTATTCATATCCATCTTACTGCCATCGGGTAAATCACCACAAAAGATACCCTCTTAGTACATGTCAACCCTAGTCTAGCTACGCAAGCAGAGGACACAAAAGAGTGAGCCCTGTGTCAAAAAGAGTATGAGTAGGCTTAGACTTTATCCAAAACATACATGTAGCAGTCGGTGCAGGTAAGGCATCGACCCTCCTCATTTTGAACACTCAAGGCTGGTTGGCCCACAAGGTCTTTGCTTCTGTATCTCGTCCTCTATTCGAGCTCGATGCTCCCTGGTTCACCGTCTTTGGTGAACATCCTTGAGAGGGTGCACCAACCCTACAATACTATTGTACAAGGTCGGCCTTCCCGTAGATGAATTAGTTTCGAACTGGCTCCGGTCACTGATTCTTAATGTGATCAGTGTCTCCATAGTTGAAACAATCTTCCAGACCCCTAATAGACTGACCCTGCTGAAACTCGTCCTGACGACCCTGTGATTGAGAATCAAATCGATTCCACTGAAACTAACTCATTCGATTGTCCCTTTTCAAACATAACCTTTGTCTAACATTCCTGGCTCAATTCCCACCAATCTTAAGTTCTCTCTTGTAGCAAACTCTACACTAGATACATCTTCTTCTCCTCTAGCGCCTCATTAGAATTCCAACGTCGACTCCATATTACTCAGCCACTATTCGAAACCAATACCCAAGGCCCTATTGAAGCTTGGCATCCTGGTCTTCTAAACTCCGCGAGCCACTTGTCTGGCTTGGCTTGCGACACTTTCTTAGTAACTCTGACACACGGTCAACTACTTCTAGTCTTTGTACTTCTAGTAGCCCTCCTAACTAAGCAGCTCTAACAGTACTCTGGCTTGGTGCCCTCATCTTAGTCCCTTGAAGCCCAACAAAAGTATTCTGATCATGTACGAGTCAGAGGACCAATTTATTTGTAGCAGCCCTACAATTGTGGCTCGAGGCGCATGATATATCTCTAGTGATAATCCAACTAGTGGTGCATTAGCTCTAAACTTGGCCCCCATTAACTAGGGGTCCTCCTCCATCGACAAACAAGCTAGCATCCTAATGGTCGTCAACAGTGAGACCCCCTATACAAGCAACTTCTTCCTATAGATAAACCTTCTGATGCTCCTCTACCACGACCTCTACTAGGGCCGCTACTGCTAGCAAAAACAACTCTGACTCTAGTCGGTGGGGCATGTTCTCAGAAAGTCCATCGGTCCAAACATTAACTTGGTCAAAAGTTAAGGATTTACTTACTATTCTACGTGAGGTCCTTCGACGGATGGCAGCAAAGTCGCGTCGTGTCAACTACCCCCTATATGCAACATGACTACCCCATTTAAAACTTTTTAGAAAACACCGACCGATTTTTATTTTTAGTTGGACCTCGTGTACACTTGTTGTTCGGTTCCATGTGCCCTTGTTGCCAACCTGGCTCTGATACCAATTTGTAACACCCCGTCTTAACATCGGGGCGCTACTCGGTAGTTGACCCTCTCGGGCACTACCAAAACTAGTTTGACAACTAAACATCTGGACCTTGCAACTCGGGCATGACGAGAAAACGAATTTAAATCATCCAACTATATTTTTTAAAGACATATCTGTACAATGTCATGCAAGAGGTCCCAACAACTGAAACAAACCATAAACAACCTGACAACCCACATAAGTCGGCAAACTGATAAAACTTCCAAAACTGTAACTAAAAACTAAACCAGAACACCCAAACCACTCTAGCACCTAATGGCACGCGCGACAACGATCCACTGCAACATCCTGCCGAGGCTCCAACACGGGACCAGTAGAAGTACCTAGAACTGAAAAATAAAATTCCCCGAGGGGTCCGCTAATATCCTAGGCAAGCTAGATAACAAGCGGCAATAGTAACACGTTTGAAAACAACAATTATCCAACAACTTAACCTGCAACAAGTGAATAGAACAATACATTTCCAATACACATACAAACAAAATAACAACGACACAAGTAAAGCATTTGAAAACAATAACTAATAATTCGACATTCAACAAGTGAAAGGAAACACAACGAAACCAATAATATCAGCAATCTAAATGACAAGAGATAAAAGTGAAGCGTTTGAAACAAAAACCAAGAAATCAACATTCAACAAGCGAAAGGAAACACCACGAACAAGCAATTCATCAGACATACCAACAACTCACAAGCCAGAACCAACCAAGCAACCACATACAAACACAATCAGAAGTCATTCACGAACCTATTTGGAAATGCAATTTTTCCTCCCATTTAGTATCGACGTGTTTCTTACTTCTTTCGAGGATCGCCTTCCAGGTAAGTCGTTCTCGACTTGCTCGACTCTATTCTAGTCTTGTTAGATTTCATGCCGTGATTGTGAGATTGGTTTTGGGAATTAGTCCCGAATGTATGTTTTTCTTGTGAAATGTTTTCATTCATGATATGACGCGCTTTCCATTCCAAACGTTTTCTCGTAAAAGAAGTGGTATCATTTTCTCTGTGCTGGCAGCGTAACCGACATGATCATGTGCAACGATTGTCGGTGGCGAAGAGGCGTCTATCCATGGTCGTGTGTCGGTCGGACCCCTTCAAAAATAAAAATTAATTGCTTGGTTTTTGGCAAGTTCTCTAGTGGAGGCTTGGCCAGGGGTTGGAAGGATGACATATATGAAAAGTGAGAGGGCCTGCCTCTGCACTCGGGCGCAGGTGAGTTAGCGCCGTAGATTAGAATGCAACGGTGGTCGGTGGGAGGAAAAATTGCATTTCCAAATAGGTTTGTGAATGACTTCTGATTGTGTTTGTATGTGGTTGCTTGGTTGGTTCTGGCTTGTGAGTTGTTGGTATGTCTGATGAATTGCTTGTTCGTGGTGTTTCCTTTCGCTTGTTGAATGTTGAGTTCTTGGTTATTGTTTCAAACGCTTCACTTTTGTCTCTTGTCATTTAGATTGTTGATATTATTGGTTTCGTTGTGTTTCCTTTCACTTGCTGAATGTCGAATTATTAGTTATTGTTTTCAAATGCTTTACTTGTGTCGTTGTTATTTTGTTAGTATGTGTATTGGAAATGTATTGTTCTATTCACTTGTTGCAGGTTAAGTTGTTGGATAATTGTTGTTTTCAAACGTCTTACTATTGCCGCTTGTTATCTAGCTTGCCTAGGATATTAGTTGACCCCTTGAGGAATTTTATTTTTCAGTTCCAGGTACTTCTACTGGTCCCGTGTTGGAGCCTCGACAGGATGTTGCAGTGGATCGTTGTCGCGCGTGCCATTAGGTGCTAGAGTGGTTTGGGTGTTCTGGTTTAGTTTTTAGTTACAATTTTGGAAGTTTTCTCAGTTTGCGGACTTATGTGGGGTGTCAGGTTGTTTATGGTTTGTTTCAGTTGTTGGGACCTCTTGCATGTTGTATAAATATGTCTTAAAAAAATATAGTTGGATGATTTAAATTCGTTTTCTCGTCGTGCCCGAGTTGCAGGGTCCAGATGTTTAGTTGTTAAACTAGTTCTAATAACGCCCGAGAGGATCAACTACCGAGTAGCGTCCCGACATTAAGACGAGGTGTTACACAATGCAGTTAGGATTCGGACTGAGTACCTATATTAGCATCCAGACAAACAAGCACGTACTATATAAATACGATTTATATAAAATTCAAATGAGGGACATCAACTTCAAACAATATTAATACTATTAGTAAAATGTGAAAATAAATCCAAGCAATAATGCTAAAATTGTATATGAAGGGTTATAACTTACAAGTATTACTTTGGAGCATAATAATATTTCATCACATGTAATATGATGCACAACGTTTTATTATTTAGTTATTCGGAGGGTTAGGTTTAGAGTGGGGACAATCATTGTCTTATATACTGCCTTATTCTATCATAAAGTGCATTGATTATAATTATTTGAAATTGTATATAAATGGTTAGGCTTACACTTCATAGTACGGACAAATAATATTGTACACTTGCACATTTTTTTATAATAATATCATTGTCTTATATATAAAGAGTTGTGTGAATAATTTATAATTTTAAGCTTTGTTTTTCTAATGTTTTATTAAAATGTTATTATATATTTTTCATATATTTTATTTTCTTTATAAATAATAATGTTTTTATAAAATATTCAAAAGAACAAAGCCTTAGTTTGAATATAGTGGGGTAAGTAAGTGCTTGTTTTGTCAAGTTTATAATTTTAAAATGGAGCATCTTAATGACCTATTTTGTACGGAGTATAAACTATACTATTATGTGAAATGATATATCAATTTTGGGAAATATAGGTTAACGAGTTTGGTTCAAATAAAACAAATTTTTATCCTAAAACATGTAACGAATGCATTTTTCCTAGTTAGTAGTGCACTTTTCATACAAAAGTGCATTGAAAAATACAAAAAGTGCACTACGGAAAAGTGCACTACAAAAAATATGAAAAGTGCACTAAAAAGTACGAAAAGTGCAAATGCGAAAAAGTGCACTCCGAAGTAGGAAAAGTGCACTACTAACTACAAAAAGTGCATTCGTTTCAGGATAAGAGTTCGTTTCAGGATAAGAGCTTGTTTTATTTAAACCAAACTCATAGGTTAACATTTGATGAATAATATTGAATTTGTAGTTGGATTTTAGATTCAATTTAGCATTAATAAAAAGAGAACTTATTGCTGAAATAATGCTTCTGTGCGAATGTGTGAAGATGCACACATTGTATTAAATATATGCACACATTTGTAAAAGAATGATGAGATCGTATTTTTAAAAAAAAATTAGTGTTAGGCCGAACCGTGTACTAGTTATAATTAGAGATAAATATAAATAAATTAATATTTAAAAGATTATTATAAAATTATAACATAGATAGAATAACCTATAACAATCAAAAAGTAATTGGCAAAATTAAAGTGTTTAGGAAAGAATTCAAAAGGCAATATATATATATAAATATATATGTAACACAATATAAAATATGAAAAGTGTAATTCAATTCAAAATGTAGAAGTCATACATGAGTAGTAAGAAGTTGAATATATAGTAGAGTACTGCTTCTAAATTTTTCACCATTATTTACCCATTATAAAAATAACACCACTTAACCAATATATTTTTTTATCACAGTTATTTATTTTGTAATTATATTATATAAAATTAATAAAATGAATTCATGATATGCATTTAAGTGCAATCTCATGCCAATATCCTTCCAACTTTTGGATCATAGAAAAAAATCGAGTAAATAATAATATTTAGATAAATTAAAAATAACAATTATTACAATATGGTTAAGATAATAATAATTTTTGGATACAATATATTAAAAAATATTATTTGGATAAATTCAAAAAATAATTTGTGATAGATCATTAGAATACTAAGATTTTTAATTAAATGGTCATTAAACATATTTTTTAGATAAATTTAAAACAATCATTTATATAAAAAATTTAGAATAATAAAATATTATTGAATCAAATTTTCTTTAAAAAAATATTGTAGTGATTTTATAGAAAGTGGAGGAGGAAGTGAGAAAGTGGGTAGGTTTTTAACAAAATGTATAAAAAAATTAATTCTACCATTTTTAAAATGATGACAAATGGCACAAAATTTTCTAAATACACGATTTCTAATTTAGTATTGTACTAAGTAGATGTGTATTATGTGTTCATAAATTACATGTGCATAATTTGTATTAAAAATGCATTTTTATGTGATTTGTACTATTTTTTTATATGCTTAGACCTTAGTGTTGTGTGTGTGTTATTTTTTGTTTAACGATTTCGAATTTGTGCACATAATGCATTTATTAATAAATATTAGATGCCTGATCATTGACCAATTGATCATTTTCAAACCTTTCTTTTGAGATTGTTCGATTTAATATCTAAATTATACACATTTTGACTTATTAGATAGATGAGCGTTGATATGACGATTTGCGTGAATATCACTCTCTTAGACGAATGTAGAACTTAATGACGTTTATGTGACACCATTCATGGATGTCGACGCATTCTTTTTATTTTTGTCTTTTTCCTTTTTCCCTTTTTTCCTATTATCTTTTTCTTTTCCCTTTTTCATATTTTATATTATAGTGGAAAACTATACAAACTAAATAAAGTTGGATGGGAGCCTAGAAACAAGCTGCCCCCACACCCTTTTGAATGCAAAAACTCAATCTATGAGAAACAAATGCATCACTCTTAGCATTGTTTTTTTCTTCTGAAACACAGGTTTCCGAATCTTACGATCCGACTATTCTTGCACCTCCGCAGACCCTGCCCTTGACCCAGTAAGAGGAGGTAAATCGTGGGTGGAGTAGCAGTGAACCTCTGACTCAGAGGCGGCGCACACAGGGGGAGTTGTCTTGCTAGGACATGTGAAACTCTCACATCTGCAGCTGGCAAGGCTCGAACCCCTAACGTGGTGCACCCTGAGAAGCGCGCTTCTAAACCACCACGCCAGATGCCCGGGGGCCACTCTTCGCATTGTTAGAGTGGCTAATAGAGAGAGCCTTAATACGTGAAAGAGTGTCCAAAACCTCCTTATCGAACTCCCTAAACGTAAAGAAAGCGAAAGGGATAAATTTTTATCCATTCTCCTCACATTTGGACACATACTTCTTCCTTTTCCTCTCCATAGCGTTGTACCAGGCCAACCCATGCACCCAAGAACTCGCCCCCATACCAACAAAGGGAGAGACCCTAGTCATATCTACACAAGCATCCTTTACCTGAAGCCAATTAAAGAGTAAAAGGTCTGCATGCCTATTATTATTATTATTATTATTATTATTATTATTATTATTATTATTATTATTACAAATTTGCAAACTTACAAAATCATTCAAATTACATAAAATTAGTGGGAAGCCGAGATACAAATTACATAAAGTTAGATGGGAGCCTAAAAACGAGTTGGACCCCCACACCATTCTGAATGCAAAAACTCAATCTATAAAAAACGAGCGCACCACTTTCCTATTCCTATTTCTTTTCCTTTCTCCTTTTCCCTAGCCTTTTTCAACTTTGCAAGCAATGGGGACGATGCCTATGTGAATCCCTTTTCGACCTTTGCCCCCATCGTTGTGACGCTGCCATGTTTGATTCACTCTCCTTGCGGTGATTGCGCCTCCAGTTACTCCGATTTCGAGGTGTCAAATCTACTGTCAACTTTCGAAATAAGTAACGATTAATGTAGGATGAGACCAAATCTGCATTTTCCCTGTAAACTTTGTCTCAAAAAATCCACCTCTTTTCCTGGTTCTTTTTCAAAATTAAGCCTAAATTTGGAGTGCCCATACCAAAATTTACTAAGTCCTAGGGGTGTTCACGGGTCAGGTCGGGTCGACCCGCGACCGCAAATTTTTTTGCCTTTGACCCGCGACCCGACCTTGCGGGTCGCGGGTCTAACGGGTCGGGTCGCGGGTCAACCCGCTTGACCCGTTTGACTAAGTCAATCAGGTCAAAACTAATTTTTTTACCTTAAAAAAATTAATTTTTAACCTAAAATAATTAATTTTTAACCTAAAAACATGCATTTTTTTAAAAAAAAACTCGTCGGGTTTGCGGGTTGACCCGTAAATCCATCGATTTTGTTATTAGAAAATAGTTTATACATTAATAAAATTATAAGAAAATATATTTTTAAAATATTATGGGTCGCGGGTCGACCCGAGACCCGCGCGGGTTTAACCCGACCCGACCCCCGACTCGCGACCCGCAAAATAAAAAAAATCGACCCGCGACCCGACCCGCAACCCGCAAATTGCGGGTCAGGTCGGTGCGGGTCGCGGGCGACCCGACCCGTTGAACACGCCTACTAAATCCCTTTCATTCTTGTCCCAATCAATCTAAAAGTAGTTTTACTATTTTCGACCTGCTCACGACCTCCTCTTGCCAGATCCGCTAGCACGAGCCTAGGTCGACAATCGACACCACTTGCAGAGTCGTTGCAACCACCATAAGCCGCATTTGCTATTGTGGTGTGCCGTCGTCACCGCCATTGTTGTCATACCACTCTGCAACATCCAAAGCTCAAGGAAGAAGATGACACGCTCGACCAGAGCCGTCATTACTCATTATTCGTTTCATATACAAATCACATATGATTATTATTATTATTATTATTATTAAAATTATGAATATAATTTATTAAATTACATAAAGTTGGATGGAAGCCTAGAAACAAGTTGGGCCCCCACACCCTTCTGAATGCAAAAACTCAACCTATGAAAAACAAACGCACCACTCTTAGCATTGTTAGAGTGGCTAATAGAGAGAGACTTAATGCGGGAGAGCGTGTCCAAAGCCTCCTTATCGAATTCCCCAAACGTAGAGAAAGCGAAAGGGATAAATTTGTATCCGTTCTCCTCACATTTGGACATATACTTCTTCTTTTTCCTCTCCACAACATTGTGCAAGGCTAACCCAGACGCCCAAGAACTTGCACCCATACCAGCAAAGGGTGAGACCCCAGTCACATCCACACATGCATCCCTACCATGATGCCAATTAAGAGTAAAAGGTCTGTAGGCCGAAGATCTTGCCCATTCTCCGAGAGAAAACCCATGGGAGCCTCCTTCCGCACCGTGATCCCAACTTTGGAGCAAATATCCACAAGAATATCACGCACCAAATTATGCCTGAACTTCACGCCCACCTCACTAGAACAATGGACAACATGATCCCCCCATTTGTCCATCCTAGGTGCGTTGCAACTTGGACAAATACTACCATCAGAAAACAGAGGTATCATAAGTCTGTAGCACAACACAGAACAAAACTAACGATGGTTGTTGAACGAGGGTTTCTTGACAACAAATAAATTTATAATCAAGACCCCGCTGAGTATAGCAGAGTCAGGTTCGTTCCACAAGAAGCAAGGTTGTTCGTTTATCAATCTACTAAAAAGCAAACAAAAACAAATAAAAACACTCACAAGCAGCCTCGTTAACGACGTTGTCAGGGTCATTAACGAACCACCGAACACAAGAACACTTCAAATAATGACCTAATTAAATTCTAATTAAATTCGGTACCGAGGCAAGTACTCAGCAACGAAAATTCACTAGAGATAATTCAAATAAAACAAAGATCTAGGATTTAGGGACACCACAACATAGCCAAGCATAAAAACTCGTAAGAAGATAAGATCATGCCTTTAAACAAATAGAGTCATCAACTTTCGTTGACTTAACAAGTAAATTAACAAACTTTCGCATCCTAATTCACTTAATTGCTTGTTTTGGATCTAAAGCTTGAAACTTTCGTATTCAAACAATATCAACCTTCAAGTTACTAACTTTCTCTTTCAATCAAGTTAAAAACCTAAATTACCTCAACTTTCGTTTCGGTATAAGCACGACAAACAATTCTCAATAAAAGATAAAAGGCATTCAACACACAATCTTACTCATCAAACATGCTCAACTATGTCGGGCTTAACCCCGATCCTAGAAAAGAAAACTACTCACTAATCATAACTAAGAAACTAAAAATCTCAATCAAAAGAAACATTGAAAACAAAACAAAACTCAAATTAATAAGAAAATATCGTCTTACAGAGATTCAGAAGAAACTGAAAACATTAAAATACCGAATCAAAATCGCGACTAACGATCCCGGTGACTGTCGTCTACCGAGCCTCTTCGATCCGACTCCGATCCGACTTCTCCTCTCTCGGCCCTTTGAAAATCTCTTCCTCAAAATTCTCCTCTAAAAGCCTCATCCTTTCTATGCTAGATAGAAGGATATTTATACTAAAAAGCTAAAAACCAAAAAAGGCTAAAAGATATACACCTTTCTAAAAAGATAGAAACAAACCCTAAAAGATAGAAATAAAATCTAAAAAGATATTAAGACCTAAAATACATATTCTAATAACCCCAAAAGATTCTAAGAAGATACTCAACCGACACGGAAATAAATTCCCGCTCAGGATCGGTGAATTATAAAATAAATCTTCACTTCTTCTCCTTCGTGGCCTCATTAACGAGCCCTCACATCCTCGTTAACGAGCCTGGGTTTTTGTTTTCTTCCACACTTCCTCTCGTAATCTTGAGCTCTGACTTCTTCAATCTTGTACTCCTCCGTCTTTCACTGTAATGCTCCAAATTCAGCTCCATATAGCTCCTTTCCTTGCTAAAACCTACAAAATACACAAAATAGCGTAGCTTCCACTCTTTTCATAGAAATATGCAAAACTACCTAAAAACACTCAAAACTAATCCTAAACTTAACAAAACTAAACCTAATAAGCAAAGAAAACCTACTAAAAACTATACTAAAAATGCGAACATCAATGGTTCATCCTCTGGATAGTGAACAAAAAGTCTTGTGCATGAGGAGCACGGATACAGTTTAGAACAACAACCTCCCTTGGGCTAAGCATGTACCTATAGACAAGACTTTTCTCAACGACACCAAAGTAACACCTTGTCAAGGTTTTCATCATTTGGGGGGCAGGAGAAACAGTGGTGAGAGAGATAACATCGACATTGCAAAAGGCATTGAAATCGTCCAGAGCTTGTTGAAAGGAAGAGCTAGGAGAAACTATACCCGTATTCAACAGTATCTTGGCCTCCAATGTGCTAGTCTAAAGCCGAGAAGCAAGAAAAGCATAACGGGTAACATCCCCAGCAGTAAAGATGCCAAGACCACCCATTTTGATGGGAAGAGTGGCCAACCGCCATTGCCAATCACCAAAACCCGGCCCAAACGATGTGACAACTTTCTCCAAGGAGAGACGCAAAGCGTGGTCAAACTGAACTTGAGCATCCTTGAAAGACACAGGGGAGCAAGTTCTTAGGGCATAAGAGAGCTTCGCCACCCCAGAACAGTTACGAAGAAGAAGGAGCTCACATTGGGGGTCATTTAGCCGGTTAACCGCCTCCATTAGCGCAATAGTTTTAGAGACCCTCTTCAAGGCCAAGTCTCGACTGAAGCCCACATCCAAGCTGACCGACCCACCAAGAAGTTTGACCCCACTGCGCGGGCGGGAAATATACGGAGGAAAAACACCCTCCACCAAACTTCTAGGATCCTCCACATGCCAAAAAAGCTCAGTTTTATCAACATTCAAGAACAAACCGCGCGCGTGCAGGCCCATCAGACCTAATAATGTCAAGCGCTTTGGCCACCATAAGGGTGTCTCCAACAATAGTGCCATCGTCAAGATACCAAGCCTGAAGGGTGAGATTGCAAGCATGATTAATGGACTGAACCAAAGGATGCAGAGCAAGAGCGAACAACAAAGGCCCCAAAGGATCACCTTGTTGTACCCCTTGACAAGACCAAAGGACAAAGTCTTCATAATAGAGCCTAGCAGGCTGAGAGTAGCAAAACTCAACCTAAGGAGCAATAGATGGACACCTCAACCTAGTTTCCTGGAGTAGGACACTCCTATCAACAAGGTTGAAAGCGTTCTTGAAATCCACTAAAAGCATAGAGAGCCCAACCTCATTGCCCTTTGACTCAACAAGCCTGTTCACGGAGTGCAAAACTGCCTCATAACCCCCAGGAACGCCCACTCCAAATTGAAAATCATGCAAATAACGGTTCACAGAAGAGCCAACCGCAGACGAAGCGACCTTAGAAACAAGCCTCCTCCAAACAGTGCCAACAGTAATAGGGCGCAAACCACCACCCGGCTTGACCAGGGGAGTTAGGGGGGCACTAGAAATGTACTCCCCTAAATGGCTAGGGCACTGACCTCGTATGAACATTTAACAACCCTGGTGATGGAAGCTAGCAAATCATCAGCCACTACAGAAGCAGCCCCTCCAAAAAAATCAACAAAATGTTGAGCCCTAAGCCCATCACGGCCACATGATGTCCCTTTAGGAAAGCTGTGGATCCTATCAAGCACCATGTCTTTGTTAACAGATAGAGCATCCTCACCTAACGGAGAAGAAGGCAAAACCGGAGAGGTGGCATATGGGTGTTTGGCCTCCAATTCATGGAGAGTGTCAATATTAGATGGGGCAACTCCAGAAGAAGTAAGGACTTTAATAGCAGCGGAGAAGCGCCCGTCTCCAAGCTTACGCTTACATTGGAAAAGGTTAACGTCATCTAGACTACTTGATTTCTTCACACCTCTAGAGAGAACCATCACCTCTGATAAGAGGTCAAGCACCAAACCAAGCCTATCCCCAGGATCTCGCCATCTAAGAATGGCACGAGAAATACACTCAAACTGACAACGCTCCCGTTCACCCGAACAACGCTGAACTCTATTGCTAGGCACAAAAGCAGTCAAAATACAACTAGGCAAAATAAGGAGTTGCACCCAAGCCGACATATCTCTCGGGCTCACGAGGACCTTAACAAGGGCACCAAGGAAAACTCTAGCAAAACCAAGCCTCAACTTAGGGGGAATACACTTAACAGTTTGCAATTTTCTTAAAAAAACACGATTTAGAAGATGTATATCAAAACAAGCAGGAGCTTCCCCATGAAAGGACAACTGAGAGGGAGCATTAGGAGCGATATCAACCACACCATCAGAAACCAACACACCAAGCCTAGGAGGCTTAGAAATACCAAGAATTGCAAAGTCGTCAAAACTAGGTGCAAGGACCACACCACCATCAGCGTGCTTACAATTCTTACTAAAAGTATGAGTGCAAAAACACTCACCACAAAGCCATATACCAACCTGATGAAGCGCTGAGTCCAAAGCAGAGAAAACACCAAAGTCACTTTCAAGCTTATAACATTGAAGCTTATTATCCTACATGTCATGCTATATTTAACATGTCATGGTGAGTGTATATTACGACATAGAATCTTACATTCTATGTGTGTATTGTTCTCACATTACATAAAGGGTTATTCATTCTAACGAGGCCCTTGATAAAATACATATCGTCACTTTTAATTAAATTAATTATTTTTTGGTTTCCAACTCTATTTTTTGTGAAAAGGAAAGAAATTAGAGGAAATTGGCGGTTCATTAGCTGCCTTAGAACATCCAAGTGAATGAAATCTTTCAAGATCTTTCATCACTTTAAAAGTCGGGGAATGGAGAGAGAATGCCATCTTCGCGATGTGATTCACCACACATATGATCTCCCAGAAGATGTGAACCAAACTACGAACCTTTGGAGGGAGATCAGGATGTCCGCCACGATCATCTCGACTTTCCATGGTCAGAACCAAATGCAGATGACATTAATGAGACTAAGCTTGTCACCTTCAATCTCAATCCAAAAGTATTCAAGGTGCAGTGATTCGTTGATTCCACTTTTGAGGCCAAGAGCCTCATCCATAAACATAGATTGGTCGCCATAGCTTTCATTCACCCACATGATGCCCGTCTAAGTCCCTAAGAATGAAATTAAAAGAAGCATGACCAGAGAGGCATTTTTAGCACCATCGAGTTTAAGTTTAATAAAACCTCGTTAAAGTCTAGTCCATTTAATGTTTTTTACGTTTCTGTCTTATTTGGTATCTTGGGAGTTTGTGTTGGAGGAGTCCCCCTCTCCACAAACTCGTGCGGATTTCCAATATTATTGTTGTTTGTGAAAGAATCTCACAACATCTTTTAGCCCATCTTTATCTTGGTTATGAAATATTTTCCAATTCCGTTGGTACCAAATGCACAACTAGAGTAAGACAAGCGTATCAAATTCATTATTGTTTAAGTTATCTTTAATTAAGATGATATAATAGGTGGATCGGCCTAAGGTTTGTGTCGGTATTTTTAATTATTCAACGAATATATCGATGAATTTGTTCAATTGTGTCTAGTGTTTGGGGACATCGAAACAAGATGTGTTCATGTCCTTAATTAGAGGGGTGGTTACAATGAATACAAGGGAGAGTTATGGGGTTCAAATAACCAAGTTTTTGTTGACAAACTTTTGTTTGTAATTTTCTACATATATTTTTTGACTTTCAATGTGATGTTTAATTTCGAGGTCCATTTTAATAGTTTCTAACTCAATTAATTTTCTAATTATACCTTATCTAAGGATTGATACTTCTTTTATTATGATGATATAAATGGTTTGTCTATTAATAATCTAATTCTGATAAATGTATTCAAACCATATTTTAAAAAAATAGATGTATAGTTTTGACATTAATGGAATTGTGGGTTATATAACCTTTGATATTTTTTGGTAGAAACCTTTGGTTATATTACCGTTGTTTTTTTAGAGAACGTTTGATTATACTTTGTCGAGCTAAGGACATTTCCAATAATTATTCAATTTTTTTTTCAAAATGGAGAAGTAAAAACTATATTCTCTAAAATTTTCCTGCTCCAACTCCAACAACTTCTCGATTTTGAACAATCCATCACTAAAGGGAGTTGGCTCAGGTGGTAAGCGGCCCCTACTCCACATCCACGAGGTTTGGGAGTCAACTCTTGTTGATGTCAAAAATTCCCGTTGGGAGATTCACATGCCAAAATCGGGTGCGGGTTGACGTAGCCAAGATAAAGCATTAGTGAACCAGTGGACAACCAAAAAATCAATCATTTATTATTTTTAATTATATTCATTGAAATATTGTACAACATTTATTTAATAAATACATAAATAATATTATTTGACTAATAAGGAATTGAAAATATTATACAATCCGACTCTAATAAATAATAAATGATTTTTTATTTAACTAATAAAAAATAAAAAGGTCAAATAAAACAATTTGGAACTTTGTACTACCGTTCATTTTTGTAAGGATAAATATATGAAAATAAATAAATTTTCTTACAAAAAATATAATACAAACCCCCTAATTAAAGTGATGTTTTACATAAATTCTTGTAAATAAATTCCCCCCTAATTAAGTTCATCCTTATGCTCGTTGACTTTATACAATTCCTTGAGATGGATTTAGTCCCTATATCAATTTTGGTGCATTATAATTAAATTGAGTTATTATTATCACATACGTGTATTGCATTTTTCTTGGGTCTAACAAGTGCATTCTCCAAACATGTTCATATTATGAGTGCCCCCATCTTGACTCCCAGATTCCATTTGAAGTGGGCGATGATGATGACGAAATTACCCCCTAATTAATAGAAGGTGTGATCCTAAATAAAAAACAATATACTCGTTATCTTATAGAAATGTTAAAAATTGATGGCTAATTTTCGACTATTCAAATAATTAGTTTGAAATAACTAGTTTATCACATGCACACATAGGGTTTTTAAAATAAATATTATATTGTTAGATTAATTAATATGTAGGTCATTAGATATAAGATTAAAAAATAAATTGAATAAAAAAAATTATAGTTTTTATTATGGTTTTTATTATATATATGATTCATAAATAAAGATTTTTGGATTTGATTGGGAATATAAAAACAAATAGATGAGCTAATCTTAGACAAACACAAACTTTTAAATTTAAATGGTGCTTGTACGAGAATTCCCACACGTGTAGAATTTAAATCTGACTTTATTAAATATGTACTTTAAGTAAGTGTTATTCTATGAAGCGACATACAATTGATGTGAGAATCATTAATCAAATCAAATATGTTTATCACGTGATATTCCAATTACAAACTCAAATAAAACAATTTTGACATTGTGCTCGATAGTAACGACCAATGAGAGACTAAGAGAAGAAAGAAATGTTTTGAAAAAGTGTTTTAAGAATTTATTTTAAACCAATTTTATATGTGTATAATAAATATTGTTAGGTAGGATTATTGCATGTATTTAAAATGATACTTTTTATTCCACCTACCATTACGACCAATATGGCTGTGGCTATAACGACTAAAGTACATTATGTCGTTTTGGTCATTACTTATTATGACTTTGGCCATAACGATCAAGGCATGCATCAAATTAGGTCTATAAACTAGGCCATAGGCCGAATGTCAAATAAAAACTTCCTTATTTAATAGAGGACTTATAAAAATAATACAGTAAATGTCTATTTATTTCTATTTTGATGAGTCACTCTATTCAAGCATTTACCTGAAAAATTAGAAAAAATAAAGAAAAATTAAAGGAAAAGAAAATAATACTGGCATTGCCCATTGCCGATGAGGCGATGACTTTCATGATTTGGAGATGCGATCGCCATGTGCTGATGATTCAGCAATAGAGTTTTATTTCCGCTTCATAGATAACTTGTCCTTCAATAAATACGCAGACTCGTGCGTGACTCTTCTTCTTACAGTATACAGATTATACCTCCTACTTGTATAATCAGCAGTCAGCAGCAAAATTTCCCTATGCGCTTCACACGGACAACGATGGCGTCTCCCGGCGTGGTCGGCTTCCTCGGATTAGGCGATATGAGCTTGCAATTGGCTGCGTCGCTTCGTCGATCTGGTTACTCCGTTCAAGCCTTCTGCCCCCAGGTATTTTTCCTTTTCTCTTGTTTTGTACTGCTTTTGTGCAGTTGTTTTTTGCCTTTGTTCCGAATTTGATGTTGAATTAGTTTGCGTGATTGAAGTCTTTGCACGGTGAATCGTGACTGGAGTGGAATTGTTTCCCTGCTCAGTCGATATTCGGTATCATGCCTGCAGAATATCGTAATTTGAGGAGACAACTGAATGTGATACAGTTGAATATCGTTGAAGACTTTCTGGAAATGGTGACAGTTTCTGATTGAAAAGCGTTAGCATGAAATGATCACGATCACATATGATCCTTATACTACGGAATAAGAACGGATTCTAGGAGTAGTTGAAATATGATAGTATGTTTCAAGTAGTCTACACTCCACAATTAATAGAAGTCCACAAAATGCAAGATGTTACAGCAGATTTAACATTTGACGTAGCAATATCTTAGATTTGTATACTTGGAGATATCAGTTCAAAACAAGTGTTCTTTGTTTTCTTTTTGGATGATCTAGTTGATACTCAATGAGTCAACTGAGGACTGTGTAGTTCTATATTATCCTATCACAATTGTGCCATATGTCATTCTCAGCTCCATTAGTTTGATGACATTTCGATCTTGGATTGGGAATTTATCAACCATATTCGTATCTTTACTTTATAAGTAAAATTAGCTAGATAACCAAAGGCAAAAATAAAAAACAATGGTCTAAGTTATCTGGATTCTTGGAGAAAATTTGATTCGCTCAAAAGGTTGAGCATTTCCAGAGCAGCACTAAACATTGTAATATTGTTGTCTTGTGCCTAAAATTTTCAATATCATACAAGACTGTGTTTGGACGAAATGATTAAAAGGCCTCTTTAAATTGAGAAATATAATAAAATTGCATTTTTTTACAAGGAAAGAATTTTAGACTAAGATTCAAGTTTGCCAATTTTAATATCAACTAAATACTTGATTAGATTTATTATGGATTACATTTTTGTTCAATAGAAAACTTTTGGTTGAGAAGGATGTATTTGACCATTTAATTTTAGATAAATACCCAAAATGTCGAGGTTATGAGCATTCTAATCCCAACATAAAGAAAGGAAGCTACTTTCATTCTCAGTGAGGTAGTAAGTGCTGACCAAGTTTCAACCTTGGGTTTCCAATTTTCCATGATAGTTGTATGTATGTCAATGATGTGATTTTAGGATATATTGTTATAACCATATTCATGCAACTACTTCTCATTTCTCAATCACTAATTTTGTAGGTAAATATCAAATAAAATTACTAATTTTTTTTATATAGTTTGGTTACGAACCTGATTCTTATTTAGAATATGGTGTCTACATAAGTTGCTTTTATTCTTTATTCATGTTCAGATGGATGACGACTCAATGAATGAATTCTTAACGCTTGGAGGAACCAAATCTGCCAATGCAATAAAGGTCGGAGAAGGTAAAGATCATAGTTCACCCTGTATTGCTGTGCAAGTGTGGATATTTGTACTATCTCTAACTCTATTGGGTATGAGATTTGCTGACAATTTTGTGATTGCCTTCTCCAAAGTGTCATTAGAATGATGCATTTCTGTTGCTGCACTTTTGTTCGTTTTCTTTCTTAGAGCTTGAGAAGTATACGTAAGACTGAAAATTGCCCAAATTATTCTCAAATGTGATATTGTTTTGTTCCGAGGACTTTTTTTTTTTTCAATCAACTTTACTGAGCCATCCTTCACTAAGGCTCAATGTGCATTTGTCTTTTTTTTTCTATATATATCATAAAAGACAATATAATGATGTATCCCATGATAAACAATAGCAACTATCAAGTGCAATAAGGATCCTACACACAGTTACACACTTACACCAGCCATCCCCAATAATTGCAATTAAGAAGAGGCTGTTTCCAGTTACCCAGTTTGGAACATGTATACATTCATATAATTTAATAGAGGCATCTAATGTTGATATATCTTTTGAATTGTATAATTTTGTTGTTTTGTTGGAAAAAATTGCTCTCTGACTAGTTCTCAATACTCACCGCTTCATTTTTTCTCCCCTATCGGTGAGATGCCAAGCTGATAAAGATACATAATAGTGCTTTCCATTGTCTTTGTTTTACTGGTATTGGTTTAAGATGCTATATATTACTTGAAAGCTATGTGATGGGCCAAGCTAGGTCTCAGAATGCAGCAGATAGAAAGGTTATGCTTGTTGAACTTAAGCTTCTAAGTTTTTCTTTGTTAAAACTTGAAAGTGTGGCATGTTGAAAAGATTGTTAACATTGGGAAAATTTTTGGCATGAAAGAAGATGGAGTAGAAAATATTACGGATGTCACTCTGTATTTGTCACGCTTAATATAAACGCATTTTAGTCTTGATTAGTTGTTTCATAGATCAGCAGAAAAGGCTGAAACTCGTGCAAAACTAGAAATGGCTACCTCTATGTGTACACATCTAGCTTTGCATGATCACTAGTTGATATATAGTGAAAGAATGAGTTGGCAAGACAATTTTTATGTTGCTGAATGGGATACTTGGAGTTTTTTTCATTCATGTTGCTGAATGGGATACTTGTAAGAAGAAGAGACATACAGGCCAATGTCAAATTCTTACAAATTTCACTGCAACCTCTTTTCCTGCATAGGTGTGATGGTTTAGTTTTTCTTTTTTGCCCGTGTTCATTTCCATGGATCTGGATCATGTACTTTTAAGATCATTCCCTTGGATCTACATTGCAGCAATCTGGCAAAAATCACATTAATCATTGTCATCTTTGACAGCATATATGTGAATTTTTTTGTTTGATTTCTTTCTTCTTCTAATTTATTATATGGTCTTGCCATTCAGGGATTGTTGCTTTAGTCCTATGGATATCAGATCCAAATTATGCAGATTCCTTTTTTTTTGGTCAAGAGGGTGCTTTGAAAGGTGAAAACTTACTACTGTCATAGAAATGTCTCCAGTCATTGATTGATGCATAAAACTCGCTAATATTTTGTTTTCCAGGGTTGAACAAAGATGCAGTTGTGATAATCCATACATCGGTATCTCCCACATGCATCCAGAAACTGGAACAACGTCTTACAGGCAACCTATTCTTTTTTTTCTTTGCTTGACGTGAAATAGTGAATTAGTGATCATATGATGCATATACAATCAGTCATGCTATATTGGCTTTGATTATCAGAACTTTTGGATTAGTGTTTTTTTCCCTTATATCTGTGCATTAAGACATTTCATCCATCTTTTTTGTATGAGCACCTGGTTCTTTTTTAATACATCTTTTTTTGAGCAAGTTGTACTTTCACTTATATTAGTTGCTATCATTGCTTGTTTAATAATCAATGTGAATTCTTTTTTGTTTTGACAGATGAATGTGGTGGGAAATTCATTGTAGATGCTTATGTAACACAGGATAAATCGGAGGCCTTAAATGGAAAGATAATGGTATTAACTTCTCTCCTACGGTCAAACATTTTTATTCTGTGTACTTCAATTGTCTTTCCTGTCAATGCTGCGGTTGATTTTTTTTATCCGTGACCCCCTATGAAGTTAACCTCGTCAGGGAGGCCTGATGCAATTGCCAAGGCACATCCAATTCTTTCTGGTAAGCATTTCAAATAATTGTTTTCTCTGTTCTGGACAGTATATTCGGTTTTATCTTTAGTTAACGCTGAGATATGTGAAATCTTTTCCTTGCAGCAATGTGTGAGAAGCTGTACATATTTGAGGGTGAAATTGGTGCTGGAAGGTGAGCTTTCCCATAAGGATTATATCCTTTGAAAACAAACACCATGTTAGAAAGACGTTTAATTTGATTTTCAAGTAATGCAAGTTTTTCCTGGAAGTAGTATATTTCATCTTAAATCATAAGAATGACAATATTTAATGCTTGTATGGCATCCGTTTACAGAACTGCTTCTGACTTTGCAGATATATATAAACTGAATTACACTCAAGAGATTGAATATAAGATTTTGTTCACCTTATTGTTCTTTGATATAAAATATTTCAGTAAGACTAGGCGCGTTATTAACTTGAAAATCAAGCTACTTGATTTCTTTGATAAACTGTATAAATATACCATCTTTAAAGATATAGAGTGCTTGATTTGCTCTGAATTTAGCTGATATTGAAGGTTGTTTACTGATCCTTTTTGGTTTTCCTCACAGTAAAGTTAAAATGGTTGTTGATGTACTTGAGGGAATCCATCTTGTTTCTTCGGTTGAAGCTATTTCTCTTGGTGTCCAAGCTGGAATTCATCCATGGATAATTTATGACATCATCTCTAATGCGGCTGGAAATTCATGGTGAGTCACGGATACTAACTTGTAGGTTTTTTATGTAATAATCTTTACATGCTTTTACCTTATTCATATGTTTAAAATAGTGTCAAAGAAACTTGATGCTTATTGTGGGATGTGTGTGTTTTATACATGTTATGGTATTCCACTGTTGATATGATGTTTTTCTGAATTCCAATCCTTAGGATTAATATGTGAGCACAAGGATGGTACAAAAAAGTGGTTTTCTGACCCATATGCTATTATTTTAACAGTTTGGGAGTAGTTATGGTTTTTTATTCTTCTGGATTTCATTGTATACTGATCTTGTTTTTAGATAGTTTTCCTTTATACACCTTTCGTTGCTTTTTGTTCTAGTTGCTTCTCTATTCCCATGAATGTTTCTTGCACCATCCTGCTTTTTATTTACATTCTATTAAATGAATATTTTTTATGAGAAAACCGTTTCTTAATGATTGAAGGCTGAAGGGAAAACTTTATTTTCACCTCTGGTATCTGATGACTGTTGTGATTCTTTTTGGAGAGAGAATTTTCTTCATGGCATGCTGCTCTTTACAGTACAGCCTTCCATTCTATAAAACACGTCAATTATGCAGGATATTCAAGAATGATGTTCAGAAATGGTTAAAGGGAGATCACATGAATTCCAATGCATTGGATTCCATTGTTGAGAATCTGGTAAGTACTTAATGTGCACAAAGATTCAGTTCTAGATGGTATTACATTCAAATTATGGTTTTCTTTTTGTCCCGGTGTTGGTTTTTTTTCTCTTTTCGATAGGATGTCGGGTTGATTTTACGACTGAAAAAAACAATATATATTTTGTGTCTAAGAATATATTACCTCTTTAAATGAAATCCATGGATGTAGCATAGAGAAGAATCTCTGTGCTTGTAGCACTAGGCAGTAGGCACTAAAGGGCTGAATATAAAATGGTTCCATTTATAACTTGATTGATCCTTCTTAGGTATTGAGCATGTGGGCCCCCCTAATAGTATAGTAGTACTTAAGGTTCTCCCAAAAGCATGGTCCAAGAGTGAGAAGAATTGAGCAAATGAACTTCAGATTTTGCATTCAGTGATGCTTGGGTCATCTAATAAGTCTAAATATGATGCTTAAATGGAAATCCTAACTCCTAGGGTTTATTAGCAGAGAAGTGGGTTGGCGTTAAAATATTGTTAATTGTCTTTTTCTTGCAAGAATCTTAAAGGTTGCAGATTCTTGTAAGGAATGATTTTGATCAACTGCAGGATGAGTGTTGGTTATTTTTTATATGAGGTTTGTGTCTAGACTAGTGATATCGTTAGCTCTGTTTCAGTCTTCCTTGAAGTTAAAGGTAGAGGGATAGTGTTCTCTTCTGTGTATGGTCCTATGTGTCTTCCTGTATTCAAGGAGCATTATGTGTATGATATCTTTTTATTTTAGTTTCCCCTAGCTTTTGCCCTCACTTTCAATATACTGCTCTTTTTCTGTACTTCTCATTTATCACTTCTAAGTCCATATAGAGGTTGCAGGTATAGTCCACTATGGCATACTTTCTTGTGCAAGAATAGGACCAAAGCATAGAGTTTCAGATTATCATTCATTTTAAAACTAATTTCCAATAGGTGGTGATTCATATACCTTAGAATTCATTTTGGATTTTGCTTATCTATGGGGTACTTGTTGGGGGCACATCCTCATTGGCTTTATACACTGCCTTTGAGATGGATTTTAGTCCCTATATCAATGTTGGTGCATTCTAACTAAATTCAGTTATTATTGTCACATAGCTGAATTTTAGTTTTTCTTGGGTCTATCGGTCATACCTTAGAATTCATTTTGGAATTTCCAATAGTTTTTCTTGTATCTCTTATTGCTTTCAAGGGGACTGTTCTCGATGTGGCTAAATCCATCACATTTCCTCTTCATCTCCTTGCAGTTGCTCATCAACAGCTTCTGACTGGTAATATCCACTGTTACAATTATTCTTCTTGTTTTCTCTGAAATAGATTTTTGAAAAATTGTTTGTTTTTACTTCAGGTTCATCACATGGTTGTGGAAATACAAATGATGCTTGTTTGTTCAAGGTAATCATCTTTAATAATTCTTCTGAAATTTCGACGGTTTGCTGCTGGATTTTTGGAACATGCTATTCATTTTGCCTGTACCTTCAAAGTTGATTAATTTCTTGTGTTGTTAAACAGGTCTGGGAAAGGGTCATTGGGGTAAATATTGACGAGGCATCCAAAAAAGAGTGCTATGTTCCTGAGCAAATAGCCCATCAAATCACTGCCAGATCAAAGACAGTTCATCGAGTTGGCTTCATAGGACTTGGTGCTATGGGATTTGGCATGGCAACACATCTATTGAGATCTAATTTTACTGTTATTGGCTATGATGTAAGAGGCTCTGCAATTTTAATTTTGTGATTGAACTATAAATTGTTGATGTAATTATGATATTCTTCTGCCAGCTGCCTCTGAGCAGTTAGTGCTTAGAATAGTTGAGATGGAATTGGTTAATATCCTGATAGAATAGATGATAACTTTTTTAATCGGTTAGTGTTGGTACACTAGAGTAATTTAATTGCTTTGAGGCGTGAAAAGATCACTTTCTTTAAAGTGATATTTGTCCCCACTAGGATTGCTGTTGGGTTTCAGAGAAATCATTTTCTAAGAATACAACAAAGCTCTAATAGAATTAGACAGCAATTTCTAAGTCACTTCCTCTAGTTATATTCTGTAAAGAAGCATTTTCTCTTATTTTTAAGAGAATTTCTGAATTGCTTTAGAGCAGTTAATTCAGTTATAGTCGGTTGGGGTGGTTACTTGATCTCATCCAATTAGAAGAGATTAGAGTGGTTGATCTTTAACAAATCTGCACCATTGATCTCAAATAGATCAGGACCATCCATTCCTAAGGAAAACTGAACTCCCCTTTCAACTAATCCATGTAGGAATTTCTACTGTTTATTTCATAAGTCTTATTTAATAGACTATTACCAATAGTTAGTGGAAGAAAGATATCTATCTGTCATACATTAGTTGGTAGAAAGAGCTCACTGGCTCTGAATAAAGTTTTTGTGATTGATCTGCTGACATAAAATATGTCAGCCAATAGCTGTTGATGCTATTTCCTTTCAAAATTCTAACTTATCTTTCTGGCTGGCAGGTCTATCAGCCTACACTAGCTCGATTTTTGAAGGAAGGTGGTTTAGTAGCCAATGCTCCTGCAGAAGCATCAGAAGGTACTACAAATAAGAGAACGCTTCAGTGTAGATCCTTTCTCACAGTAATTGTCAACATCAACATCATCTCCCAGTATAGTCCCACTCAAGCGGGATCTGGGGGTCAAGATGAGGGCACCTATAACCTGAACATGTCAGGAGGATGCACTCGATAGACCCAAGAAAAATTGAAATTCAGCTATGTGACAATAATAACTGAATTTAGTTAGAATGCACCAAAATTGATATAGGGGTTAAATCCATCTCAAAGGCAGTGTATAAAAGCCAATGAGGATGCGCCCCGTTCTCAGTAATTGTAATGCTAAAAATCAACTATAGCACACAATAGAGAAATTATACACGACAAAGCACATGGTATAATTTTATGACATGATAAAATGCTTCTTCAAAATCTTGGGCCTTATTTCTCTCTTTTCATTCACTTGCAACTTTACTTATACTTATCTCATTCTCATAGCATTCCTTGACCTTGTCTGAACGTTTGGTGTGATTTTGGGCTTTACATTTTTCTTGCGCTCCCTTGAGCGGCACTACCTTATTGTCCTTAATTCACCCTCTTTTCTCTCTTTGGTTATATCAATGATATATCCATCCATAATGGTTCGATTTAGCTTCGTCCACCTTTCAGAATCATCTAGAGTCAATGTATATACACAATTTAGGTGATCAGTAAGTGTATACACACGAAATGACATTTAATGGATCAATTCTTAGCTCAATCATGAGTATTAGTATTCCATAACACTGCAGTTTCTTTCCTATATTATAAATAAAGGTTTCAGTTTTTGGCTTGTAATAGTACAGGGATCAATTTTATTCTATGATTCCTTTTGTTGTGTTCACATATCTTACCTATATGTTTCTTCTGTCACTGTGGCCTGTATTTTCTTGATGCTATAGCTTTCATTTCTATTTTCTTGTACAATTGCTTCTATGCAGTCTAAATAGAATCCTCTATGTAATACTGGTATTTCTACAGGAGTTGATGTGCTTATTATAATGGTTACAAATGAAGCTCAGGCTGAAAGTGTCCTGTTTGGGGATGCCGGTGCTGTTCCAGGTACCGCTGTTGCTCATTCGTTCTTGATACAGTAACTGCATTCTTGGCACTTAAATCTTTGTCTTTCATACCCTTTGGTTTTCCTGCTATGGTGGCAACATATACTATTAGCCATACAAATCCTAGAGAACTCTTAATCTGTCCCTTTTACCTCTGATCAAATGTTACACTTCCGTTTCCAAAAATGTTACTTTACTCCTTCAAAGAATGTCTTTTCAAAAGCACTAATAGTATGTGTAAGGTCAAGATTTCTAGGACAAGGAATAAAGAATTTCTATCATGTGAAATCCCATGTTGGGAAGCATCTATGTAAAAGTTGATGTCGTGTCAGTGATTCGCACTGGTGAGACTTTGTTTTTACGCACTATGATAGTAGCTGGAGTTTCTTCATCTAGTTACTGGGCATATTTTTTCAAAGCAAAGACGGCTACTTATTTTGTTTGGAGGACCATTGGTGTATTCTGTGACATGTTGAAGAACAAATGAGTCTCCACATATAGCCAAATTTAATTTTCATGAAGCGATGACAGTCCGAGTGGCTTTCTTAAGTAGACTGTTTAAGTCATTTAGTTAAGAAATTATTCAAAGGATAAGGCACAGTGACATGTATTACATTCTCTACCTTTCAGCTCTCTCAGCTGGAGCATCTGTGATTCTTTCTTCCACTGTTTCTCCTGCTTTTATTAGTCAGTTGGAGCGGCGTTTGCAAGGTAAGAATGCGTATTGTTCTTATATAATGTGCTGCATTATAAAAGGAAAAAAACCAAAAGGTATCATGTCGTATAATTTTATATGTCTATGTGGAAAATGATTTAAATATAACTTAAGCGACAGTAATTTTCTGTCCTCCCAAATGTTATTAACTGAAATTTAAATATAAGAGACATCTGACCCTTCTTTCCTCGACCCAACAGAAAAATGAATGCTGATGGTAATTTGAAAAAGTCAAAACAAAAAATCTTATTTCTATTTCTTCCTTGTAAACGCTATTAGAAAAATGCAGCTATTCTCCACATTCGGTGTTCTGTTGTAAGATGACTACATAAAGATTTGTTCTTCATTGGTGCTTCGATTTGTTATGTAAATGAATGGAACATTGGAAACTCAAATGAAGAGAAAGAAGTTCGTGTTTTTCCCCCCGATTTTACGAATGATGTATACTGTAGATCGTAACATAGTGATTTGTACTTTTTTGGGTAATATGGTAGTCTGTTGTAGTTTTATGACGCCTTATCACATGTAGTTTGATTTACAGATGAGGGCAAGAACTTAAGATTGGTCGATGCTCCAGTTTCTGGGGGTGTTCAGAGGGCTTCCATGGGAACACTAACAGTATGAAGAATAACATTCATAATTCATTCTTGGTTATCCATTTTCAGAATTTAGTATAAGACTCCTTTCTATTCTAATGCATATTAAAATCATTTTGATCAGATAATGGCTTCAGGAACAGATGATGCTTTAGAAAGCTGTGGCTCAGTTCTCTCAGGCACTGTTTATAACTCATTTTGTAATACTTTCGAACATCATGCTGTTGGAATATTATCTGATCGTGCTTTACATGGTTTATGAACAGCATTAAGCGAGAAGCTGTACATTATAAAAGGAGGATGTGGAGCTGGAAGGTAATAACGTCTCTAGAGAGAATTCTATTTCTATCTGTCAGGGTATAGTTTGGAGTGATAGCTTGTTTAGGGAGATTCATGTATTAGAGCAGCAGCAAGTAATGGCCCATTTTCTAAAATTGTTGTTAATGAAAAATTCCCAAGCTATTATATTGTTGATCAGCTTATGAATGTTACTCTAAGATCAGTATCAGATCAGAAGATTATTCGCTTAGAGGTTCAGTTAATCTGAATATAGCAATTTTTAAGAAATAAGTTTGATGAGAGTTTTTATTTAACATTTCAATTCTTTGATACTGCTTGGACAACTAGACTCACTGATTGAACTTTAAGTGATTCATTGTAATGCTATATAATCGGCTGAAGAAAGATGATCACGTGAAAATACATTTATTAAAGAGCCTATATGATAGTCTTAGGATCTCTATTTTCTTCTGCTGCTGCTAATCTTCACATTAGGGCAATATTTGCTACATGGAATTTTACATGTTTAAAGTGTCTGTCTTGGTGGTTATTAACTACCTTTCTTGTTTTTTCATTTCCTGATTTTGTGTAGCTGTGTTAAGATGGTCAATCAGCTCTTGGCTGGAGTTCATATAGCATCTGCAGCTGAGGCTTTAGCTTTTGGGGCCTACCTCGGTCTTCACACAAGAACTCTTTTTGATTTTATAACAAATAGTGGAGGAACATCTTGGTAAATCATTCTGTT
This sequence comes from Fallopia convolvulus, assembly GCA_964016875.1. Taxonomy (NCBI): domain Eukaryota; kingdom Viridiplantae; phylum Streptophyta; class Magnoliopsida; order Caryophyllales; family Polygonaceae; genus Fallopia; species Fallopia convolvulus. The sequence goes on along the minus strand of OZ024731.1, from coordinate 51,196,307 downwards.
CTTTTGATTTCCACAACTTCTATTTTATAATATCAATATATTGCTTATTGTCTTATTGATGGTGTTGGCTAAAGCAACAGTACTGCTTAACTTTGGTGCACTGCTTTCAACAGATGTGACTAATGGTAGCTGTTTATAGGTGCTCTAAGCCTTGTTTATTTTTTGTTTAGATTCTTCAAGTGAATCTGCAAATAATGTTTCATTTTCTAGTTTTCAATTAATATAGATCAATAGAAAATAATAACTCTTATTGGTCCTATAGGATGTGTTATAGTTGGTGGTTCTGTGTTCTATGTGATTCCTTGCTTCCTTCCTTCTGTATTCCCCTTTAAGATTCTTCACTTTTCACCTCATGGATTTAATCCGGCTTCCATCTATACTTTATCCCTTTTTTAGTTTATGGTGTGTATGTCATCAAACCCACAACACTCTTCACTGCTGCATTCCTACAACACTTTTGATGATGATCCAATGGGAACACTAACCTTGAATGGATTTGACTAACTTCTTCATGATTAGTTTCCCTATCACAGGATGCTTGTCACATAGTCTTGGCTATCACCATATGAAATGTAATAAACTAATAAGCATGAGATACATGTTAAACATATTTGAGTATGTAACGCCATTTACTTGGAATATTATTACGCAAATACACTAATTGTAGAAGCAAAATGCTATTGTTGATATGACTATCCCCTTATCTATTGTAGTAATATCATTCCTAGTTCTTGATATATAATATGGGCCTTTTCGATTTCAGGATGCTTGAAAATCGTGGTCCACATATGCTTGACAATGATTACACACCACATTCTGCGCTCAACATCTTTGTGAAGGATCTGGTTAGATAATTTATTATATTTGAACCCAAAAAATGGTGTGCTTGACAACGATTTCGTACTGATAACACTGTAACTTTTGGGCAGGGCATTGTCTCTCATGAATCCACAAGCAGAAAAGTTCCTCTTCACATAGCTGTTACAGCACACCAACTGTTTTTGGCAGGTGATAAAATGATGACCATATTTTTCATTGTTGCATGTTGAGTCGTATAAAAATTGAATAATCATTTAATCTTGGGGGTTGATAATTATTATTTGACATGGTATAAGGGTTTCTTTATCCAAGATCTCTCAATATTGAATGCCAGTACCTGTAATCTACATTATATGTGTTAGCCACTGTTAGGACACATTTTTTTTGCCTGGGGACACTAATATTTTCTATGGTCATATTTATTACAGTAAAATATTTTTTTTTCACTTGTACTAAGTATTCAATAAAATGTAACTCAAGAATCAAGACCATGCAAGTAATGGACAATTATGCTTTTGTTTTATAGGTTCTGCTGCTGGCTGGGGTCGGCTGGATGATGCAGCTGTAGTTAAGGTAGTACTAATTGCTTTAAAGTCTTACCTTATGTAATTTGAGGGATATTCCTTGTCCTTTTTCTCTCATATTCCTGTTTTCACTATATTACTCTATCTGGAGAATTTTTTAAAATTTACTCAGGAATGATATGTTCTTATGTGTTACATAGGTATATGAGTCCCTCACGGGTGTCAAAGTTGAAGGGAAAGTTCCGAGTGTTAGTAAAGAATCCGTCATGAAGACACTTCCTCCCGAGTGGCCAACCGATCCAGTTGAAGATATATGCAAATTGAGTCGGGAAAATTCAAAGCCATTGGTTGTTCTAGACGATGACCCAACGGGAACACAAACTGTTCATGACATTGAAGTTCTAACTGAATGGTATTTCCAATATACTTGAAGCTCCGTAACTAGAAGATTTAATTACTTAATTTCTTTCTACTTTTAAGTACTCTCTGTAGATTGCTGAAAATATTTCCTTATATTTGGTGGATGGATTGAGGACTTGTAGTAAAAACTAGCTTAAAGAAGTGCAGGCTCACTTGAACTACCATTAGGAATTAGGATGCAATTTGGAAAAGGGTTACCTTCACGAAACCTAGTAACCTTACCATATAGGCAGGATCTACCATCAAAGATGAAAGAGGTTGATTAGACTACCAAGGGATGATTTAAACATCACTGTCCAAACTCCAAAATTGAAGATTGATCTAGAGGAGTACAAAAAAAACTAATTCAATAATCGTGATCTTGATCTTGATTTGTGGACTGAATATAATGGGCACCATTTAAGATCTACAATAACATTATTAGTAAGCATAAACTATGTCTAGCAAGAAATAGAGTACCACCACCAAAATTATTGGAATTGAGGATGCAGAAGGCAAAAGCAACAGGTGCTTTGATATTTCCACCAAACAGAACACAATTCAGAACTTGAATATTTTATGAAAATCAATCTGGTAGAAGAATTCTGAAATTTGGCTTATGCTCTACTATAAATTCAAACAACCCTTTGAAAGATCTTCCCTCACAATTGAGTAGTTAGACCACTTAGAATTCAAAACCTTCTAAAGGCACTTTAATTTTCTTTCTATGACATGTGTAATTCCTGGTTTTTTCGGCAGTTTGGATAATTCCTTACAATTTTATCTCATAAGATTTTATTGCTTTGAAACATTAGATCCAATAAATTGTCGTGATTCCTTATGCCAGAATGACGCTTTACCTTTCTCCTTGGCAAAAGTGAACTAGGAGAAACTAAAGAGCTTTAATAAATTTTTTTTCCCATTGCAGGGCTGTTGACTCACTTGTTGAGCAGTTTAAGAAAAAGCCTAAATGCTTTTTCATATTGACGAACTCTCGGGCACTTGGTCCTGAAAAGGTATTCTTCTGTCTCAACCTAATAATCCAAAAGACCAAGTTTGATTGTGTTTTCCACAATATGTTTTTAATAAGTATTGGCTTCCAAAAATGACTTCTTGCAGGCCACTGCCCTGATAAAGGATATTTGCAATAACCTATCTATCGCTGCTAAATCAGCTGATATCAGGGATTACACTGTAGTTTTGAGGGGTGATTCTACATTACGAGGGCATTTTCCCGAGGCAAAGACATATCTATAAACATTTAAATAGTTGTATTTAATGCTTTAACCATGTCTCAACATGAGGCTGTATCATTTCACAGGAGGCTGATGCTGCTGTTTCTGTTCTCGGAGAGATGGATGCGTGGATCATTTGCCCCTTCTTTCTTCAAGGTGGCCGCTACACTATAGGAGATGTACATTATGTTGCTGAATCTGATCGGTATCATCTTTGATTTCCAACTGTCCATCTCTTCCACTTCTTTTGAGCATAGAAATTAGCTGCATATTCTGACTGCTTATGTGAAAAAATAATGCCATAAGGCTTGTCCCAGCTGGAGAAACAGAATTTGCTAAAGATGCTGCTTTTGGCTACAAGTCATCAAATCTGCGAGAGGTTTTATTTCATTCATCTTTTTGGAGATTCATATCTGGGTATGTATGGGATTGAGAATTAATTTAACTTTATTAATCTATCCTACTTACAGTGGGTAGAAGAAAAAACAAAAGGACGAATACCAGCTAGCAGTGTTTCTTCTATTTCAATTGAACTTCTGCGTTCTGGTGGTCCAGATGCTGTGTGTGAGCACCTTGGTGGTTTGAAGAAGGTATATTACTTTTTATCTACATCTTTCTTGAAAGAGAAGTTCAATGCATACATTTGTTGCTTTGCTATAAAAAAATGTTTAGATTTCCTAATACTATCACCAGAGTATAGAAATACATGCCTTGCATGGATGCTCTTTTGCAGGCACAATCTATATATGCAGGATTTTTCTCATATATACTCAAGTCATGTGTCCTCTCCATAAGCTGCTGCCACTTGTTGATGCCTGTAGTTATTTAGGATATTCATTGGTTTCAGGCTTTAGTGTTAAAGCTTTGCAATAAAAAAAAAATGGCCGTCTGAACTTGGTGATGCTTATAAAGTTTGATTCGGTATATTTACAATACTAAAGGCATGTGTTGGATTATAACAGGGGTCAACATGTGTAGTTAATGCTGCCAGTGAAAGGGACATGGCTGTATTTTCAGCTGGAATGATAAAGGTGAATGTTTTCATATTTTTATATAAATCACCTTGTACAGAAGGTCCTAGGAAGAGCCTTTAATCGTTTGTCAATTTTTATGTCAATCTCAGGCAGAGATAAAAGGAAAACGCTTTCTTTTCCGCACTGCTGCTAGTTTCGTTTCTGCTAGGATTGGGATACTGTCTAAGGCTCCTATATCTCCAAAGGATCTAGGACTATTCAAAGAAAGAAATGGAGGGCTTATTGTTGTGGGGTCTTATGTTCCTAAGACGACAAAACAGGTTGGAAGATAAGTCACGAGCACGTTGGCTTTCAGATTTTGAGAACTATTACTGTCGAAATACATGTGGAAATAAATAACTTATTTCATTTGCTCATTTGCAGGTTGAAGAACTGAAGTCACAGTTAGGTGAAAGCTTACGTTGTATTGAGGTAACTAGAATTATTAGCTATCTCTGAAATTGCTTTCAATTTTCCCAATTTACTTGGTTTAGGGTAAGACATCTTTGAAGGAAGAACAGTAAATTATATGTAATTATGTATAGGAAAATTTTCCAACCCAGGAACCATGTGGAGCCAAATATTTTCAACTCAATTGAGTTTAAGTTAATCATTTTAAACATATCCTGAAGGGAAACAAGAGTAAAGTTGTGTACTAGTAAGTTAGTACCATGAGACTGACTTTTCCTCTTCTTTCAAACAGATATCTGTTGAGAAAGTAGCAATGAAGTCAACACAAGAAAGAGAGCAGGAGATTCAGCATGCTGTACAAATGACTGATATTTTTCTTAGGGCTAGTATAGATACACTCATAATGACCAGTCGACAACTCATCACTGGAACAAGTCGGTCCTCATTTCTTTTTCTTCTCCATTTTATGTGTCTCTCTCTGTTCATCTTTATGTTGTTCTTGTGAGAAAATATGCAGATAGCATCAAGTGTCATTTCCATAGATTGTTGACTATAATATCAACTCATTTATGTTTTAACCTATATTGAATAAAACAATTGAATGAACAGAATTTAATTCAAACAAGACAACTAAGCTATGATTTCATGAATTCAGCATATTTGCATGTGAAGATGGATTTCTTGATATTAGGAAACTGACTTTTGATGGCTAATTAGGCTCCGTTTGGCACTAGCTCTTTTTGGGAGCGGAATTCCGCTAGATGGAGCTTAATTTCTTCAAAATCTACACCCTTGGGGGTAGGAGGGTATAGAAAATGGGAGCTTTTCATCTAGAAAAAAAAAAGCTCCATGATAGCCGAACATACCCTTACTCCCTTTATTCTTCCAATTCTACCATCAAGTATTTTGTGTTAGACAATGTTAATGCTAATAAAGCTATTAGTTAATTCCCTAGGTCAAACACCATTTATATTCTGCATGTAGAATTCCCATGTATGTACTTAGAGTTTCTAGGAGGTCCATTTAATGCTCTGTCTCTCTCTCCCATCTGCACTCTTGTAATATAAATTGGTTTCATTCTAAGAATAAAATTAAGCTTTTCTTTCTCAATCTCTCTCATGGTATCAGAGCAATTGAGAGATCTGAGATTTTAACATTTTTCTGGCCGCCACCTTTGCCGCCAACCCTATTCTTTATCACCACCAGCCTGACTGCCTCCTTCCTCTGCCATGAAGCCAACTTCTTCTACTGCTGAATTAGCAACTGAAATCAAACGTCTTCAAAATATGCTACATGCATTTCAAGCTTCCGCTAGTTCGGATATTTCTGAATCTTTGGCTCTCACAAGTACCAAAATTCACCATTCTGGCCAACAATGGATTCTGGACAGCGGTGCAACAGATCATATGACCAATAACCGGTCTTTATTTTCTTCATATCATCCCTTTACTTGTCAAAAGCAACTCATTACAGCCAATGGGACCTCAGCACCCATCTTGGGAAGTGGCACTGTGAATGTCTTCTCCTCCTTTTCTCTTTCTGATGTTTTATTCATTCCCACTCTCTCATCGAATCTCATATCAGTTAAGAAATTGATTCATGATCTTAACTGTGAGGTTGTTTTCTCTCCTTCTGGTTGTGTAATACAGGAGCCGGTCTCGGGGACGATGATTGGACGTTGTAGAGAAAGTGGGGACCTTTACTTCTTGGAGAACTCTCATGCCTCCACCTATCTAAGCACCACAAACACTGCCAATCTCTGGCTCCAACACCGGCGCCTTGGCCATCCGTCTCTTTCCCTTATGAAGCATTTGCTCCCTAATCTCTTTATTGGGTTAGAATCTGAAATTCTTGTTTGTTCTACTTGTGAAAAAGCCAAACACAAACGTGTCTCTTTTCCTACTCGAGATAAAAGATGTTTAGTTCCTTTTGAGTTAATACATAGTGATATTTGGGGTCCTGCACCAGTCAAGAATATAAATGGGTCTAGCTGGTTTCTTACCTTGATAGATGATTGCACTCGGGTTACATGGTTGTTCTTGCTTAAACACAAATCTGAAGCTAGTACTATCATTCCTGCCTTCTATGCTATGATCCTCAATCAATTTGGCAGATCCATTCAACGATTTCGATCTGATAATGCCAAAGATTACTTTAATCAAACCCTTTCCTCCTTTTTCACCACAAAAGGCATAATTCATGAGTCTTCCTGTGTGTATACACCACAACAAAATGGCCTTGCTGAGCGAAAAAACGGGCACATTCTCAATGTCACTAGGGCTGTCATGTTTCAATCTAATGTTCCAAAATTCTATTGGGGAGAAGCAGCCCTCACTGCTGTATATTTGATAAACCGAACCCCTTCTAAAACTCTCAAGTATCAAACTCCAATAGAACACCTCCAGTCCTTTTTTCCCCATCTCTCAATTGATCATAGGTTTGAGCCTAAGATTTTTGGTTGCACTGTGTATACTCATGTACATTCTCCAAATAGAGGTAAACTTGATCCTCGAGCTCAGAAATGCATCTTCATAGGATATTCCAATACTCAATAGGGGTACAAGTGCTATTGTCCCATTTCCAAACAAACTTTTGTTACAGCTGACCTTACATTTGCTGAAAATATTCCTTATTACAGCCCCTTTTCTGCTCCAGAACCTACTGTACCAGAATGTGATAACTCCATAGACTTGCTCACCCCAATCAATCTTCATTGGGCTCCTATCATCACTGAATCTTCCTCTCTTGATGCAAATTCAAACCCATCTCATGTTGTCGGCTCTACCACTGTTGAGCCCTCTCCACCCTCAGTTGAACAGCCCTCCACATCAGCCTTGACTGAGCAGCCCCTGTCGCCTACCTTAAAGCAGCCTTCCACAACTGTTGATTCTCTTGTTGAACACTCACCCTCAGTTGAGCACTCATTATCACCAGCTAAACAGCCCCTGACATTGCCTGTGAATGAACCATCAGCAAGTGAACAAACCTCAACACCGCTACCACCACAAACTTCAAAAATTACCTCTCCCCGGTTCAACAAGGTGTATTTTCGACGGGTCCCCTCTTCCTCTCACCACCCAACATCTGATCCGAGTCCGGCGCCTCCTGCACCCCCATCTTCATCACCAACACATCAGCCCATTGCGCTCCGTAAAGGTTCAAGAGCTTGTACAAAAAGGCCCCTCTATCCCTTGTCTAATTATGCTTCTTTAGCACGATTTTCTGATCATCACAAGCAATTTCTTACTAATCTTGATAAGATTCGAATACCTAAGAATTCCAGGGAAGCATTTCAATCTACTGAATGGAGACAAGCTATGGCTGAGGAAATGAATGCTCTTGAGGCAAATAAAACGTGGGAGCTAGTTGAGAGGCCCCATGATCAGAATATTGTGAGTTGTAAATGGGTCTATGCTGTTAAGTACAATGCTGATGGTTCTTTGGCTCGGTACAAAGCACGTCTGGTTGCTCGGGGCTTTACTCAAACCTATGGCTTGGATTATCAAGAAACTTTTGCTCCAGTCGCAAAAATGTCTACGGTTCGTATGCTTTTATCCATTTCCACTCACCTTGATTGGGAATTGTATCAATTTGATGTGAAAAATGCTTTTCTCAATGGATATTTGAATGAAGATATCTATATGAGCTTGCCTCCTGGTTTTTCATCAACCTCTCCTAGCCATGTTTGTAAACTGAAGAGAGCCTTGTATGGTTTAAAACAATCTCCCCTTGCATGGTTTGGCCGGTTTCGGGGTGTAATGCGTGCTGCCGGGTATACTCAGAGTCAGGGTGACCATACTTTATTTGTAAGGCACTCTGACTCGGGGGGGGGGGGGGGGGGAAGCATTCTACTTGTGTACGTGGATGATATTATTATGACAGGAAATGATCCAGCTGAACAATCTCGTTTGAAGGCAACACTCACTCGAGAATTTGAGGTCAAGGAGCTTGGTCGGTTGAAATACTTCCTTGGAATTGAAGTAGCACGATCTAAATCTGGTATATTTATCTCTCAACAAAAATATACCAAAGATCTCCTCCAAGAAGCAGGAATGGAAGAATGCAAACCAATTGCCACTCCCTTTGACTACAATCAGAAACTTGGTAAATCTGAAAATGAACCAGCAGTTGACAAGCAATTGTACCAGAAATTATGTGGGAAACTGATTTATCTTGCTCACACCAGACCAGATATCGCCTTCTCTGTAAGTGTCATTAGTCAATTTATGCAAGATCCCAGACAACCGCATCTCCAAGCTGCCTACAGGATACTTAGATACCTTAAAGGCACTACGGGAAAGGGTATTTTATTCACAAAAAGTGATAAGCTTCTACTTGAAGCTTATTCAGATGCGGACTATGCTGGTGATGTTGTAACCAGGCGTTCTACTACTGGATATTGTGTCTACCTTGGTGGGAATCTGGTTGCTTGGAGAAGTAAGAAGCAGGGGGTTGTTGCACGATCTAGTGCAGAGGCTGAATTTCGTGCAGCAGCACATGGTATTTGTGAACTATTATGGATGAGGATCATTTTGAATGATTTAAGAGTTCGGTGGGAAGATCCAATGAAGTTGTATTGTGACAATAAGTCTGCCATTAACATAGCTCATGATCCGGTTCAGCATGATAAGACAAAGCATGTTGAGATTGACAGACATTTCATCAAAGAGAAAATTGATGCAGGAATTATTCAAATCTCTCACGTTCCCTCTGAATTTCAGCTGGCTGATCTTCTCACAAAGGGATTTCATCCTGCTAGATTTCAGTGGCTCACATCCAAGCTTGGTATGGCTGATCTATATCACCAAGCTTGCGGGGGGATGTTAGACAATGTTAATGCTAATAAAGCTATTAGTTAATTCCCTAGGTCAAACACCATTTATATTCTGCATGTAGAATTCCCATGTATGTACTTAGAGTTTCTAGGAGGTCCATTTAATGCTCTGTCTCTCTCTCCCATCTGCACTCTTGTAATATAAATTGGTTTCATTCTAAGAATAAAATTAAGCTTTTCTTTCTCAATCTCTCTCATTTTGCAAATGGAACACTATCTAACTATTTTCTGTATATTTGCTCCGCAGCTCCTTCAGAAAGCTTAGAAATCAATTCCAAAGTCAGCTCTGCACTGGTGGACATTGTCAGCCGCATATCTACAAGACCTCGTTATGTTCTTGCTAAGGTAATTCCCATTTGTTCATATTTCCGTCCGCATGAATAACAGGCCCTGGTATAATAGCATTTCGCGATTTAATTTCTTCAGATTTTGATTTACGTAATAACCACTATGTGCTTTTAAGCTGCCATTCCCAAATCATCTATGTAAAGCTCTCCCTCAAAATAATTTTAACCTTTTTCAAAAAAAAAAAAAAAAACGTGCTTTTATATAATGGACATCCAATATAAGCTAACATGGTTGAATTTGCATATTTGTGAGCCTGAAACAAGAATATTATGCCACTGATATCACAACAATAATTACAAATTTTTAGAAGTTCCATTTTGGGCTTTCGGGCGCACCCCCCTGACGTGTCAGGATAGGGGTGCCCCCATTTTGACCCCCAGATTCCGCTGGTGCGGAATTCTATTGGGTCAATGTTGTTCATGTTGTTGTCCATCTTGCCCAAGAACAAAGACATACTTTCTCATCAAGTCAAAGTAAGGCAATGTAGTTCCCAAACTAATTTATGGTGGATCAAGTTCTTTTATCTACTATGTGAGAACTCTGTGAAACTGGAGCTTGCAGCTTGGCATTAAGTCAATGTCTAACAAGAAACTTATGTGCATCTCTTTGTTCATGTGATTCACTTGCTACATTGTTTTCAGAAACCCACAGTATCTCATGCCTTTAATGAATTGACATTAATATATATTTTCAGGGTGGTATCACATCATCTGATCTTGCTACCAAAGCTCTTCAAACCAAACTTGCTAAGATAGTTGGCCAGGCCCTACCTGGTGTTCCCTTATGGCAGCTTGGTCCTGAAAGCACGCATCCAATGCTTCACTATATTGTTTTCCCAGGTAAATGTCTTCTTCAATATGTTTTATTTTTATGAAATTCAGTGAAAATCACAATTTTGCTGCTACTGATATGTAAAAATGTTCCGTGTAGGTAATGTTGGTGATAACAAAGCACTGGCACAGGTTGTTAAAACTTGGGCTCGTCCAACCAGACTTGCGTCAACAAAAGATATTTTGCTTGTAAGAATTCTTCAGCATTGTCTCAGGGTATCCTTGCTGAAACTATCGTATTGACAAGTTCTCATTTAATATTGAAGGATGCCAAAAATAGTGGATATGCAGTTGGAGCTTTTAATGTTTATAATTTAGAAGGGGTTGAGGCTGTTGTTGCTGCAGCAGAAGAGAAACAAAGCCCTGCTATCTTACAGGTTAGCTGTATTCTGTTCATTTTATAGCTTAATTCTTAAAACGTACAAGTTATATGAGTACATGAATCTTTTCCTCCCTCCCTCCCTCTCATTTCTTGTAATTTCTTTCTTTTGTTTTTCTGTTCGTCAATTGCTGAAATTTCATCTGCTTCCTTTTGGCAGATCCACCCCAGTGCCCTGAAGCAGGGAGGTTCAACTTTGGTTGCATGCTGCATTTCTGCTGCACAGACTGCCAGTGTAAGAAGCATGTTCAAAGATGATGAATTAATAAAGCGAAAGAAAAAAGAGAAATCTTAGTAACATATGTTTTTAATTTAATTATTGGTGTTCAAAAATAATTAAATATGAGGAATATAGTCAAGTTAATAATTCTTTTTCAGTTTAAACGCATCAATGCTCCAAAAAAAATTGAATGTGTATTGCATGGATAGAGAAAGTTCCAAGCATGTATTTTAGTTGAATGAACTTGTTCTTAAAGAGACAACCTATTGCACTCATGAAAAGTGGAGATGTTGATTGTTTTGTAAAAACTAAATTATACTGCAGTAATATTTATAATAAACACATATATTGCAACATTGTTTCGTTCTGGCTAATTTCTTGCAATATAAATGACAACTGATCAAAATTCATCTCCGTCAATGCCAGGTTCCAATCACAGTTCACTTTGATCATGGGTCTTCAAAGGAAGAATTGGTAAAAGCCCTGGAGCTGGTAAGTTCTCATCATAATATATGTGTACAGATGTATGCAAGTATGGTCTAGTAAAAAATGCGGGGGAGTGAACTCTGTTTAAAGCTTCAGATACAAATTTCATTTGTATTCATGTTTGAACTGTTGTATTCCAGGGATTTGATTCTGTGATGGTAGATGGCTCACATCTACCTTTTGAGGAAAATGTTTCATACACAAAATTCATATCTAATTTGGCTCACTCCAAGAACATGATGGTGGAGGCTGAATTAGGTAGGTTATCAGGCACTGAGGACGACTTGACTGTTGAAGAGTATGAAGCAAAGATGACAGATGTCATTCAGGTTCTACTGATTTCCATTCCCTGGCATTGCATTTTTCTTTGTGGCTCTCAATCACCCATGTTTCTAATCATTGTTAATTTCAGGCACAAGATTTTATCGATGCTACTCAAATTGATGCTTTAGCGGTCTGCATTGGGAATGTCCATGGAAAGTATCCTGCAAGTGGCCCAAATCTCAAGCTTGATTTGCTTAAGGTTGAGTACATTGTGCAAAGATTTTGCTTTACTTAGTGTTTTGAATATTTGCATTATGCATTGTCACAAAAAAATGTGTACATAATTTGGTTTTATTTAGTAGTTCATGTAGAGAACGTAGATGATTCGCTATGGTACAAGAGTGTGGGATCAATTTCGAAGTTCTTAATCTATCAAGCTGGTTCAAGAAATGTAACTTGAAACTAATATTAGCTTCTTCTTTTTTTTTGTATCCTGGATCTGGCTAAAAATGATTTCATGCAATTAGGATTTAGGAATGGTAGGACATTACATATGATGTACTACTGGTTGAGACTCCCGAGTTCATGTTACAACAATGATGTTGCAATATGAGCTGAAATAATTCATAACTTTTGTCTGTCTGCATTTTTCAGTAGAAAAATTTCTCATTTTAATGACGTTCATTTCTCATCCCCAGGATCTAAATGCGTTGGCTTTAGAGAAAGGTGTTTTGTTAGTCCTACACGGAGCCTCAGGATTACCCAAAGAACTAATCAAGGTGAATTACTAATGATTGTCATGATTTTCCTAAATATCATAATACTTAGTGGTCCATATCAACATATTCTTTTTTACTTTTATAATTGATTAGCTCCATGGTGGATTATGCATTAGTAATTAACTAAGGTGCGTATCAAATGTAAGAAATGTATTTAAATGTCTTGAACAGAGCTGCATAGATCTCGGAGTGACAAAATTCAATGTGAACACCGAAGTGCGAAAGGCATACATGGACTCACTGAGCAATCCTGGAAAGGACCTTGTCCATGTTATGGCTTCAGCCAAGGATGCCATGAAAGCTGTGGTTGCAGAGAAGATGATTCTATTTGGATCAGCAGGAAAAGCATGAAAAAAAAAAGCATTTGAATGGAGACAGGATTTCTTGCTTTTGTGCAGAATAATCAGCTGTTCTTTGCAAATTGCAAATTGCAAATTTCTTGCTATTATGCTTCAGCTGTTCTTTGCAAATTGCAATCACAGAAGGAATCCAAGTTTCTCAACTAGCATTACATTATGCTCTTTCAAATAGATATGTTCAGGCAGGTGTGTATAAGGGCTTGAAATTTTGCCCATTGTATTGTTAGTGATTGGTCATTGGTGTATAATCTGCTAATAAATATTTCTGCCTTTATGGTAAGATTGATCTGCCTTTGTGGTAAGATTGATCTTCACTCTATGTAACACAATAACTCTCAGTTAGGTTGGATATGTGTTGTTATTTTTCAGGTTTTGGATCACTTGTGGTTGGATATCAGGTAAAGGTGTTGATTAAACTCAAAAAGTGGAATTGATTTAAAAAATTTAGTTGTTAAATTATATCTCAATATTTAGATCATCTCAACTCTCATCTACCTTAGTACAACACTAAAATAGAAACTAAGTTAATACAAAAATTTGAGCCATGTGTCACAATCTACCCATTTTTCCTCTTTAAATTATTTTAAGGGCAAATTTTTTAAAGGGAAATTCCGGATGGTACCCTCAAGTTTTGCACTTTTCCGAATGGTGACCTTAGAAAAAAAACTTATTCCGCATAATGCCCCTGAGTTTTTACCCAAGTTTGCCCCGTGCCCTTTTTTCTGTTTTTCCTCCTAACTCCGTTAAATTTGTTTTAAAAAAAAAAGGAAATGATTTTACAAATTAAAAACGCCATTTCCGAATAGCGCACCCTCCTTTTTTCATAATAGCGCACCCTCCAGCCGTTACGGCCGGAGCTAATAGTTGATGCCTCCTTGTAGTGATTTTAATGGAGAATTTTGAGATTTTGGGTAAATGAAGAGTTGGAGAGATGGAGGAATGGAAGAAGAGAGTGGTGAGATAGTAGAAATGAATGTGTGGGGATGTAATTTTGATGTAAATTTTATTTATATGGAAAATGGGTGTACTATTATGTAAAATGGTGGGTGCACTATAATGAAGGCCCCAAACGCCATTTCCGAATAGCGTACCCTCCTTTTTTCATAATAACGCACCCTCCAGCCGTTACGGCCGGAGGGTGCCCAACCGTTACGGCCGGATACACTCCAGCCGTAACGGTCGGACGTGCTCCAGCCGTAACGGCCAGAGGGTATTTGGCCAGAACGGCCGCAGCTAATAGTTTAGGGTTTTAAGTTAGTTTATTTATATATGTATTTTAAGTTTTACATATTGTTGTATGTCTCTATATGATTCCATTTTGGATCTTTGGGTGGATTGTTAAAGCCCTAACAAAAGTATCATGTTCAACTTACCATTTTTGTTGTGCTATTAGATGACCAAACTCAAGTTTAAAAACAACAAACAACTTCATTACTTCCAAACCACGAAATGACAAACAACACTTGCTTCTAAAGCCGAAACATGAAAAAACAACAAACAACATTTAATCCTAAGGCGTAATATTATCAACTGCACGAATCTCAGCACCTTCGAATAGGCGAAGCTGTGCGGCCGTTTCTTTGGCTAACATACGATCTGTTATATCGTTGTCGTTCAGGAAAAAGCGGCAATATCCTGGTGGTACTCCCACGCCAGATTGGCTCCATGATATGACCAAGTTTCGTAGGGTGCCCTCGGGTACCATGGTCCATTCCGATCTGCTCTCCTTAACACCTTGCACGAGAACGATGGAGATGTTGATGAAGCGTGGAGTAATGGCGTAGGTTCGCGAGGAACATGCTGCTTTCTTAGGAGCCATGGATGAGGATGAAATTCTGGTTTGGGTTTGAGGTTGGATGGATGGAAGTCTTCTTTTATGGTTGAAAATTGGTCTACCCTCAATGTGATGTACATGCATGGGTCTTGTCACAAGAAAAAACTCATAATAGTGTCATCAGAACATTAAATGGTATACTGTTATCAGAACATTAAATGGGACAGAAAAGCAACTTTGTTCATAATAGCGCACCCTCGGGCCGTAACGGCTGGATGTTTATTGAAACCGACGAATTAAATGCACTCAACTACCTTAACTCTTTTCCGTCGTAGCCTTTTTAATGCCCTATAGCCGTAGCACTCAACCACTTCCATTCATATCTAGTATAAAACCCACAACACTTCTTCAAACCCACAACACTTCTTCAAACCCACAACACTTCTACATAGTTTTCAATCTTCAACCATGAACAACAAAGGAGATTATTTCATGGATTTAGAAGATCAAGCCTTGAACATCAACCATAATGAGGTATGTATTATTTGTTTGTTCCAAGTTGCTTTCTTCCACCACTCTACTTCACTCTACTATATTTGAAAGAAAAAAATTGTGTAAAACTACATGTTTATCTAAAAATAGTTTTAATGTAGAAAAAAAAAGTGTATTTAATCTTGCATGTATTGAATATGCAAATCTATATAATTATTAGTAAAAAACTAGGTTAAATGTTACTTTGTTGAGAAAAGATCGTAACTTTTGTCTAAGAACTTCAAAGTGTTCTTAAACAAAAAGATTCGATTTTTGAAAGGATGAAACTGTCTGGCCGTAACGGCCAGGCAGCATCCAGCCGGTACGGTTGGAGTGTCACTGGCCGTAACGGCCGGTACTGCTTTGGCACACTCTGGCCGTTACGGCTATATTTTACAGAATCTTATTTAAGCTTTGTTTTAATCTTTGTAGGAAGATAATGAAGTGTACATTGGGCTTGATGCACTAAGGATCGAAGATGGACAGAGTGATCCCGCATACAACAATTCTGTTTATGGATATCCCCAGGTGTAGTCAGAACCGATTCCGTTTGCTGGAGATTGGTATAGTAGTGGATATCCGTCGACGCATCCAAGTCAGATGCCAACTACAGGTGATTGGGGTGGATACTCTCAGATGTGTCCAAATCAGTACGATAGTGGGTATGCTCAGATGCATACCGATCAGTACAATACTGATTATACACAGATGGAGTCACTGGCGAGGCGTGGGCTTCCATCTTTGAGCGGCATGCCACAGTTTTTGGAACCCGTGGAGGAGGTGGTGCAAGAGTCCGATGACTATACAGAGTTATTTACCACAGATAGGATATTTGGTAGTAGAGAGGAGGCCATAGAGTGGGTTAAGACAACAGGTATTGAAAATAACATGTGCATTCGAACTGGGCGGACAAACAAGTCTACATTATTTGGTCAGCTTGGCAAGACCTGGTTGGTATGCGAGAGGGAAGGGTTTTACACCCCGAAGAGAAGGGAAGTAAAGGAGGTCCAAGAGACCATTAAGTCCAAGAAATGTGGTTGCAAGTTTGCAGTGACTTGTATTGAAGGTCCAAGAGGATCGTGGAGGATTGAGGTTGTGCATGGAATTCACAACCACAAGATAAATTCTAGTTTGCATGGGCATGCACTCGCTGGAAGACTCACCGGCCAAAAGCTGAAGTTGGTGGAGTCGATGTCATCAAGCAATTGTAACCCGACTCAGATTGCAGTGGCATTGAAAGATTTCCCAATGAACTTCACGAGTAAGAAACAGATCTACACAACAAGATATGGTTTAAAGAAGGCTGGTTTGGAGGGGCGAACTGTTGTTCAAGAGTTCTTCCTCCGAGCTAAGGAGAACAACTACTTCGTGGAGCACAGATTAGATGATATAAGCAATCGGATTAGTGACGTCTTCTTCGCCGGTCCTGATTCGATATCACTTCTTAAGGCATTTCCCTACGTCTTAGTACTCGACTGCACATACGCTACAAACAAGTAAGTCATACACTTCGTTTTTAAGTTTTTATGCACTTATTATGAATCAAATTCAGATTCTGTTGAACATGACCGTAACGGCCAGATTGTATCCAGCTGTAACGGCCAGAGCGCCTCTGGCCGGTACGGCTGGAGGCGCTCTGGCCGGTACGGCTGGATACAATCCGGCCGGTACGGCTGGATACAATCCGGCCGGTACGGCTGGAGAGCCTCTGGCCGTTACGGCTGGTTTAAACAGAATTAAAATCCCCCTCCTTATCCTTTCCTAAATCTACAGGTACGGTATGCCTTTCTTAGAAATTGTTGGATTTATCTCAACATGGCTGAATTACATTGTAGCCGGAGCTTTCTTGGCCTTTGAGAGGGAGGAAAACTTTGCTTGGGCCGTGGAACAACTTCAAAAGCTTTGTGCATTCGCGCGAATTGAGCCTACCTGTTTGGTGACAGATCATGAGCTGGCTTTGATGAATCCATTAGATAAGATGTTTCCGAGATCAAAGCGCCTTCTTTGTAGGCGGCACATTGAGAAGAATATTGAAGTTAGAGCAAAGACTCTAATGAAGAATGCAACAAGTGCAAAATACTTTCTGAATGATTTTTAGGTATTGTTTAAGGAAACGACAATAGATGACTATGAAAGGGAGTTGGCAAGGCTAGAAACAAAATGGTCTATGTGGTCGCGTCTTCTGCAATATGTCAGAAAACAATGGCTTGATCCATACAGGACAAGATTTGTTTCTGCTTGGACAGACACAGTATTGACATTTGAGTGTAATACAACAAACAGGTATGCACATCTATTCCCTAAAAGACAGCATGATATATGGTCTTATCCTTTAACCATTTGGGAGCTAATAGTTATTCTGAATTGCAGGGTAGAAGCACAACACTCATCCTTGAAACATTGGATTGAGACTGCAAACAACCGTTTAGATACAGCATTTAGCCTATTCCATACATCAGTAGAGATCCAAGTGAATAACATAAGGGCCTCCTTCAATGCATGTCGTCTAAAGACGCGGTCTCATTTGGCCGCAGTTGATGTTTTTAAGCACTTGAAGTACGTTGTTTCTGACAAGTGCATGGAGTTTCTGATAGAAGAGTATCGTAAGGGTGAAGGTGTGTCTTTTGACATGAGGTGTACATGTACTAGACCGGTGACACACGGTTTGCCTTGTTTCCATACTATTGCACGGTATGTGACTCTAGAGGTTCCCATTCCTCTTACTGGAGTGCACGTTTTTTGGAGGACCCTTGACATAGAGAGAGTAGTACAGAATGAGGATGTTGAAGGGTGCAAGGGCAGAGTTGCAAAATTTTTGATGGATGACTTCTACACGAACACATTCCCACAAATATCTCCCGATCTATAACATGATTGTGCCAATGCTGTATATAATATAGTCTACCCCGAGATGACCGTTGCACGAGAACCGGCAAATGAGAAGAAGAAGCATAGGGGGCGGCCCAAGAATAGCCCAAACAAAAGATTTCTTAGTGATTGGGAGCATGTTGATAAGGAGTTAAATGAAACGCCGCCAAAGAAACCTAGAGGCAAGCCACAATATTTATAAGTTGCATTTTTTATGTACTTACATCTGTCGCAATCATATGATCTAGCTCCGCTCTGAAGTTGCGCGTAGCATCAAGTGATCCACCATCTCCCCATCTCGCGGCCCACGGTGCACCGCCTTCCCAAGCCGGATCGTCAGCAGGGCGAAAGGCAGGAAAGTACAAGAAGATCCAAGCCTACATAGAAAATTATAAGAGAATTATAAGCTTCTTTAATGTACATAATTGACATAGTAGAAACAATCACTTACCTGTAAGAGTGTGGTACAAACACCCATCTGACGGGCGCCCGATCGTGTGCACTCACCGAGCCCTCGATACAAATAAGCGAGCACGGCTGAACCCCATGACATGTCATCCATTGCCATGACATCTCGCACTAGAGCGATATATGAAAGAGGAATCCGATGCTGTGACCTGTCTGGAAATAATGTGGACGCCAGCAGAAACATCAGAAAACCCGCTGCTGGAATCTTCGAATCAGCCTGCTCATCGATCCGCTTCCCGCATACGTCCTTCAGATCTGAATGTGTGAACCCTCCCTTATCATAATGGTTGTTGAACCACACCTCATCTAACCCAAACAACTTCAGAAACTGTGATCTCTGCAACTCCCTCAACTCTCCCTGCTTCAGATTCCGCTCATTAGGCGGAAGAATAACTGCATCTCCATCAATCCTCAGACCAAGGATAAGTGCCACATCATGCAACGTGATCGTCATCTCTCTCCAAGGCATATGGAACGAGCTCGTCTCTGGCTGCCATCGCTCGAGAAATGCCACAATCAATCCTCAGACCGAGTATGAATGCGGCTATACATGAGGTCCTGTAGATGAGCAAGTCCACTATGCCTAACTATGTTAACCCAACCGCCGTCCCCAGCCGGCACCCATCTAGATAGCTGGGAATTACGTCCATGAATCCTAAACCCAACCCGCTCCTATGCAATAATAATCCAAATAAGATCAAACGTATAAAAGGAGGTTAATAAAAGTGTACAGATAAATGACGTACCCGGCCAACATAGATGTGGTGGGCGACATGCTCCTCAAATCCAAGTAGAAACTCCGGTATCTGCGGGCCACCGGGTACAGGATCGGTCAGAAACGGATAAATGTTCATCCCGCCGGCGCGTCTCCTATGTCCCTGGCTAGACGAAGGACCAACTGGAGTTGCATGAACTCCACCGCCTGTAGCCTCGGCCTGAGTCCGACCTCGGCCTCTAGCGCGAGACCGTGAAGACTGACTCGCAGTCCTCGACCGTCGAGCCTGACTCCCGTGCGTTGACGTCGGATCCTCTACTGCCTCATCCTCCGGCTCGGCACTATGAATAATAACTGGCTGTGAAGTGCACCGTCGACGGTGCCTAGTATACACAGTACTATAATCACGATGATCCTCCTGGTCCGGGGGAGCCGTTGCCTGCACCTGATCCACCGACTCGTCATGTACGTCGTCTAGTCCCTCTATTTGAGGATCTGGTTGCGACACAGCCTCTCTCAATGCATCTCGGCGACGATGACGAATCGACCTATCTCCCATCTGAAACAGTTAATCAGAATGGTCAATACAGATTTCTAAGCAAAAATAGCCGGTATATAGTTGCATAATGAATTGGATCTGGCCGTTACGGCCAGAAGTGCTCTGGCCGTTACGGCCAGACGTGGTTGGGCCGAAACGGCTAGACGACGTTCGACCGTAACGGCCGAACGTCGTCTTCAACCTCGAGACCGAACGGCGCGGCCATCGGGATTCAAGGTCATCTCGGTTGTACGAGCACAAATCCCCCATTGACACCATTTAATTGCCATTTGTACATACATTTGAACATTAAAACTCCTTAACTTGTTAATGCAAGGTCATCCCAAAACAAATCAAAAACCCTAACTTGTTAAATTCAAATCTGAATTTTCTCTAAAAAATGCAATGTTTATAACAAAACTTACCTTGATAATGGTGGTTGCTCTTGAAATGTTGCTTTGATGCCTCCTTGTAGTGATTTTAATGGAGAATTTTGAGATTTTGGGTAAATGAAGAGTTGGAGAGGTGGAGGAATGGAAGAAGAGAGTGGTGAGATAGTAGAAATGAATGTGGGTGGGGATGTAATTTTGATGTAAATTTTATTTATATGGAAAATGGGTGCACTATTATGTAAAATGGTGGGTGCACTATAATGAAGGCCCCATTAAAAAACGAGATCAGATTAACTATAAACAAAATATAAAAAAATCAGATGGGTCTTTCATTTTTTTTGGTTTAAATTGATAGAGGAGCAGAGGGATGAGAGTCAGAGCGAACATCCGAAGGACAGAAGGCCTAGGGCGAGCGGGCTCAATTTTCGGTGTTCTTGTGTTCAAATTAGGGTTTAAACTTGTATTTAGGAATTTAAGGTTTAATTTTAGGAGTACAGAGGAAATTTTCACCGAGTTGTATTTTAGGAGTAAAGAGCTGAGAAGAATTGGATCTTGAGGTTCCTACACCTCCAGAAATCAAACAGGTTTTGTTTACTCTACTTTCCTCTCTTACCCATTGATCCTCTCCATTTGATTTGTTTTACAAATTTTATCATGTCCCAATTAGGGAGAAAAGAGAATTAGAGGAAATAGGGAAGAATTGAGGGGGGAGAAGGAAATTTGAGAAGAAGGAGAGTTACAGAGAAGAGGGAGCAGGAGAAATGAGATACGCAGAAGAGAAGAGAAGAAGGAAGAGTTGATTTGGAAAAAGAGAGATTTGCTTAATATTTCCAACATATACTTTCCAATTACAATTACCCCTTTATAATATAGTACTAAATCCATACATAGTAATAATGTTATGTGATTTGTTTTTTTCGCCAGTTGTCAGTTGATAATGTTATCAAATAGTGAGCGTCAGATTTGGGTTTTTGTTTTGTAAAATTATTTTCATTTTTAAATAGAAATATAACGGATGTTAGAGGAAAAACAAAGAAAGGGCACGAGGCAAACTCGGGAAAAAACTCAGGGGCATTTTACGGAATAATTTATTTTTTTGGTCACCATCCGGAAAAGTGTAAAACTCGGGGGTACCATCCGAAATTTCCCTTTTTTAAAATAACACAAACTTTAGCTTTAATTGCTGAAAATTACTTTTGAGTAGTAAGACTATTGTTAGCAAAGTGTTGAGAAGCCTAGCGAAAAGATTTGATCATGTGGTTGCGGCAATTGAGGAATCAAAAGATTTGTCTACTTATACTCTTAATGAATTAATGGGTTCTTTGCAAACCCATGAACTCAGGCTTAATAGGTCCGAGGAGACAGGAGAAGAAAAGACATTTCAAGTGAAGGGAGGGACCTCCAACAAACGGTGGTCAGAAGAAGAGGACTCCAATGAGCAAAGGAGTTTCGTCAAGTGCAATGTTTGCAAGAAATTTGGCCACAAGGAAGATGATTGTTGGCATAAAGGGAAGCATTAATGCTTCAAATGCAAGAGGTTTGGACATGTGCAAAGAAATTGCAAGGTCGTTCTAGATGAAGATCAAACAAACAAGGCGCTAATGGTGCAAGAAGAACGTTTACTTTGAAGGAGAGAAGTGCTCCATTTCATTAGAAGAAGATGAGAAGTGCACCCCGTTGCGAATCAAAAGAAGGGTAAGAAGTGCATCCAAATTTGAAGAGAAGTGCTTCAATCCCCATCAATGTAGATGCCAAGTTTGTATTAAGGGGTGGTGTTGAAAATATAATTCAAACTTTACTTAAATTAATTAATTAAGAAGTAGTTATTGTATGTTGTTGAAGTATCAGTTTGTTAGCTAGTGGAATAAGTAGCGGATTAGCCTCTTTCTAGGATAGTGGGTAGTATCTTGTAGTGGATAGTTATTTTATTTAGTCTATTTAAGAGCATCCGTATTGGCGAAACTTTCTTTTGTTTCGGCAAGTTTCACGCTAAAAAAAAAAGGAAAAAACAATTTGAGGCAAAGTTGAAACCCTCAAATTGAGTTTCACTCCATGCAAGTTGTAAGAGCAACCAACTAAACTGTGCCATGTGGCATGCAAACTTTATTTTTGTTTTGGATGATTAAAGGTTTAATTTAGTATTTGTTAATTTTGCTCAATTTTTAATTAGCTAATAATAATACAAATTATGCCACAATTCATAAAAAAATTTATCTATCCATAGACACCAATTTTATATATGTTTGATTTATTTTAAAATTAAATTAGTTTTTTTGGGTTGGTTTAGAGTAAACAAATACATATTTAACTACATTTGTATATAATTCATAGTTTTAATTTGCATGAATTTTTAAAATTAATTGTATCTACCTTATCATTAAATTAATTATATCTATTAAATACAAGCAATCCTATTTTAAAAAAGTCAGTGTATCTATCCAATTATTCTATTACATATTAGTCTCATCTACTCTTTTTTGAAAGGGTTAATATATCTATCCTACTATTTTATTATTTTTTGGTTTCATCTACCCTAATTTTTTTTGCTATAAATATGTATGAGATTCTCATTTCTAAAACAAACTCAAACTTCAACAATTTATCTCTTCCCAATCTTTCAAACCTAGATTGTCGCGCTCTTGATCATGGATTCACGTGATAATCTTCCATCAAATTTTCCTCAAAATTGGCACCCAAATTTCGTACCCAATTTGCAACCAAACCCTCAACAAAATCACCCTCAAAATTTCCAACAATCGCCAATTTCTTGTAACAACACTCATATGGGCAAGGTTCCCAAACCTTTGGCGAGCCTCAACAATCGCCAATTTCATTAGGCTCAGATGAAAATGTGGTCGTTGAGCCGGAAGATGAACCTCTGTACAACACTCAACCAGAAGGTTCTCCCGGACGTGGAGCTCGAGGTGGTGGTCGTAGACCCCGTGGTGGTCGTGCAGCTCGTGGTGGTGGATCCAATCGTGCAAACAGTGTCTCTTCCGATGAGCGAGACTTTATTATTAAGGGATTACCCTAGAGTGAGGATGATGAATTGCGCCTAGTGAGTGCCTGGCTCAATACAAGCAAAGACGTCATCACAAACACACAACAAAAGAGCAAAACTTTTTGGAAGTGAATTAGGGACTACTACAACAAAGAGAAAGCCACCAACCAATGTTGAACGTGGAAGTCGTGTAAGTCTAAATGGACTAGACTTAGTGCTATTGTATTTAGATTTGGAACCGAATATCGGAATGCCAAGAGCATGAGAAGAAGTGGCCAGTGAAATGATGATGTTATGAACTATGCTCAAGAGTTTTTTTTATCATCAAACAAGCCACAAATTCATCGAAATCGTGTTGGGAAGTTTGAACAAGTAGCAAAGATGGAAGGCTTAATACTTTGAGCAGAGCTCCGAAACTGGAAGCTCAAAGAGATCAAGGGCAGAAGCAGCTAAAGGCGATACTTCTGGTCCTGATACACCATAAGTAAGTATGATGATGAAGGCCTTGTTGAGCACCCAATCAGAATTAAAGTTGCTAAGAGAGGAAGAGCAAAAGGAGCATCCTCGTCATCCTAGGTGAGTGCAGATATTGAGCTTTCAACGCGTATGACAGAGGCATCGTTGCAGTTGGCTAGTGAAGAGTTGTAGTTGAAGAAGATGAACCTGTTTACAAATTGGCTAGTGAAGAAAACCTCAATCTGACCCGCAAAAGAAAAGATGATGATGATGATGCTCCTTTTCCTCTTCCTCTCTTAGCAGCCTTTATGCCGATTGGGCGCTCAATAGGATCTACATTAAATGTACTCATTGGAGTATCAGGGCCAGAAGAATCGCCTTCAACCGATTCTGTCCTCGATCTCTTTGAGCTCCCAGTGCCAGAGCTTTGTTTAATGTAAGCATCACTCCATCTTATTTCGTCTCAGAGATGTACCCAACAATGCTCCTCATTGAATGCGTGGCCCATAGAATCAAAATATAACTTATGAGCATTTTTCAAAACATCATCGGCCGATTCACCACTACATTTCAAGGACAAAGCTTTTTGATATTCACCTACGAATTTAGCAATAAGAGGGTTCATTCTATTCCATTTAGACTTACATCCCTTTGTGGTTCGACGCACTTGGTCCCCCACAAAATTCCCGTTGTAGTAGCCACTAACTCGTTGCCAAAAAGCTTGGGCTGTTTGCTCGGTGTTTACGATGATATTCTTACTTGTATTGATCCATGCGCTCACTAAGAGTACTTCGTCGTCATGACTCCATATGTGACGATCACTGGTTTCTTCCTCATTGTAGGAATCACCACGACCACGAGCTCCATGACCACCACGAGATCCACGACCACGAGCTCCACCTCCACGAGCTCCACCTCTACGACCACGAGAACCTTCCGGTTGGGTGCTGTACAGAGGGTTATCTTCCGATTGAGAGTTGTGTGTAGCCATATTTTCATCCGAGCTTAAAGAAATTGGCGAGTGTTGAGACTCGGAAAATTCTTGGGAGGCTTGCACACATGAGTTATTGCTCACTTGAGATGAGAATTGTTGGAAGTATTGATGATTTGGTGGAGGATAAAGCGGTGGAGGGTAATTTTGCAAAAAAAATTGATTGGCGGTAATTTGGTTGGTAATTTGGTGGAGGGTAATTTGGTGGATAATTTTGTGGAAAACTTGATGGAGGGCAATTTGGATACCAAATTGGTGGATAGTTTGGTGGAGGATTTTCATTTGGATTCATATTCGGGAGAGGATTTGATTGAAGAAATGATTGTTGGAAGAGTGAGTTTTGCAAATGAGTAAAATCCATATATATAGCCAAAAATAGGGTTTTTTTAAACTCCAAAACCATGCATCCAAAACCATGGGCGGATAACAAAAACCATGGGCAGATCAAAAACCGATAAATCAAAATTATACAAATTAATATCTATGGGTAGGTAAAAAAAATTATGATTTTCGGTATGATTTTTTGAGCTAACAATATGAGGTATTTAAAAAAATTTATAAATATGTATTTTCTCACCCTAAAACACCCAAAATGTAATTTAATTTTAAAATAATTCAAATATATACAAAATTGGTGTCTATAGGTAAATAAAAAAAATTATGAATTTTGTTATAATTATATTTTATTTTATTTTATTCAAAATAGGCCAAAATGATTAAAAACAATAACAATCAAAATAAAAATTCATGTAAAATACCCCCCACTCACGTTGTGCCATGTGGCATCTCCCCACCCATTCTCCCACATAATTTGATACTTGTTTGGTGCTTTTTCGGTGAATTCACTGCACCTCTTTTGATTTATACAGACACGATATCGTATCGTGTTACGATATCCAAGGTATAGTTTCGGCCCATTTTTTTATTTGTGTCAGGAAACTAAGGTTTCGGACTCCCCGATATGCATGCTCTAAGATGATGTGGAAGAGAGAGAAATAGAAAAAGTGGGTATTTTTTGTATTTTATGGGTTTCATGAGTTTTGCCAGACGCATGCTCTAAGAGCAACCCCAAGAGTTTCTCCAAAACTTTCTCCAAAATGGAGAAACAAGAGACATATTCTTCAAAAAAATATTGATCAAACTCCAACAGCTTCCCTAATATGGAGAATACTACATTTATATTCTCCAATAAAAAATCTAGATTTCTTTCAAAAAAAATAATTAAAAATATAGCCAATGATTAGCTTTGGAGAAATTTGGAAATATCCCCAAATTTGGAGAATGTCACTCTTATTTTGGAGATTTTCCCCATTTTGGAGAAGCATATGGAGAATCTGTTAGGGCTGAAAAACACCCATAAATCTCCAAATTTGAAGTTTCCAAGAAAATGGAGCATCTGTTGGAGATGCCCTAAGATCACTACACCATTCTACAGATTTAGCGACCATATTTTAGCGACCACGGAATATGGTCGCTAATTAGCGACCATATGGTCGCCAATGGTCGCAAATCTGGTCGTCAAACCGGGGAAAAAAATAAAACCAAATTAGCGACCATATGGTCGCTAAAATGGGCGACCACGTGGTCGCTGGGCCTTTATAGTCGCAACAAGTGCGCGGGGAATTTTCCGCCAGCATATAGTGACCATATGGTCGCTGAATATGGTCGCTACATTCAGCGACCATATGGTCGCCAACTATAAAACACATATCTGCGACCATATGGTCGCTGAATGTAGCGACCATATGTTCGCCAACTATGAAACACATATCTGCGACCATATGGTCGCTGAATGTAGCGACCATATGGTCGCCAACCCTTTTGGCGCGCACATCTATTTTGGCGGGTAATATCCCGCGTTTTTGGCGACCACTTGGTCGCTAAAAACAGTAATTGGTAAAATTCCCGCCATTTCAACATATATTGCATTCTCATTCCGCTAAAAAATGCTCTCTCATTCCGCTTCAACACAACTTCACTCTCATTCCACTCTCTTCCAAAATATTCACAAAAGAGAGAAAAAATCAACCACAACTGTGAATTGAATCTGGGAAGAAGTTCCGTCAAATTTTACCGACATCCTCACTAAAGGTATGTATTCAAATCTTATTCCTAATTTTTCATTCCGTCATTATATTGTTTTAGATAAATATTGACGGTAGAAAGCTTTCGTTTATATATTTATAAGAGACTGTGTTACAGAATTTTACCGCAAATATCAATTCTAATATACCGAATATGGCGACCATATGGTCGCCAATTAGAGACCATATGGTCGCTAAATGCACATCAGCGACCATATGGTCTCTAATTGGCGACCATATGGTCGCCAGATTCGGTATAATATGCAGTTGAATTAATTTAATTGTACTCTTATTTTGAAATGCAGGAAGGAAAAAATGCGTGAGTGAATGTATGTGCGTTATATAGATGGTTTTTATAACAACGAGTTTTTAGCTGGCGTAGAGCAATTTCTAGAATTCTGCAAATCTATGCCGTCCTATAACCCATCCGAATTAAGGTGTCCGTGTCGGAGGTGCAAGAATAAGAAAATGAAATCTGTGGATGATGTGCATTATCACCTTGTTAAGGAAGGTTTTGTTCAGAACTATTACCATTGGGTTTCGCACGGGGAGACAGATGAAAGGTTCGCTGCATTGTTGGCCGAGTCTAGACAGCATGAAGGTTGTAG
Organism: Fallopia convolvulus; assembly: GCA_964016875.1. Classification (NCBI taxonomy): domain Eukaryota; kingdom Viridiplantae; phylum Streptophyta; class Magnoliopsida; order Caryophyllales; family Polygonaceae; genus Fallopia; species Fallopia convolvulus. The sequence goes on along the minus strand of OZ024731.1, from coordinate 51,168,981 downwards.
CAGTTCTGATCCAGCACCACCATTAAATGGTGGAAATGATAATCGAATGGAACAGATGGTGTATGATGGTTTCAATTATGGCCGAAGTGATTACACTGCTGAGGATACCGTGCAGAATGCGGATATAAGGCATGATCAAGGGGAGAAATATTATAATGAAGCGCCCAATCCCGATGCACAGCGTATGTACGACATGTTGTCGGCCGCAAATAGGCCTTTGTGGCCTGGATGTGATATGACGCAGTTGGAGGCTACGACTGAGCTACTGAACCTAAAGTCTAAGCTAAGGATGACGGAGCGCGGATATGACATGATCTCGGATTTTTGCGGACGCGTTTCTCACCCGGAGACGACATTACCAACCACGTTTTACGACACGAAAAAAAATGGTTGAGGGTCTCGGTCTTCCTTACGAGATGATTGATTGTTGTCCAAACTCTTGCATGACATATTGGGGTGCAGATGCAAAATATGCCGCATGCAAGATATGTGACTATCCTAGATGGAAGCAAGGCAAGACAAAGCTCATTCCCTATTCTCGTATGTTTTACTTGCCAATAACTCCACGGTTGCAGAGGTTGTACGCATCTGTGGTGACTGCCGAACACATGAGATGGCATGCAGAGCACGCACAAGATGGGGTGATGAGACATCCTTCAGATGCAGAGGCATGGAGTCACTTCAATGCTGTGTGGCCAGATTTTGCATCATAAACACGAAATGTGAGACTAGGCTTGTGCACGGATGGTTTCAATCCGTTCGGGGCGTCCGGGCGCCAATACTCATGTTGGCCTGTGATTCTGACACCCTACAACCTTCCGCCGTCGATGTGTATGCGAGAAGAGGTTATGTTTTTTACAGTTGTTGTACCTGGACCGAAGAGCCCGAAGCAGAAGTTGGATGTCTACTTGTAGCCGTTGGTAGCCGAGCTAAAGGATTTGTGGCTTAATGGGGTGTGCACATACGATTCTTGGTGGAAGCAGAATTTTGTGTTGCGTGCAGCTGTAATATGGACTATTAGTGACTTCCCCGCATATTCGATGTTGTCTGGTATGTTGTTAATTTTACATATGCAAATGTTTGAAACTATTATATATAATAATAATGCATATATATGATTTGTGAAATTTAATTAATGTGTGATACAAAATATATGTTTGTGTAGGCTGGAGCACTTCTGGGAAATACGCGTGTCCTTATTGCATGGAGGACACCGATGCATTTTATCTAACACATGGACACAAAATGTGTTGTTTCCATTGTCACAGGAGGTTTACAGAACCTGATCATCACTTCCGAAACAACAAGACTGATTTCAAGATAGGTAGACGGGAGCGTTGTGGTCCCCCGGTACTTCGTGATGGATACGAGATATTAGACCAGATAAACAATATGGGCTTGATGAAGATAACTGAAGTGGGAGCTGAGGAGCACAATGCCGCGGTCAGTAGAGCTTCGGGTTGGAAGAAGAAAAGCATTTTCTGGGACCTACCTTATTGGCCTAGTCTGCTGGTAAGACATAATTTAGATGTGATGCACATTGAGAAAAATGTCTTCGATAATACTTTCTTCACCATTCTCGATGTTCCGGGAAGTCGAAAGACAAGTGGTCGGCTAGAAAGGATATAAAGGAATTGTGCAAGCGTTCGGAGTTGGAACCTGATGAGGAGGACAATAGGTACCAAAAGGCTTGCTATGCACTAGATCGTCATGAAAAACAAGTTCTTCTAGATTGGTTGAGATCCGTAAAATTCCCGGATGGCTACGTCTCCAACTTGAGCCGTTGCATTGACTTGCACAAGCTTAGGCTCTTTGGGATGAAGAGCCATGATTGTCATGTGTTCATGCAAAGGTTGATGCCTGTTGCTTTTCGTCCATTTCTTGATGATAAAGTATGGGAGCCCATAGCTCAGCTAAGTGCGTTCTTCAGAGACTTGACGTGTTACGAGCTGAAGCCTGAGGTGGTTATGCAATTGCTGAAGGAAATACCAATAATTTTGTGCAAGCTGGAGCGCATCTTTCCCCCTGCGTTATTTGATTCAATGGAGCACTTGCCTATTCATCTTCCACGGGAAGCTTCACTTTGTGGCCTTATCAATTATAGATGGATGTATCCAGAAGAAAGGTACGTACAATTGTATGCAGTTGTTCAGTTTTGGATTCATATAATTAACTTGTATAATAAATATTTCTGGTTTTCAATGTATATCATGTAGGCTCTTAAAAAGGCTGAAGGCCTCAGTTGGCAACAAAGCCCATGTTGAGGGGTCAATTTGTAGTGCTTATCTCGTTAAGGAGACGTCCATATTCTGCTCGTATTATTTTAGCTCACATGTGGCGAGTGCTCATATGGATAACGCCCGCAACGTCAGTTGCACACTTCCAGTTGGGGTTGATCCGGGCGATTTGTCTATTTTCACAACAACTGGTCGAACCCTGGGTAGCAGATCAACTGGTCGTTTCCTCACAGATGATGAATTCCATGTGATCCAAACTTGCATTCTCATGAACTGCGTCGAAGTGGAACCCTATATTGAGTACGTTTCTATAAACTCACTAGAAGTCGTGGTTCAATATATATAAAGTATGTATTTCATTCAATTACTCTGTCGTAGGTACTATTTGACAAACTTCATGCGGTCGTCAAATCCAACAATAACCGATGCTGAAGAGCAAAACATTTTGGAAAGACACTTTCGCCTCTGGTTTTACTCCCATGTAAGGATTTCTTATATTAATTTCTATTTAGTTTCAAAATGTACATCTTTATGTTGAATCCGAAATTGTATATTCTCGTCTTATTAAAATTGCAGGCCGATAGTCCGGCAGTTACAGATCCTAACATTGCAACACTTGCTCGTGGACCCTCTAAAAAAGTGAGGACATATCCTGGTTACTTTGTCAATGGTTACCGATTCCACACGAGGGCACACGCATCAACCAGAGTCACTGACAGTAGTGGACTTTGTGTTCTAGGACAAAGCTTCGGCACTGACGAGGAGGACTTCTATGGTGTGCTAGATGAAATCATTGAGCTGCATTACCTATCTCCAACCGTAAAGCGTCCTATTGTCTTTAATTGTTCGTGGTTTGACACTAGAAGTCGTGGAGGAACACGCATTCACCCTCACATAAAGCTTGTCGATGTTCATCGACATAAAATGTTGAGAACAAAAGATCGTTACATATTAGCACATCAAGCCACTCAAGTTTATTTCCTCGATTACCCAAAGGTGAGGCGTGCAGATGCTGAATGGAGAGCGGTCTGTAAAGTGAAGTCACGAGTGTGGCCTGATGAAGGTACGTGCGTAGACCCTCATGAGAGTGGGTCCAGGGGCGTTGCCGTTGAGGAGGCATTTTAACATGATTCTTCCCTTCCACGAGTTATCGACGACATTACACAAGATAATTATCCACTTGGTCCGTTAAATGACCCAAACAGAGAGGATCATGTCGTTGAGGATCAAGAAGAGACGTCTACTGAAACGTCTGAGGGTGAGTTTGAGAGTGAGACGGATACAGATGAGGAAGACATGTAATCAGAATACTAGTATTGTATTGTCATTCACTTTTATGATAAAACGTCTGAGGTCGCAAGCTAGTGTTTGTAACTTGGTTTCGTTTGGAATCAATGAAATTATTATCATTTACCATATATTCCGATGTACTAAGACGGATTGTAGTTGGATGTCCCAAATATTGTTGGTAGAAAGTGTTTGTTCAAATGTACAGTTAGATTTAGCGACCATATGGTCGCTAATTTACAACATGATCGTGCACCTTTGAGCACGATCGTGCGCCTTTGAACTAGAGAAAGGCGTCCGCCGTGCATTTTTTGGTGCTTTTAGCGACCATATGGTCGCCAATTTTCGCCAGCTTAAGGCCACAATTAGCGACCATATGGTCGTTATATCTAAAATTTTAGCTCGAAATTTGGTTTTTAGCGCGTAGTTTGATTTAATTTCGTAAATAGCGACCATATGGTCGCCAATAACAAAATTTTTGGCGGCACATGGGGGGAAATCGGAAAATACGATTTTTCGCCAAATAATTCAATTTGCAACCATATGGTCGCTAGGTGCCATTAGCGACCATATGGTCGCCAACAGGCGGTATGGACCACGTCATTAAAATTCTACACTTAGCGACCATATGGTCGCTAAACCTCGATAAGAATGCGAGACGGGCTCTCTTTCCTTCTCCGCCATTTCAGTTTCACTTTCCCATCTCGCTCTCCCGATAACTCCGCCTCCTCTCTTTCCTTCTCCGCCGGCGTCGTCGCCCTCTGCCCGCCCCGACCCCATCTCCATCGTTGCTGGTGAACCGCGCCTCAGCCCGCTCACCGGCCTCGTCCTCTCCGCCCGCGTCTCAATCCGCCTCAGCCCGCCTCGACATGCCTCAGCCACGTCCTCTCCGCCCGCGCCTCCGACCGCCACCTCCTCCCCGCATTTGCTTGTAAGTGGTTTGTTTATGTTGTTAATTTTTGTAATTGTTGTTGATTTTGGGGTTGATTTTGTGGTGTTATTTGGGAAATTGTTTGTTGAATTTGAGTGATTGAGGAAATTGATATTGTGTAGTTGTTGTTGTTTGAGAAATTGATTGAAAAAATTTGTTAGAGAAAATTTGATAAATTGAATGATAAATTATCTAGTTGTTGTTGTTTAGGGGTTAGGGTTTTGTTGTTGTTGTTGAATTTTGAGAAATTGATTAGTTGTTGTTGTTTAGGGGTTAGGGTTTAGTTGTTATTGTTGTTGAATTTGAGAAATTTTGAGAAATTGATTAGTTGTTGTTGTTTAGGGGTTATGGTTTAGTTGTTGTTGTTGTTGAATTTGAGAAAATTTGATTGAGAAGTTGTTGTTGTAGTTAGTTGTTGTTATTGGTTAGTTGTTGTTGTTGTTGTTTTAGAATTTGATTGATTGAGATAGAGTTTGATTTGGAAAAAAATTGGACTACATTGATTGTTGTCGTTGATCGAGTTTGATTTGGAAAAAAATTGGACTATATTGATTGTTGTTGTTGAGAAAAATTGATTGTTGATTTGTCAATTTTCAATGAAAGTCATTGTTGTTGTTCAATAGACTTTGAATAAATTGATTGTTGTTGGGAAAAATGAAATTCATAGAGTTTGAATGAATTAGAACAAGTTGACTGTTGATTTGTCAAGTTTGAATGAAATTGATTGTTGTTGTGCAAATGTTGGGAAAAACGATTTTGTATTGAATTGTTTATTTCTAGTTGTGTTATTATGGCCGGTGGATCACGTCGACATGCACGAGGTCCTCGCCCGCACGAGCCGAGCTCGTCCCTGATACCGGACGAGGACTCGTCCGAGGTAAACCAAACGGATACACCTAGTATAGAGGAGGCGAACACCCAAGCGGAGGAGTCCCTGGCCACTACGCCCGCGTCCTCGTCGGGATCGAGTCGAGGGCTCGATCCCAATCGCATTTGGGATCTTTCTATTTCCGGCGGGAAGTACATACAATTTCTTCTAAGACAAAATTATTTTTTAAAGTTTTTTTTTACTTTTAAATATGTTATAATATGTGTTTTGAAATCTCGCAGCTTGCAGCCGTCGGGCGTTGTGTCGCGGTGGTCGACAAGTATCATACAAAGTCAACTCGACAATAGGGCGTCGCAGTTCGACTTTGCCTCTGCCGCGTCGAAGCAACGTTGGTTTGATGCTTGGAAGGTAAATTTTATTTTTTTGTATTTCTTTTTACAATTTCCGCATTAATTAATTACTATTTTTAATTAATTGTTTGTTGGATTTAATTAGACGCACTATAGATGGGATGACTCCCAGCCGGGTATGGACGTCGAGTCCGTCCGGTTGCTGTGGGAGAAGAAAGCAAAGAAGAGATATGATGACTTGATCGGGAAGCATCGAAATTTCGGGAAGAGGCCAGACTTCATCGAATCCGCCACTTGGGAGAATTGGCAGACGACGGATTGGGCCACAGATGAGTTCAAAGCTAAGTGTGCCCGCCAGAAGGCAATCCAGAATGCCAATCCGGCGAACCACAATAGTGGTTCGAGGTCCCACCTCGACACCATGCGTCGCTTGGTAAGTATTTTATCTTAATTTGATTAAATTTAAATTAATTTAATTTTTTTTATAGTTCGTAACACCCTTAATGAATTTCGTAGGAGCAACACCTACAACGCCCCATCACGCCTCTCGAGCTTCTCATCGAGACGCACACGCAGGGTGCCGATCGGCATTTTATAGACGAGTGGTCGTCCTTAATCGCTGTAAGTTTTGATTATTTTTCCTCATTTCCCTCATTTTGAAAAGGACTTGGTGTTGTGTTGTTGTTGTTGTTGTTTGATTTGATTGAGAAGTTGTTGTTGTTGTTGTTGTTGTTGTTGGTTTTTGTTGTTTGTTGTTGTTGTTGATGTTGATGTTGATGTTGTTGTTGTTTGTTGTTGTTGTTGTTGATGTTGATGTTGTTGTTTTTTGTTGTTGTTTTTTGTTGTTGTTGTTGTTGATGTTGATGTTGTTGTTTGTTGTTGTTGTTGTTGATATTGATGTTGTTGTTGTTTGTTGTTGATGTTGTTGTTGTTTGTTGGTTGATGTTGTTGTTGTTTGTTGTTGTTGTTGATGTTGATGTTGTTGTTGTTTGTTGTTGTTGTTGTTGTTGCTGTTGATTTGTTGTTGATGTTGTAAATGATTTAGTTGTTGTTTGTTGTTCTTGTTGTTGATTGTTGTTGTTTTTGATTTGTTGTTGTTGTTTTATTTTAATTATTTGCGTGATTAGGCGCGGACTCAAGAGATCCTCACCCAGAGGTCGGCGGAAACGGGCACCCCGCCGTCCTTTCAGGACAATTGTGATGCCTTTCTTACGGCCGCTGGGAGGGTGGGCCCGGGAGGTGCCGTCTTCGGCCTTGGCAACGCCGCCCATGAGTTTTACGACGACAGATTGACGGCGCCGCGTCGTCCAGCTCCTCGGGTGGTGGAATTATCGCAGGAAAACGTCAGCCTTAGGCAAGATGTGGAGGAGCTCAAGAGTAAGTTCTCGAAGTTCGAGGAGTGGATGCACCGGTACCAAGGGGGTGAGGGTGGATCCCGCCCGTCCGGTCCCGACGGCTCCGGCGAAGCCGTATAGATTAGCATAGTTTAATTATATTATTGTAAATTATTTGAATTTATGTAAATTAATGAACTTATGTATGTAAATTATTGAAATTTATGGAAATTATTGAATTTCTAGTAATTAATGAATCATTAAATATTAACTATTTATATTAATTCGTAATTATATATAAATATTTCGTATTTATTTTTTTAAATTAAAAATAATTAGCGACCAAATGGTCGCTAATTTATAACATGATCGTGCACCTATGTGCACGATCGTGCGCCTTTGAACCAGAGAAAGGCATTCCCCGTGCGTTTTTTTGGTGCTTTTAGCGACCATATGTTCGCCAATTGTCGCCAACTTTTGTCCACAATTAGCGACCATATGGTCGCTAATTACTTGGCGACCATATGGTCGCTAATTACTTGGCGACCATATGGTCGCTAAAATCAGCGACCATATGGTCGCTGTGGTCGCCAAGTAATTAGCGACCACATGGTCGCTGATTTTAGCGACCATGTGGTCGCTGTGGTCGCTAGAATGGTCGCCGCAGTGGGGGCGACTAACGACGACCATTGTCGCTAAATAGCGACCATATAGTCGCCAAGTGGTTAGCGACCGGCCTTTTAGCGACCACAATATGGTCGCTAAATGCATTTAGCGACCATATTTTGCATTTAGCGACCATAAATATGGTCGCTAAATTCGGTTTTTTTTGTAGTGGATATTGTACTTTCTTGAAATCAAAGAGTGGAGAATTTCAGAATCTTCACCAAATCTCATGTCTCCCATCAATATTTTTTCTCTTTTCTATTACTCTATTCAACATCTAGGTATCACATATCTCATAAGTAATGTTTGGTAATACAATTGTGATATGAAATACCAATTTTTTTTTTATTTTTTGTAAAGTAAGAGTAATTTTAATAAGAATCATAAGTTACAAATATAATGATTTTTCTTACAATTAATATTCTCTCTAATTTTTTTTTGGGGGGGGGGGGAATCGAAGAACAACAATGAAGATAATGAGTTTCATAGTCCCAAATTAGAAGAGCATAAATGTACTTCCAACAACAAAATTGAATGTGAAAGCATGACAACAAACTTAAAAATAACATAACACCAAATTGGGTGAAGAAGATTTAGATGGTTCTTTGGGAAGACTCTTGAGAAAGAAGAGTTAATGTCAGTGACTTCCTGCGTCAAGAACTTTATTATTGGGCGGGTGTAGGTCTTAGGAAGGAAAAGCGGAGAAAGACAAGAGTTGGGGTAGGGAGGGGATGGGAGAAGAAAGCATATGAGCAATACTGCTTAGAATTTTAGTATATCGAAACACGAGATATGTGATATCATGATACCATTTTATCTTTTGATATCCATATCTAGTAATGCCAAGCAACATATGAGTCATATTCATATGCATACTTGATATCTAGATATGGATACTAAACGGACCCTAAAAGTAATGATAAGGTTGGATGATTAAAGGTCCAAATGAATTGATTTTTTAACAAATGTAAACATTCACTTCATAAACAAACCTCAAATATTTGGTTTCTTAAGCCCATTCTACTCAACATTAGAGATGAAAATTACTTGCGGGTGACCGACACGTTTGAATAACCGGCCGAACACAAGGGTGAAAAACTAAACAAAAATAGGTGACAGATCGAGTCACAAGTGAAACAAGTAACGAGTGAGAGAGTTTATCTTCCGAATGACTCGACCCATCACCCACCCATTTGAACCACTCGTTTTATTTTTATATGTACAAGTTTTGTATTCGACAAGCATATTACTTTATGGATTTGTATGTTCATTTCTTTATATGTGTAATAACTGCGGTTTTTGAGGATATTTTTGAATTTTCTCGGATATCCTTTTAACCTTTTTGGTCCGTTTTAACGCTTAATCCGATATTTTTATTGGAGATTAAATCCTAGAAAATTGTTGGTGATATCCTAGAATCACAAAGAAATGATTTTATGGATCGGTGTAAATTCTAGGATTTTTCGGTGGAAAAAGAATATTTATTGGATAAGCCGTCTTTTAATCCGGATCTTCCGTTATAGCGAATACAAGTTTTGGATACCGTTTGACAGGTAAGGGACTTCGGATAATTACTCGGGATTCATTGTTAATCCGTTTGATCCGAAATTTGGTAACCTTTAAGAATTGTTGCTGATGAACAATTTTTATTTAGAAAATTGTTTCAAAAGTGAAGCGGATAATTAGTTATAATTCCGCCAAGATGGCTCCTTGAAGCATGATAACTAAGGATTTACTATATATCGATATTCGGAAATTAAATTGTTTATCGATTAGGAAGTTGTAGGAGTTAAGAATACAACTAAGAAGTGTTTCTGTGAGCTCGTTACTGAGAAAACCTTTTGTTATATTTGTTAGAAGGATGATAAAGATTACTGTTGGAATTGCTAGGGACGTCGAGCACGCCTTATAAGGCAAGTGGACGATTCTCTCTTGCGTTATGGTTATTAATGAGGAATTGAATTCCAGTTGATCCTCATGTTGGAAATAATTTGTATGTTGAATAAAGTTTGATAGGTTGTTATTTTGTTAGAAAAAACGACCATGTCGTTATTGCGGTTTTTGCGCTAGAACTGAACTTAGGATCGTTGTATAATTAGCTGTCTCATGCTGAGACATTGCTATGAAATAAGATGGTAGAGATGGGAGTTTAGACTCCAAGACATTTCTTTAGTGGTCCTGTGCTGAAATACTGTTGAAAAATAGGTAGTCTAGGGGTAGGAGCCGAGTCTCCAATGACCTCTTTATAACAAAATCTGTATTGGGGGCGTAGCTTGCTAGCGTATCCCAATATTGGAATCATGAATCATGTCACGCTTCACGTTGAAGGAGGACAATGGTGCACTTTAGCTAAGTGCAATTGACACTCGGTTGTCGGCCGAGCATGTATAAATGATCATGGATGAAACAGGCCCTCTAATCTCGGTTGTTGGCCGAATCTCGGTTGTTGGCCGAGCATATATAAATGATCATGGATGAAACAGGCCCTCTAATCTCGGTTGTCGGCCGAACTATGTAAGAACTATTAAATGGTGCGAGTGCACAGATTGAGAGTAATGATAGATAAGTGCGTTGGGCACATTAATGTACTCGAATGGTTAGTCTATTCGATAACCATTTTTGCTCCCGGTTATGAATGATTCTTAATCAAACGTTGATTAAGTCAATCTGGTTAGTCGATGGAGGCTTTTTTAAATGCTATGTGATTAATATGAGTTCCAATAATTGTTCATGTTTCGTAAAGGAAACCACAAGCAGTGGTGTTCTCTCTCTTGATTATGCAAGTCTCCTTCTTATTTTCTATAAGACTACTAACTGTTGGATCATAATCCGAGTCTATTCGGATTTGGATGCCAATATGTTTAGTTACAACCACAAGAACCAAGTTAGATTCTCCGCTTGCTAGTCTATCATTAGACTAACCCGTCCATTTTCTTTTCTTTTATATGGTCGGCTGGTGTCCACCGTTATATACGATACATCAGGTTCTTCTTGAAAGTTGATTCAAGAGGCGGATTCAGATGTTTGAAGCTCCAGAAGTTGAAGAAAGGTTTCCAATGGCCATACTTGAGTGAAGATCATGGTCGAACTACTTCAAAGTGAAGCTGAGTTTCAGAAATAAGAACTCAAGGAAGACTTAATGAAGATTTTGTTTAAATAGAAGGTTGTTCTATTTATTTATTCTTTTAAGTTAAGGTTTGTATAAGACCATTTACGTGTTTTTCCGCTGTAATATTTAACTTAATTTTGTTAGGTTTTAAATGGTTTCATTTACCTTTTTTTTAGTTTGTTCAGTCAGTTTAAAGCCTTGGGTAGTTTTGGTTTAGTCTTAATCGGGGTTACTGGCGATAATACCTCCAGGGTAGTAAGGGGGTGTTACAATATGATGTATTGACCATTTACTTGTATAAACTTGATTATTGAATGTCATATCCTCGAGGCCACACTTACTATTGATGAGCATTTCAACATTGTACCATGGCAATTAGGAGTGTCCAAACCAAGCCAATCATGATTTCAGTTAGTTGAAAGCATTGACCAAACCCGACCCGTTAATCTTGGTTAACTGGGTTTTGATTAAAGATTTTTTCGATTAATGATTTTCCCAGTTAACCATTTATGTAATTTTATATTATAATAGTGCACTTAAACAACAATAAAATTATTAACTTTATATAAAAATATTATCACTATATTAGAATTTCAAAATAAATATTAGTTTTACAAATGGTTATGCCTTAAATTGTCTTCACAATATGTATCTTTACAACTATAAAAACTCTCCATCATCAAGAACAATAAATGTTTTATTTTTTCAATATATGCAAACTAATTATCCTACTATTATATCCTATTGAGTTTACACAATCTTCTTCTTATTGAAATAATAATAAAAAAATATTCTAAAATACAAAAGGCCTCTAATAAATACTAAAAAATACTCCCTCCAATTCAAAATAAGTGTCTTTTAACACTTTATTTTTTATCCATTTTAAGTGTCATTTTAAGTTTTCTATGCAATTGATTAGGAGATAGTTATGAAAATGCTTATTGGAATGTGTTTTTGTTGACTAAAAGTATTCATTCATTGGTCCAAAAAGGTGATGAGTGATAAGATTGAGAAAAAGTTTAAGATTTTGAATTTAATTAATACTTTTCTTAAAACTAGTGTCAAAATCTAAAATGACACTTATTTTGAATCTTGAGGGGAGTATTATTTAAGTTAATAACACTTCTTTCTTGCTACTTGAATGCATAAACAGTCTCATATTTCTCAATCGATCAATATCAATAAAAATGAATTCAAATTATTATTTAACTAAAATTGGAAAAATATAAGCATGTTGGTTTTATGAAAGTGCCAAAATTAAACATACTCCATAAAACATCACTGCTGAAATACGCGACCCTAAAAATACAAAGGAGGAAAAAAATATAACATACATCAATTATAATTGCACAAATATGTACTTCATGTCTATATGCTTAATCTTTCATAAACAAATACTTATGAATCATAATATATTTTTCCTGCACCAAATTAACCATTCAAAATTAAGGTTGAAATCCAATTTCCTTTCATTACTTTTTCAACAAATCACACATATATTTTGCATTATTCTAATTCAAATAATATGCACATTTATCTATGTCCACTTATAAAATTAATAACCATAGATATGAAATTTAATCCCATCCATCGAACGGACCAAGCCATCTAGTATCATATATATAACTGTTATTTTGGAGTCAAAATATTTAAAAAGAATGGATAACTAAGTAATTAATGGCGGTAATAAAAAATAATGTTATGAAATCAAATATAATGCCAAATTCTCAAAATAAATATGCAATTCTATTCAGTCAAAATGTATTTATTGTTTTATTTAAAAAATTAAATATATATTTTGAAAAACTAACCGAAGCTATGATATATCAAACCGTAACCGCAGTGTTATCAGAATCCCGATCCGATTCTACGATTCATGACATGCGAAACGATCCACGATCCTAAGTAGAATCTTATTGGAGTAAGATCTTAAATGATTTAGAATAAAATCTCAATTCGATCCCGATTTTACATACGGTTTTAACAATCTTATAAACGATTTTAACGATCATACAAACGACTCTTACGATCTATAAAATGACAATTATGACATATATTATTAATAATTTCAAGGTTAACGTCTCATTTCCATTAAAATAGTTGACTAGTCCATTCTACAATATTTTTAATAATTAAATTAATAATGTTTATCATTTTCTTACTTCATATATATAACAAAATATACAATCTTTTTAGTTATCCTTGCATACTTTTAGTTATAATGTAAGACTTTACGATTTAGCGATCCGATTTTACGATCCGATCCAAAAACCCTCAACGATCCAACTTAGAGTCCTGATCCTAATAATCTTGCGTAACCAAATCAAAATTATAAAAAATAACGCTTTAGTTAAAAACAAAATCAAATTTTTTCAATTTTCGGTTCGGCGCCAAACCGGACTGCCTAACCGGCCGGTTTTCAACTTCACAACGTGTTGTATTTCAAAATACTTTCGCTAATCGTATTTTCATAACGTGGCATATCTTCATTGGTTGATATACCTACATTGACGTGGCAATCATAACATATATTAGGACCAAGATTACCCAATCAGATCAATCGAGTCAAACACAACTACTCCTTTGTTGTAAGATTAGAGAGAAAAGGAAATGCACCTCCGGCGACAACGGCCGGCACCGCCGCGCAACCTCCTCATCGTATTGTGTCTCCTCCTCTTCCTCTCCTTCTCGCCCCTTCCGATCTCCTCCGTCTCCCGCCCCTTCGTCCTTGTCCTCTCCCAAGACGATCTCCTCGACTCCGCTGCCCCTGAATCAACCTCCGCCGACGGCACCGGAGACTCCTCCGACTGGGACGAGTTCGGTGATGCTGAATCCAAGCCTGATGAGGAGCTCGACCCTGGCTCCTGGCGACCGGTTCTGGAGAGCGAATTGAGCGCCAATTTCGAACCCAAGAACCAGGAGGATGCTCTATACTACTCTGGTGTTTCGAAGATGTTGAAGGCTGTGAGCTTAGGCGACCCTAGGTTAATGGAGGAGGCTAGTTCGGAGATCGAGGCGGCGGAAATGGCCGGTGATCCGAATGCGCGATCTGTTTTAGGGTTTTTGCATCGGATGGGGATTGGAAGGGAAAGGGATAATGCAAAGTCGTTTCTGTATCATTACTTTGCGGCCCAAGGGGGAAACTTGCAGTCTAAGATGGCGATGGCTCATACCTACGCTAGACAAGATGTATGTATTAGTTACTTATTTCGGTCTGATCTTTGAGCATTTCTACTTCCAGATATTTGAATATGTGCTATTCAATTTGCGTTTAGACTTCATGTTATCAGTACCTCTTTGTTCCGTGTGTTGGCTAGAGTTGTCTGTACCTAGATCTTGAAAATTTTCTTATTTCTATGTTTTTGCTTTCCGGCAGATTTAGTCAGTGCACATCATGCACACATACATGGTTATACATTTGGATGCTCTATATATGTTCATATCATATCATTTGCTAGTCATTAGGTAGCATATTCAAGGCTATATCTTCTGCCAGTTCATACACATTTATTCTGGTTGCAGTGGTCACGGGTGAAGCTAGATTCTAGGTGAATGTTGATAAACGAAAATGCTAGTTGTATTTGTCTCTTCTATAAATTCTTCTCCAATTTGTAACTTAAGATTTCATACAACATAACACTTATTGTAAATTTGCTGTAGATTCTTTGGATTTAAATAGATTTGGTGTCTTCTTTTGGTTTTCTTTGTAATTATAGAAAGATTTTTTTTCCTTTATGCAAATTGCTTGCAGACTTTTATTAATTTATGCAATTTTGATGTCTGCAGATGTATGATAAAGCTGTTAAACTATATGCTGAATTAGCAAAAGTAGCTGTAAATAGCTTTTTTATATCAAAGGACTCATCCGTGATTGAACCAGTTAGAATTCATCTAGGTATGGAGGAGAATAAGGAAGCGTTGAGAAAGTCTCGTGGAGAAGAAGATGAGGATTTTCAGATATTGGAGTATCAGGCTCAAAAAGGGAATGCTGGGGCAATGTATAAAATGGGTCTTTTCTATTATTATGGACTGAGAGGATTAAGACGTGATCCTTCAAAGGCTCTGTCATGGTTCCTGAAAGCAGTCCAAAAAGGAGAACCAAGGTCCATGGAACTTCTGGGAGAGATATACGTTAAAGGAGTTGGTGTTGAAAGAAATTATACAAAAGCTCTTAAATGGCTCAATCTCGCTGCCAAACAGAAACTGTATTCTGCGTACAATGGCGTTGGCTATTTGTATGTTAAGGGCTATGGAGTGGATGAAAAGAACTTTACCAGAGTATGACCTCTCATTTCCTTTTGTTTTTCCATTTTTTTGCTATGATGCTTTCTTTTTTATTTTTTTGGTCTTGCTGTTCTGACCTGCATTTCATGCAGTACTGAATCATGTATATGCATTGCTGTATTTAGCTGTTGTTTATGCATACATATTGTCTTTCTACAAACATACAAAGCTGAATGGGTAATACTTAAAGTTGTACTTTAGTTTACTTGACTATCTCAGTTGTAAAGGAACCGATAAAGATGAACATTTGCTTACTGCATTTTATGCTAGATAAATGACAACGGTTTGACAATTTGATAAAATAAGTATGATCCGATTACACTCCTGGAACTTGGTCTTGACCCATGGGAATTCTTGATCTTTTTTTTTGGTTCAAGTCCCGCTAATATACGAAACACGGAAACAGTGATGGATTTTAAGGGAGGTGGGATAAGTTGAGGATGTGGAAGAAGTGGTAAGGGGTCAACAATTACTGTGGTGGCTAGGTGGTATTAATACTCGAATGCCCATTATTATCAAACAAGAAGGCATTAGAATATTTGTGTCTTACTGCTGCAAGCATAATTGTACAAATGTAACCTATTTGCTTTGGTTGCTACGAAACTGTTTATGGGAAACAATGATGTGAACTACTGCTTGTTTTTCATGTTATTGTGGTGCATGGCAGAGAAGTAGTGAAGGCTGACATTTTTAATTCTCATATGGAAGGTGTAGAGCATTTGTCCTACTAAAGCTCACTGATTAACTATGCAATTGGACTCCACTTATAATTTCTGTATTGGTTGTACATATTAAGAGGCAATGTAAAGGATGGTTTATATATTTAATGTTAACAGAAGGATGTATGATGAGTTAATATTCTAGGTGCACAGACAGTGCATACTCTCTAAGCTTGAATATTAAAGTAATAGTAATAACGAGGAGTGTCCCATGATTTATAAATGCACGTCTATAAGTCACCATTGGGAGCTGTGTATAATCTCAATGATGTCTTCCTTTAATTGATCTTTTTTTCCCTTTTGCTTTTGATCAGGCAAAGGAATTATTTGAAAAGGCTGCAGATAATGGCGATTCAGGAGGTTATTACAATCTTGGGGTGCTGTATCTCAAGGGGATTGGAGTTAAGAGGGATGTGAAGCTGGCTACTAATCATTTTATTATGGCTGCTAAGGCAGGTCAACCAAAGGCATTTTTTCAGCTAGCCAAGATGTTTCAAACTGGTGTTGGCTTGAAGAAAAATCTACAGACAGTAAGTTTTTTTGTTCCTTGTTTCATGCTGTTTCAAACCGGTGGCTAGGTGGATCAGAAAAACAGAAAAATGAATTTATACTTGGTTGCATGGTTTTTGGCATGTTGTAAACATGCCCAAATGTGCTGTATTGGGCTATGATTACAAGATGAACATGAGTAAAAGATTCAAAACTATAAAAAAGAAAGAAGAAATGGGCATGTTTTAGACTCAACAAAGGATGATTATGTGTACATAGAATATGATTCTGTAAGTTTATAGTACTTGTGAAGGATATATAGCATAAGTTGAAAAGGATAAGAGTTGCAATGTTACTAACTTTAACACATGTAACCACACTTTTAAGTTTTGACATTGCAATTATATGAGAATGTAAATTGTGATATAAGTTTTGACATTGCAATTATATGAGAATGTAAATTGTGATATAATAAGGGCAGATAGATTTAGATAACAAGTTTAGAAACAAGCATGTTTGATATTAATGCTTTCTTAAGCCTTCATATGCAAAAGATATTTTGACATATTGGCTTAAACAACTATGCATTGGTCATATCAGTGCTCAAACCATGTTTAAGATAAGTTTTGTCCTCAGATAAAAACCTGTAAAAAAGGAGACATGATATGTACTACTTTTGTTTTTGATTGATACATGTCAAACATATTAGCATATTACCTCAAAAAGATTGAATACTTGGGTTGTCTTGTGAGTTGTGACTATGTACTTCATGATTATTGATTCAGCTCCAATCACCTCGTGGTTAATTGGGTTGCAACAACTGTAGAAGCATTTTCTGCATACGTGACTATGATACCTTTAATGAAGAGCGTTGACCTATATTGAGTGTATTATGTGTGTGTGTGCTTGTAATATTAAAGTAATAATAATATGTTTTGATATGTAAAGTTGTAAATATGATTTGTATCATTGATTGATGAAGTTCAATTTGCAATATAATTTCAAGTACGTAAGAATAAAATTATTTGTATAATTTGAGAATAAAATTATCTGTAACATACATGTATGAATTGACTTTATTGCTGTCTCCTGTTCAATAGGCAACTGCATTGTACAAGTTAGTTGCAGAGAGGGGACCATGGTGCTCTTTGTATAGGTGGGCATTGGAGTCATACTTGAAAGGTGATGTGGGTAAAGCATATGTTCTGTATTCAAGGATGGCAGAGCTTGGTTATGAGGTGGCACAAAGTAATGCTGCATGGATTCTTGACAAATATGGAGAGCGTAGTATGTGCATGGGAGCATCCGGCTTTTGCACTGATGCTGAAAGACATCAACGATCACATTCTTTGTGGTGGCAGGCCTCTGAACAGGGAAATGAACATGCAGCCTTGCTCATAGGGGATGCTTATTACTATGGACGGGTATGTAATCATATGTTTGATATACCAAGTATTTTGTACAAATGACGTCCTTTTTAACATGAGTCGTAGAAGTGGCACATAAATTCAAAATTCAAACCACCACACAAATTTTAAAGTGTTAAAACTGCTTTTTACCATAAAATTACATTATAACTAGAAATGTCAATATAAAATGGATTGCCAAGCAAAGCCCAAGGTTTTTTTTGGCACTGCATATTATAATCACATTTTGAGCTGTAACAAGTAACTCTTACAATTAATGTCCTTTTTGCCTAAAAATCCATTAAATGTTTTATAAACGACATCTGATGTACCATAACATTTTTCTTTTGAAAAAAATAGATATTGACACTAAAAAATGCATTATAATTTGGTGGACCAAACAAGGCCTTTAACTCACCTCTTGTTTGGTCCGAAATGAAATCCTTATTTATCATCCAGAATAACGCGGTGTTCTTTTTCTGAATCCATGTTCATATGCTATATATTTATAATTTTCTCTGTTTTTTTTTAATTGACAGGGAATTGAGAGAGACTATGATCGTGCAGCTGAGGCATATCAGCATGCAAAATCTCAGTTAAATGCCCAAGCAATGTTCAATCTTGGTTACATGCATGAACATGGTCAAGGACTTCCATATGATTTGCATCTCGCCAAGCGCTATTATGATCAAGCACTGCTGAGTGATCCTGCAGCAAAGTTACCTGTAACCTTGGCTCTCACAAGCCTATGGATACGAACAAATTATGCCGACAGCATCATGGTTAGTTCTCCTCTCCCACACTTTCTTTTTAATTCTCTCTTTTCATAGATGTATCAGAAAGTCAATCTTTCAAGGGAAAATTGTAAAGGAAACCCCGAACTTTAGGGTAGTTGCACTCACTAGCCCTAACCTTGCAAAATGCAGTAAATAGCCGAAACTTTTTCTCTGAAATTTTCCCAATATTTAACAAGCAAAGGTCTAGAGTGGATCATTCAAGTTTCTTGCTTTCAACTAGCTGAGTACACGCGCTTCCTTGTTTTTTTTTTTTTGCAGGTTCACTTAATTGATTCTCTGCCTGAACTCTATCCTAAGGTGGACGTCTGGGTAGAGAACGTGATCATGGAAGAGGGAAATGCAACAATTCTAACACTCTTCGTCTGCCTTCTTACCGTCCTCTTCCTTCGTGAGAGACAGCGCAGGAACGCTGGTGCAGGAAACGTTCCAATGGAACTCCAGCCTAATGATGGTCTCATCATGCCACCAGTGAATTAGCTGCTGACATTGTAGTACATTTTTTTTTTTTTTATCATATCTCGTTCAGGTTTTTTCCCCATAGTTTGCAAGGCCATGGCTTTACAGGTGAGTTATAGAGGAAAAGTGGAACTTAAGCTAAGTAGATAACTATACAGGTCGATTTTGCCTTGAAGGGATGGATAGTGGTTAGTGGATGGTCAAAGTTGGTTGATGTGTAATGTTTGTAAATCAGTTCAAGCTCTCTTCGTCACATTATGCATCTTCCGTGACAAATGTATCCTCATCAGCCCAAGCTGGCTGGGAATAAGAGTTGGGGTAGAAACAATGCATCATACAAATTGTCAGGTAGCAAATATTTGACAAGTTTTACCGGGTTTGAAACAGTGCACAAGTTTCGTCCATACTGTCGGTGTAACAAAAGTGACAAGGTTCACTGTCGGAACTCAATTTGACTTGACAGTGAATGATATTCTACATTCTTTTGTGCTTGATTAGTACTAGAAGAACCTGTATTTGATCGATTATGGCGTTAATTTTGATTTATTTTACATGTCATCAATTGGTTCGGCATAGGCATAGTGGTGAATTTGACGGATGTAAACAAAGAAAAATACGACAGACTCTAAGCAAAAACAAAGAAAAGGCAGTGTGAGATGAAATGAATCAGAACATGACTTCGTTTGGCTGATTATATTGCAAAACTTGACCACCTCACCCTAATGAGATGGAAAATGTGTCCAAACATGAGTTCACTACTAATACCAAATTGACATTCTGTTCATAAATGTAACAAGGCATGAAAGAAATGTATAAACCCTAGCTACCAGGAATACTGATCCAATGAAGTTCAATCTCAACTTCACCCTGTTCAACTTTCTTCAATCTAAGACGCATCTTTTGCATAATCTGTCCATGTAACCAGAAAATGCAGCTCTCCTCTGACAAGCAATTCTCTCCACACGGTGGAAATCGCGAAATCACTGTCCCAGAAGGGAGCTCGTCGGCAAGATTCATTTCTAAGGCATCAATGAATGGCTTTATATCGAACTCTGCTTCTCCCATCTTATCATCCATGCTAAAACTATCATGATCGTACACCAACTGCACATGAATTTTCAAACAGTAATGATCAGATCAAATACACACAAATGTAAGAACTATCAAAATGATTTCATCAACCAAATGAACCTCTTGTTGAGATCAACCCAGAATTAATCTCATATTTTCAAAACTTGTAACAATGTCCTTATCATGATTGCAGATGGACACTAATCACTGAAACTAATCATATTACATGTCAAGTACTTGAAAACATGTAGATTTGACTTACCAGCTTTACAGATTGATTAGGATCTGTGACAGCAAGGGTTAGGTCTTCATTCCACTGGGGATTCACATTGTTATAGATGACACTTGTCTTCAACCTCTGCACTAGTTACAAAACACATACAAAGATGTTAATTCATGCACCAAAAAGCTTTCCAGAAGGTATCTATATCTCCCAAACTATCTCAATAGTCATATTTAGGTTTCTTTGCAGTAAAAACAAAAACAGTGATTCGGAAAGGCACTAAAAATGGAGGATAAGATGCATTTAGCCCAATAACCAAAAAACAACCCTAAATCAAACCATTACACATGTCCTTTAATTACACTGTCATAATCGCCAAAATTCAATTATATAGATGGGGGTTTAATATGACTGGATTAGACCAAGGTTATTGCATACAGAAATTAAATTGGTAAACCTAATTAGCATACGTATTTGGGAATGAAAATGAATAAACATATTACCTGGTGCCCCAATTTGACGGTAACATAAGGATCGCTAGTACAAAGATCGCGAATGGCGAGATTGATCCCTCTTATAACCCTAACCCTCAGAAGCCCCATCAGATTCTCCGCCATTGTTACTTTTTCGTTACCAAGCCGATCGTTTACCTTTGCGAATTCCAATTTCAACTCATCCTCCTCTGGATTCTATGTACGTGGGAAAGAAATGTCAATTCGTGATTATAAATATGAACTGCGTGCAATCAAAGGGTCGCAAATTAATTTGGAATATTAACGAAATTTATGATGAATAGTTTAATTTGTTTACCTGATTTTCGACCCTTCGTTGTTGCAATTACGAAGATGAAACTTTTGTCATCAAGTTTTTGCGGAGGAAGAAGAAAAGGGAATGGAACTGGAGGGGTTCATAATTTATTCGACCTTTGCTGATACGGCGGGGAGAAGAAGGAAAGAGAGGGAAACGGTTATTTTGAGAGGGAAAACCAAATTACATAAAACTACCCGCAAATATTAGAGTTTTACAAATTACTAGAGCTCTTAAAATTTGACCCGATCACAGATCAGAAATTCTAAAGTTAAAATCCGACTTAAAAATTAGTGGGTCAAAAAAGACTCGAACTCGATTGACCGGAACCTGATAGGATTGAAATTCGAAATGATTTATTCTATTTGTAAAATATATAAAATTTATTGTGAAAATTATAATATATTTTAATAATAATATGTGTTAAAATAATATTTTATTATCAAGTATTATTATTTATTTAAAATATTTTTTAAATAGTCTCTTAATTTAGATCCCATTGCATATTTTGTTTTGAAAAGAAAATAAGAAATGATTTTCTATCAACTTATTTTTTGTACTTTTAGTTATACTTGAATAATTTTTAATAGTCAATAAATACATAATAATAGAAAAGAGTTAGTACAATCCTATTTGTAAAATTACTCAATAATAATATGTTAGAGGCTAAATTATTTGATTTAATTACACAGTTGACTGAAAAATAAACATAGAACATGAAAAGATTATAAACACATAATTCAATCTTTGCAGCATAGTCACATCCTAAATCTAAGATCTAAATATTCAATCATCAAAACCTGATAATTCAAACAAAGCAAGATTCTATTAAGTACCAACAACGTTTTTCCTTATTAAAGTAAAAAGGCAAAATGAATTCATCTTCTATATCTTATAGACATGCATTAGTAAATACGGAGTAAATAATTTAATAAATTAGATATTTCGTTAGGAAATATATATTATAATGAAATATATATTACAATGTATGTGTAAATTGAAAATTGTAATAAATTTATAATACCTAAATATGTTAAGTTTTGAAAAACTTCTTATAAACAATATTAATAGTTGTATTATGTGGTTGATCCTCAAAATCACATAACCCTACTAACTCTAGATATTATGTTGTATAGCTGACCATGAGTGAATACTAGTCCATGAAGGTATAGACCTACTTGAAAAAGCGATCCTATCAAAGGAAACCACCTCCTCTGAAACCGAAATGAATATCGAGTATCTATTTATTTTTTAAATAATAATTAAAAATACAGTTGTTGGAATATTCTTAAGCCCTCATTCAAGAACCTTGGCCCCATAAACAAAAAGCCCTTCCACTTGTAAGACGATCTCGATCGGTTGCCATTGAAACATGTCGATCAAGATGGTTACAATGCTTTCCCCTTATAACTCGGCTCCAAGGAGAGCGGTTCTTGCAAAGCCTGCCACCCAAGCTTCGCCAGGACCGTCGCGTTAGCATCTCACATCACCCTTATACCTCTCTACGGGTACTGGCTTTGATGGAAAGCTGAAAACTCCATTGGTTTCTGAGGGACAATGTTGCTTGTATTCCTCTGTATATGTATGCATGAGGCCAAGCATTTGTTGATTTCGTATCTAATGGTAAAGAGCTTTAACAACTAATTTAATTATTCATTTATTTGTACAGGAAATTCTTGTGGCTTTTGCTGGACATATAACATGTGCTTACTACTTAGTGCTTGCTTACCCATTGAGAAAACTGCGAAATACAATAAGTCTGTGTTACATAATTAATTGTAACTAGTTTTAAACTAACACCCAGACTGGAGCTTTTGCTGGATGAAATCTGTGTTACCCACTCAAGAGATCGAAAACTTTGTAATGCAATCAATATGATTTTTTTTCAAGTAAAACACAACCCTTTTTCAATTAAAAAAAGACTTCACCTTTTTGATTGAAAGTATTAGGATATAAAATCATGTGTATTATTTTTATATGTTCTTTCTTTATTTTTATATTATGACTTGTACTCCAAGATTGATAAGATCACTTGGGCATTCAGTCTCCTTGTATATAAATCCTCTTTGGGTCTTTAATGAAATCAATTCATTCGCACAAAATATTCTGTTATCTTATATGGTATCAGATTTTTTACGATCCTAACCAATTTCCGCTTCTAAAACCCTAATCTTTTCACCATGGCCACTGACAACAACGACGGCATCACCGACTCGTCTGCTACACCCGCCGCCGGCAATCAATCCTCAAAGGGGAATTTGCTCCTTGCTATTGTCGGATCTTCCGCCAACATGGTTCCGAATTTTTCCACTCTCAATATCAAGCTTGATCGCCAGAACTACACTTTATGGCATCATACCATTAAGTCCTCTCTTGAGGCTTATGCTGTTGACGGTTTTCTCAAATCCGACAGTGCACCGCCGAAGATGATGCTGGTTGCTTCTGGATCGGATGCACCGCCAATCGACAATCCCGCCTTTGCTGCCTGGACTCAAAAAGACAGGTTTATTCTTCTTTGGGTCCGTTCTATGCTTACAACACCTTTATTGGCTCAAGTTGCTCGAGCCAAAACCACACATGAGGCGTGGACAATTCTTGAGCGCATGTTCTTTGCACAAACTAGGGCACGTTCTATGCATCTTAAACAACAGATGCAAAATCTCAAGAAGGGTAACCTTAGTATTCTTGATTATGTTGAGAAAAAACGCGGATTTTCCGACTCTCTTGCTGAATGTGATTACATTGTCTCTGATGAAGATTTTATCGAATGTCTGCTTAATGGCCTGGATTCATTCTATACGGCGTTTCTCACATCTTTCAATATGAAGAAACATTCGATCACTTCGGATGAATTATTAGGGCTCTTATTACAAGAGGAAGAGCGGATTAACGCTTCTCTTCAACCGGTGCCTGATGCACCACTCTCGGCTAATGCAGCGGCACGATCCAGTCGTGGCTCGAGCCAGCCAAATCGAGGCTCTTCAAACTCGTATTCGGTTGCTCCTTCTCGTTTAAACTGTCAAATATGTACTTAGCCGGGCCATGAGGCCATCAAATGTTGGCAAAGAGCGAACCTTTCCGAATATCCACCCACAAACCCTAATTACAACTCTCGGGGGGGGGGGGTCGTGGAGGTTGCAGAGGTCGTGGCGGCCGCGACAATTTCTCTCATTCCAACACTGATCAACAGACGCAAGGATTTTATGGCCACCAACAGTCTACTTTTGCGCCGCAGCATCAATATCAATAGCCTCCTCCTCGTCAAAATTATTATGTTGGCAATTCGCCCTCTACTCTCGTGGATCCAAACTGGTGCTTTGATTCCGGGTCTACTAGTCATGTAACCTCTGATTTCGGTAAGCTTTCTGTGCACTCTGATTACACTGGCAATGATGGTTTACAAGTCGATAATGGTACGATTCTTCCTATTACGCATTTGGGCAATAGTTCATTATCCTCTTATCATAAACCTGTCCAATTACATAACATTTTGTTTGTTCCTCAAATCAAGAAAAGTTTACTTAGCGTCTCTCAATTAACTCGTGACAATGATGCTTATATGATTTTTTAATCTACTTGTTGTTTTGTGAAGGAGAAGCAGGGGCGAATACTCCTCATAGGAACCGTTGAAAATGGGCTTTACCACTTGACTACATCAAAACCGCAACCTTCTCCACGTGCCTACCTTGGTGAAAAGACCTCTCTTCAAATCTGGCATGAGCGCTTTGGTCACCCGCATGAGTCAGTTTTCCGTCGTCTAGTTTCTAGGTTTAATTTACCTATCTCTTCCAATAATCTTAAGCCTGTTTGTGAGTCATGTCAGTTAGGGAAAATTCATCGATTGTCTCTATCTGATCGTCATTTATCTAGTGTCAAACCTTTTGAGTTGATTTATTCGGATGTTTGGGGACCTACTCATATTTCTTCATTCAATGGCAATAGTTATTTTTTAATTTTTGTTGATGACTGTACCAAGTTTGTTTGGATCTATTTTCTATCTCAAAAATCACAGGTACTTTCAACCTTTCAACTTTTCAAACATGATGTTCGCCTTTTTAGTCATGTTTTTAGGGTGTGTTTTTGTGTATTTGAGTCTTTTTCTTTAGTTTTGTATTTTATTTTGAGTCGTTTGTGTAGGTTTTCGTATTTTCATGAGATATGGAGTCTACATAAGCTTTGGTGGTGTGTTTTAGGTTTTTAGAAGCTTTTTGGAGCACCTTTGAGGAAAAGAGCAAAATCGAAGAGAAGCACTTAAGGAAGATAGCACTCAAGATTGAAGAGAAGATGAAGATTAAGCGCTCAATTAAAGTCATTGAAGATCAAGTTTGATCTTAGAAAGAGATAAAGAATTTCATTACAAGAACATAGGAAAAAGAATCGAGTCAAACGGAGTTGTAACGAATCCGTTACGTAAGTTTTACTCAAAGCTGTTCGTAGTGCCTATCAGGGTCGTGCTCGACCCAACCAGAGAACAAGCCCTCAGGCACGACCCTCATAGGGTCGTGCTCGACCCAAACACAAATCAAGCTCTCATGCACGACCCCTATATAGGGTCTTGCACGACCCATTTGGATCGAGCGTGGCGCCGACTTTCTCCCTATTCCGAGATCTTTAGGAGATATTCTATCTTTTTATTTTAGGAAGGTTGTTTTATCTTATTTCCTAGTTTAATTAGGGCTCTTTTTCCTCTATAAAAGGAGGCTAAACCCTTTAGTTTGGGGTTCCTCTTTTTGTTCCAGTTTTAGTTCGATTTTTATTCCGCTTTTTTGGCATTGGAGGAAGACTTGAGGAACAAGTTGGAGACTTTTTGTAAGAGTTCTTTTAGTTTAATTTGAGTTTTGGTTTGATTTGATCATGTATTCTTCTTTCTTTTCCTTGTTTTTCTTTGCCATGAGTGATTAGTTTTCTTAGATTCTAGGGTTGGGTGAAAACCCAACACAATCATGCATGTCTAAAACGTGAATTTATGCTTTGAATGCTTGAAGATCATATCTATCCATCTTGTGCTTAATTCCTTTGTGAAAGTTGAGGCATATATCTTGCAATTAACTCAAAAGCGAAAGTGTAAGGTTGATTGTTTGATTAGTTCTAATAGGTTTATTTGCGAAAGTTGATATTCCTAGGTTAAAGGATAGATAGAAAGTTGTTTAATTTGTGAAAGTTGATTGAATAACTTGAATTGTTTGCGAAAGTTGAATCTTCTATGATCGTAATTGCATTATAGTTGTGAATTCTTGTTGGAAGCATGTGTGATTGTTGTTGTGGTAGCCCTAGCCCTAGGATTCGTCTTTTATATTGATTAAAACTCATGTCTTTGCTTCGATCTCGACCCATAAAGTCGTGCTTGATTCTTTAACTTTTGTTTGTGTTCGTTTGTGTGTGTTTGTGTTCAGGACCGACCCTCATAGGGTCGTGCACGACCCCCTTCAGTTCGGTCCTGACGTGTTTTGCTCGTTATTTCTTTGCTTTTCGTAGTTTATCAACTAATCTTTCAGCACTATTCTCATTCCCGTGGACGAACCTGAATTCGCTGTACTCAAGGGGGGTCTTGAATATAAATTTATTTGTTCAAGAAACCCTTCAACAAAACAAATGGTTGAAACTCAATTTTCTACAAAAATCAAGCAATTTCAATCAGATTGGGGGTGAATACCGCAATGTCTTTACCTTTCTACAATCGCAGGGTATCCTTCACAGAGTGTCTTGTCCTCATACATAATCTCAAAACGGGGCGGCAGAACGTCGTCATCATACCATAGTTGAAAAAGGTTTGGCTTTGTTATCCCATTCAGAATTACCTCCTTTATTCTGGGAACATGCTTTTCATACAGCCGTTTACTTACATAATAGAACCTTAACTCCAATATAAATTTCAAATCACCCTTTGAGGTTCTATACAACAAAATCCCTGACTACAAATTCCTCAAAAGTTTTGGCTGTCTCTATTATCCATTTCTCAGGCCTTACATGTCCAACAAACTCGAGTATCGTTCTTCTCCGTGTGTTTTTATTGGGTACAATTCCAAACACAAGGGCTATCTATGTCTCAATGTTCCAACAAATCGGATGTATATTGCGCATCATCTCATTTTTTTATGAATCCACTTTTCCCTATCCTATTCATTCTCAAAAACCAGATAATCCAGTTGAGACCCCTTCACCATCGTCCACCTCCCTTCTTCAGCTTACCTCCTCTCCTTGGCCGATCCTGGCATTTCTGGCCACTTCACCTCCATGCACAACGACCGATTTATCCATCAACTTCCCAAATTCCACCACATCGTCTCCGTCAACTCCCATGCAGCCTTGTTTATCACCATCACCGCCTCAAAACAGCTAGCCCGATCAAGTGGAAAGCCCGGCTTCGCGGTCCTTAGATGGTGAGCTTGCCTCGGCTGCCTCTCCTAACACAGGTATACATTCTACTACCTCTCCTACCTTTTCTATTCCATCTTATTTTTTTCATGTTGACACCTCCACCCATCAAATGGTCACTTGTTCCAAAACCAACAATCTTAAACCCAATTCTCTTAATGCTACAAAACATCCCTTGCCTGCCTCTCCTGACTTATATTCTGAACCTAAAACTTTTCTTTAAGCTTCCAAAAGGCCTGAATGGCAAAGTGCTATGAAAAATGAATATGATGCCCTTTTACGTAATGGAACTTGGATCATTGTACCTCGTCCTTGTAATACTAACATTGTTGGTTGTAAGTGGGTGTACAGGGTCAAATAGAAGGCAAATGGTTCAATTGAACGATATAAGGCTCGTTTAGTAGCCAAAGGCTATAATCAGGAAGAAGGAGTTGACTACTTTGATACTTTTAGCCTTGTTATTAAGCCTACTACTATTCGTATTGTGCTCTCTTTGGCTTTACAAAATTCTTGGCCAATTCGGCAGGTTGATATTATTAATGTCTTTCTCAATGGAGATATTTTTGAGCAAGTTTACATGACTCATCCTCCGGGTTTCACTGATCACAATCGGCCAGATCATGTTTGTTTATTACGCAAAGCTCTTTATGGCTTAAAGCAGGCACCACGGGCTTGGTTCACAAAGCTTTGGCATTTTCTGTCAGTCATGGTTTTCAGTCTTGCCGTTCAGATACATCTCTATTTGTCAGACGCCAAGGTTCCAGTGTTCTCTACATTTGGTCTATGTGGATGATCTTCTGATAACAGGCTCCTTTCCGACTGAGATTGACAGCTTCATATAGCTTCTTAATGATGTCTTTGTTTTACGTGATTTAGGCCCCATCCATTACTTTTTAGGGCTCGAAGTCACACGCGGGCGTGACACTATTTTTCTATCACAGCAAAAGTACATTCGGGACTTGTTGGAACGCAGCAAGATGTGTGATGTTAATCCTATTTCTTCCCCAGCCGAACCAGCTTCTCGATTACAACGTTCAAGTGATCCGTTGGTTGATCCTTCATTTTATTGCAGTATTGTTGGTGCCTTGCAATATGCTACTATTACTCGTCCCGAGATTTCTTACGCTGTCAACAGAGTCTGTCAGTTAATGCATTCTCCAACTGAGTCCCACTAGTCTGCAGTTAAACGCACTCTACATTATTTAAAAGGCTCACTTTCGAACAACCTCACTTTTCTCCCTTCCGTTGATCATCGCTTGCTGGCTTACTGCGATGCTGGTTGGGCTTTTGATGGTGATGATTGCAGATCTCAGCATGGTTTTTCCATTTATTATAGTGGCAACCTCATTAGTTGGACATCTAAGAAGCAACATGTTGTTGCTAAATCCAGTACTGAGGTCGAATATCGTGCTATTGCCTTCACCTCAACTGAACTGATATGGATTCAACAGCTCTTGCAAGAACTACAGGCTCCTTTGCGTTGGCCACCTATCATTTTATGTGATAATTTGAGCGCCACTTATATGTCTGCCAATCCGGTATTTCATCAACGCTCTAAACACATCAAAATTGACTACTATTTTGTTCGGGAACATGTTGAAAATGGCTCTCTTATTGTTTGTCATGTTCGAGCTCATGAACAAATGGAAGATATCTTCACTAAAGCCATCGACATAGCTCGTTTTCTACAACTTCGGTCCAAGCTTCATGTGGCTCTACCTCCATAAGCTTGTGGGGGAGGGGGTATTAGGATATAAAATCATGTATATTGTTATTATATATTCTTTCCTTATTTTTATATTATGGCTTGTGCTCCAAGATTGATAAGATCACTTGGGCATTAAGTCTCCTTGTATATAAACCCTCTTTGGGTCTTTAATGAAATCAATTCATTCACACAAAAATTTCTGTTATCTTATAGAAAGAAACCTCTATAACACTATCATTGATGCTGAACCATACACCCTCCTTTACTCCTAAGTCATCTTATACATCCAATTTAAAGCTAGTTCATCTAAAACCAACCCACAAAATAGATGCAACAGGCAAAATTAAACCTCAATTAGCCATAAAAATTCCTCAAACCAATTTTAAACCAGTGTAAAAAACAATTAAGCAAACCAACCACTCAGCATTTGTGATCATAGGCCTCTCTTCTATCAATGCAAGGGGTTCTTCATGGCATAGGCTTAAGAACAAACTTCGTCCCACACCCATAATACGGCCCTCCACAAAGAACCCGATTCAAATCATCCTTGCTCTCAAAGTTATACACAATCCAACCACAATAATGCTCAGCACGCGACGAAACCTTCCATTCGTCGCGCATAATCCGAGCCAGCGCCTGCTTACCCAGATTCTTCCCATCAAAATAGCCGACGAGACAAATCCCCCAAGCCTCTTCCACACTCAAAAGCTCCTCCTTTTTTATTCGAAAGATGCCGTCGGCCGATGGCTCCACATATTCGAGCCTCGGTCCCACCATTTGTCGCCCTTCTTCGTATTTATTCATCCGTGCTTTCTTCTCCTTTTGCCTCTTCTTCTTCTGGGGTTGGCTCTCCTTCTTGCCTTGGTTGTAGCATTTGGAGTTGGCGGCGGGTTGTGGTTTGTTTTCGGGTTTATAGCCATAAGAGCATCTCCCATGGTAGGCTAAAGGTCACATTTTTTTAGCCTACCAAATTGGGGAATATACTCATTTGATGCCATTTTAGCCTAAGCCTAAAAAAATCTACTCCTACCGTAGGCCAAATTTTCTAGGCTAAAATTACAAATATTTAATTCTAAAGGCTAGTTTTACTCTTCCGCTATGTATTTTCCGCTATTAACATATTCCAAAATAACGACTAGTTTGAATAATTATTATTATATTTTATTTAAAAATAATTATTATAATAATTGTGAATAACGGCTATATTTAAAAAAAAATTATTATTATTATAATAGTGAGTAACGGCTATATTTCAAAATTGTATTATTATAATAATTGTAAATAACGGCTATATTTAAAAATTTTATTATTATAATAATTGTGAATAACGGCTATATTTAAAAAAATATTATTATAATTATTTTGAATAACGGCTAACTTTCACTATGGAAATTTCGATAGTACATTTCCACCATTTGGATTTGGAGGAAGTGGTGGGTATGGAGGACCTTCATATGTAGGAGGAAGTAATCAAAGTGGTCGATCGAAGAGGAATGATGGTTACGATGACAATGATGCTAATCTTCCGGAATATTAGTTTATACTTATGTTAAATTTGGATTTATCTTATGTTGTTTTCTAGGTTATTGCATTTCATTTTGTAGTACACTCTTTTCTCCCAACTTGAAATTTATTTTAAAAAATGGTTTTTAACGAGAATATTAATAAATTAGTTTATTTAAGTAAAAAATAATATTCCGTATTTATATATTAAATATTAGGCTCGTATGAAACGTTGCAACGAGACCATTGCAATGATACAATTTTTATAATTTAAAACATTTACATAGTATGCTTTTATAATATTTTAATTAATTTGTAAACATTAAATCAAAACCAAAAAAAATAAAAAAAAAGTGAGAGGACCCACCATGAAATGGAGGGACCCACTCATTTAGCCTAGCAAACATGAAGGCCAAATTTGGCCCAAAAAACACGTAGGACATTTTTTTTTTTGACAAGTGGGTATATACCCTACGGTGTGGGGGGGGGGTGCTAGGCCATATTTGACTATTTACAATACCATGGGAGATGCTCTAAGGTCGAGGTAAAGATTCGCCATGTTTAGGGATTCTTCGTGGGAACCGAAGGAGAATGTGTCTTCATCTTCAAGCTTTTCTTTGGACATTTTTGCAGGAAATGGAGAATGTGGGAAATCAGGAAAAGAGGGTTTTTTATAGGTCTTTTGTGAGAGGGGCTATAGCTATTTTAGTGCGTAGAAGCGGGAAAAAAAACTAGAACAGAATTTAGGGTTTAAAGAATTCGAAATTCGAATTTAAAAAGAGCATAACACTCCAGGTTGAAACGTGAAAACTCGGCGTACAAGTGTAAATTTTAAACATTTGACACTTAAAAAATTATAAATTACTCCCTCCATTTTACAATAGGGGTATTTTAGCCCAAAATCTCATTTCTCAATATAAGTTTATATAAATTATATTACAATTATTTAATGTTAAGTATTTTCAAAAATAACATTTTCATTTATTTTTAGTTTAATGAAGCTCACGATCAAAGAAAAATGGAGAAAGTTAAGAAATAAACAATCATTGAAAAAAATATTATTAATTAATTAAAAGAGTATTGAAAATTTAAATTAAAATCTCATATATACCATTTCAAACTTATTTTAAAACTTGTGCAAAATGAGAAAAGACCTTATATTGTGAAATAAAAGTATTGTAGTATTAATTATTCACTTTGTTTGTAGTCAATGAATGGAGATTTTTTTCCAAAAAATATCAATAAGTACAAATTTCAAAGACAATAAAATTATCAATAATTAATTTTCAACGGCTTTAAAATGACATATTTTCTACAAAACTTGAAGGGCTCGAAACGACAATCATTTTCAAATCTTTTCCAAATATCGGTAGTATAAGTAATACATTAGGCTAACATTTCATTTATTGACTCCAACTATTGATTATAGTTGGAGTCAAATATAGAGTTTGTTTCAAATGAAACGAACTCTTATCCTAAAACTTGAAACGAATGCACTTTTTCCAGTTTATAATGCACTTTTTATACAAAAGTGCATTGAAAAATACAAAAAATACAATCCCAAAAAGTGCAATACAAAAAGTACCAAAAGTGCACTACAAAGTACGAAAAGTGCAAATGCGAAAAAGTGCACTACGAACTAGAAAAAGTGCATTCGTTTCAGGATAAGAGTTTGTTTCAGGATAAGAGTTCGTTTCATTTGAACCAAACTCGTCAAATATAATATTTAAACTATGTTAAACTAATTTAGTATTTTATAATATATAAATCAGTATATGGGGTTTTTGACCTAAAAACGCCTTTTATAATACAAATACCTAAATTCGATCACCTTAAGTTATTTTCCGCTTAAATTTTATCCTAACTGAACCGAAATATCTTTATACAAAATAATTATATTATTTAAAAAAATGTAAGGTGTTTTAGTAAAAAGTTCATAATGTAATAGATGTTTATTTTTAAAAGATAGAAAATATTTATTGGTTGAATATTTTTAGGATGTTGATTTATACACACGAAAAAAGTTGTAAGCACACACAGATATCCGCGCAACGCCATTTCAAAAGGGTTTCGGGAGCGTGGCGGACAGAGCCGCGCAACGACGTTGTGCGCGAGACGGTGTTGCGTGCGCAACACCGTTTCGTGCATGCGCGCAACGCTGTTGCGCGCAATCTAACGACATTTGAAAAAGTGTCGTTGGACTGGCGCGAGGCCTCGTTGCGCGGATCTCAACGGTAAAAAAAACGGTCGAATTGTCCCCTATAAATACCCATTTCGATTCTCATTGTTTGGGCATACCTTCATTCCACATCATTGCATAGAAATTTCGTCAAGGGAAGAAGATACGTCATCGAGCGATTATCATCCCGAGGAGGAAGATTCATCGTCAATCGATAGTTTCATAGCTGAGGATGAGAAAGGTGTATCGGGAGAAGACTACAGAACCGATTCCGATGCATCAAGCGAGCCAGAATAGGCATTTTTCAAAGAAACCATAATATTATGTTTTTAGGATAAAAACCTCAAATCCAAATATTCTATTTAGGCTTTTTTGCCATTTACGAACGTAGTATATTGAAAGTTAGGATAGTGTAATTTATAATATTTTGTTTTTACATTTTGAAATCATAGGTTGTCGGAATATATTTTTCTATTGCTTTCCACTACGATGGGTTGTGGAGTGATCGAAGAGAAATGCTTGATTGGGCTAGACAAATTGCAATTTCGAAGAACTTTGTACTAGTCATAAAAACCTCAAATCCAAACAGGGTCATACTCACTCCTAGTCGGTAGATATAGATGTGGCAAGAGGGTGTTGCCCGGACTGGAAAATAGGAGCATTTATAAGCCACTTACTGATACTCCGACTAGGAAGTGTGGATGTCCGTTTGAATTGAGTGGGGTCCGTCTCAAGGGAAAAAATGGATGCGTCTTAACGGTAAAGTGCGGACAACACAATCATCTCCTACCCACTAGTTTGTTAGCTCATCCATATGCGGGCCGATTGACAACTGAGCAGAAGGAGTTTGTGAAAGAGAAGTTCCTACATCTAGCCACCCCGAAGATGGTACTTCAAGAGTTGAGGTCAAGGTACCCGGGAAATGTGACCTCAATTAGACAAATCTCAATATGAGGGAGAAGTTACTTCTTGAGGATTGCGGAGAATTGACGGTGACACAATGGTCTTCAAAGTTCTTGAAAGACCGAGGATACATTGTCCATCCAAGACGAGTAAGGGGTTATGATGTTATTGATGTTCTTATTTTTAGTATAGTTTTTGATAGGTTTTCTTAGGTTATTAGGATTAGTTTTGATAAATTTAGAGTTAGTTTTGTGTGTTTTTGGATATTTTGCATATTTTGTGAAAAATATGGAAGCTACTCCGTTTTGTGTCTTTTTGTAGGTTTTAGCAAGGAAAAGGTGTTGTTTGAAGCTGGAATTGAAGAGCTATGATAAAGGATGGAAGAATACAGAGTGAAGAAGCTGAAGTTTGAGTTTTTGGAAGGGAAGTGTTGAAGAAAGACAAACCCAGGCTCGTTAACGACCCTGAAGGGTTTGTTAACGAGGCCACGAGATAGAATAATCGAGAGGTTGACTTTGTGACTCACCGATCCTGTGCGGGAATTTATTTCCGTGTCGGTAGAGTATCTTTTTATGATTTTAGGGTTATTATATTATGTATTTTAGATCTTGTTATCTTTCTAGATTTTATTTCTATCTTTTAGAATAGATTCTATCTTTTTAGGATAGTTTATATCTTTTAGCCTTTTTTAGTTTCTAGCCTTTTTAGTATAAATACCCTTCTATTCTAGCATAGAAGGGGGGATTGGATCGTAGTTAGATAGAGGAGATAAGAGGAAGGACCGAGAGAAGAGAGAGACGAGTCGGAAGTTGTGATCGAAGAGCTCGGTGGACGAGAGTTACCGGGGTCGTTAGTCGTGGTTTTGATTCAGTGTTTTAGGTTTTTTCGGTTTCTTCTGAATCTCTGTAAGACAATATTATTTATTAATTTGAGTAGTATTTTGTTTTCAATGTTTTCTTTGATTGAAGTTATTGGTTTCATCGTTATGATTAGTGAGTAGTCCTTTTATCTAGGGCCGGGGTTGAAACCCGGCATAGTTATGCATGTTTGGTGAGTGAGATTATGTGTTGAATGCCTTTTATTCATTTTTTGAGATTGTTTTTTGTGCTTATACCGAGATGAAAGTTGAGGTAATTTGAGTTGTTGACTTGATTGAAAGAGAAAGTTATAAACTTGAAGGTTGATATTGTTTGAATACGAAAGTTTCAAGCTTTAGATCCAAAGCAAGCAATTGAGTGAGTTAGTTTATGAAAGTAGATTAATTTACTTGCTGAGTCAATGAAAGTTGATGCATCTATCTATTTAAAGGCATGATATTCTATCTTCTTACGAGCTTGTGTGCATGACTATGTTGTGGTAACCCTTGTCCTAGATCTTTATTTTTATTTGAATTCTCTCATAATCATATTCGTTGCTGAGCTTGTTGACTCAGTACCGAACTTGTATAGGTCGTAGTTTTAGTCCTTTTATTTGCGGTAGGTCGTTAACGAGGCTGACAACTTCGTTAACGAGGCTGCTTCTGTGTGTTTTTGTTTGCTTTTGTTTTATTTTCAGTAATCGATAGACAAACAACCTTGCTTCCTGTGGAACGATCCTGACCTCCCTATACTCAGGGGGGTCTTGATTATAAATTTATTTGTTGTCAAGAAACCATCTCAACAAATTGGCGCCATTGCCGGGGAAGTAACGAGTTTGTTTGTTTATTTGTGGGTCTGGGAATAGCCCGACCCCGTTTTTATTTTTAATCTTTGTTTTCTTTGTCCGTTTTCTCAGCGTATGCCGGTAGGACGTCGGAGGCTTGAATTCGACAACACTGGTTATTATTCAGAACCTAAACGTTCCCTGCAACGTAAACGCCGAGAGAACCGAGCCATGGCCACACTTGAAGAGATGGCTCGTCAGTTGGAGATCCTTCAGACTCAGATGGAGGCACTGAAAACCGAAAAGGAAGGCACTGCTGCCGAGGCTGAGCGTCAACGAGCTAACAATGCTCGTCTACAAGAAGAGTTGAATGCCTATCCGAGGAATGGCAAACAGTACATGCATCCGGAACTGAGGGTTCCAGAGTCTCCAATTGTGCTTCCAAAGATAGAGAAAACTTTTGAGATTAAATCTCAATTCATATCCTTGATCAAGAGGGCTCAGTTTGAAGGGAAAACCTACTGAGTGCCCTATGGAACATATAAGAAATTTTCTTGATTTATGTGACACCATAGCTGCTGAAGGTGTCTCACTTGAATATGTTCTATTAAAAGCTTTCAGGTGGTCTCTTGCTGGAAAGGCCCTAAGCTGGTTGGAGAGCTTACCTCCTAAGTCTATCAGGACTTGGAAGAACTTATATGATCAATTTCTTACAAAATTCTTCCTGCCTGCCAAGACAACGGAGTTGAGAAAACACATCACCTCCTATCACCAGCTGCCTAATGAGACTTTTGTTGAAACATGGGAAAGATTTAAGGAGATGCTTAGACCGTGCCCTACTCATGGGCAACCTTTATATGTTTTGCAAGAAATCTTTTTCCAGGGTATTAGCACAGAGACCAAGAACCGCATCAACACGCATACATCGTGCGGCTTTATAGAGATGGACCCTACAGCTGCGTGGGAATTGCTGGATAAGCTGTCCAATTATGATGCCATGTATGGAACCCAGCAAACTCCACAGCCCCAGAAACGTCTCTATGTGTCTAACCGAGAAGAAGTTGACCCTGATGTTAAAAATTAGTTTCTACAAGATGAGGTCAACCGTCTGAAGAAGCAAGTAAGTTTTCTGAAATCATCTCAATCATGTCAAGAATGTGGTTCTTCTGCCCATAGTACTTCTGCTTGCACTAACATCGAGCAGGTTAGAGCCACTGAGACAATTGTTGAGATGAATTATATGAGAGGACCATACAGGAACCAACCTAGCTATTTTGACAGGTCAAACAATTATCAGGCATGGGGCAATCAAA
This sequence comes from Fallopia convolvulus, assembly GCA_964016875.1. Taxonomy (NCBI): domain Eukaryota; kingdom Viridiplantae; phylum Streptophyta; class Magnoliopsida; order Caryophyllales; family Polygonaceae; genus Fallopia; species Fallopia convolvulus. Next base: position 51,132,364 of record OZ024731.1, on the reverse strand, counting down.
ATCCAAATCCCACCTATGCAGCGCCTCCGCCAGATAGACGACCTGCACCGTATCGACCTCCAGGCCATCAGGAGCCACCATCATGGGTTCAAGGGTTATAGGAAGGCATTAACGGAGTGACTAACAAGGTTAACGAAGTTCAGGCCAACCTAAACCAACAAAACAAAAGATGGGGAGAGTTCGATATATGGAAGAAGAGTGTTGATTCCCAACTAGGGAACCTTGCTACACAGATTCCGAGACCACAAGGGCAACCCCCGGGCCGCCTCGAGGAAAACCCTAAGGGACAAATAGCAGCGGTGCACCTTAGGAGCGGGAAGACATTGCAGATCGGTAATGAGGTAAGGACAAGAAGGAAGAGGACGTCACAGTGCAAATCAGTAACGAGCCAGCGAGAGCAAGTACCAAACCAATATGCCACGATGACGAGGCTCCGAGGGAACCTAACGACCCTAACCCAGGTAAGTTTTTTAATCCGAGCCTTCCTCTCAATCTCAGGGTAGTTAACGACCCCACCAGGGTCGGTAACGACCCGTCGAGGGTACCTAACGACCCTAGTGTCAACCCGGTACTTTCACCTCTTGAGCCTAACTTGGTTCCGAGAATGGTGAAATCTCTTCCATTTCCAACTAAGAAATCTATGGACTCTACTGAGAGTAAGTTCAAGCGTTTTGTGAAGATCCTTCAGGGCATTAATATTTCCATCCCATTCGCTGAGGCCCTAAGCGAAATGTCGGCTTACACAAAATTTTTGAAAGATATTCTTAGTAGGAAAAGATCAATCACTAAGCTGCAGGATGAAGTCCGATCTATTGCTTTACCAGAAAAGCTTGGAGATCTTGGGAGATTCGCTATCACAATTGGTATAGGCGACCACAAATTTAAAGCTTTATGTGATCTGGGAGCCATTACCAGTTTACTCCCTCTTTCAATTTGGTTAAAAGCCAACATGGGACCATTACAGCCTGTGGACATGAATCTCTTCATGGCGGACGGATCATGTGTCAAAGCCACAGGGGTTGTGGACGACTTGTAATATCCGCAATTTTCATTAAGAAAATAAATTTTATTTCTTAATATTTGATTATTTTATTAAGTAAATAATCTCATAAAAAAAAATTTTTATTTGAATAAATAAATTTATTAAAGACGGAATTTAATAAATTTATATCCTAACGGAAATTCCGTTTCTCTTAATTTCCCAACCTTTCTTTTCTTAAAAAGAAAAGACATGGGCCTTAGCCCGGCCCATTTAAAAAGCTCATATATCATCAAAAGGGTTTTTATAAAAATTAGAGACATGGGTGGGATTTGATTCTTCATCCTCCACTTCTTGCCTATTTAAAGGCTTCATACAACTCAGAGAACGCCTCGTCCACTCTCCAAAACTCTCAATTACATACCCAAAAACCTTGAAAATACAATCTGATTTTTTTTCAAAAACCAAAAAAAAAATTGGGTTTACTTGTTTTGGGAACCACCACCACTCTCACCACTGCCAGCCACCGTCCCCCAGCCACGCCGGCCACCGCGCGCCGCCCAGGAGACGCCGGCGTCGTCCCAGCCTGGTGGTCGTCCCCTTCGCTGCGTCGTCGTTCCGTCTGATTTCTCTATCGGTTCCTCCTGCGTGTTATTCTAAAGGAGAAGGGGTATATTGTTTTTCCTTTGGGCCTTTTTATTTACACAAATATGGGCTGAGTTTGTTTTGTATTTTTTTGAGCCCATCTTCCCTTTTTATCTCTTAAAAATCAGATTATGGGATTTATAAAACTAATACATATTTCTTATGAATTACAACATGCATGCAAAGGATTGAAGAGAAAATGATTTTTACAAGTTATATGGGAAATTCTAATAAATCCTAAACTTATAAAAGTGATTTTAACTTGGAAAATCTGATTTTTAATTATATTAAAAGGCTTAGACTTATCTCCCTTTTTACACAAAGATTATTGGTTTTATAAAGATAAAGTTTTGATAAATTGTATAAATCAAAGTTTGCATGCATGAAATCTTCATGCATGTCCATATAAGCACTTGGTGGATTTTTATATGACTTTTTATTTCCCTAGTTTGAATAAATGTTAAAAGGGACAAGTTTTGATCAAATTAAAATAAAAATATCTGTACATGTTTTGTTAAAGAAGTTTTGATGAATTTATGAATTAAAATTCTTTGCATGTCAAATCTAGTTAAAATGATTTGATAAAATATTTTGAACCATGTAGAGGTTAAAATAAACTTATAAGGTATTTTATCCACTTAAGTAAATTAAATAGTTGTGTATGGATTTTTATAAACATATTAGTAAAAAAATCCTTTCTTGCATGCAACCTAGTTATATTCACTAGGTAAAGAAATAAATATGCATATACTCCTTTTAATAAAAGAAAAAGGAATTTATATAATCATACCCTATTTATTTATGTATATTATCTTGCATGTAGAAAATTTAAGTATTTTTACAAGGTAATATATGCATGCATGTCAATTAGAAAATTTATTATATTTTTATAATATATATCACTCATGATATTTAATATTATGTTGATCATAATAATTTTTACTAAATACTTTGTATAAAATGTTAATAATTGTAAAAAAAAAAAGAGTTCATTCATAAATAAATATACTTGCATGTCCAAATTATGCCTTGTCAAATAAACTTTTGGAAATAAAATAAAGTTCAACATGTAAATTAGTAACATATATGAAAACCATATTCTAAGTAGGTTTTAATTATTGCATATGGTTTAAAAGGATTTTCCGTTATATTTAAATAACATTGTACATGTGTCTTTAAAATAAATATTTTAAAATCATAAAAAGCATTGTCTTGAAAATAATAATAAGGATTATTATTTTCTTTTCCATATCTAAGTTGTTAACTAGAATAATTTAGATTTAGTGTTCTTTCTCTTAGAAGAGAAAAATAAGAGAAAAGCGTTTTTAATATTAAAATAAAGATTTTAATAAGTTTCCGTTCGTTTTTCCTTTCGATCAAATAGGTCGAAGTGCTCGACGTCTCTAGGAGCTATATTTCCGAGTTACGATTAGTTTCGAAAGAAATCCAAGGCAAGTGGACTTTCTACTTGAATCTTTCGATAATTCAATTTCCGTTAACTTGTTCTATGTTGGGAACACTTTGCTTGCTAAATAAAAATGAACATAGGAATTATCGATTGTTAGAGATAATGGCTATTGTTAGCATTATTACTATTACTATCGTTAATAGGAATTATTGCTAGACTTGTTGTATGATTTGCTTGTTTAAATCTCTTTTCGAGATTCGTTATGAAATGCGTAGTTAGATTAATAAGGGGTGCGGGCTCGGCCCGAACATCTCTATATAACATGTCGAGTGGTATGGCACCATGCCCTCTCTTCCCTCGATTGTACGGATCATGATCTATGTCTGCTCTTATCCGAAGGAGGGACGTGTGCACCCTAGCTAGGTGCCGGAACTCAGTTCCCGTAAGTGGTACGTTGACCATTCATGGCCCCCCACGCTCTTAAAAATCGTTAACTAATGTGAAAGTTTTGTTCACGAAAGAAAGTAAGTGCTAAAGCACATTAAAAGAAACCAAAACCGGACCGGTCTCAAATGATCGATCCGGCTCTCGGTCCGCAAGGGTGCGAGAGGTTTTCCAAAAGCTTATGTGTAATTAACGTTCCCAACATATATATTCTATTCTAAGACGTTCTACAATCTCGTAGTTCGTTCTTTCGGTTTACGAGTTATCTCATCTCGAGATTCACTCTTTCCGTCCTTAGTAACTCCACTTAAAAATTAAACACATTTCGACTACCTCGTATTAAGTTCGATACTTTACCAAACTACCCTAAGATTGTCCGTTCTCCCTTGCTTAGTCTCTTTAGACTAATTTTGTTTTTCCGCATTTCTGCCTGGCATTTTCCGCCTTTCGCGCCAAATGCCAGAATCCAGGAAACCTCCATCAAAGGCGTGAAGGAAGAAGATCAATCAAGAGAAGGAAGGAAATCGACTTTAAGTCAAGTATGGTATTTTGTTCACTTTCGGGTCATTCTAGACTTATGCGAAAACAATGTTGTTTTAAATGTCCGATGTCTAATAATACTTAAGGTTTTGGGTTTTGCTAAACTAATCATGGTATGTAATAGTATTTCTAAAGTCTCATATATGAGCAACCCTTTTTATTATAATAACTTTATAATTCCGCAAGTTTTCATTTAACTTAATACCTTATAAAGCCTTGGGTGACTTTGGATGGTAAAATCCGAGGTCACTGGCGGTAACACCTATCGTTGCAAAATAGGGGTGTTACACGACTACCCTATTCAAGTAGGGAAATTCTTCATACCAAATGATTTCGTCGTCCTCGACATGCCTGAGGACCCTCATGTCCCCGTTACCCTAGGCAGACCATTCCTAGCTACAGCAAATGCCAAGGTCGATGTGCGGAAAGGACTTCTTACTTTTGAGATTGGAGAAGAACGTGTGGAATTCAGCTTGGACCAAAATGCAAATGACCCAACCGCGGTCACACAAATCGAGTTGCCCCAACCAGAACTCGACATAGCTGATACTACCGAACTTCCACCAACTTCGAAAGAAAACGAGATTTTCACACATGACCCTGCCGAGCTCACATGGCCTACTAGCAAGTCTCATACACAAAGAAACAATCAAGGTGAGTACTTTTCTTCTTACCCTATTCCTGCACCATGCCCCACAGTTTATGCTATTGAGGAGTCCAAACCGCCTTGGTTTACGGATTCCACTAACCCATATGTAGGAATACCAGGCATACTCATAGAAGATAAGGGACCTAGCTTAGTGACTCAAGCAAACAACGCTTACAAAGCTAAGTATGGGATATCTTGAAACCCTGACAAAGCTACAGAAGAGCCTCCTTGAAGAAAGGGAAGTGCGTTGGGCTAACGACGTTAAACATAGCGCTTACGGGAGGCAACCCGCTCTTAGTTTAGACTAGACTTTTTCTTTTTAGATTCTTTTTCTTAGTTTTCTTTTGAGTTTTTCTTTTCTTTAGTAGTTTTTAGGATATAAATTAGGATAAATTTTGACCTAACAAGATGCAGGAGAAGGGCTCGAAAATCACTCCAAGAGGCTACGGTGGCTCGTTAACGACCCACCCAGGGTCGTTAACGACCCAATTCATCAAAACGGGCAGTTAAGTGTTTTTAACCTAATCTATCTTTTACCTACCCCATGTCGCCGCCCCCTTCCACCCCCTCCTATCCCTACCCTCTCCTATATAACCCTTCTACCCCTCCTAAAAATTTCACTCTCAAATCCTTAAACTCCAAATCCCTCAAAAATACTACCAAAGATCTTGGAGATCCCCCACCACGATCGGAATCCTTCACTCCACTGACCACCGAGAAGTCGTCGTTACCGAAGCCCGGAAACCCGTTTTTCTCACCGACGAGATCCGAGCTCGTTAACCACCCAATTCCGACCTCTTGTTCTTCAATTTCTCGATTCTCTGATATGATTTCTAAACCCTAACCATTAAATTGCAAGATTCATGATTTTTAGGGTAGAAATTTCATGTCTTGGATCTTGTTCATAGGGAGGATCTATTTGCATGTTTGGATTTTGCTCATGAAAATTCTTGGTTGTGCTTAGTTGTTCTTGTTCTAGAGAAGATTATTCATGTTAGATTATCTATTGCAACACTCTAATTAGAAAAGCATGAATTTTTCTTGTTCTAGTCTTAATTTCAATCTTTGCATGTCAATTTTGGGTAATTCTAGCATGATCGGGATGGGCAATCGAGCAAGTATGGGGTGCATAAAATCCGATTGTGTGTCTAGTGGAGGGGTATAGAGAATGCATACTTGATTTGTGGTCTGATTTTTAAAGTTGATGACATTCGGAATTCTGTGAACTGGCTCTCGGCAGCTCGTTAACGACCCACCAAGGCTCGTTAACGACCCTGCGTATGCTTCACCGATTCTAAACCAGTCCAGATTCTTTGACGACCCAATTGGGTAGTTGACGAATAATTCCGAGGTTACTTTGAGACCAAGTATGGGGTCTCTTGCCTATCTATTTTGAATGGACCTTATCTTGGAAAAATCATGATTGTTTTGTAGATCTCATGGCAAGTTCAAGCAGACCTGCTACCCGAGCTCAGAAGAAGAGAAGGAATGAGAGGTCCCCATCTCCACCTCGCATGGATAACGTGATCTTGAGCACTCAAGGCCAAGTAAAACGATATCGTGCCATTCTAGAGAAGGACCACAACACTCGGTGGTTCTCGAAGTCAAGTGTTGTACACACAGGGATTTACACAGATGTCAAGGAGGCCTTCGTTATTCTCGGTGCATCTCATCTATTGAAGAAGGAGAATCTACCACACTTTCCGGCCCTCACATCCGAGTTTTTGGCCACTCTAGAGACTAGTTTTCCGTCGAAGACTTCGACGGGACGCATCCGGTTTCGACTCGTCAATGTGAGCCGTGAGTTCACTATGGCGGAGTTCAATGCACTTTTAGAACTCCCGAACCCTTCTAGAGAGTACAGTTTGAAGGACTACAGGGTGACTCGGACTTGGAGTTACATCACCGGGGAGGTCCAATCCTCCACAACGGCACTATTTGGGGCAAGCATCATCAACCCCATCTTCAGGATCATTCTCCGAGTCCTAGCCGCTACATTCTGGCCAAAGAGAGAGTTGAACAGGCCGACGAGGACGGAAGTTGCTTGTCTCCGTACTATCCTTTTCGAGGAGCCCGACCCTTTGAATTTGGGGTATGAATGGCTCTACTACATAGAGAATTCAAGCAAGTCCAAGGAAGTTTGGTGTGGTAACTTGGTATGTCTTTTGGCCACAAACCTTGGAGTCGACCTCACTCGCTACACGCCGACTCATGCTCAGTTGCTCAACCAAAACTATTGGCTTAGTGCCGGAATTTTCACTCGAGTTCGGGAGGGGCTCGTTACAAAAGTTCATGGCCGAGATGTACCGCCCACCTTACTGAAATTGGAGTTACTTTACGTACCAAATTGGTACGAGGCGTGGACGGGACATGCTTTTCCATTGGAGCCCAAGCCGGAGGATGAGCTATCACTTAGGCCATGTGTTTCCCGATTTGAAAGAGAGGAAGATGCAATGGATGAAGATGAAGATGAAGATGAGGATACCGAGCTAGTTGGAGAAGACACCGAGGAGGCCGACACAGAAGGCGGCACAGAGGAGCTTAACTTCGAGGAAGAAAACCTCGACACGGAAGTACTAGGCACCAATATCCTCGTTGACGAGCCTACCAGGCTCGTTACCGATCATTTCCAGCCTTTTGCATCTGCTGCTAACGAGGTACCCAGGGTCATTAACGACCCGCCGAGAGCTCCTATCGACCCTCCGCCAGTTCCTACCGATCCTTACTCTTATGGGCTTATGCCATATCACCCGGTGCTTCACCATGATCATTTCCAACCTCACTATCCACCACCTCCTCAGCCTGAATACACTGGATCAAGCATTCCGCCACCATGGGCCGAAGATCTTTCTGCACGGATGCAACAGCTCAACCTCCAGCAGGACCACATTCATCAGAGGATGGATAGATGGGAGACTCTCTATTCAGCTCGGATGACATTTGCGGATGAGAGGCACCGTCAGAGAGAGATAGAGGATGTTGAGCGCTGGAGGACGATGTATGACTTCATGGGGAACTTCGAGCACTATTTTCCTCCACCCAACCGTTGATCTAGCTTGAAGATGTTTTCCTTGTTTTCCACTTCTATGACTTTGTAAGTTTTTGTTTTCTCTTTTCTTATTTTTCATGTATTTTTCTATTTCTTTCCTTCTTCTTATTTCTTACAGTGGGGACACTGTAATTTTAAGTATGGGGTGGGAGAAAGTGAAAAGTTTTGTGTCTCGTTGTCCTATGTGTTTTGTCTTAGGTAGTTTTAATTCCGAAAAAAAAGAAGAATTTTTTTAATAAAATCTAAAAAAAGAAAAAAGAAAGTTTTAGAATTGATAAATATCCCTTTCTTATGTTCTATGATAGTAGTTGCTAGCATGATCATATAATTCCTTGCAATCATGTCTTTGAGAAAATAGCCGGATTCTTATTTTGAAGTTGTTTTTAGGAAGGAATAACATTTGATGAAATTGAGCACATATACCTTGTGAGTATTTTTGGCCTTATAGGGAGAACATTAATGAATCCCTCTTCTTTTTTGTGTGATTTACTCTCTATATGCATATTATCTCTTGTCATTGTGATGGTTATCTATTTCTTGAGACCTATATAAGATTTATAGTTCATTACTTATGAAAATTATATGATGGAGAACTTATTTTTATAATCCCTATTATTCCATATCCACCTTTACATTATCCTTCTTTTGACAGCCAATTTGAGCCTTAAGCCTTTTATTTTTAGCTCCACAAAATTGTCCCCTTGCCGATATAAGCTTGACCCTATCCGGGGATTAGGACTTAGATTTGGAGAGGAAATTGTTTTGTTGAGTGTTAAAAAAAGGGAGAGATATGTTATGTTTGGTTTGTAATTGAAAGATTGTTGGAAAGGGTAGATGGGAAGTCTCTTGAGTTAATTTTGAAAAAAGAAAGATCTCTTGGTAAAAAAAATGCATAAAAAGAAGTTGTTAAGAATAAGGAGTACACGATGAGATCGTTAATGACCCTAAAGGGTTCGTTAACGAGGCAACGAGAAAAAAAAATGATGAAAAGAAGAAGAAAAAAATGATGAAGTAAGAGATGCATAGTGTTTATGATATAAGCCGGAGATTCTTTTGTTTTATGAGACTTTCTAGGAATATATTGGGTGAGTAAGGAAAAAGTGCATAAAGGAGAGTGAGTTTGGTATATTGTTTATGAGAGTTTTTTGATTGTTGTGTGAGTTTTAGGAGCCTTTGATTCCCGGATATTATTAGCACCACATGACCAAAATATTTCCACGCCTTATTGTCTTTACCAAGCCCCATTACAACCCGGCCGAATGGAAGCTTCTATGAAGTTTTTTCATTGAGCCCCCTAAGTTCTCTTGATGATTTTTGTTTGTTTTGACAAATCTTGGGTGGAGAATTTGGTGATATAAGCTCCAATTTCTATGAGTTTTTGCATATAAGATGAGTTGAGATATATATTTATAAGCTTAAACACTTGAGAGTTGAGAGAAACACATTATCCCTTGTGAGGTTGGATTGTATTTTCTTGTGTCTATTTTTAGGTGCATATGTGTGTGATGACGTTAATAGTCTTTTGCTATTTTTCTTATATATGTTCTGCAGTTGTTTTTTAGATGATGGCTATAGTTTTATGAATATGTTGTTTGGTTTTGATTATTGTTTTGTGATTGCTTGAGGACAAGCAAGTCTAAGTATGGGGTATTTTGATGTTCGGATTTTTAGTATAGTTTTTGATAGGTTTTCTTAGGTTATTAGGATTAGTTTTGATAAGTTTAGAGTTAGTTTTGTGTGTTTTTGGATAGTTTTGCATATTTTGTGAAAAGTATGGAAGCTACTCCGTTTTGTGTCTTTTTGTAGGTTTTAGCAAGGAAAAGGTGTTGTTTGAAGCTGTAATTGAAGAGCTATGATAAAGTATGGAAGAATACAGAGTGAAGAAGCTGAAGTTCGAGTTTTTGGAAGAGAAGTGTTGAAGAAAGACAAACCTAGGCTCGTTAACGACCCTGAAGGGTTCGTTAACGAGGCCACGAGATAGAATAATCGAGAGGTTGACTTTGTGACTCACCGATCCTGTGCGGGAATTTATTTCCGTGTCGGTAGAGTATTTTTTTATGATTTTAGGGTTATTATATTATGTATTTTAGATCTTGTTATTGATATCCGCCTTTTTAGTCATGTTTTAGGGTGTGTTTTTAGTGTCTTTTGAGTCTTTTTCTTTAATTTTGTGTTTTGTTTTGAGTCATTTATGTAGGTTTTCATATTTTCTTGAGATATGGAGTCTACATAAGCTTTGGTGGTGTTTTGTAGGTTTTTAGAAGCTTTTTGGAGCATATTTTGAAGAAAGGAGCAAAACCGGTGAAGATAGCACTCAAACGGAGATAGAGAAATTCGTTACAAGAACATAGGAAAACAAATCGAGTCAAATGGAGTTGTAACGAATCTTCTACGCAAATTTTACTCAAGGCTGTTAACGACCCTGTCAAGGTCGTTAACGAGGCAGCGAGAGCAGCAGAGATCCGAGTCGGTGCTATTATTGGGCTTCTATCTTGTTTTCTTTTTTATGTTATTAGATAGATAAAAGGGGTATATCTTATTAGAAGATATTATTTCCTTATAGTTAGATTTAAGATAGATTTATTTCCTTAGAGATAGATTTAAGATAGAATAGTTTCTCTATAAATACTCTTGTCTACCCTTTGTTATCAAACACACAATCAATTGCCTTGGAGGGCAAGTAAGGGGAGGAGAGAGGCGTGTGAGAGGGGGAAGAGACGAGTTTTTGTGGGGAAGAATGATCGTTTGGATTCGGTTGTAATCTTTCTTTTTAATTTAATTTGGATGTTTTCAAATATTATGAATTGTGAGTAGTCTCTCTCTCTAAGGTTGGGGTTGAACCCAACAATGGTTGTACATGCTTGTTTATGATCATGTCTTGATTGTTTTTATTGCATGAATCTATTCTCTTGTTCTTAATCCTTGAGACGAAAGTTGAAGGGAATTTCTCATTCATAGTTGAAGCGAAAGCAAAAACCTTGAATCAGAATAGTCAATTTAGGGTTTTGAAACGAAAGCAGATCTATCCTAGTTGAAGTAGAAGAGATAGATAGTAAGTTTATTGATAGAGCGAAAGTTGCTTGATTTACTTGCTTTAGTTAACGAAAGTTAGCACCTTTATGTTATAAAAGCATGATCTATGTGTTTCATTAGCGTTTGACATGCGTAATTGTTGTTGTGGGGATACCTTTACCTTAGAATTCTTCTTCCTTGATAAAAACCCTACCTTTAATTGATTGCTTGCGTGAGAAGTAACAAAACTTGATACTGACTTTCTCCCTGTGGACGAACCTGACTCTGCTATACTCAGCGGGGTCTTGATTATAAATTTATTTGTTGTCAAGAAACCCTTTCAACAAATTGGCGCCGTTGCCGGGGAGATTTCAATAGTGCCAAGTTTTGTTCTTTTTACGTTTTTGGGACTCCGCCGAGTCGGTAACGACCCCCCCGGATCGGTACCGACCCTGCTGGGCAACCCAGTTTCTGTGTTTTTTTTTGTTTAGTTTCTAGGCCACTGTCGAGTCGTTACCGACCCTACCCAGGCTCAGTAACGACCCTGTCGACAGGTAGTTGTTTCTTTCTTTTTAGTTTCGGTTTTTACGGGATCACTCCAGGCTCGTTAACGACCCTCCAGGTTCGTTACCGACCTTGTCTGAGACCCCGTTTTTGCTTTTTGATTTCGTTTTTTGTTTTTTGTTTTTGCTTACAGTGTATGCCAGCTGAAGGTCGTCGAGCAAACAAAGTCATGGCTACACATGAAGAACTAGCAAGGCAGATTGCTGAACTCTGTTTAGAGATAGAGGAGATCCAGAGAGAAAGGGAAACCATAGCTGTTAAGGCATATGAAGAGGATAATTACATGAGAGGACCCTACAGGAACCAGCCTAATTATAATGACAGGTCAAACAACTATCAACCATGGGGCAATCAGAATACAAGTCACAATTACGCAGGGCCCCCACAAGATAGACGACCTGCACCATATCGACCTCCAGGCCATCAGGAGACGCCATCATGGGTTCAGGAGATTAAAGAGAGCATCAACGGAGTGAACAACAAGGTTGATGACGTTCAAGCCAAGCTGAACCGACAGGATAAAAGATGGGGAGAGTTCGATATTTGGAAGAGGAGCGTTGATTCCCAACTAGGGGACCTTGCTGCACGGATTCCAAGACCACAAGGGCAACTCCCAGGTCGTCCCGAGGAGAACCCTAGAGGCCAAATAGCAGCGGTACACCTCAGAAGTGGGAAGACACTGCCGGAGAGAATTCAAGCTGAAGAGAAGAAGGAAACGGACCTCGCCAAACAGCTCGTTAACGAGCCAGTGAGAGCTAGTACCGAGCCTACAAGCCAGGATGACGAAGCTCCAAGGGTATCTAACGACCCTAACCCAGGTAAGTCTACTAATCCGAGCCTTCCTCTCAACCCCAGGGTAGTTAACGACCCCATCAGGGTCGGTAACGACCCCATCAGGGTCGGTAACGACCCGCGGAGGACATCAATCGACCCCAGTGTCGACCTGGTACTCTCACCTCTCGATCCTAACTTGGTTCCGAGAATGGTGAAATCTCTTCCATTTCCCACTAAGAAATCTATGGACTCTACTGAGAGTAGGTTCAAGCGTTTCGTGAAGATTCTTCAGGGCATTAATATTTCCATCCCATTCGCTGACGCCCTAAGCAAAATGTCGGCTTACACAAAATTTTTGAAGGATATTCTTAGCAGGAAAAGGTCCATTACAGAGCTGCAGGATGAAGTCAGATCAATAGCTCTACCAGAAAAGCTTGGAGACCCAGGGAGATTTGCCATCACGATTGGCATAGGCGACCACAAATTTAAAGCTTTATGTGATTTGGGAGCCACTGCTAGTTTGCTTCCTCTTTCCATCTGGTTAAAAGCTAACATGGGACCACTAGAGCCTGTCAAGATGAAACTCTACATGGCGGATGGATCTTTTGTAAAAGCAACTGGAGTCGTTGACGATGTTCCTGTCCGAGTTGGAAAATTCTTTGTTCCAAACGACTTCATTGTGCTAGATATGCCTGAAGACCCTGCGGTGCCAATCATTCTAGGCAGACCATTTTTAGCCACCGCAGGAGCACGTGTTGATGTCAGGAAGGGACTTCTAACGTTTGATATTGGAGAAGAGAAGGTCGAGTTTCAATTCAACACATCGATAAGCGAAGTGGCTATTTGTAGTATTGAAGAGTCTACCAACCCACCTTGGCTCGGTAACGACCCCTCTCTGAGTACAAAAACAAGCAAAATCGATGGATACACGCCTATCAAGGAGCCTACCGACCCCCCATGGGTCGGTAATGATCCTTATTTGAAGGAAAACGAGGTGGGAGGTGGATCCAAACACGATATCAAGCCACTTCTAGATCCAGCAGGGTCGTTAACGACCCCCTACACCTCGGTAACGAGCCACTTCCCGAATGACCCTGGTAAGTTTTCTTGTTCTTATCCAATCAATTCTGGTCATGATCCTTTCTCTTATCCTAGTTCTATATTACATCCTACTGTTAGTCCTATGAAGGAGTCAAAACCTCCTTGGTTTTCGAATTATACTAACCCTGTTGTAGGATTACCGAGCATACTTATTGATGATAGAGGGCCGAATATTTTGGAAAGAAGCTATGATGTTTTTCAGGCCAAGTATGGGGTTTCTTATGATCCCTTCGATACTGGATGGCATCCGCCCTAGGTAAGCTAAGGTAAGTTCGTCGGGCTAACGACGTTAAAAATAGCGCTTACGGGAGGCAACCCGCCTTTAAGTTTTTGTTTTTATTTTCCTTTCTTAGATCTTTTTGTTAGCTTTCTTTTGACTTGTTTTTAGGCTAGATTAGTGTAGTAGGATAGAAGTTTTTCTAATGTGACTCAGGTACAAAATGAAGAAGTGCTACAACCAAAGACAATCGGTGTACAAGCACGCAAGCTCGGTAACGACCCCCACAGGGTCGATACCGATCTCCTCTACCAAACCTAATAAAATTACCGCAATGCTCCTCAAGTGATCAATGGTTTCAAGTAGCTTCAGTTTTATTTTGTGAGTTCCCTTTTCCTTATTCTCTTTAATTTTATGATTTTAAACAGTGAGGACACTGTTTGGTTTAAGTATGGGGTATGGGAAAAGGAAACTCATTTTTGTGTCAGTTTTTTGTTTTTTTTTAGGATTGATGATATTCCACTTAGATGTCCTATGATATGCTTTAACTTGCTTGATCATATAATTCCATAGCATGTTTGGAGAGCTTTGCCTGAATCATGTTGAAAATTGTTTTATGTGGATATTTAGCATGTGATGAAATTGAGCACATATGATCTTAGGTAGAAGTGACTGAAATCCAACAAAAATTGCTACCTTGTGAGTTATTTTTGGCCTTATAGGGAGAACATCAAAAATCCTTCTTCTTTTCTTGTCTGATTTACTCTCCTTATGCATATTATCTCTTGTCATTGATATGATTATCTATTTTTTGAGACCTATATGAGATATTAGTTCATTGCATGTAATATCAGATGATAGAGAACTTATTTTTTCATAAGCCCTATTAATCCATATCCACCCTTATCATTATCCTCTTTTTGCCAGCCAATTTGAGCCTTAAGCCTTTTATCTTTAGCTCCACAAAATTATTCCCTAGCCGATATAGCTTGACCCTATCCGGGGATTAGGACTTAGTGTTGGTTGTAATAGTTTTGTTAAGTGAGATATGTTTTGGTTTAAGTGTGGGGTAATATGGGTTGGGTAAGTGATAAATTCTTGTAGTTTGTTATATAAAAGGAGTTTGGTTCCCTAAATACACTTACAAAGCAAGTGAAAAGGGAAGAAAAAATGATGAGCAGAATTTACATCGTTACCGACTCTGCAGGTTCGGTACCGACCTCCCGCAGAAAAAAAATGAAAATCATAAAGGGAGGAAGAAAAAGAAAGAAAGAGTTGAAAAGTGAAAATGTGCATGAGCCAAAATTCCTAAGTGTTTGTAAGCAAGATTTGTTGAGATAAAAGGGGTTAATGAGAGAAGTGTGCATAAAGAAGAGTGAGTTTGGTTATCTTATATGAAAAGTTTTGGTGAGATGTGCGTTTTTAGGAGTCCTTGATTCCCGGATATTATTAGCACCACATAGCCAAAATATTTCCACTCCCTATTGTCTTTTACCAAGCCCCATTACAACCCGGCCGAATGGAAGCTTCTATGAAGTTTTTCATTGAGCCTAAGTTCTCTTGATGATTTTTATGTGTTTTGACATCTCTGGTGGAGAGTTTGGTGATATAAGTAACAATGACTATGTTGATTTTTGCATATTGGATTGAGTTGAGAGTTGTTATTCAAAGCCCAAAACACATGAGAGTGGAGTGAAACACAATATCCCTTGTGAGGTTGGATTTGTAGTTGCTTTTGGTTGAGGTTGCTCATATATGTGTGATGACGTTAGATTCACTTGTCTATTTTCTACTTGTGCTTTGATGTTGCTTTTTGATAAAGGCATTGACTTGATATATGTGTTGATGGTTTTGGTTGATGTCTTGTTGATTGCTTGAGGACAAGCAAGTCTAAGTATGGGGTATTGTGATGTCCGCCTTTTTAGTCATGTTTTAGGGTGTGTTTTTAGTGTCTTTTGAGTCTTTTTCTTTAGTTTTGTGTTTTGTTTTGAGTCATTTATGTAGGTTTTCATATTTTCTTGAGATATGGATTCTACATAAGCTTTGGTGGTGTTTTGTAGGTTCTTAGAAGCTTTTTGGAGCATATTTTGAAGAAAGGAGCAAAACCGGTGAAGATAGCACTCAAGTATAAAGAGAAGATGAAGATTAAGTGCTCAAGTTGATGTCTCTTTATTTGGTGGTGTTTTTATATATGATTTCCTTTGTAAATATGTTTCTTTTTCCCCTTTTCTTGTGTGTTTTGTTCCTTTTTAGCTTAGTTCCCGTATTTCTATGAGATTCGGAGACTATGCGCGTTTTATGTGTTTTGTAGGTGTTTTGGCATGGATCAAGGATCGTTTTGAAGGAGAGTCGGAACATGGAGCAAGGCCCGAGCTTAAGAGGGAAAGAGAGGAGCAAGCCATGAAGAAGAACAAGAGAAAAGCCAACAAGAAGAAGGTGGAACGAGGTCCGGACCGAGCTGGAACCAACGCCGGACCCGAGACGAATTTCCAACCTCGGACCGACTTGCACAGTAAGTCGTGCCCGAGGTCCTCTGTGTCGGACCGAGTCGGTCGATGACTGCTTGGGCTCCAAGGCACGAAATTGTAAACTACCACTTTTGCCCCTCATCTATAAAGGCTCTCTTATCTTCTAATTGGAGGAGGTTCCCACACTTAGCAAGGGACCAACCCTCAAAAACTCTCAAGAGGATACTTGGAGAGCAAGGAGGAAAGAGAGGAGAAGGAGAAGAGAGGGAATCGGCCTAGGAGAGGAGATTGAGAGGAGATTTGATAGGTTTGGTTGATAAATTAGCTTTGCTTTGTTTTGTTGTGGATTTGGAAACCTTTGATTGGAGTTTGTGGATTGCTTTTGATTTGTGAATGAAACTTTGCTTTGGTTTGAGATTGATGATGATGATTGCTTTGCTTTGTGATTTGTTTGCTTTCTTTGTTTGCCATATGGAGTAGATCTCCTTGATCTTGGGTTATGGGGGAAAACTCTAGCTAGGTTGGGCTAGAAGCCCCAATTCCATAGCCTTGAGTGCTTGATCTAGGAACCCACTCTACATAGAGCTACAATTCCTTACGAAAGTAAGGAATCAAGGCTTGTGATTGGCAAAGTAGCGAAAGTGAACATTTGTCCATCTCAAGACCTTGCTTCGAAGAGGATTTCCCCAATGATCGATGTGTAGAAGTGGTTGGAACGAGGGCGAAAGCACTCGATCCTATTCCGATCATCACTTATTGTTTGAATTGGGGTGGAAAAGCCTTAATCTACTAGAGAAGTAATCCAAAAGCCCAAGATCTACTTTCAATCTTTGAGTTCGACAAACCCAGCTACATCGTGCCCGACTTGCTCTACGTCGGTCCCGACTTCCATCTTGTCGCCAACATCGGGCCCGACGTGACACTTGTGTCGGTCCCGACTGTTCTCTTTGTTTTCCTTTGTTTTAAGTTCTCCTTTCCAGCTTTCTAGTGTCTAGGCACCTCAATCGAGTAGATTTCCCGAGCGTTCGACACCCACCACGTGCTACAACGGGGTCGGGTTATAAATTGTATCTCTAGACCCTTGCACACACGAGCGATCACAAGTAAAGTTATTGAAAATCAAGTTTGAGCTTGGAAAGAGATAGATAAATTCGTTACAAGAACATAGGAAAAAGAATCGAGTCAAACGGAGTTGTAACGAATCTTCTACGCAAGTTTTACTCAAGGTTGTTAACGACCCTGTCAAGGTCGTTAACGAGGCAGCGAGAGCAGTAGAGATCCGAGTCGATGCTATTAATGGGCTTCTATCTTGTTTCCTTTTTTATGTTATTAGATAGATAGAAGGGGTATATCTTATTAGAAGATATTATTTCCTTATAGTTAGATTTAAGATAGATTTATTTCCTTAGAGATAGATTTAAGATAGAATAGTTTCTCTATAAATACTCTTGTCTACCCTTTGTTATCAAACACACAATCAATTGCCTTGGAGGGCAAGTAAGGGGAGGAGAGAGGCGTGTGAGAGGGGGAAGAGACGAGTTTTTGTGGGGAAGAACGATCGTTTGGATTCGGTTGTAAGCTTTCTTTTTAATTTAATTTGGATGTTTTCAAATATTATGAATTGTGAGTAGTCTCTCTCTCTAAGGTTGGGGTTGAACCCAACAATGGTTGTGCATGCTTGTTTATGATCATGTCTTGATTGTTTTTATTGCATGAATCTATTCTCTTGTTCTTAATCCTTGAGACGAAAGTTGAAGGGAATTTCTGATTCATAGTTGAAGCGAAAGCAAAAACCTTGAATCAGAATAGTCAATTTAGGGTTTTGAAACGAAAGCAGATCTATCCTAGTTGAAGTAGAAGAGATAGATAGTAAGTTTATTGTTTTATTTTCAGTAATCGATAGACAAACAATCTTGCTTCCTGTGGAACGATCCTGACCTCCCTATACTCAGCGGGGTCTTGATTATAAATTTATTTGTTGTCAAGAAACCCTCTCAACAGTTATGAATGCCTTGTTTTTTGTACACCCCACGAGTCTGCGCATGCTGAAGATGTTTCCCTATGTCGTCATTATGGACTCCACTTACAAGACCAATAGGTATGTTATTTTAATATTTAATCGACTTGATAATATGTTTCTAGTATAAATATTTAAAACAACTTGTTGTGCTAGGTACGGCATGCCTTTATTGGAGATGGTTGGCTTCACTTGCACCGGCAATACATTCAGCATCGGGTTTGCATTTATTTCAAATGAAGATGTCGCTAGTTATAGGTGGGTGTTAACTCAATTGAAAGGCGTGTACGACAAGCTTGGAGTCCAGGTCAATTCAATCACGACAGATCGCGAGCAGGCTCTAATCAAGGCGATAAGTCAAGTTTTCGGGGACGAAGTCCAACATTTGTTGTGTTGGGTGCGCATCAGACACAAAATTCTGGCGTACGACCTGAAGGTCTTTGCAAACGCTGAAAAACCACATGAGTTGTCACGCGGGTTTACAAACGCTTGTTGGGTGCTCTTTTCATCCACCACAGAGGCGACATTTGAAGAAAGGTATGTAGAATTGAAGAGAAGATGGCGACCGACGCTTATTGCATACGTGGAGAAGGTGTGGCTTAATCCATATAAGAAGAACATAGTTCGTGCTTGGACGGATCATACACTCCACTTTCAAACGAGAACCACCAATAGGTAATTTTATTTTTAGCATTTGAATTCAGTTTGAATTGTAGAAAGTGTATTCGTTCAATACTTAAACTTTGACATGTGTTTTTCAGGGTCGAAGGGATGCACGATGTGCTGAAAAAGATATTGGATTCATCTCGAGGAGGATTCAACACCGTGATACTAAGGATTCACATCCAGATGCAATCTCAAACCAACACTTTGAGGACAGCCATTGAGAGAACCAGAATACAAAAACCAACAAAATACAGACTACTGGCGAATAAGTTCGAAGCGTTGTTTCGTCCTATACGCGGACACGTTTCAAGGCAATGCCTAGGTAAGTTGTTGGACTTGTGTTGTTATCGAGGGATCGAGGCTCCCACACGTGTTTACCGTTGCGGATTTTTGGTAACAATTAAGGACATGGGATACCGCCACCAGTCGTTGCTATCGCCCACGTTGGTCAACGAGACCACTTCATACCGGTGAGAAATATGTAATCACTTTTTTTTTAAGTTTTTTGTTTTTGTACATCTTGCTTTCGTATATGTGACATAAGATTTCTTTTCAGGTATGGCTTACGGGGAACACGCCTATCCCCCCACCTCCTCATGCATGGCATCAATTTCATGATCCCAACGCCGACTACTAGCTCGAGGCTCTTACCCCGAGGATGGACCATTGGAAGGCTTGCCGAAGGGACATCGGTCGGGATCCGGAGACATTTGCTTAGGACAGTCTTGTGGCAAGATGGATTGTTATGGGATATGTACTTTATTAAGAAGAACATGTTTTCATATTTCATGCATTGTGTGCCCCGTTTAGGGGAATTATGAACTTTTTAAAGATGTTTCGATGTAAGTGAGTCGAGCTTTCCCTTGTTTGATGACTACTAAGCTCAATTTATCTTAATTTTAATAAAAAAACCCTAGAAAGGATGAAGAGCATTCCCCTGTCATGTCTTACTCGTTTGAATTTTTACCTGTAATGTTAAGAGACGAATCTTGTTGAAGTGGGATGAATTTCAAACTCATGCATGTCAGACTAGGTTTGCGAATCTTGTTGATGGGTCTGAAAAGGCAGAAACAACAATGGCTCAAAGTGGAGACTGAAATGTTGAATTGTCATCTCGCCCTTCTCGCTTGGGGAAGGGAGAGCAATAATTTGATCCAATGTGTAGGCTCGAAGGTCCATTTTGCGAAGACACGAGGGCCCATTGCGCGCCTTCTGTTACCCCTTTCACCCAACTGGGTTATTCCATTTTTACCAGTTCCGCGCATGCTTCTGAAAACAGAATACCAGCAGCTTTTCTGGTGACAAGACTTATGCATGCACATCTTCGAGCAAATTCCAAGTAAAAAATGAGACCTAAACCTTCTCCATTGTTGCTCCACTCTCTATCAACCCTAAACTCTATACCGAAACCAGAATTTCATTATCGGCACACCAATGGATAAAAGGAAAGCGTGTTCATCGCGAACCTACCCCTTTGCTCCACCCATCATAAACTTCTCCATCGTCCACGTCGGTGGGGTGAGGGAGACAAAGACGAAATGGTCTGTGATACAAGGCGCATCAATAAAAAACATCATCATGAACTGGAGCGAAGCTGGCTATGGAGCACCACCAGGATATTGTCGCTTCTTCTTGAACGACACGATATCTACGCCAAAGAAATGACGATGAAGCTTCGCCTGACTGAAGGTGCCGAGATTCGGGCGATTGATGACATTTCGCCGGAGAATTAATGATGTGGTTTACTGTTATAAATCACTTTTTATGGATCCAAGTGTTTTTTCAGTAAGTTGTTTATGATGTAGGGTGTAAGTTGTTTATGGTTTTTTCAGTAAGTTGTTTATGGTTTTTTCAAGTGCCACTTGTTTAGTGGTATAAGTCATAATGTTGTTTACGGTTTTTTTGGTAAGTTGGTTGTAAGCGTCGTCGAAATGTGGATCCAAGTGTTATAAGTAATTCCATCGCTCATCTTCAACTCCATTTTGTACAAATTTCAAAATCTTAACCACATAGATAGAAAGAACAACAAGAAGAAAACCAAGGGAGAAAACTTTCCAGGGTTCCATGAAGAAATTTGGAGAGTTTTCCATTTTGATCAAGATGTCTAGAGGTAAATTGACGCTACCCTAAACCCTAAACCCTATTACATATTATAAAAATAATTGTATGCATTAATCACATCTTGTAAGAAGGTGAAGTTTAGGTATCGGTTAGATCAATAATAAAATAATGGAGATAATCTTAAAACAACAAAAATAAATACATAAAGTATTAATGTATGTCATCCAAACCATCCAAAACATCCGAAATCAAGAGTAGTAATGTGAAATGAAACCAACAATCCAAAACCACCAAAAATAGATACATAAAGTACTAATGTATGTGTAATATGAAAGCATCTAAGTCTGGCGCTCATGCGAGGTGCCGCTGCCACTGTTGCGCTCGTGCACTGAATCCGGAAACTGTGGTGGGCATCGGTGGGGAGGCGGTGCGTCGGAATCAAGGATACTGAGCACGTGCCTGAGATGATGCACAGTCTGATGATCAGGCGGCATCTGTAGTAGCTGGCTCCAGATATATCCCACTGCGTGTTGTACCCTCTGTGCAAAAAAAACAAATCATATTAGTTTGTACACTCAAATATCAACTTAAACATACAACTAAAAAAAAATATGTTCTTACCATGTTGTCAGAAACTGCCGGTATCGGGTGAGGCACAGGAGGACGGGGGTCATCCTAGTGCGGGGAAGTCGGGTCGACATACACGTGAGATCGGGCCCTAAACCATGCCAAGTAGCCCTCCTCCACCTGCCATGCGTACTCAGCACGCTGCATAATCCAACTCGGTCAAGTGCTCCATACGCTGTGCCCAGTGAAGGTCCGCCGGATCATATGAAACGATGTATGGGCGGTTCTGAATCGCCTCATGCCGGACCACAACCCTAGGCTACAATGATGGAGGAGGGACGGTCTAGATGCGACTAAACTGGCGCTACACCCTCTCTGGATGGTACACCTCATGTACCCTATCAAGTACCAGGACACCCCTATAGCGAGACACCCGGTACGCGCCATCAAAATCCAGCTCGTTGCCCCACGGCATCCAATGAATCTGCATCGTCGCACTCACACTATAGAATGTACGTCATGTTGATTTCGAAGTCTAACCTCCTCTACACGGATTGTGTCTAGAAGCTGCCGCAGCGCATCCAACCTACTCCCTTCTCGGCTGGGGGCCCGCTCACCAAGCTGTCGTGCGGCTGCACGACGGTCAGCTAGCACCTCCATAGCCAACTCGATCCGACCCTGGGTGTGCTCGAAATAACTCATGATCCATGTCTGAAACAATACTCATAAGATATTGAATCCAACCAAATTCGAAGAATGAAATATTTAGGCAGAAGCACGTACCCTCATAACAAGAGCGCAACCCAAGCATCCCCTAGCATCGGCGCGCGATGTCATGCCCAGCTCACGAAATAGCCCCGCCAATAAACCCGTCCCCAAGCATATCGACCAGTCCTCTCGTGGTCGAATAGGAACCCCAATATCCACATCTTGATCTTGTTCCCGAACTTGTCGACGAATAATGTCATCCCGAGAAAGTACCATAGAAACACAGTGGCAATGGTCTCTGGGGGTGCGGGTTGCCTCCCCCTAAACATATCCGACAAAATAGCTGTGATGGCCTTGTTTGGGGCCCGTGTCTTCCACGCGTGTGCTTTCTGTGGATCGAGGCCGAGCAAATCCCCTAAGCGAGCCTCGAGCTCCAACGGATCCATCTGGGGTACCAGAGCGTCTCCATCTATAAGCGCCCCGAAAATGCGGTGCATGTCATGGAGGGTGATGGTCATCTCGCCCCACGGGAAGTGGAAGGTGCTGGTCTCTGGATACCAACGCTCCCGAAATGCAAAGATGAGAATGTGGTCTGTCGCGTCAAACTCCAAGCCGATCAGCCCAGTGAGACCGCTCCGCTGGGCGAGGCCCCACCAAGAATCGGGTCCTCCATGCATATACTATCGAAACGAGCGTAAAGGATCCAAGTTCCTAGACCAAACTCTAATCACCCTAAGATACTAAACAGAGGAAAATAAACGTGAGTTAGAAAAACTAAGCATTATTTTCGAAAAAAATTAAATACTCGTAGTTTGGAAAAGTTTACGTACGGTACGGTCGATCCAAATCCTGCCCGCCACGTGTGTGGAATACGTCGTCAACATGCTGCCATCAATAGGACCTCCCGGTTCGCCCTCCGCAGCGGGAGGGTCCTCAGGAGTGGCCCCTGCTGTTGGTGTAGGGGGGCGTGGGTCCCTCCGCAGCGGGGGAGGGGCAGACCCAGATGGAACATGAGGAGGGATGGGTGCTGCTGGAACGGGAGGAGGTATGTAGGATGCTGGAACGAGAGGAGGGATGGGTGCTGCTGGAACGGGAAGAGGGGGAGACGGAAATGTGGATGTATGCGGAGGAGTTGAGGGTCCTGCCACGGATGTAGTAGGATCGGTCGAAGAAGTAGGTGGAGGACTGGAAAAGACCGGTGGCGGTGGCGGGACATGGGTCGTGGTGGGAGGTGAAATAGAGATGGTGGCATCGGATATGTGGTAATCGTCAATCGACAAATCCTCCGCTGTACCCAAGGGAGCATCAAACTGTATGTCCTGCTCCGTGAAGGGCAGGTCGTACCCTACGACGTCATCTGGCAAGTCGTCCTGCAGGAGCTCCTCTATAAAATCCACCTCCACCTCGACGGAGGGGTCTACATCTATCTCCAGTGCATGCGTCAACGTCGGATCACTAGCTATCCGCTGCTGCTCGATAGGCGGCACTCCGGCAAGTAACGCACGTGCAATCTCGGCGCACGTGAGCTTGAGCGCCTCCTTTTTTCTCCTCTTATCGAGGAGGACGACGCTCAAGCTAGTGTGTACGTCCTTTAGGTGACAAGTTCAAATTAAATTAGTAAGTATTCTATTAATTTTTTTCTTTTATTTATGTAAAATTAGAAATTCATCCTATGAATATGAATTCAACTAATGAATTCGTCGTTTCTATTGGAATTCAAAATCCGAACCAAAAACTCATATATCATTACTAATTTTATATCAGTTTTCATTACGTTGGTAATGAAAAATGAATAAAACAATAATTCAAACTCTAAACATAACTCTAATTATTTTTTATTCAACTTACGACTATGAATTCATATTAATTACAAGTTCATAACTAATAATTCAAAATCTAAATATAACTCTAAATTAATACAAATAAATTAAATAAAACAACTAATAACAACAACAAAAACTAAATATAACTAGGAATTTGAATAGTAAACAAATTATGAAATTAAATATCTTACTAAATAAGCGAAATTGATTTACTCAATATAACTCTAATTATTTCATCTAACTGTAACCTTCACCAATTTAATGTAATATTTCTCATGTCAAAAAAATTCCAAGTTGAAAATTTAGGGTCAAAGTTAGATTATCTTCTTATTTATCTTGAAAAAAATACTTATCTACTTAATTTAATTATTTATCATTTTTAGGGTCATACTTATCTACTTATCTACTTATATTAATTACAAGTTCATAACTAATAATTAAAAATCTAAATATAACTCTAAATTGATACAAATAAATTAAATTAAACAACTAATAACAATAACAAAAACTAAATATAACTAGGAATTTGAATAGTAAACAAATATCTTACTAGATAAGCCAAATTGATTTATCGAATTGATTTACTCAATTATATGAACGGAATTTAATACCTAAAATTTGATTAATAATTCATTACGAAATTTTACAAAAATATAAAATTTCGTAAAGAATTTAAAACGTACCTCAGCTGTAAACGTCGCTCGGGTGCGGATCCGGCTACGAACAAAATGGGCTCCGGATGCCGTCGGAGCATCGGATGTCGTCGGAGCGTCGGTGGTGGGGCCATGTGGTGGTTGTGCGGCCGGATCGGAGCCGGTGGTGGGCTTGGGTGGTCGTTGAGCGGCCAGATCGGGGCTCGTGATGGGGCTGGTTGGTGGTTGGGAGGGCAAAGCCGAGCCAGTGGTGGGTGGTGGTTGGGAGGCCGGATCGGGCCTGGTGGTGGGGGCTGGGTGGTGGTTGGGAGGGCGGATCCGAGCCGGTGGTGGGGATGGGTGGTGGTTGGGAGGCCGGATCGGGGTGTGGAGAGGCCGATGGTCCATGAGCGGGGTCGGTATCAGAGGCCGGTGGTGCGGAATCCGTCGTTTGAGACGCCGACGGTAGGGAATTCGGGCCGGACGATATTTTTGTGGCTCGAAGTGGTGTTTCGCGGAAGGAGAGGACGGAGGAAGAAGACGACTGTACGGCGCTTCGCATAACGATTTTACCATAATATTTCGCGCATTGGCGTTTCGAGCAAGCCCATTAGAGCCGCGCGAGCCCGTTTCGAGCGGCCTCGCAGGCCCGTTTCGCGCATCCCTCCCGACATTTCCGTTCCCTTTCCATTTTCCACTTTTGCCCCTCCGCGCAATACCATTTCGCGCGAGCCTGCGTTGCGCGGATATTTCTGTACCCTTTTAAAAAAAACTGTGCGTATGTACCTCGCGTATTTTTATTTACATAAAATTTTATTTCATTCTTAACTAATTAAAAAATTAATTATTTTATGTAGTAATTAAAATAAAACAATAGAAAAGAAATTCGTAAATAATTTATATTCTTTCACTTAAATAAGGATTGTCAAACTTCTCGCATCCCTCCCTACAATTCAGCGAGAGCCTTTCACAACAACCTGTTGTACACCAAATGTCAAACTTCTCCATGCATAGGAGGGCAAGCATGATCACATAAGGATTCTATCACGTACTTGGCACGTACAATATTAACTCATATTTTACCATTCTCAGTCAGGAAATGCCACCCTAATTTCCCAATTAGAGACAAATTTAGCGTTTTCATTGTTCTAATGCCCAGTCGCCCAGACCACCACTCACGTCTCTGGAACACCTTGGCCCAACTAGCAAGATGAAGTCTAGTCTTACTATCATCTCCTCCCCAAATAAAATTGCTCATCAACTGGTCAATCCGCTGACACACCTTATTAGGAAGGAGAACAATGGTCATGGAATAAATCGAGATGGAGCATAAGACCGACTTAGCTAGAGTAATTCTCCCCGATATGCTCAAGAAACATCCCTTCCAACCATTTAGTTTGGCTGACACCTTCAGACCGACTTAGATAGAATAACGTGTGTTTGTTATCATAATCTAGTTTTTTTGTTTGAAAACTATCGTTGATTTTAAAAATTCTTCTCCCTGGCTACCTTCTCTATCTTCTCTACTACTTTCTGTCTTATCTTTTTCAGGTAGAATTTTTTTATTTTTCCAAATAAATTAACATAAACTACACTAAATGATAAGCTAAATTTTTTAACTTATTATTTTAACTTATTATTTTAACTAGTTTATTAAGTAATTACTACTCCCTCCGTCCCAAATTGTTTGTCCATAAAGTACAATTGGCACAGTAATTAATACAAAGTTGAAAAGTTGAATAATTAGGGTATAAAAAGTTTAAAAAGTAATAAAGTTGATGGAAAAGGTGGATAATTGGGGGTAATATATAAGATTGGATGAAGGTAATTTTGTAATTTTATAGAAAAAAGTAATAAAGTTGATGGGAAAGGTGGGTAATGGGGGTAATATATAAGATTGAATAAGGATAATATAGTAAGAAAAGTATGATATAAATGAAAAGTTTGAAAGATGGACAAACTTATTGGGACAACCGAAATGGAAAGATGGACAAACATTATGGGACGGAGGGAGTAGTTTATTTATACAAGACCAACCTAGGTCAAAGTGGGGAATTGTCTAGCCTACTTGGGATGGACAAAATCACAAAACTGAAAAATGGCGGGAAGTTGGTACTTGTGAACGAAGCCTGAAAAAAAAATTAAAATACAGAGAACTGACGCCTCCGAAGGATTTTCCGAGTCCTCGCCACCATTGAAGGTGTTCGAAGTTCTATCTAGCCTTTTGAAGCATTGCTTAATTTCCCCGGCGACCAAACTGCTTCTCCGAGTTCCCATAGAAAGATGAATTCTGATTTTGGGAGAATATGACCAGAGAAACCCTAGAATGGAGCCCTGGGAGGCGTTAGACTTGGACGATTCCGATCTGCCCTCTATCTTGCGCCCTTGTAAACGCCATCAGTCTCAACAATCCCAATTCTCTCTCGATTCCATTTCAAGCCCTAATTTCCCCTCCCAACACTGTGCTCCCACTTCTCCCTTGCCTTCCGCCGACAATCAGCCGCCGCGGCCTTCTCGCCCCCTTATCCCTGGCCCTGCCGGCGCTATGCAAACCGCGATGGATCGATTAGGTTACAGAAGTGAGGATTTTGCGAGGAATAGGGATGCCAAGATTTCTACGCAGGATTATACTAGGATGGTTGAGGAAGACGACGCTGAAGACTTCACGAGCGATCATTGGCTTTCTGCTCTGGATTTTCTCAGTCGAGAGGGTAATAGATCAATAATTGGAATTCGATGTTCGTTTTTTGTGTTAGGTCTTTCTTCTTTTTGTTTCTGATTAAGAATTAAAATTTGGGGAGACTTTCTGTTCAGGTGTGAGGAGTACGACCAGCTTGAATGATATCAAGAAGTGTGTGGATATCGAGAAGATTGACATGGTATTTCTTTGTTCAAAACTTTGGCAATTGATTGAGAGAAAACTGTTGGTTTAGTTATGATTGAGGAGTTTAGAGTTTGCATATCAGTTAATCAGATGTCATTCTGTTAATTAAACTCCAGTCAATCTTTCATATGCTTTGTTTGTGTGTTTTACAGTTGACACTTTTGCTTTGGTACTATTTGGTGGGTTTTGTAGGTTGTTGCCATGATCAAATGTTGCACTCCAAATGGTTTGGGTGACTTAGTGGTTGTTTTAAAGGTGATAAGCTTTTTAAATGTTTTCATATTCACTACTGCAAGAATTCATAGTATACTGTGTATGTATTTATCTCTTTGATTGTGAATTTTAGGACCCAACTGATACAATCCATGCTAGTATACACCGCAAAGTCCTAACTGAAGGAGACTATGGGAAGCTAATTGCTGTTGGCTCAGTATTAATACTTCAGAAGGTTTGACTTTTTCATTTGGCCTTGTTGTACTTGTTGGTTGAAAGTAATTTTTGGGTAAAAAGTTGTTGTGTGTCTTGAAAAAGGTAAAATGGGTGAATAGTGTTGTATGTGTCTTGAAAAACGTAAAAAGTAAAAGGGATAAAGAGATTTCTTGAGTATCGTTTTTTGGTAAAAAGTTGTTGTGTGTCTTGAAAAACGTAAAATGGGTGAACAGTGTTGTATGTTTTTTGAAAAACGTAAAAAGTAAAAGGGATAAAGAGATTTCTTGAGTAATGTTTTTGGGTAAAAAGTTGTTTTGCCTAACAAAGAGAACAAGGCCCGGTTGAATGAGAAATGAGAATTGCTTGATCTGAACTGTGTACTTCTCTGTATTGAATAGTTTTTCCCCCTTTTCTGCCCATTTTCCCAAGTTTCTCTTCACTGGACACTGGGCGAGACAAATGAAACTATTAACTTGCTACTTATGTGATTTTATCATCCTGTGACATGTTTGATGTTTCTTCTATGTATTATCAAGGTGGAAAGTGAATTAATGACAGTGCCAAATGATTATATGGTAACGTTGTTAGATAAATTCAACTCTGGTCCCTGGTTAAGTAATCACTACTTTTGTTGATCTGCGAACCACAACATGACGTTTTATGTCTGTTTTTTAAATATCAAGTCTATGCCTGTGAACCATTTCAGTGTAGCATCTGGAAGATGGATATTGATCTGTACTGTACAGTTGTACTAAGATCATTACTAATTGTGAATGGAAATCCTTTAGTACTTGAATATTATTACTTGCAGAATGTAACCACCAAAAACATGATTTTTACAGGTATCAGTTTTTAGCCCTTTGAACAAATCGTTTTATCTCAACATTTCACTCAGCAATGTGGTCAAGGTATGATTCTGTTTTATTTCTATAAGTTGCTTTCAATAACATTAACTATTGAAAGATGAACTTGCTTGAGGGGGTGGTATGTACATCTAGACCCCCCAGATCTGCCTGATGAGGTATACTGGGTAGTGTTTGTATGGTTAGTATGAATGGGAAGTTATTATGAATTAGGTGCATTTAAGTTTTTATTGCTTGTTATCAAGCAGTGAATTGGAAAATTGTGATGGAAAAGATTTCTTTACCCATAAAATTGGTATTCTTTGTGGTAAATTCCAGGAAAGTGATCCTTTTTTCCTTCCTAAATGTGGATTCCCCTTATTTCTCATAAATTGTCAAAACCCCATCAAATAATTCCCCAACAAGCAACAGGAGGAAGAGTAATATCATAAACTATACGCTCTGTGCTATATTATTCCCTGCAGAGTCCCCTACCTCTTTGAAATAGCTCCAATAACTCCATTAAGTTATTATTTTTTAAAAAAGGATTTTTTTTGTTAAATATGTCACCACGAGTTCATCTTTGAAAATTAAGTAAAAGTACATACTTAAAAAAAAACTAAAAATAGTAATGTTTGCATCCTTCTAGCTGACTTGAGAAATTCTCATACAGATTATTCCTAAAGATGCTGGAAGGGAGATCTTCTCTGTATGCACAGCTAAAGATGCTGCACCAGGTGTGTGGGTGTGTGAGGATCTACTTTCTTAATGAATTTGTAGTTTCCCTGAAATGATATTCAACTAATCAACTGTTGCTTATATATTCATAATTTAATCTCAGGTCCTATTAGTTTTAATAGTTGATCCTGAATCCTTAAATCTTCTTACAATATTGTACTTTTGTAAATTGTTTGATTGACACCACATTCTGTCATTGAAAGATTATCACAAGAATTCAAAGATCCAAGAGCAGGTTTCATCGAGATCTGGAAGAACTGCAGAAGCCAATACAGACGTCCAGCTGAACTTTAATTTCAATGGTACACAATCTTTACAAAAGCATGTCAGTGAAGAGAATTTGGCATTAGGAAGTCAAATCAATGTTGACCAAAGTAGCAACAATTATGCTTCATTACAACACCGCTTCATGAGAGATCATGCAGGAAGTACCATAATGAAGAAGCCAACTGAGGTAGACTTAGTTTCTGTTAGTCAAGAAGCTGGCATTCAACCTGATATTGATCTCAGAGATGAAAATATTGTTGAGAACCTTGATGATGAACATCTTTCTGCTGCAAATGCTTTTCAAAAGCAAACTCAGGCAAAAGAGCAAACTCCCCATGGAATCCTGTCTGAGAATCTTGTTGGTGAAGAATCAGGCCGTGAGAACGGTGTTGAAACCCAATGCGAAGACAAGCAAGATAGAACTGGAGAAACAAATGGGTTTGAGAAGCATAATAAACCGTCTCAATCAAAAGCTTCATTCCAGCTGTGGACAGATGATCAGCTTGATATACTCGACATGGATGATTGATCTGGTATTATTCCGTCCTCAAAGGTATGCATTCAGCATTCTTTACTAGGGCACTTTGGGATAGTTTACGAATAGGTTATTGTAGAAAGTAGACTGTTTTCTGAAGATGTAAATTTACTGAACTGGCATTTAATCAGCTTACAAGTAAAAACTTCTAGTGTGGTTTCGGTTTGGAAGTACTTTCAAATTCTGTAATTTGGAGGGAAATTATGCCTCATAAGATCTCTCTAAAATCTCCATTTATATGAAATTGCTTGGATAAGACAAGTGTGGGGGTGGTCTAGGAAGAATTTTGATCTGATATTGTGAGATTTAAATCATGTTTAATTAGAGGAGTTAATCAATGGCTTAAAGAATTTATAATTTCCACAACTACTATTTTGTTAAACAGTTATTAGTTAGGTTGAATTTTAAAGATTTTTTCACTTTTTTCCCCTTGATCCACACTAGTAGACCTTTCAAGGAAAATGTATTTCACTAACAACCAAATGAATGGAGTCTATAAATCATTTCACGGCATATTTCCGGTGTGTAGTGCAAAAATCTAGCGGCTAGCTTTTGAAGATTTCCATTTATTAGCAAAAGGCTAAGAAGACCTGCAAAGCCCTTTTGCTTTTGTACAAAAGGGAGACACAAAACATCGACAGCCCATCTACAACCCATGAGTGCTAAAGCCGATCCAAGAAGAAAGATCTCCAACTAGGTCACAAATAGGTCTATCAATCTCATCAAGTCTTAAGTGATTTTTTTTTGTTTTTTTGAAAGCATGTGCTAGCAATTTATATGATTATGGACCTAAACATTGCTCTATCAAATTATGGGGGAGAAGTTTTGACAATTTTACATAAAAAATAGTTCTATTCTTATTTTAATTTATAGCCACTATGATCAACATTAACATCATCAGACTTCAGCCAGTATAGTCCCACTCAAACAGGATCTAGGGGGTCAAGATAGGAGCACTCATAATTGAACATGTTAGGAGGATGCATCCAACATATGCATAGTAACCTTATGATGAATATATTCTATAAAAACGGTTCACATTTAGTACATATAAGGCTCACACTCTAAGGCCTTGTTTGGTTAACTCATTTTAATACATTGTAATCAAACAAAATAATATCATAAAGTAGAGGATCTCATTGCTTGGCCACCTACCTAGCACCAGGCTCCAACCCACATAAACATTATACTTTCTCAATCACCTTTTTTAGAAGAAATAAAAGAACAAGAAGAAATAATATTTTTTTGGTAGAGCCCTCCCATACCTAAAGTCTAAAGATGAAGAAGAAGAAATAATTTGTGAAGTAGGCATGCGAACCCACCTTCCATCGCCACCACATTCATCCTTTCTAGTTTCTTTCTACATTGAAGCTAGAGCCCTCCTCCCATAGTCCCATTTGCTCACCTTTTCCAAAAAATCCAATTATTTAATATGCTACAATGTACTCTTGTCTACCGAATATATGCACTCTTAGGGGGCCTATTTGGTACCTTATTGATGGATATTCGGAATCGATTTTGAAATAACTAAGTTTTATTCCTATGTTTGGTTAGTATTTTTTTTTCTCTAAATCGTCCATTTCAAACTTAGTTTTAGAGCGAATTATGATGAAACATGTCATTTGATATCTATCTCAATGTCAAGCATTTACAGTTGGGTGTTTTGGTTTCGACATATCTTTTGGACGACATTTGCTTCCCAACGAGACTGTAAGGTCTCGGGTTCGATTCCCGACCGTTGCGTTGCATATCCCGCAAATTACCTCCTCAAGAATGACTAAGGTAGGGTGCGATAGAGGTGCCCGTGGTGAGCGTAATCACCTTTTAAATGACGTTTAGATTGTTGACCATTTAACTTAATTTACTTGTTTTTTGTTGTTATTGTTGTTAGTGCTCATGTATTGGATAAAATTCCAGTATTTCTAGTTTACTTGTGAAGAATGTGAGAGAACAACTTTGTGGACTTCTTGGTATAATTACAACTTAGCTATTCTTTTTATTATCAACAAGTGTGTGAAAGCATTACAACTTCTAACATACAATCTAGCTCCATACTTCCATATACACATCCAACCCATTTTACTCCACGACAAATTGTGCACCAAAGCTCTCAATGTAAAAAAAAAAGGGGGCATACCTATATTTTAAACTCAAAATATCCCTCAAACAAATTAAGATGTATACCATTATTTATAAGGAGGAAACACCCCCACCACGATCCCCAAAGGCCAAAAAGATAAGCCTCTTCATCCATCTCCCTCACTTCTCACTTCTCACTTCTCACTACTAACAAAAAAATTGCTTTGGAGACTCCAACGAGATCGCTAGAGCTTTTATAGAGCTTCCCACCATCCCCATTTCCCCATTCCTATTCTCAAAGCTCCCCATTCCACTACAAAACAAAACTCTCCCCTACGTTATTTTTTACTACCAACCACAATTCCAATACCAATATAATACATATTTTGACCCTCCCCATATGAGTCGAGTATAAGTCGAGAATTGACAATAAGAAAAGTAGCCCTTCAAGATGATAACGGGGAGAGACTTTTACCACGTGATGACGGCGGTGGTGCCGCTCTACGTGGCCATGATCCTGGCCTACGGTTCCGTCCGGTGGTGGAAGATCTTCTCGCCCGAGCAATGCGGCGGAATCAACCGGTTCGTGGCCCTCTTCGCCGTCCCGCTCCTCTCCTTCCACTTCATCGCCTCCAACAACCCTTACCAGATGAACCTCCGCTTCCTGGCCGCCGACTCCCTCCAGAAGGTGGCTGTGCTGGCGGCGCTTGCGGTCTGGGCCCGCCTTTCGAGGCGCGGCTCCCTTGAGTGGTCCATCACCATGTTCTCGTTGTCGACGCTGCCCAATACGTTGGTGATGGGGATCCCGTTGCTCAAGGGCATGTATGGTGACTTCTCGGGCTCGCTCATGGTTCAGATCGTTGTTCTACAATGTATTATCTGGTCAGTATCACCCATTTCTCTTTTTTTGGTAGAAGGAGAGGCAACACTCTACAGTGCCATGATGTTAAATTATTAAAATGAACGGGCGAATGATACGCCCGTACAGGTACACCCTGATGTTGTTCCTGTTCGAGTACAGAGCAGCGCGGGTCCTAATATCGGAGCAGTTCCCCGACACCGGCGCCTCCATCGTCTCCATCCACGTGGACTCCGACGTCGTCTCCCTTGACGGCCGGAACCAGCCCATCGAGACCGAGGCCCACCTCAAGGACGACGGCAAGCTCCACGTCACCGTCCGCCGCTCCAACGCCTCCCGGTCCGACCTCTTCTCCCGCCACGGTGGCGGAGGCAGGTTCTCCTCCGCCACGCCCCGCCCCTCCAACCTCTCCAACGCCGAGATCTACTCCCTCCAATCCTCCCGGAACCCCACCCCGCGCGGATCCAGCTTCAACCACGCCGACTTCTACTCCGTGACCGGTGGCCGGAGCTCCAATTTTGGCCCTGCTGACGTGTTCGGGCCGCCGGCGAGGCTGTCGAATTTTGACGGCGGAGGCGCGGCGGCGAATTATCCGGCGCCGAATCCGGGGATGTTTTCGCCAAGCAAAGGGAAGAAGGAAGGGGCGGGGAGAGATGTTCATATGTATGTTTGGAGCTCTAGCGGTTCTCCGGTGTCGGACGTTTTCGGTGGTGGCGGAAATCATGAGTATGTCGTCTCCGATCAGCCTATTAAGGAAGTCAGAATGGCGCCGGTTTCTCCCGCCAAAGGTAAATTCAGGGATAATTAAGGAATCGGACCCTGAAATTCATATTTATTACTCCGTATAATAATATAATTCAAAATTTTGCATAATTTGAATTATGCCCCTAAACTTGTAACATGTTTTATTTAGGTTCCTACACTTTATATAGCTCTAAATAAGTCTTTAACCTATATATAGTAACAAAAAAAATGTACATTGATTCAATTAAAAAATTCTCATTTTTATTTAGAGCTGATTATGATTTAAAATTGTGATGGACTAGATTTATCTTGATATGGTCGAATAATATTATATAATAAAAATATTGAAATAAATATTCCCATCGTAAAAGTCTACTTGTGTTTTTATATTTAAAATTTTGTTAAAAAAACTTGTTCTTTTATATATTTGGACTCAACATTTTCACTTTTAACCCCTACATTTAATAAAAAAGTAACTAAACTTGTTTAATTTTTATTTTCAATGTATAAAGTAAATATTTAATTAAGGTCGTTTTGTCTAATTTAAAAAAAAATTAATATATATATTCAACTATAAAAAGACAAGTAGGGAGGGAGTATAATTTTTATATTTTTTTTGGTGAACTAAAGCAAACCTCAACTAATCGAACCGCGCTTGTCTAGGTAGTTGAGGAATCCAAATATGAATACATTATGTTCAAGGATGAATCAGGAATTAATGCACAAATTCCGGAATCTATTGGGAATGATTATTTTAGGGCATGATAAAAATATTAAAAAAAAACATAAGTTAAGGTACAATAGCATAATTTATGATCGTGTAATTCATTCATTATGTTTTTAAGATATTTGAATTTGGAATTAATATGATGAGTGTGGAATGTGGATATTAATTAACTTGTAGGGGTGGACGGGCAAGAGCAGGAAAGGGGTGAATTCAGCTTCGGGAACAGAGTGATTGTGGACGGCGACCACAAGGAGTCCGGCGTCAGCGGTGGCGGAGGAAAGGCGGCGCTACCACCGGCAAGCGTGATGAGTCGGTTGATACTGATAATGGTGTGGAGGAAACTGATAAGAAACCCCAACACTTACTCCAGCTTGATTGGCCTCACCTGGTCCCTTGTCTCCTTCAAGTAATTATCATCCTCTTCATTAATTTAATTTTCTTACTAATCATCTAAAGTTTAAACTTTATAAATTATTTTATATGTAGGTGGAATTTGGAGATGCCAGCCATCATAGCTAAGTCCATATCAATCCTGTCAGACGCAGGGCTTGGGATGGCCATGTTCAGTTTGGGTCAGTACACTCTACATAGTACATACATTGTTTGCTAAGCCATGCCATAATTACATTTTTGCAATTTCGGTTGTTGCGAGCACTCATTCATTCTATAGTAGTATATCATATCTCTGCATGTGGGTCTCATTATATCATCTAATTAATCATTAAAGGTGGCTTCATATATACTATAATAATTAAGGATTAATTAAGCGTGCATTTGTTAGTCAACTAGTGCTTCTCATCATTACTATACTCTCAGTGTGGGTGTGTGTCTTGTGCATCTCTCCTCTCCGCTGGCATTGGCAATTGGGCAGTTGGCATGCCACGCTCGTTTCTTTTCACTCTCCATCATCATTATATTTGGGAATACCCCTTCCTATCTAGGAGGTTCCGACATTAAAAAAATATATATTAATTAATTTTATGATGAAATCTTATTGAATTTATATGCTAAGTTCACATATATGTATATATGGTTGATGGTGATGACGATCCATGAATGTACATACACAGGGTTGTTCATGGCATTACAGCCGAAACTAATAGGATGTGGGAACAGGGTAGCAGCCTATGCCATGGGAGTCAGGTTCCTCATCGGCCCTGCCGTCATGGCTCTCGTCTCCGTCGCCATCGGCCTTCGTCATGTTCTTCTACGCGTTGCCATTGTCCAGGTATGAGTCACGCACACACTCTAAAAGTCCCTTTGATCGCAATATATAAATACATAAACGGAATGAAAATCAATCTAGTCCATTTTAATAAAATCAATGAGTGAAATAAAAATGCAGGCGGCGCTGCCACAAGGAATCGTACCCTTTATATTCGCAAAAGAGTATAGTGTCCATCCTGATATCCTCAGCACAGCGTTAGTCTCATTTCTCCTAATTAATCCATTATTATTATTTTGGTCTTGGATAGTGCCCGTAGGAGTTGAAACGAAAACCTCATAGTATTACCATAAAATCTAACTAATTTATTTGATGCGAGTGATTTTATTTGTATTAATTCTTACATCTTGTTATTATCTTCTTGCAGAGTTATATTCGGCATGCTTATTGCGTTACCCATAACCCTAGTCTACTATATTTTGTTGGGACTATGAAAACCCACGACCTACTACAAGAGATCCCATGACATGTACACTAGTTGCAGATTTCGTATAATGTAAGTTCTGACAGTAAATTAATTAATGTTGTCTTGTTAATTAGGAACCATACATTCACAGGGATCGTGTAATCGAAATCCATGAGTTAATTCCATGATTTCCATCTCTTGTTCGTAAAATTGTAAATTAATCATGTTTAGAGCGATCAGATTTGATCATTCACAACAACAGAAAATGCAAGATATACTGGGTATGTGATTTTGCTTCAAATGTGTGTACTTTTTCTTTTTAAGAAGAGTATCATTGCATATTGTGAAGTGTTCATTATTATATAGTGATCGATTACTTGCACAAGTAAAAAGGAACATTTATATTCGTTACAATATATATATATAGTAATGGATATTTTTTTTTGTTTTCGAAGGACACTGTCTAGAATAATCGAACCGAATATCTTATGATACTACCCTAAGGACCTAGTTGGTCGCTTGATGACATTCGTTTATCATTACAACTCCGTTTGGTAAATCGGTACTTATCAGCGATGATGCTGATTTTGATCTTGATGATGGTTGTTGATGTTGATCATGGATGCTGATATGGAATACTGATATGAGTTGTTTATTTTCCAAATAATCCGAAATGTGTTCGTTAAACTGAATTGCTGATATTTTAAACAAGTTTGTAAAATTACTAAAAATGGCTTAATAAAGGGTAAACAAATAAAAATTTAAAATTTAATTGGGAAATCACGTGGGTCCGCTTACTTATATTTTGGTAGAAAAGTTAGCTTATTTGACATAAGGTTGGGGGTGCTGATTATTTTTTCAGCAGATAAGTATCGGATATAAGTAACTTATTTCAAATAATCAGATTTTGCCAAACACATAAAACAAAACTTATTTTTTCCATATAAGTAACTAAGTACTTATAAGTATCCAAATAAACGTTGCCGAACGGAGCCTGCAAATGTCATCAAAAGGTCTTGATAATAATCATTTATCATCTTAAATGTCATCAAAAAGCTTGATGATGTTTGAAGACCTTTTTCAACTGTTATCAAAATGACATTGATGACGTTTTTCAACAGTCATAAAAAGTTCAATGACACTCATTTGTCATCACAAGCGTCATCAAAGAGCCTTGATTACACTTATTTGTTATCATGAGTGTCATCAAAGGGCATTGATAACACTAATTTGTCACGAGTGTCTATTAAATGCCCTTGATGACACTTGTTTGTCACACATATGTCATCAACAGGCCTTGATGACACTCTTTTGTCATCACAAATGCCATTAAACGCCCTGATGACATTCAACTATTATTAAAAAGCTTGATGACATTTTTCAACAGTCGTCAAAATATTATGAAAATGATATTGATATCATTCACCCAACATCAAAATGTGATCAAAATGACATTAATAGCATCAACCGCCATCAATGTTATGAAAGCGTTGATGAAATTAAACCATCATAAGCTTTTTCAATGTCACCAAACCTTGATGATATTCACCTATCATCAAGATTGGATGACAATTTGTTGATGACATTGTTTTTCTTTCATGGGTGACATTATGCTTCGGCTAACGGTGTTGGTTGTCGTATTGGTATAATTGCTAGAGATTATGTTGGGAAGTGTTTTTTGCTGGTGTCAAACGAATTTAATTCTTTTTAATAAAATTTAAAAAAATAATAGGGTTGATGAAAATGAGATTAAATTAGTATAAAGGGGGACAAACCAAACTTGTAACACAGTTCAGGATATTTTCTGGAATAACTTCATTTTAAGGTACCATCCAAAAAAGCTAGAAATTCGGTAGTACCATCTGGAATTTCCCTAAAATTAAGTGTCACTCTATAAAGTCTATAACATAAAGAATGCAACAACAACCACAACAACAACAACATTGACCCAGTGTGGTTTCGCTTACGGGAAATCTGGGAGGTCAGGATGGAGGCACCCCTGGCTTGAAGCGGAGGGGGAGCGATCAAAAGACCCAACAAGATCAAATACCAAAGAAAGGACTAAGACAACAAAAGCAAAGTCGAAAACTTGGCAAAAACCAAAACAGAATAAAACATAAAAAACAAGAACTGTAAAACCAAAGCGTAACACCTGTCTCAAGGCCCCCAAGAACCCCTATAACATAAAGAATGCGTTTTGCTTATTCTTATGAGCAAGCGAGGTACAACATGTCAAGGGCAAAGGAAGTATTGCCATTGGGAATACAAAATCACAATCAAAATTCATTAACTTTTTAAGTTATAGCTCCGAAGCCATCGGTCTACTCTACACAGTCCTCGCTCTTAAGTCACCTTGCCAGGGATTGAGAACCGAAGTTGTCATTCTTCCTCAACAAGGAAACCCCACAACCGCCCTCTTTTCCAAAGAATTGAAGACCATTGCAATGAACACCATCAGCTCAGACTAGTTGAAGAAGTAAGGGGACTCCAAGACTTCTCTTAGATTAAAATCACCACGCTCAGGCAGAGGGGGGAATTCCAGATTGGGAAAGGACTTTTGGAAATACTCCACCAACTGTACCAAACAAAAAATTCAGTTCAGACCCAGCAAGATAAGATTGGGCAAAAGTACAATTTACAAGTACTAATATGGTCTTAGCTTGTTATGGCTATCAAACTTGTACTAGGAACTGAAACAAAAAATACTTACATCCTCCAATATAGGCAATTCATAAAGCTCAACAAACTTCTCCCTTAGGATGCAGTTCATTTCGTCAACATCGCTTGCATGTGTCCAATATGAATCATGGACCCCTATATTAGAAACATATATAAGGAAACTAGAGATAGAGAGATGCATTGCAAGAAAAAAAAATAAGGAAATTATAAATCATCATGAACCTGCAAAGTTTAGGCCTGCTTTTTTGCAGGCAATAGCAGTCATCATCATGTGGGAACCATCAAGAGAATGAACGAAGTTTGGAGGAAAAGTTGTTCTTTGTCGCCTTGCCATAACCTGAAACAGTAACATAGAGAGACTCATTCTCTACAACTGAAGAACTCAATAATATCAAAGGGAGATAAATTTAAACATATCTAACGATCAAGAGTTGAGAGTTCGTCATTCCCAAAAATTTCTCCAATTTGAATTGGATGGAAGGTAAAGTATATCATTTTTAGGAAATGACATGAATATGTAGTGAATTTCTGTATATAGCTGATTACCAGACATGAAGGATCTAATAAAACAAATAGAAGAAAACGTCGTATTAGGCTACCTTGTCAGTTTCACATTTAAGTGACAAGACCTGAAGTGAAGTCTCGATCTGCATTTAAAGCAACATCAAATTCAGAAAATAAAGATTTCCAACTAGTATGACCCAAAAAAAAAACAGGAATCAGATACAAAGTACTAGTATCCAGAAAATTACCTTGTGTCGTCCAAATTTACGGTAAGGCTGAACAACAGGGAGTCCAAGAGGAGTTGTCCAACACACGGAATGGTTTTCTGAAGCTATGATCTAGTGACATAATTTCAACAGTTGACAACAATTAGAGAATCCCAATGTAAGCTCAAAAGACATAAAAAAACAAATGATCTGAAAACGGGTGCTGAATACAAGAAGCATATTCATATAAAAACCTATCTACCTTTGCACAGTCGCCAAGCCAGCTCATGATGCTCCTTGCTGCTTCAAACAAATCCCCCAGCGCAGTCATGGTGGTCTGTTTGCACAATCAAATGTAGTAATGAGCAGAAAAGTTCTTTTGAATTATAAATAGTTCTTAGCAGAGATTTCTCATTTTAATGTGAAATGTATGTAACAGAGCCAAATTGTTATCCAATTAAAGAGCTTATATGTGGATACATTTTCAGATACTTACTTTGGCCGCATAGCAGGCTGCAGCAAATAGTTCATCATCATTTTCAATGGCACGTCTTTCCTTTAACCTCCTCTTGATTTGATCACGAGCACCAGTATATGTAACACCATACACAGACGTCATCACAGTCTGCTTAACTAGCTTCCTGTCCACCTATTAAAAATAATTATGAATAAGTTAATGGTTTGTAGCGAAAGGAAGAGCAAATTTTACTGCAAAACTCAGGAATCTAATAGCACACAATGAAACTACAAGAGGGTACTTGCAGACTTTTGCTTTTAAGATCACAGCTAGACATAATTTTGAACTTCATGGTTAGATGCTCAGATAATACCAACACTAGGCATCAAGGAAAAAAGATACCTGATTTATTAAGAGCTTGGCACGAAGTGCATTAGGTTCAATTGCAGGGTCTTTCTGTGCATCTCTGCGCATGATGTCAAGGACACTGTGTGGAAAGAAAACATTAGAATAAAATCAATAGCCTTTCCACAGATACTAAAGAAGCTATTAAGGTTTTTCTATAGGGGAGGGGGGAGAGGAGGGGAGTGAATAATCATATATGATATGACCATTAGAAATATCAGATGACCAAACCACAACTTGGAATTTGAATACACGGGGATGATATGGTGAAATAAGTATGTTCAATTTTATTAAATACAGACGTTGTATTCAAATAATCTGACAAAAGAAACAGCTTACCAAGCAGCAATTCCTGAATAAACATCTGTCGGCTTATCCCGAACCACAAGATTGACTGCTGCAGCTCCCAGCTAAAAAACAAGATAAAAAAAATCCAAGTAACAGAAAACAATCAAATAGGAAAAAACAGGAGACCTACTAATTACAAAGCTAATAAAAATATCCAACATAAGTAAATAAGGGTGCAATTCACGCAAGATTACCACTCAGCTGATAAAATTGAAAAAAATATTTTCTTTCCACACAGTACTTATTTCACCGCTTTGTTTAATTTGTCACTGTTTAATTTTTGTTGTTCTTTATGTAGGAGGGGGTGGGGTTCAAATGTTCAATGCATATAAATATACCATAAGTGCTCAATACCTTGTCTCTACCAAGGGCTGCATAATGTTGAAGGCCATTGCATGACCCATCCTTTGCAATATCAGGTAAAAACACACAAATAACACGTCAGACCATGTCAATGGTTTAGATCAAGCAAAAAAAAAACTCAACTAAAAAAACTAAGCTAGAAAGCAGTTCTATTAATTATTCTTGATTTCATATGATAAAGCTATATGAAATATGAAATCGGATCTTAAAAAACTTATCATGGGCTATAAACCAAAATACGTAAAGAGAATTAGATCAGCAATACATTAATCTCAAGAGAGAATTTATAAGCATTTAATATGTGCCCTGAAAGGTATAGTTTAATTAATTAAGGAAAAACTAAAGGAATCCTAGTTAAACCTAATTTTCAAATTTCAATAAGATCCGAGAAGTGACCAGTACCTGATGAACAGGCATATATGAAACATAAGCCTCTGGTGATGGACTTCTCAAAGCGTCTGTAAGATTTATACATGCTGCCAAACACTGAAACGGGTCTTCAGCACCTAGCCACCATCGGTTTCCTTCCAAAGGCTTGTCCGCAGAATCAAAAATGTCATCCAGATGATTCTCAGTAAAAGCTGTTCTTCCATCATAGGACAGTTTGTCAACTCCACCAGCATATAAATTGGCCAAATGGATTTTAAGCCAACGTAGACCAGATTTTCCAAGAGGCCTTCCCTCTGCAAACTCAAGAATGCCTCGAGATAGATCAGAACCAAGATGGTTTAGGTGAGGATGCATTGGATATGCGCGACCACGAAAATCAAGATTGTGAGGGTAATAAAAACCATCATCGTCCTGAATCTTCCTAGCCACCTATTATTGCAGCCATGATCATGTGAAAATTATCCAGCAATCAACCAAATTAATTAATTAATTTGCAAATGAAATAATTAATTAATTTGCAGATGGAAAAAGGTCACAAATCATCTTGTACGAATAGGTGCTCACAGCTAGTTTAAGTTCTATGTCACAACGTTGTGAATGCCTTTCACGGTTTTCTTTCCTCACATCCTTGACTTTCCACTTCCATTTCTTAATTTCCTTTTCATCTTCCGTGTCTGGCTCTTCTGGCAAAGCCTTCTGTAATACAGTAAGAAAAAGCAGCGTATTAAAGAAGAGAATCTGAATGGTCCATAGGCCAACCTGAACACTGGCAGAAACAATAGCAGAAGGATGAAATGAGAATTGTTGAAACAGAATCTTATTTTTTTACGAGTAACTCACATCTTCACGGTCAACCAGGTCGGCTATACAACCTCCACTAGCCCAAACTCTGTCTATAATATCAAGCATTCTTTTGTTCACCCTCCATTTAGTATTGCCTAGTGCATCAAGAGCCTAGTTACATCAGGGGAGGAAAGGGTGAATCAAGCCACACAAAATCATAATATAAAACAATTTAAAAGCAAAGGTCCTTTCTGTTTTTATAGCGAAAAAAAAAGCCCAAGGTGGCAAGATAACTTGGCAAGGGAAATAAATTTAAGAATTACTCTTCCAACATCTGTGTAGTTGATAGATACGTGTAGCTGAAAAATGTTATCAGTTATCACAGCTCTGAAAAAGTAACCACTAAAAATTAAAAAAATAACCTTCAGGCTTCAGATTCTCATACCTCAAACACATGATCTAACTGCTTAAAAGGGGCTCTTTTAATTGCTTCACGTTGATGTTTTGCTCCATATGTACGCATTACATAGGATGGAAGAAAAAAATATGCCCCTTTATCATAACTGCCAAAGTGACAAAAAAAAATACATAAAAACAGAAATCTACGAACTGGTCTAGAAGAACCCTGCGCCAGAGTTCATCATTAGCAATTTCCCATACCATACATTTTCTGCTATGAAATTCCCATTTTTTTTTCAAATAGAGCAACACCAACTCCAAGAGCATGCACAAGCTAGAAAATATAGGTCTTCAGGTTAGATTACCATTACTGCATCCTAGTCAATGAGCCATAGTAGTCAACTCTGAACATAAATTACCATGTGAATCATATCCCTCAATATTTATGAAAACAAACTAGGAAGAGAGCAGTTCTTCTCTGGCAAATACTTGGAAATTTAAAACCCCCACAATAACAGTGACTGAAACAGAGAGAGACTGAGTTTCATACCTATCCACTTGAGTGGAGGAACCAACATTGGCATATACGGAATTACCATGTGCCCCACCTGCAACTACATTTGCAAGAAAATGGGAGAATCATTCAATTGGACAAATCAAATGTAAGCAAGA
Organism: Fallopia convolvulus; assembly: GCA_964016875.1. Taxonomy (NCBI): domain Eukaryota; kingdom Viridiplantae; phylum Streptophyta; class Magnoliopsida; order Caryophyllales; family Polygonaceae; genus Fallopia; species Fallopia convolvulus. The sequence continues at coordinate 51,089,099 of OZ024731.1, read as the reverse complement.
TGTTCTGTTTGACGATGCAGGAAACATTTTTATCCTGTTATACCCTGCTCATAACAAAAATTTAAGCCTAGCACTCTAGCAGGAACAACAATGTGCATTTGAGAGAAAGGATGAAAAAATGCTATGTACATACAGTTTTCTCCAACCCTTTTCGAACTAGTGATCACATTCAATGATGCCATACTTCTTGCCATTTTTCCTGATCAAAAAAGAACATGAGTTGGTAAGACTTGAAGAATATACATGCTTGTGCAAAATACAGATGAAGTCATTAATGCAAATAAATTCCATTCTCACTGTTTGTCAGTCTGAACAATTTTGTTGGTGTGTATAAATGCAGGTCGGACATCAGGAAGATCATCTGATTCTTGGTTAGCTGGATGCTGTATATAAGCTGTCTTCGTTAGCAGATGGATCAAGCGTGCACCAACCTGAAAGTAGAAGTGTGAGGCATAATTTCATGAAAACAGTCGCATAGGGACAATGATGAAACTGTCGACATTTGCAGCAAAAAGACAGAAGAACTGATGCAGAAAACATATACTTTTAACCTATGTATTCAAACCTGATACACGATTCAGACTGAGTTAAATCAAACATAGTTTGATACTAAATATGGTATTATAGTCAACTACATTATCTTGATAAGTAAGGTACAAAATTCTTTCTTCCTTCTTTTGACAATAGAGAAGCAGATGCAAGAAATTGTAGGAATTCAAGACTTTGAACCACAAAATTCAATAACAAACACAAAACACTGATTTCATTAATTGAAAATCAGGAATTACAGAAATCGTTCTTCGTGTGGCCAACACAGCTCACACACACTACGACATTCTGAATTAGGGAACAAGTAAGGAAGAAAACCAGTATATATAGCACCGGTCCAATTAACTAAACCAACGGGATATTTATTTAAAAGAGAACCGGAGTCTACTAATAGAGAAGAAACCCCAAGCTCAACATTTCCCGCCACATGTAGATAAATGTCAGATGTAGAAAATGCCAGAGTTCCACGCCTTTGTATCTGGAGGCTCCAACTTGACAATTCCTTGATCTATCATATTTCTACATTCCCCCCTCAAGTTGGAGCGCCAAGACCCAACTTGTGAGAGAGATAGAGGTGTTGCTTGTGAGGGAGGGCTTTAGTCATCAAATCTGCTACCTGTTTTTCAGTAGGAATATAAGCTGTGCAAATGAAACCACTTTGCACTCTTTCACGAATAAAATGACAATCTAAATCCACATGCTTTGTTCTTTCATGGAAGCAAGGGTTAGCGGCCATTTGTTGTGCAGCCCGGCTATCACAAAACAGGGTAATTGGTGTCTCTACCTTCAACTTCAGATCTGTAAGCAAATAGCTGCACCATATTAGTTCAGAAGTTGGACACTAAAGCATGCCCTAAATAAACACAGTATCCGGAGAGTGAGCGCCGAGTAGTTAGACATGAACCCCAATCCGCGTCGGTAAAACCAGTTAATTGCAACTTGTCTTGCACTGGATAATGCAATCCCAATGTCATTGTTCCTTGCAAATAACGAAGGATATGCGTGGCAGCTTGCCAGTGGGGAGCTCTTGGATCAGAGACGCATTGACTCAGATGTTGGACACTATAGGAAACATCTGGACGTGTTAGGGACAGATAAAGCAGTCGGCCAATGATTCTTCTGTATCGTTCTGGATCGTGCAATTTTTCCCCGTCATCTTGTCTCAATTTCAGCCCTGTAGGTAGTGGAGTGTTGACTGACTTGCATTCTGCCATATGGCAGTCTTTCAAGATGTCTCTTATGTATTTCTGCTGACTCAGAATAACACCCTCATCATCTCTGTATAACTCAATCCCCAGAAAGTATCGAGCCAAGCCTAGATCCTTGATGGTAAAACGTGAATGCAAAGCTTCTTTGACGAAACTGATCTCTGCAGTGTTGTTGCCTGTCATCAATATATCGTCTACATACACTAACATGGCTGTGAAAGAGGAGTCTTTTTCCTTAACAAACAAGGAGTAATCTGCATGGGATTGTTTGTAACCGAGGGACACCAGAAAAGAACTTAACTCCAAGTTCCATTGCCTTGAAGCTTGCTTCAATCCGTAGAGGGATCTCTCCAATTTGCAAACCTCACCAGGTTTTGCTTGTCCATACCCTTCTGGTATCTCCATGTAGATTTCTTCATCTAGATGTCCATGAAGGAAAGCGTTATTCCCATCTAATTGATGTAAATCCCACTTCTTGGCCGTAGCTAAGGCAATGAGAATTCTTATAGTTGGCACCTTTGCAACTGGGGAAAATGTGTGCTTATAATCTTTTCCCAGTTTTTGACTAAACCCTTTTACCACTAGTCTTGCCTTGAACCGTTCAACATCTCCACTAGGCTTATATTTCACTCTGTAGACCCATTTGGACTTAATTGCTTTCTTGTCCGGTGGCAATGTAGTTAGTGTCCAGGTTTCATTCCTTTCTAGTGCCTCTAATTCATCCTTCATGGCTTTAACCCATTCTGGGTTGCTTTGAGCCTCTCTGAATGTATTTGGTTCTTGAAAAGCCAATACATTTGCCAATGAGGCAAAGTATTCCTTCTTGGCTCCATTCACAACATAGTCTTTGTGCCATGCTGGTGCAGTTCTGACCCTTTCTGACCTTCTCAATTCTTGGTTCGTCACATTTGGTGCAACTTCTGAAATAATTGATGAATCTGTCCCAGTAACAACATCCTGTTGCAGCAGTGATTCCCCTGGAACCCTTTGTTCATTATCATGCCAGCTTGTGGTAGCATTCTGCTGGTCCATTTCAACAACATGATTGCTCCAGTCTTCATCTTTAAACTGTAGCCTCGCTGTCTGTTGGAACAAAACATTTTCCTGATTTGTTGTTGAATGTGTTTTGTGAAGGAAAGGGAAAATATCTTCATAAAAAACCACATCTTTGCTTAAGAAAATGGTTTTTCTCTCTAAGTCATAGAGTTTATATCCCTTGCAATCTTTTGGATATCCTATGAAAATGCATTTTCTTCCTCTTGCTTCTAGTTTATCTGATGGTTTAGGAGCGTTGTAAGCAAAGCATAAACACTCAAATACCCTCATGTGCTCATAACTTGGTTTTTTTGAAAATATAACTTCAAAAGGACTTTTCCATTTGAGGACAGTTGAGGGCATTTTATTGATAATGTAAGTAGCCGCCAAAACACATTCTCCCCAAAAATTCTTGTCCAATCCTGCCTGTATGCGCAGTGCTCTTGCTGTATCAAGCAAATGTCGATGTTTTCTTTCCACCAATCCATTCTGCTCTGGTCGGTAAATCATGGTTTTCTGATGCATTATCCCCAACTGAGCAAACAATCCCTGACAGTCCTTGTTGACAAATTCTGACCCATTATCTGATCTAAAAGCTTTTGGAATCATTCCAAACTGATTCTGAATTAACTTCAAAAAATCCCTCAGAACCTCATAAACTTGTTGCTTTCTCTGCAACAAGACTGTCCATGTAGCTCTGCTACAATCGTCCACTATGGTGAGAAACCCTGTTTCACCATTCAACCCTGCTGTCCTATAAGGACCCCAGTAATCAATGTGAACTAACTCAAATAAATGTTCAGTAATAGAAGCACTAGCAGGGGAAGGCAATTTATGAAACTTAGCTAGAGAACAAACTTCACATAAGAAATTGTCTTGCAAATGGCCTTTGCAATTAGGCAAATGTGACATTTTTGACAAGGAAATATGTCCCATCCTTCTATGTAACAAACTCATATCAAAATTTCCAACAGTGGCACAATTGTAATGTTCAGAATTAAACTTATTTAAAACTGATAAACTACTATCTCTTCCATTGCTCCTGCCTTTGACTCTGAATAATCCTCCAGATCCTTCACCAACTGCCACCACTCTATTACTCACATGGTCCTGCACCATGCAACAATCTTTGTAAAAATGTGTTACAAGATCTCCTGAAGCTACCACTTTACTAACAGAGAGCAAGTTATATCTAAATTCTGGGACAAATAACACATCTGTGAGTATCAAAAACTCATTCAGTCTAACATCCCCCATAGTTTGTACAGTTTTTGCACTACCATCCGGTAATACAATATGTACTGGATGTTTGACTGGGCGTGGATTGAGATAAAGATCGTAGAAAGATGTCATATGATCTGATGCTCCTGAATCCACTATCCAATCCTCCATGGAACAATTTACTGCATTCAAAAAAGAAGCTGTTATACCTGCAAAGTACATGTTTGAGCTGATCTCCTTTCCCTTTGAGGTTGAAGCTCCTCTTTGTCCATTGTTGTGTCCATAGCTGGTCTGACGCGCACCTTGTCCTCCTCGGGTTTCAACATTCATAGCCCTCTCAGTTCTGTTGTTCTTGAAGGCTTCTTGACAAGCATTCTGAAAGTTATTCACTGCCTGCATCAGTTGCTGATCAATGCTGAATCTGTGGTCACTAGTATTTCCATACTCAAGTGGTGTTTCAACCATGTTTTGATTCTCCATTTCTACCTTGGCAGCCATTTTAGAGCCTTTCCGAGCTCTCTTTCCTTTCCACCAATCTGGGTACCCGACTATTTCGAAGCAATTATCCTTGATGTGGCCTTTTTCTTTGCAGTGATAGCAAATCCGCTCATCCTTTTGCTTCCTGAAGTCTCTCTTGTCTGAACCAGACCCAGTGCCTCTGCTAACATCGTGACCATCAGCCCTACTGTTCTCGTTTCTGCCATTCAACCTCATAGAATTCCCTTGATTTGCCATGAAAGCCGACCCCTCACTAGGTAAGCCAT